>JAKZAP010000003.1:14084772-14690860 GCA_023053575.1 Branchinecta lynchi
AAATAACAACTTCAGTTAACATTTACAGATTACTCACAGTCCTCGTAGATACTACTAGAACAACAAAAAAATGAAATCAAAAAGTTAATTTTCTTGGCTTTGCAGACAACCAGACTTTGAGAAGTTCTTCCAGTTTCAGCTCGTCAGCAACGTCACTCTCGCAGCACATCATGACAAGGTAATCCAGGTGGTCATCATCCATCGTTGTGCGCAAATGCGTCATTACCAGTTTAAGTTTGCTGAAACTTCTCCGTCCGTCTCAATCCGGAGTCTTGAGGTATTCTCATGCCTCAGACGACCCACTCCAAATCCGAACCGGATCCGGTGACTTTTGGGGGGGAGCTTGAGGGGGCAACCAGAAATCTTGGGCAACGCTATGAGTGGAGGGATCGAGATGAAACTTGGTGGGAAGACACCTAGCAAACACTAGATACATCATTGACATAACCGAGCCGATTCGGACACTGTGGGGGAGTGGAGGGAGGGGAAATCTGGAATCTTGAGGTATTTATAACTTTGAACGGGTGATCGGATCTCGATGAAACTCGATATTTGGAAAGACCATGTCTCAGATGACCCACTTAAAATCCGGACCGGATCCGGTGACTTTTGGGTGAAGCTGGAGGGGGCAACCGGAAATCTAGGAAAACGCTATGAGTGGAGGGATCGAGATGATACTTGGTGTGAAGACACCTAGCAAACACTAGATACATCATTGATACACATAACCATACACATAACCGAGCCGATTCGGGACTGTGGGGGGAGTGGAGGGAGTGGAATCCGGGATCTTGAGGTATTTATAACCTTCAACGGGTGATCAGATCTTAATGAAACTTGATATTTGGAAAGACTTCGTGCCTCACCTACTTGCCTACTCGTAACAAGTGCCATATGAGCTAGTAGCTATTTTTTTTTATTTTTTTTTTCACAAGATTAGCAGACAGGAAATTTTGATATATATAAATTTTCGTTATGACCTTTTTAGTGTTATGTTTTGTTAAGTGTAGCATGTCAAACCATGTATAGTGTTCTGTTTTATGAAAACGCTATATTTTCAGGCTCGCGACATAAACTTTCTGCACGATTAACAGATTGAAAATTTAGACAAATAGAAATTTGTTGATTTGCGCATCCTTCTGTTTTATATGAAACTTCTGACATTCTAGAATCTGACACATATATAGGGTTAAGTACTGGGTTTGGTTAGACTGGATCGCAACACTAACCTGGTTAAAGGCTCGAGGAAGTAACCATTTCAACCGAGAATCTAGTTTAAGGTGGAACAGGTTTAAAAGACATTCTTGCGAACAGCAAACATAAAACTAAATATAGCAAAAAATCGTGATTTCATTACAAAGTCACGGAGTCTTATACGAGCTATATATTATATATGACGAGAAATCGGAGATATCAAATCTTTACCAGTCGAAAAGAATTGTTGATACGAAAACACAACTTTGTTTTTTACCGCAATATTCTAATACAAACTAGCATATTCACAAATATCAGGAAGTTGATTTTTTAGCGCATTTGCTCCTATTTTTTGCCGGCTCATTAATCATGAAAGTAAAAAGAGCAGATCAAACTTTCAGGATGTCAAAGTTCCACCTTCAGTAAAAATATTAGGCCGACATTGGAAATCAGCCAATACCTCAATAGCTGATCTTCTCCAGCAATTCGTTACGGCGTTTTTTACTGCCTGTAATCTTCCAATTTACTAACTTTAACAAATATAAGCGGAGTTCCTTTTTTATCCATTCGTTGTTGTGATACACTCCTAATTATCTGTATTATTGATAAACAATTCTTTAGCGGCACAGTTTTTTAAGGCCACTCTGGAACAGCCTTTACAACAAACTGTCAACGCTGCTACCCTGGATGGCTTCAAATAAGATGTGGACGTGAACTGGCAGAATGCTGAATGTCGGCTGCACCAGTGAGCCGCTGTGACAACAACATCTACCAACCAAGGAATGTCGGCTACACTGGAGTGCCAGTGAACCGATGCAACAACAACCATCCAACAATCAAGCCGCAAACCAGCGAGAGATTCTACAGGAGGATCACAACACCTTATCTCGCCGGAAGTGCGGTTTAAGGTAATTTAAAGTAATTACGCCAAACAATTATTTATTGTAAAAATATTTTCTCAGTGAATTCGTTACGGCATTTTTTACTGTCTGAAATAATCCAATTTACTAACTTTAGCAAATATAAGCGGAGTTTCTTTTTCATCCATTCGTTATTATGATACACTCCTAATTATCTCTGTTATTGATAAACAATTCTTTAGATTATATCAACCAATAACTTCTTGTAAAAACATTTTCTCCAGAATTTCGTTACGGCGTTTTTACTGCCTGTATTCCTCCAATTTACTAACTTTAACAAATATAAGCGGAGTTTCTTTTTTATCCATTCGTTGTTATGATACACTCCTAACTTTCTGTGTTATTGATAAACAATTCTTTAGACTATATCAACCAACAGTTTCTTGTAGAAACAGGACTCAGCTGTGAGTAGGCCTGTTATGTTTTGTACACAGTTGTCACTTCTGTAACTTCATATCCAGAACTCTCAATTTTTCTTTGGCACGATAAAGAACAGAAATTTCACTACACAGCACTTGAGCAATCCATGGCACTCTTTCTTTATTACTCAGATATATAAATTATCGATTTTCGTGTCTGACCGAGAGATTTTGAATTTTCACCGCCTTGCAAGTGCAGTCTAAAAAATCATATCCGCCGAGCTTCCAGAGAGGTAGTGACAAGCGCTAACAGGAAATCGATTTACTTAAGAAGCGCCATAAAAAGGGGGGGGGGGGGTGGCAGAATTTTTTTTTTAAACCACTGTATAAAAACAAAGCATGTTGCTGCTGTACTTGATTTGGTTTGAATTCTCCACAGCTTAACGAACGCGCCAAAAATGACAAATATTTGATTCGTTCATGGTTTTATTCGCAAGTGGCTTATGAACGACAGCATAAACCTTATTTTTCTTTCATTTATCGGATTGGGGCTACTCGAAAGCTCTCAGCACTGGACTTCATAGTCGCGCAATCGATAATCTCACAGATATAACGAGTCTCGGTTTTAAGCATTTTGGATATGGTTGGTCTAGAGTCTGCATGTAAAAGTTTTGAAGTTTTCAAAGGAAAGAATATTCTCGTCTTCCGACTACCGAGAAAAGATTTTTCGGCTGAAATGGTATTTCCATTTTTTTGTTTTCAAGGCAACGTCAAAGAAACATTTGCATCCGAATTCAAGGATGTCCCTCTGGAGTACTTCGCGGAGCTGTAGTCTACTAATAGTTTCTAACCAACTTTTGAGATGAATGAAGGATTCATTTGCATATTAAAGCCACAAGGCATCATGCAATAATAACAATAATAACACACTATTATAATCACTTTATGTAAGCTATATACACAATTTATCCATCAAAAGAAACCTGTCGGTGCTTAAAAGCTAACTTTAAGTGCTTCATTTCTTATTTCTTTAAAATCTTTGCTTCAAAGTCTTTTCTTGCTTTCTAATAATCGATTTTTTATCCGTTCCCCCTATCCCTAAAGCCCTTACCCTTAGTCCCTGTCAGAGCAAAATAACATTAGAGAGTCGCGCCAAGACTTGACAAAAGTGATACACACTCGAACAGCGGCGACACTACCACCACTAGCGATAGTGAACGTCCCTATGACTGAAACTCAATAGGTCGTACACCAGCGTTGGCTCCAATAACTTCATATTCTGAACAGAGTGAAAAAAAAAGATATAAACCTCCCCAGTTTCCTCGATGTGTGCAAACATCATCTTCGCTTTACTACAAATTTCTAAACCCGCAATTTTGTCTCGGTTTAAATGCCGCAAGAATAGTGGGCGGAGCTATGAGTGTGGCCAGTTTACGAAGCAAGAAAAGCATAACTCCCTAGTGTTCTTTTGGTCTGGTTCCTGTCGCTATCTGCATTCATACAAAAGTGTAGCTTAAATCCTCATTCATTTCTCAACACAGTCATGTAATGTTTGTTTGGAATAGTCTACCCTGCTGTTTCCACGGTCCGTCAGTCTTCTGGTAAATTTTGTCTGCGAGGGGGGGGGGGGGGGCACTCAGGATTTTCATTAATCTTCCTGTAGTTTGTTTTCCATTTTGCTTTCCTGGAAATCTAAATCGTCCTTGGGATGCATCATCTTGTTTTATCATTTTCTCATAATGACTCTTTGTGGGAGCGATTGGTTGGCTGGACTGAAACTTCAAGACTTAGTTCTGGAGTGCGTCTGGTACAGTAGAGGTAATTTAAATGTTAAATGACAGTGAACGTTCGCCAAACAAATATTAACTCCATACTAGGCAACTTTTACTTCAACAGGTTTATTTCAAGTCCAGTTTTATCGTGTGTTGCCTGCGTCTGAAACATTTAAATTAATTAATCTATTACATGCAGCCTAGTAATAAGGAATTTGCACAGTATATACAGAAAAAAGGTAAATGGACGCTGAACAAGTCTTAATTAATATTTGGTCTTAATTTCTTTATGTTTCTTCTTTTAAAATGTGTATCTCTTGCTAAGCGATTTGTATGTGTCGTGACCTTTTCTCTCGACATAAATAAATGTCTAGCAAATTGTCATTTTATTAACTTTTCGGCACAAACATAAATTAATCAAAACATATTGCCGTTTGTCCAGTCGGTGTACAAAAACCGCGTCGTTCGTCAAATATCGCAATATCATTCCAAACGGATCAGGCCGTAGCCAAAGAGAGGGAAAGGGAACAGTTCCTGTCAGTATGGAGACGGCAGTAGATGGCGTCTTAACGAAACAGCATATCCCAGTGGAAGAAGAAGCAGTAAAAAAAATTATAATAGGATTCCAGCTCATAGCTGTTTAAGAAAGAAGAACGCTAAAACCGTTGGCTGTTAAAGTATATCAAGTTCAAGATATGCCCTTTCCATTTGAATGTTTGACACCGAAGAAACGAAACCATCTTAGTGAAACCTTAGTGTTCCGGTAAGCCATGCAGCTATACTATTACATTCTAATGAACTCTTCCAATGTATTCACAGATTCCGTCAGATGAATTTCCTGTGTTTTATTTAAGAGAAGTGGAAATTCACTAAGGACTGTCATTAATTTTTCTGTGATTTTTAATCACTTCTCGGTTTCCTACGACTAGATTGCCCTTCGGATATTTCCTGGCTTCGGTATTTTCTCACAATCACAATTCATCATCATTCCGGGAGCGATTGGTGGCTTAACCGAAATACAGGACTTTTTATAGTGAATTCGGTAGGCTTATATGGCAGACACGTGCGTTATTCCGGGGCAAAACAAAGAAGTTAAGAACTTATAAAATGTGGTGTTTCTTTTTAATTTATTGAAGCCTTTGCTTTTTGTTTTGTGAAACATACAAGCTCTTTCATTCTCGAATGTCCTAGCATTTTCAGAAATCTGACAATAGGTAACACATGCTCGCACATGCTTGTATGGAATGTTATGCTGGATGTCAGCGATGTTTCGGTTCTGACCCTTTTAAGTATTATTTTTCAAAACAATGTCTCTTTTCTGTTATGTTTTGCGAAAAATTACATTTGAAAGGGCATTAACCGATATATTATCATAACGTCTAACTAGATTTTTAAAACATTATCATAACGTCGAACAGGCTTTGTAAAACATGAGTTAAATGTTACCAACAGTGAAATGATGGTGAGAAAGTTTAGTTTTGAGTACCTAATCCCTTCGCTTATCTCCTGCCTATCCATTGTACAGTACAACAATGACGGAATTCTTGAACTACTTCACGAAAAACCAGCGAAAAATTTAATATGATGTCATATTTATCCTCCTCCCTCTCTTGGAAAACTTGTGCATATTTTGCGGGCAATTTACGACCCACTTTTTTTGTGGGGGGGGGGGGGAATGAGGAATGAGCGGCGAAGACGTTAAGATGATTTTAATATCACTACTATCAAGAACCTCCCTCTAAGTCCTCAGGAGAGAAGAGGTGGAGCCCACTGTCTTGAAACTCTTCAACCTACAATGCTATAACCCTTTGGCTACCCTTTACCTGGTGTGCATGTCAACTGCTAGGTAGAGTGGAAAATAAATTTATTTATTATATTAGCAGAAAGCGAAAAAAATAAGAATGTTTGGACAGTGTTTATTTCTTTCAATTTTTTGGGGGGTTGTAACATTTCTTATTGGCAATCCGGAAGAAAACGTTTGTCCTCATCAAGAGTCAATCAATTTTTATTTTGGTAGCTCTAATAGAACTAGACTGGTAGAAATTGGAACAAACGCTGACGAATATAATACAAAAAAAAGACAAGCTAAGAGACAAAAAATATGAAATGAACATAAAAGTGGACTGTTCATAAATGAAAACACAATTAAAAATTAAGTTCAGTTACAACCTTTAATGAAATATGAGACCAATTACTTTAAGTATCCTTCTGAAGATATTGTTCGATGAAACGAAATCCCTGTGGTGTCCAAAATTCAAAATCAGTCAAAAACAGACCGAATGAATAAGCGAATATTTCCTCCGACTCGCGCTCTATTCTACGCAGTGAGTATAGTAGTAGCCACAAATTTAAAACAAATAAACAAATTTAAAAAAATCATTTTGTTTTGGACCTAGCGATTGACACAGCCAGAAAGAGTGATTAATTACTGTGAAAGTACTGAAATTGACTAATATTGGTTGGTGTACAGAAAAAGTATAGTTGTGTTTGCACAGATCTTTCCTTTTGACTTGTAACGGTTTCTTTCCTGTTTCGGTCATATCAATTAAATATTTTCAATACGGCTTAGTATGCCCCTTCAATGTTGCATGATTTCTTGGTTCTTCATTTTTTGTCTGGTACTTGGGTACTGGCTTGGTACAGACCAAACGCGAATCTTTGACGCTAACGATTGTTTCACTTCCCGCTGCTTAACGAGTATATTTCATATCCCCCATCGCAAGCGATTTCTTGAGGGGATTCGTCAGGAAACACCGAATTCTGAAAAAGAAATTTGCCTTATCCCTTGATGGTAAATAATATTCTTTTTCAAGCGACATCTTATGTCAATAAGCAATACCCTTGTTAATGATACCTTTCTATCGCCATTTATATTTCCACCTGTCGAATAAATTGGTGACGCGCAAAAAAAGACAGCTCAAAACTTTGGCCTGGCGATGCGATTTTGTTCCCCTGTCGACTCTGTATTCGCCCTGGCGATTGTGAGTGCAAGTTCTGTGGGCATTAAGCTTAAAAAGATGATCAACTTACGATATAGCAAGACTTTAACTTGTTTTACCCCTGCCAGTAGCTGATCCATGACGTGAACTTTGCATTCTAGCACTGTTGAATCGTCTTGTCTTGACAAGTAGCTTATGTGGAGGGTGTTAGCTCTGACGTTGTAAGCACTGATTTCCATTTCGTCGTCCATAAGAATGCCATCGCGCCACCATGTAACGTAGAGGACAGAATGCTCTAGGAAAAAATTAAAGTCAGCAGCAGTGATAAATGTACAGATGTATTACCTTGCCAGCACGAGGGTCGAAGCTACAAACAAAACACAGAACATAATATGATACCCAGCATTTTCTCAAAAACCTTCCTCTATCTGAGGATCAATATGTTTAATTTACTTTTGATGTTCGTGTACCTTCTGTAACCTTTGGCCATTGTATAGATTTTGAAACGAATTGAACTAGTAGTTTCGTTTCACAAATGAAATTAAAACACAATCTAATTTCAGAGATCTACTCGAAAAATCTTGCTCTGTGTTCCATCGCTAACCTAAGGGAACCTACTCTCGGAACACGATTCTCTTACGTTAATCTTTGCACCCATCACAACTCTTTCCATCCACATCGTCCATGCGCCCAGCTCTCTACACTTGCAAAATATACATGTTGAGGATTTCGCAGGGGGAACGTACGGCCAAGATAACAAGACCTACGGTTCCGATCGGATCCCAAAAATCTAGTATTTGATCCAGACAACTGGGTCTTGTCTTCGCCAGATCCAGTATTCACCAGCCTAATCATCTGAGAAAACCTAGTTCAGATATACCTTTATCAGGCATATCTATTTTGATGATACTGACCGAAACTTCCTGCTTCACTTCTGCCAAATTTCCTGTTTCGGCCAAATTCCGAGCGAACTACCTGTCCAGCAGAAAAAGAAAACTCAGAAACGAATTCAGCGTATCTCCTTATCCCTATAAAGGACATCTAATCAACTTCAAATAAAACTTTAACTTACAAAAAAATTCCAGTTCCAACCGGATTCCCGACGAATTATTTGTCCGGGTGTAAAGTGAATGTCATATACAGACTCAGCGTCTCCTTAGCCCTAAATCTGTCATCTAATCAACTTCAGATAAAACTTCTGCTTTTAACGAATTTCCCGGTTTTGGCCGGATTCCGGGCGAACTTTTTGTCCGGGTAGAAAATGCTTTTCATATAAGTCTTCAGCATGCCTTCTTACTCCTAAATCTGTCATTTAATCAACTTCAAATAAAACTTTGAAATAAAACTTTGGTTCAACTTTGGGGAAGGAATTACAGGTTTGATTACAGGTTTGTTTCCTTCCCCGAAGTTGAACCAGAGGATTGACAGCCTGACGAGGACCCTTGCCAAGAAGGGCCAAAATATCGCTGATGAAGGATCATAGCTGACGTATCCGTTGTAAACATCGTTTGAAAAAAGGGTAAGCATGGTTCTTAGGTTGTTACAGAGTGGGATTGAGGTAGTTTGATGTGCCCACTGAACTTTAAAGTTTAACCCCAAGGGGAGGGATAGGACAATCCCATCACTTATTCACTAAAATTGGCTCCGATATTCACGAATAGTCGATTTTAAAATAGTCGAACTTCCATGTGATTTGTGATAATTCTATGCGCGTGTATGCCTTACGTGAAAGATGTATGACTATTTGTTGTTCAGATACTAAGCAATCTTCACCAATCTCACCACTGCCCACTGAAAACCCGCGTTTATGTTGAGGTCAAAATTTCCCGAATCATAGTAGAATTTTCGTTGCGGGGACGGCCGCAGATATTCTGAACGTCATAATTAGAGTAGATAGTGGAAAATAGAAAAATCCTTTTGCAGTATCCAAATAATTCAGTCAATTCAATGAAATTGCACTAACATAAGTTGGCTTTTCAGTTAAGCTTTAAGGTACATGCACAAATAGTCTGATCCTACTTCTCGCGAGAGGCCTCACAAGCAAAAATTATTTATCCATATATATCTGAACGATAATTGCGGTAATTCTGGATGCAGAAGGTAATTAATTGTCGCTCGCGTTAAAATCTCGTTCCGAGATCAGAATATTTTCTACTAGCATCCGACCCAAGTTTTTATGCGACACATCCTAACACGGGGCGAAGGAGGAAAATCGCATCCGGCTACAAAATTTGGACTGTGTACCTTGCCTTCAAATTACTACCTCACAACTGCAAATATTTGGACGGGAAGCCGAGCCACCGAGAAGTTTCAAGAAAACTTGACTCCCGCCCCGCAGAGGGATTTCACTAAAAGTTCTGACCTTCTGGGAATCAACGGACTACCTCTCTTATCCTCCGATAAAGGAGGAGAATACAGAATGCTGCGGAAGTCACTTGGTCGCTAACGTTTCTGAATCTCCTTTCATCATTTCCCATCTCTAATTATTGCATGCCTAGGTATATGATTCGAGAAGGGAATTTTCGTGTTGACAGCTCGGATCATACTGGTCGTTGGCGTTGGAAGGAATTTTCCTCAATCAAGAGTAACTGTAGCACAAAGAGGGTGTACTCGGGATACAGATTGTTTGACATTCCTACAATAACACATTTGCTAACTAACATAAAAGGGTTGACTGAAGGAGGCTTAACATGCAGGTATTACATAGAGTTTAGCTAACCGTTAAAAGCAAAAGAGGTACTTTAAATATTATGTTTCGCGTAGAGACATTTAAATAAGGTCATCAGATATATATTCACGGTATCCATCATAATATTTAAAACAGTCCGTGTACATTCACGACAATATTTAACAGAACTGGGCCAAGCAACCGGCCCCAACCAGCGCACAGCGTTCTCTACTGTTTCCTGGCCAAAGATTAAAATTGTATCTTTTTAAATATATTTTATTTTTCATATGTTGTATTTCTTTCCTCCGCTTACCCCGCTTTCAAAATGGAGGGCTATAAATAAATTCTTATTAATTACTTACCCACAAGAAAAAAAGGTTCATATATTTATAGTAGTTTTTTTTCTTCCAGCAACAGCGTAAGGAGAATCCTTACCAAGAAGGGACAAAATATCGCTAATGAGCTTTCTAGCAGTGACCCGTTTTGAAAATTTGTTTAACATAATTAACAAATATATGCGTGTTCATGCGTTAAAATGTTGTAAGAGTTCTGACTGAAGTCTTACTGACAAAAATGCTATCTTATTTTTTTTATTATTTCGGCTTCAGTCAGTCGGTTGGTTATTTTGTTTTCGCATACCTGGTCTATGCTGGCACCCTTCTTTGTTCCATTAGCATTTCTAGAAGCATTCAAGTTGCGTTCTAGAAACTTAACAACTGTTAACAATCGTCAACTTTATTTCGGAGCGGAGCTAACTGCAGCTTGAACGATCTTGAACTTTTCCGAATTCTACAATTGTTAACTTTTCCTAACGATGCTCACCAACCACCGTTACGAAATAGTCACCAATCGTCAAGCTCTGAAACCGAAATCGCAGGTCGACAGAGGTGGAAATACGAAACCCGAACGCAACAAGACCAAAGGTTTCGATGGGATCCCAAAAATCCAATATTTGATCTCTTGTCTTCGCCAGGCTCAGTCTTCGCCAGACTACTTGAACATTTTTAATATAAAAATTCAGAAACAGATTAAGGCGAAATAGCTAATCATCTGTGAAAACCAAGTTCAGATATGGATTCAGCATGTGTGTTTACCCTTATAAGTCATATCTATTTTGACGAAAACTTCCTGCCTTACTTCTGCCAATTTTCCGGTTTCGACTGAATTCCGGAACTACATGTTCGGTGAAAAAAAGAAAGCTAAGAAACGAATTCAGCCTATCTTCTTTTTCCAATATCGAACATCTAATTAACTCCAAATAAAAATTTAATTTATAACAAATTTTCCGGTTCCATCCCGAACTATTTGTCCGGGTAAGAAATGATTGTCATATACGGATTCAACATCACTTCATACCCCTAAATCAGATTTCTAATCAACTACAAATAAATCTTTTACTTTAAAGCACAATGGACACTTCTAATGCTTTACTTTATATTAAATGCTTCACAAATAAACATTTCCGACTTCCCTTAGAAGGCGCTACGAAAATCGGCCGTTTTCTTGTTCTCCCTTGTCTTTACCTCTCTGCCATTTCGACGATCCAAATCTTAGGAGCTGGGAGATCGTGGCAGGAAATTCAAAAAGTCCCAGCAATGCTTGATAGATAAGGATGTATTTGAGATGTCACCAAAGTCAAGCCGCAGATGCAGTTTAAGTGATTGTTCTAGTGTTTCATCAGAAGTTCCATGGCTGAAAGTGCCTATTAAAAGTTTTTCTTTTTGGAATAGTGTTGTGAAGCTTGATTAGCTTGCTTTATAAAATGTACCAAAATATGCAATAAGCTTATAAAAAAAAATATAGCTACAAAAATCATTCAAAAACAAATAATCTATTCAAGTCTGAATTATACAAGCTGATTTACGCATAAAATAAAGATCTACTAGGTATTTCAGGAAACATCACTTTTATCTTTGTCCAAGCTAGTAAATTGAGCATGTACTGGCCCAAAAAATTACGCTTTGAAATATCACAGAGAGGAAAGTGTTGAAAAAGTTGGTGATCTAGTGGGTAAGCATTGTTCCTAGGTTGTTACAGAGTGGGATTGGGGTAGTTTGATGTGCCCATTGAACTTTAAAAATTTTTTCCGGTTTTGGCCGGATTCCAGACGAACTACTTGTCCGGGTAGAAAATGATTTTCATACAAGTTTTCAGCAAGTCTTCTCACTCCTAAATCGAATATCTAATCAACATCAAACAAAATTTTACTTCTAGAAGACTTTCTGTTTTTTGCCAGATTCCGGACGAACTATTTGTCCAACGAGAAAATGGTTTTCATCATAGTGTTTAGCGTGCCTTCTTACCCCATAATCGACTATCATGTTAGCTGTTTAAAAATATTTTGTTTGCCCCTTAATTTGAACCCCCACCCCTAAATGTGGGGCTACAAAGCCAATCTACGAACGTGACTCGTGCGATGACCCAAAGAATCCTCACACCAAGTTCGAGAGTTCCCTTCGAGGGTTATCGTGCTTACACACGGACGGACAGATGGACGGACGGACGGACAGACGGACAACTTTTTCGATGTCATAGGTATCCCTCCAGTCACGTTTTGAGATCCCAAAAAGCAGTATACGCCAAGCGTAGGATTGTTCACCTACCTAGAGGGAACGTGAGACAGATTAGTTTTACCATACGACCATTAACCATTGTTCACAATTTGCTAGCAATCGTTCAGTTCTAGAACGCAATTTCAGTATCTCTTTCGTTAATACCTGCAGTTTTGACACATTCGCATGCTTCATGGTGATAAATTGTCTTCGTAAGAGTTGGTGTTAGGCACGAGACATCACCATTATATCATTCACGTTAATTGAGAGCCCTTTACCGCAGAAACTTATTTTAAATTTCTTGTAATATTAAGAAAACGTTTATTTGCTGTATAATATCTTTACAGATAGATGGACAGCTACACATATAAATAAATAAACATAAATTTTATTACACCGTCATGTTATTGGGCGATTTCATTGCGATTTGTCACTTTCTATTTATGCCTAGCCTACATGTTCTTATAATATGCTATCAGCTTAGCTTGGAAATGTCTCTTCGGAAATGTCTCTTCGCGCATTAATCGTCTTCAGCTGAAAATATGCTCACGGAAAGTTTCCTCCTTGGAAAAATTTTCCCATGAAAAGTCTCCACGAAAAATGTCTCCAGCCTTAGGCTGCCTCTCTACTATTTGGGATCCAAAACATTACAGCACGTTGGATTTTTTTATTTTAAATTATTTGATTTAAGTGTTGTTTTCCACTGTAGAGAGATGCCCTATGGAGGAAGGGCGTCTCAAAACAGGAAGAGAGAAAATGTAAGGTATTGTGTTGTTTTTTTTATTTTTGTAGTTTATTTTGGATTTAACCTACAGATTTGGCTGCTTGAGTATTTATAATATTAAGATTAATTGACTGAATTGAATGGAAAAGTTTTTAATATTACGTAGGATATGATAGAAGAGGTTTGTATAGGATTTAGAGAAAAAAGTAAATAATAAAGTATTGTAGAGTATATGAGAATGTTTGATAGGAAAAGGAAAAGTTGGAAAATTTTAAGGTATTTTGTTTTTAGATTTTGGAAAATGTGAAAATAAAATTTTAATTGTTATGATGAAAGTGTAAGTGACGTTAAAGTAGGGTAAATTGTTAGGTATTTTTGGTATTAACGTCACTGAGTTGGAGGTGGAGACGTAGCCACTGTTTTAGTTCAGCCTGAAACAGGAAAAATGGAAAAAGAAGCTACGCGGGATTAAAAAAAAACAAAAAAACATTACAGCACGTTAGTGTCAGCATGTTAGCACGATTACTCTCGAAAGGGTTGAGATATTTTGTTCTAACATGTTGCAAGGATTCTTTGAGTCAAAGCCTCGTAGATGGAATCTATAGATCTATATTTAGGGGTGGGGAGAGGAATTTAAATAAAGGGTGGATTTTTTTTTCTTTCAAAAAGCTGATCAAGGTTTAAGGTAGACATTCATTTAGGCTAGTGTAACTTTTTAAAATGGGTTGAATGTAGAATTTGTGTAAGTGAATGATCAAGATATTTGTCAGTTGTAGACCTATTATTTATACTTTATTATATTTTTTTTCAGCTTTGGTGGATATAAATAAGCGAACTGAATAAACTGAATAAAAGAGTCGATTTGCAAGTAAATAGACAGGCTGGATCCACATCTGAACTTTATTTCCCTGCCGAAACAGTCGGCTACTTCACCCGGAATCTGTCCAAAATGCAGAGATTCGGTAAAAGTGGAAGTTTTTTAAAACGAATTTGAGGTACGATATAGGGGTAGAGAGACATGCTTTATCTATTTCTGATTTTTTTTTTTCTGTGAAAGTAAATAACGTTTCTCGAATAGATACGTCATGTATGTCTTCCTATGTCCCACATATGAATGAATTTATCAAGTGATTTAGCCTTACGGCATTTCACAGCTAACAAAGGAACTAAACTAAACATCTAAAATAAACTAAAAATCACATAATTTTGTACAAACAAAAGAAAAAAAACTAAATAATACACACTGTGAATTCCATTATCAAACACAAAAAAGGGCAAACTTTTAAATCAAATCATAATTCCAAATCCAAACGTTTTGTTTAAATTAAGGGTGAAAAAAAAAAAAAAAAAAACACGTTTTGTTTTCCTAATGTATTTCAACACAATATTTCTAACGTTCCTAAATTTAAAAACCAAATCAAGATGAAATGGAAAAAGAACATTGATCCTATTAAGGTGAAATAATAGATCTAAGCGTTCACGAACAAAAATAGGGCACTCAAAAAGAAAATGATAGCCTGTTTCGTTTTCACCACAAAGGCACAACTCCGTATCAATTTTGTTGATTCTGTGGAGGAAAAAATTTAACCTACAATGACCCGGGATAATCTGCGTCAAATGGCAAGAAGACTGAACTTTTGAAGCCGCTAATAAATCTTCTTTAGAAGTAAAAAAGCGAATTGACCAAGAACTAACTTTGTTCTTAAATTCTTCAGACCATCGGCTATAAAGGGTATTTTTCAATGCCTTTCTATTTAGATGAAAAGTTGAAGCATGAATTTCTCCAACTGTCGAATGGCCTAACGTGAAAGTACTATGATTGCACGAACGTTTAGTTAGGGGGAATTCAGGAGAAGTGAAATTTGGCCAGTGACTTGGCCGGCCTTTTTCGCATAGCGTAATGTCGCTAGTTCAGTCGCTCGGAAAAAAAATTGGCAACCTGCAATGGCCGTAATTACGTAATTTTGGGCAGAACGAAAAGATTTTGAAATCATTATCGTTGAAGTTCTTTGAGTAGACTGTAGCATTTGTAAAATAGTTTTCTTTCTAAGAGCTGTTGTATATTAATCCTTTCTCCTCCAAAGAAAAGATTTACAGCAGGAACTTTGTGTTTATTTGTGAATAATACAGCTTTTGTTTTACGTTGGTCGAAAGTAAGTATGTTTTCTGCAGCCCATACTTCAAACTTTTGAAATATTTGTTTCGCCAAGTTTTCTAAAGATACTATATTTTTGCCTGTTAAAATCACAGTGACATCGTCAGCGTATGCCTGAATCGTACAATTTCTGCCAAAATCCATTTCTAAAAGGTCATTTATATTGATTAACCATAGAAAAGGAGACGAAATTGATCCTTGCGGACAAGACTTTTCTAACTTCCGGGATACATCTTTTCTATATGATACCGTCCTATCCGACAGAGAACTTTTCACTAATCTTAACAATTGGATTGGACATTTCTTTTCCTTGAGCTTCTTTAATATACCGGGATGCCATGCGTTGTCAAACGCTCCTTTAATGTCAAAAAATAGACAAAGTGTAAATTTCTTTCCTCTTTATTTTTCTCAATGACACTTACCATATTGTCAACTGCATCTATAGTACTTTTACCCCTGGAAAACCCAAATTGTCTTTTGGACACCCAAAAATTATCCAAGCTAAGCTTATCTAATCTATTCATAATAATACGTTCAAATTTTTTGTCCAATGTTTGACAACCAGCTAATCGGGCAATATGAAGCGGGGTTACCATCATTATTTTTTTTTTTCAAGTATTACTATAACGTTTGCTTGTTTCCATAGGATAGGAAAGTATGAATCCTTATACGACCATTAAAAATCTTCAAGAGAGTAGGTGAAAATACATTCACGTTTTTCTTTATAGAAAAATTCATAATCCCGTCAGGTCCCCAAGCCTTCATGGGCTTGATCGACTTGATCACATCCTGTAACTTTCCATTGTAGTAGGTTCCATTTCATCCTGATTTTCACTAGAAATATTTTCTGTTTCATTTCTTATCACCTTCTGATGAACACTGTCATCAGAACTATCGTCTGATGAAAACCATTTACCTAGGAGCTCTTCTCCAACCTATTTAGGCGAATTTGTCATCGACACATCTTGTTTTAAAACATGAACTGGAAGAGTAGCAGAACCTTTTGACTTACAAATTCTATTTATAGTATTCCAAGGGTCCAAACTAGCTTTTTCTTCGCTAAACTTTTTCCAATCTTCCTTTTTTGCTGTCAAAATTTTTGTTTTATAAACTAAATATATTTGATTCTTTATTTGCTCGCTTTCAACGGTACTAAGTCTCTTATATACCCTTTGAGCATGTCTATACTTCTTTCTTAAATCTGTCAATTCTTGGTTCCACCACCTTGCAGATTGCTTTGTTTGTGACTATTTTTAAGAGGGGTCGATTCCTTAGATGCTTTTTCCATTAGATTCTTAATTCATTGGCAGCACAATCGATTTCCTCCAGCGAGGACATAGGTAGGGAATAAATGTCACCAATTCCGCGTAATAAATTAGCACTAAAAACATCCCATTTTCTTTTCTTAGAATTGTACCTTGGTTCTTCAGCTTTAACTACGGGAAAATTAAACTCCAGAGTAAAGAAAATGTACGAATGATCCGAAAGAGAAGGGTATTCATCAAGAACTTTACAACACTTTACAGTTTGAACAAGATTAGTACCTACAGCAGTAACGTCTGGGCTACTTGTATTACGTAGCCCATATGTTACACTAGGATCAGTCACTACTAACAACGATTTACTAGCAAAACAAGAGCTGGAAGCTCATATGGCACGTGTAAGGCTTGGTGAAAGGAAAGTAGGAATTTTCCAATTCGTGGGGTTGTTGTGATAATTTGTAAGCGAAACCGTTCTGATAAGAATGACGATGAACCCTTGGAAATAACGGGAATGTATCGTTTGGTAAAGCAAAAGTTTTTTTGGCACTTGACTGTGATGATGCGCACTTTAAGGGCGCTAGAAATTCGTCTGTAATCAAAGCTCGGAGGCAATAATAATACTGGTCCCTTTAGGATCGTGAATATACATGGTTTGCTCAAAAGTATTTTTTACTTTTCGGTTAAGATGCGTGCTTTAAGGGTGCTAAATTCATTTCTAAGCAAAACCCCTGATTCAAAAATAATCATGGGCTCATGGGGATCATGCAAATGCAGATTTTGCTTAATGTCTTTTTTGTAAGATGAGTACTTTAAGGGATGGTCGGATCTGGGAAGTTACAATTTGTAAGCCAATCTTGTCAAATCTCTAATGTTAGGCTACGCTTGTTCTTTCTACCAAGTGTCGTCCCAATCGCTACACTCTAAGCGTGTCAGACCTTTCCACCTCCCCCCCCCCCGACTCCCCCACACTGACTGGATCCTGTCCGCACTTGAAATGATACATCTGAGACATGAGTTCTTTCCAAATATCAAGTTTCGTTAAGATCCGTTCACCCATTCAAAAGTTGGACATTTCTCAAGATTCCTGGATTACCACTACCTCCACTCCCCCCACGACGGTCAAATCGGAGAAACGACTGTTCTTGAGTTAAAATTGTTGAGTCCCTGATGTGCCTGCCAAGTTTCATCGTCCTAGCACATGTGTCAGCATCTTAACTCGGGACCACCGGATTTCCGGACCCCCCTCTAACTCCCTACAGTGCCCGAATCGGGTCCAGTTCTGTCACTGATGTACATAGGGCTTGCGCTTGTTCCTCCCACAAAGTTTCATTCCGGTCGCTCCATTCCAAGCGTGTTACAACGTTTCCACTTCCCCTCGACCCCCCCCCCACCTTCATCGGATCCGATCCGGACTTGAAACGGGAAATCTGAGACACGAGGTCTTTCCAGACATCAAGTTTCGTTAACACGGTGGTCGTATGGGGAAGTGACAATTTCCAAGTTATTTTGTTCGGATCCCTAATTTGGCTGCCAAGTTTCACTATCCTAACCCACCTGGAAGTAACTTAACTCCGTATCACCGGCATTCCGACCCCCCCCCCCCTCCATCTCTCCCCACAGTGCATGAATCCGGTCCGGTTCTGTCAATGATGTACCTAAGGCTTGTGCTTGTTCCTCCCACCAAGGTTCACCCCGATCCCTCCACTATAAGCGTGTCACATGATTTCCGGTCCCCCCTACGCACCCCCCCCCACATTCATCGGATTCGGTCCGGACTTGAAATGGGATATCTGAGACATGAGGTCTATCCAAACATCAAATTTCATTAAGATCCGATCACTCGTTCAAAAGTTATGCATGCCACTAAATTCCGGATTCCGGCTCCCCTCCCTCCCCCCACGATGGTCGGATCGGGCAAGTGGCTATTTCCAACTTAGTTTGGTCGTGTCCCTAACATGCCTGCCAAGTTTCATCGTCCTAGCATATCTGGAAGTACCCTAACTCACAAACACCGGACTAACCGACCGATCGACGGAAAAGTGCCTTAAAAATCTTCAAGCTCCTTGCCTTTCTTTTTAGTTTGGCTGTTACTAAGACATAATGGGCCTTTAGCGTTAAAATCCCCCCCCCCCCCCCCAACAACTAACATTTTCTGTTAATCGCTGCTCTGAGGGAGGACAATATACCGAAGAAAATGTCAAAGTTCTACTATACAAATAAACTGAAACTGTCACACATTTATTAGACGAAAGGTTATTGTGTACGTCAGCTTTTATACTATTTTTCACTAGTACGGCAGCACAAAAATATTTCTTATCAGCGTCAAGTTTAGAAAAACACTTGTAACTGTATGGAACACATGATATTTTACAGAATTTATTTACATACGGTTCTTGCAACAGAACTATATCCGGCTTCAATTCTTCTATTGTTTTTTGCAACTGCAACATTGCGGAATAAGAATGTTGCAAATTAATTTGAAGCACTGTTAACTTATTTTTATCAGTATTTGCATCTCGAGATTGAGTCAATTAAACTGGATATTGTTCTTTAAACGAGCAGTTAGCTTCTTTGCAACCGGCATTTGTTTAACTCGTAGGCAGCGAGTTCATCTGACTTAAGTTTTCTTTTCTCACAAGCTCGGCAATGAGGGCGAGACGAAAAGGATTTGTCGTAGTTTTGGTAAGTGTGGGGGCCCGTGCACCATGAAAATACTTCGCCCGCTCTGCAGTCTGACTTCCGATGACCGTATCAACAATATTTGCTGCATCGTATCAAAGGGACAGCGTCGTCACAAGAGGCGAGGATAAAACCAATCCTTAAGCCTCTTTGCGACAGTATAAACTGACGGATCTTGGGACTTATTTCCACAACCACTTGCTTTCCCACAGGCTTTCCCCTTCGTTGGCCATTTGTTGAATTTCGGGGTTACACTGCAACAGGTATTTTTCACTTTCGTCTTTGTCCTGATGGGTGGGAGCGCCATTGACTAACATTCTGGGAAAGTGCTTTTTTATCTCTTTCGGTTTATACTTGGTGTCTAACACTTTCTCAGTCAGTACTGACATGGCTGACTCCAGTTCCCTTCTCGATCCTAACTCCAAGATGACTCTACCTTCCTTCGCCGAAACAACTTTCTTCACAGAAAAATCGGAATCTTCTCCTTTGACAACTCTGCTGATAGATTCCGTAACTTGCATTGCTTCTTCAAAATGCATACGGCTTCGTTTTTCCGGAGAAACAGACTCCAGTACCATAGAAAAAGTCTCAGGACTAAGCGCTTGGGCATAAGACGCCTGTTGGGGGGGCTGGTACACAAACCTGTCCATTATTCTGAGCTTTCATCCGGTCAAGTTCTTTTTCGAGATTTATAACTTCACTAGGACGGGAGTTTCCGATTCGGAGAAGTTCAATGTTTTCTTCGATTGTTCGTTGGTGAAGATACTGAATCCTGCTGCATATTTGGGAGGCATTGGATTTGCCACCAGGGACTTTGTATGACCCTATTACGTCCTTCAACATTTCTAGCGGCACTGCAACACTTTTTTCATTCATAACCGTGACAAATTCCAACGATTCATGGTCAGGCGTCTCTAGGGAGGATGGTATCCTCATCCATAGATATATCTCCCCAAATATACAAGAGTTGAACTTGAGACGTGTCATAGACGAACTTAACTCATTGGAAATCTGGGCCCAGCTGCCCATGAACGTAAGGGGGGGGGGGGGGGCGGGACCCATTAAAATGCATATTTACACCTCTTTTTGGGATCCCAAAACGTAAGTGGAGGGATACCTATGACATCGCAAAAGTTGTCCGTCTGTCCGTCCGTCTGTAAGCACGATAACTCTCGAAGGGAATGAGATATTTTGATGAAACTTGGTGTGAGGGTTCGTTGGGTCGTCGGACCAGTCAAGTTCGTAGATGGGCTTTGTAGCTCTACATTTAGGGGTGGGGGAGGGGATTCAAATTAAGGGACAAACAAAATATTTTGAAACAGCTAATGTGATAGTCGATTATGGGGTAAGAAGACATGCTGAACACGATGGTGAAAATCATTTTGTCATCGGACAAGTAGTTCGCCCGGAATCCGGCCAAAACCGGAAAGTTTGTTGAAAATAAAAGTTTTATTTGAAGTTGATTAGATGTTCGATTTAGGGGTAGGAAGACATGCTGAAGACGATGGTGAAAACTATTTTCTCGATGGACAAGTATTTCGTCCGGAATCCTGCCCAAACCGGAAAGTTTGTTGAAAGTAAAAGTTTTATTTGAAGTTGATTGAATGTTCGATTTAGAGGTAGGGAGACATGCTGAAGACGATGGTGAAAACTATTTTCTCGACGGACAAGTATTTCGACCGGAATCCGGCCCAAACCGGAAAGTTTGTTGAAATTAAAAGTTTTATTTGAAATTGATTAGATGTTCGATTTAGGGGTAGGAAGACATGCTGAAGACGATGGTGAAAACTATTTTCTCGATGGACAAGTATTTCGACCGGAATCCGAACCGGAAAGTTTGTTGAAAGTAAAAGTTTTATTTGAAGTTGATTGAATGTTCGATTTAGAGGTAGGGAGACATGCTGAAGACGATGGTGAAAACTATTTTCTCGACGGACAAGTATTTCGACCGGAATCCGGCCCAAACCGGAAAGTTTGTCAAAATTAAAAGTTTTATTTGGAGTTGATTAGATGTTCGATTTAGGGCAAGAAGACATGCTGAACACTTATGTGAAAACAAGTTTCTACCCGGACATGTAGTTCATCCGGAATCCGGCCAAAACCGGAAAACTGTTGGAAGTCAAAGTTTTATTTCTAGTTGATTAGATAAGCGATTTAGGGGTAAGAAGAGATGCTGAGTCCCTGTGTGACAATCGTATTTTACCCGGACATATTGTTCGACCGGAATCCGGCTGGAATCGGAAAATTTGTCTTAAGCTAAATTTCTATTTGAAGTTGATTAGATGTTCATTACTGGGGAAAGAAGATACCCTGATTTCGTCTTTGAGCTTTCTTTTTTCGCCGGACAAGTAGTTCTGGAGTTCGGCCGGAACCGGGAAATTGGCAGAAGTGGCAGGAAGTTTTCGTCAAAACAGATATGACTTATAGGGGTAAACACACATGCTGAATCCAAATCTGAACTTGGTTTTCTCAGGTGATTAGCTATTTGGCCTTAATCTGTTTCTGAATTTTAATTGTAAAAATGTTCAAGGAGTCTGGCGAAGACTGGATCTGGCTAAGACAAGACCCAGTTGTCTGGATCAAATCTTAGATTTTTGGGATCCCATCGACACCTTTGGTCTTGTTCTTCGAGTCCTGCCAAGGGTACCGAACTTTACTCCTGGGCAATCTGGGCCCAGTTGGCAATGCACGGGGTGAGCGGGGGAGGTGCAACTTTAAATCCAGTTTCCCAGTCCTAGAATCTACATGTACAAGGAATTTCATCGTCCTATGTTCAGTTCCGGTCAAGTTATATGACCATTATTCACTGGGCAATCTTGGCCCATTTGCCCCTGAAACGGGTTGGAGTGGGGGGGTGGGACCCCCAAAAGGTACAACTAGACCTCAATACTCACTAGTTTACCAAGTTTGAACTTGAGTCTTAAACTGGTTCACGAGTTATGAGCTCCACAAAATACGATGAAAACCGGAAACCGGAAGCCGAAAGTAAGTAATCTATTTCCGCCATTTGAAAAGTGGTGTGATGGATCCTCCCATCACGTCTTTCCGATTTTGCAGTTTCGTTCGTGTGCTGTACGCCCGACCAAAATCCCGCGGGGCATTTGGTTGAATGAAATGCAGAGTTAGATTTGAGTAGGATTTTAGATTTTAGTTAGTAATTAGAAGATATGTTACGTTATGTTGTTCCTGTAAATAAAGCTGAAATAAAGGCTGATATTGTGTATTGAACCCCGAACGGATAGTGGAAAGGGTGAAATCGTAGTAACAAACATCGATCCGTTACAAGTGGAGTATGTAAAGTAAAATAAAGGAATTAATTAAAAGACAACAAAACAGACTATACAAAAGCTGCTACAAGGCGCTCGCAATATTGGACTGTTCCAAGGAATACTCCACTAAAGCACTATCAGAACTACTAGGCTTCGTTTAGAAAAGTGAGAAATGGTGTAGCAATTCGATGTCTTTAAACTCAACCGTGTCACATGGATCTGGAAACGGGCTATGCTTAGAATTTTTGGAGTCACAAAACCTTAGTGACGTTTAATCCGTTCGACTCTTCGTCGAAGGGGTTGAGATATTCTCTCGATAGATCTTCCCTCGAAGGGGTAGAGATATTTTGTTGAAAATAGGGATGCGGTACCTTCCAGTCTAACATATAACAAGTTCGCAGATGGGCATCGCAGATCCTATTTTTAGGAGTGTGGAAGTTGGTTTCAAACTAATGCGTGCAAAACTATTTTGTCAAGCTAGAAACACAGTCAATTTTGGGATAAGAAGATGCGCTGAGTCAATACCTGAGCTTTATTGTCCTAAATAAAAACATCAATATCTACCAGGTCTTTTGCAAGTGCTTCTGCTATAACGGGTGACTTAAGCAGGCTTTAGCACGACCTCTTTACTTTTGAATAAAACCATAAGCTATTTCCCGGTTAGTCTTGTTAACTAGGTCCCAGTAATACGATTGCTCACATTTCCCCCCTCTGTTACCAACCGAAATAGTTGGCAAACCATTTCGAATGAACTTCCTCTGTAACACTGTTCGCTTCACAGGAATAAAATTATTTTGAATAAAACCGACTAGGATAGCCCGGGTGGTTCCGTTAGCGTGTCCGATTTGCAAAATTGCTTGCACTTATCCCGCTGCTTTCCCGAGGAAAAAGGTTGAAATAGTTGCAAAATCGTTTCGAATAACCTTCTTCTCTAACAGTAGTCGCTTCACAGGGCCTCTCTTGCTGTAATGAAACGACCTAGGATAGCCCGGGTGGTCCTGTTAGCGTGTTCAATTTGCAAAATTACTGGCACTTTTCACACTGCTTTCCAGAGGTGAAAGGATGAAATAGTCACAACTTAGCTTCTTCTGCAACACTGGACTTCAATCGAGAAAGGATAGTGTCGAGAACCTGCGTCTCTCAAACCTACGCTGAGTAAAAGTCCGTGATCGATTTCCGTCAGTACGTAGGGGGTGCTTATACCAAACACCACAGCTTATGGATCTAGTATTCTAGGCAGTTCACAGCTTATGGATTTAGGCAGTTCTACCAGCTCCCATCTTCTCCATGTTAAATTTTTGGTACAGAGCTCTGGACCCGGCACCGCCTCCGAGCCCGTGCTCAGACGCGTAGATCCAACTCACAACGCGTAGGCGGGCACGCACAGGGCACGCATCTCGTTTGGATGTGTAACTCCGTCGTGAAAATGTAGGGGAGGGCTCGGTCTGCCGTGTTTAAATTTACTCAGAATAGCAAGTAGTAGAACAAGCTGTGATGTTAGGGACGAATGATCAACTGAAAGAATAAAAGACTGTACGAAGATGGGACAGTGAGTCAATGAAGTTAATCTGCGTTTTGCAACACATAAGTCAGTTGTTAAAGCATAATGGACACTTCTAATGCTTTACTTTGTATTAAATGCTTCACAAATAAACATTCCCGACTTCCTTTAGACGGCGCTACGAAAATTCGTCGTTTTCTTGTTATCCCTTGTCTTTACCTCTCTAGCATTTTGGCGATCCAAATTTTAGGAGCTGGGATATCGTGGCAGGAAATTCAAAAACTCCCAGCAATGCTTGATAGAAAAGGATATATTTGAGATGTCACCAAAGTCAAGCCGCAGATGCAGTTTACGTGATTGTTGTAGTGTTTCATCAGAAGTTCCATGGCTTAAAGTGCCTGTTAAAAGTTTGTATGGCACTTGAGCTTACTCAAGTGCCATATAGCGATCGTAATGTCTGTCTGTCTGTCGGTCTGTCCGCATTTTGCTAGTTTGGGCACTTCCACATGACCTAGGACGATAAAACTTGGCACGCATATCAGGGACCCAACCGGATTAACTTGGAAATAATCACTTCCCCGATCCGACCATAAATGGGGAGTGGCAACAAGAAATCCGGAAATTAGTAACATTCATAACTTTGGAACGGATAATCGGGCGTGCATTAAACTTGACAGGTATCAAGAACAAATGTCTTGGATGTACATTGTCAAATTCGGGGGACACCCGAAATGCTTTTTCTACTTTCCGTCAAACCCCTACCCCTTTCTTCGCACTAGTATAGCTCTGCGCATGGATGAGTCATTCTTTCATTACACTAGTATAGCTCTGCTCGTGGATTCTTTGCAAGAATTCGTTCGGAGAGAGATAAATCAACCGAAGGTCGAAGGTGTTGGCAAAATATGTTCTTGGACCTTGGTAGGGGTTGATATAAGTTAGGGGGTGCTAGGATGATGAAACTTGGCAGGCGTACCAGGGACCCGACCAAACCAACCTGGAGATAATCCGTTTCCCGATCCAACCATCCTGGGGGAGTGGAGGGTGGGGGAATCCGGAAAATATATGTTGTGTAACTTTCAAACGGGTGATCGGATTGAAATGAAACTTAATTCCTGAATAAATGATTTATCTGTGATGTTCCATTTGAAGTCCGAACTGGATTCGGCAGCTATGGAGGAGTTGGGGGGGGGGGAAATCCCAAGAAACGGTTAGAATGGAGGGATCGGAGTGAAACTAGCTGGGAATAACCAGCATCTGCTCCAGATAAATCGTTTACACATTACTAGATCCGGACATTTGGGTTGGAAGGGGTGGAGGGTGTTTCCCGGAATTCCAGTGATGGCGGTTCTGGGGATTTTCACGACGAAACTTGGGAGGCGTATCAGGGACCCTATCAAACTGACTTGTTAACTGAACATTTACTCGATCCGATAGTCGTGGGGGCGGGGGTAGAGGAAGGGGGAATTGAGTGAAATTTTGTAATTGAACAGTGGACATGACTGGCGAGGTGCAGCGCGAAGCGCTGCGCCGAGGGCGTCTAAGTCCCCAGCCACACTGACTAACCACACCCAAACCGCCTGGTGCTGTAACCACATTTCTAAGTTTTTACGTGCTTTTCCCAATATGGTTAGGGGTTCCTCTCAGTTACCAGGAATGAATTTTGGCTTCGAATAAGGCAGAAAATGGTATTACCTGCGAAAGCCAAATAATCTCAAAACAATAGATACTTGTTAAAATTATTTTCCTGGGTCGGATGTCGGGCCGAAAACGCCAGGGTGAAAGGTTATTACCCTGTCAAAGTTTGCGTGTGTGTACCAAATAGCTAAACATAGGTTATGACTAGATATACACGATTATTAAAGGGTAAAATTATCGGACACACGTCGTTGTTTGTCTTATGTGGTCCTTAATGGTCTTCATATGTGCTTTAAGGAGTGAAAACCAATTTCTAGGCTCAATCTGGAGTCGTCAGGTAATTACTACAAAACGTAGCGGCACCATCCCAAGAAAAATATGCATGGGATCTCCAATAATTGTAGTGGTTATAACCTAGAAGAACCTCTGGTTTCGGTGCCTAACATCACAAAAGACCAGGGTGTTTCGGGTAAGTAGGTACATCTGGCTGCCCCAGCGGTTATTCAGTTGGGAAGTACAGTTGGTATGGGCGTCAGAATGGAGAGATCAGGATGGAACTTCGTGGCAATAACCAGCAGATGCTCCGAATAAATCATTTACAGAACCGCGTTGGCTCAGGCGACTGCGGGAGGAGCTTAAGGGGGAGTCCGGACTTCCGGTGATCGCGAGTAAAGGTACTTCCAAATGTGCTAGGACGATGAAACTTGGCTGGAATATTAGAAATTCGACAAGATTGGCTTAGAATTCGCCACTTTCCAAATCCAACCATTCCTTAAAGTACCAATCATGACCGCAAATTAAGAAAAATACTTTTAAGCAAAATACGCATTTTCATGATCACCATGAGCCCATTACCATTTTTGCCTTAAGGGTTTTGCTTACAAATGAGGTTCTAGCTCCCTTAAAGTGCGCATCTTCACCGCAAGGTCGAAAAGTACTTGTTATCCAACGATACATCTCAACCCATTATCATTTGTGCCACAAGGGTTCTACTTTTGACCAAACCATATATTAATGATCCCTAAGAACCTGCTATCGTTTTTGCCTCAAGGGTTTTGCTTACAGATGCATTTCTAGCGCCTTTAAAACGGGAAATTACGCAGCAACAATTCAAAGAAGAAACGTACTTGATATAAATCTCGAAACCATACTGAAGACCATTCAACCGCCCAACGAAGAAGAGGAGTTCTAGAAATGCCTTTTAAAGTACTTTTTACTTACTAGTGTATAATAAAATAATATCCGACTCTGTTCAAAACTCCCCAAACAAAAAACTCCCGCCAACATTGTGCTTATTCTTGCAAGTGCCATATGAGCTTTCAGCTCTTATTCTTTGTGGAATAGTGTTTTGAAGCTTGATTAGCTTGCTTTATAAAATGTACCAGAATGTGCAATAAGCTTATAAAAAATAACATAGCTACAAGAATCATTCAAAAACAAATAACCTATTCAAATCTGAATTATACAAGCTGATTTATGCATAAAATAAAGATCTACTAAGTATTATAAGAAACAAATCACTTTTATCTTTGTCCAAGCTAGTAAAGTGAGCATGTACTGGCCCAAAAAATTACTCTTTGAAATATCACAGAGAGGAAACTGTTGAAAAAGCTGCTGATCTAGGGGGTAAGCATTGTTCCTAGGTTGTTACAGGTCAGGGATTGGGGTAGTTTGAAGGGCCCATTGAACTTTAACCAATATTATAGTTCTAACGGCACTTGTACTTAAGAATTAATATTTATCCTTATTTATTCCTATTTATCCTTAAATATTACATTCAAATATTTATCCTTTTTTATTCTTGCTTGTACCAACCGAGATTTTCGCAATTTAAGTGTGACACCTCTGAGTTCATTTACTCCTGCTATTTGCATAGGTGACAGTGAAAGAGTATAGAAACAGCCAACTTCATATATTTTACCATTTTTTTTTTTTAACTACGAGCTCAAGATAGTACTGCCGGAGCTTTCATTCAGAGCAGTCGCAACTAAAGCTATCAGTTTGCCATATAAATAGTAAATACGTGAACAAGTGACAGACGCCGGATTACTGATTGGAATCTAGATTGCTGAGATGTATGCAAGGGTACGGTGGAAATTGGCAGGTTCTACGTTCCACCGGGCCACCTTCCAATAGGTGATTGCCACTGTATACCGTGGGCCTACCTGCAGCAAGATAAATTTTGGTATTATATTAGTTGCGTTTTTGCAGATACCATGGTATCTGATACCACGGTCTAAAATCGTTTTTACGGTTATCGTGGTATGTGATACCACGGTCAAAAGGCGTTTTTGCATTTATAATGGTATCTGGCCAGTTATCGTGGTATCAGATATTCAGATACTACGGTCCGACTATGGCATGCATTTTGGGTCAAAATTGTTAAAAATGTTGCCGAGAATACTCGAAATGTCGCCGAGAATCCATGAAATGTAGCCGAGAATGCTGTTTTTGTCGCCGAGATTTTTTTTGTGTATCCGAGACTGCAATGTTTGGTGCCGAGAATGACAACTTTGTAGCCGAGATTTTCACTGAAAAACGTGTCGCCGAGAAATACGGATATGTGTTCGAAACCAAAAATCTAGTTCCCGAGATGGAACAAAGTGTCGCCGAGATTGCTAGAAATGTCGCCGAGATTTCGCGTAATGTCGCCGAGAATGCATGAAATGTCGCCGAGATTTCTTTGAAAATAACATACAAGTGAAAAAAGTGTCGCCGAGACTTGGAAAAAAAAAATACAGCTTAGAACGAAAAATCTGATTTTTGAGATCGGAAAAAATGTAGCCGACTTGGTGGTTGGTGAGGTCCTCCTTATTGTTCTATTTGTAAGTTTGGAACAAGTGTGATTCTTCGTTGCAGTACATACTCACTACCATTGTAAGTGCTATATTTGCTATTGCACTCTTGTTGGTATTAGTCTACTCAATAAACAATGTGAATGTGAACAACAGTTGCTCAAAAGTAAGGTCCACAGGAAGTTTCAAAGGAAAGGATATGGCTCAGGGGAAGGGGCGTTGCGAAAGGGGGGGGGGTGCAACATTCGGTAACTTATTCGGTATAATTGCCAGGATTCGGTAGTTACCACGAACATGAAGGTCGAGTGAAGAACTGGTCGCGGACAAAAGGACTGATCTATGATTTCATCGATATTCCTTACTTTTATTTGTAGCCTAAAAACAAGCTCTTATCAGAAATGTCTCGAAAATTCTGCCTGCGGCGCTTTTCATAATATTAACTATTTTCCGGAAACGTGCGTCATTTAGCTAGGTTTTAAACCAGTTTTAGGGATCGCGATTTTTCGAAACCCTAAAAGCTAGAACCTGCATGGAAATAGCTGAACTTGGCAGGAAAAAACGAACTTAAAAAATCTCGCCTGCGGCGCTCACTTTATGTGATCATGGCTAGTAATGACTAGTCATACAGTAGCTGCTGCTGCCGGGATGTCGCTCTATCTGGTTTCTGGAAATTCTTAGGATCCTGGTGTTTTGGCTCTGCACCCAATCACAAAAATTCACTTGCGACGCCCCTGCTCACAGGTGCTAAGAAAGCTAAAGTAAGTATAGTCGGTGAAAGAAACATATAACTGAAACGCATTTATTTTACGGATATATCATCAAAAAAAGTGTTACCACCTTAAAATTTTTGAAATAATGACTTTAGCACAAAAACCTGGTTCTGGGGAGCTTGACTTTGACATGGACGACTGATTTTCTCTTCCATTTAAGTCATCCACCAATAGCCTTGTATACTGGTTAGGGCTAAGGTTCAAGCATAGCAAGTATGATAGTTTGGTTCTTGCAATAGCCTTGTCACATGGTTATGGTTAAGGTTCAAGTCTCCAAACATCGTTGGTATGGTAGTTTTGGTTCATCTTAAAAGGAAATGTCAGGTAAGGAGCACTTCATAGCATCTCCATGACTGGAAGTGCAAGCCCATCTCAGAACCATGCTTGTTCATGGTTTCACATTCAAATCCAAGATCAAAGCTTCTGAGAACTTAACACGTCAGCAGGGCCAGGAATTGGCTCAAGCTCACTACTTCCAAACTGTAGTTTCAATGACTTATTAGGACTGTGATTGTTCAACTCAACTTCAGAGACAAGAAGTGGTTTATCTGATAGGTGGAAATAAACAGGAAATTTCAGTCCGGTGATGCAGCTTTTCCACCTCGATATTCCGGCTTCCTCACTACTACAGATCCCCAGAAGCTGAGGAATATATCCTTTGCATACACGCTCCATGTACTGATTGTCAATTAATATACTTTTTCCAAATTTTGGCTATCACCCCTTGACTTCATATTTCAGGAAGTGCTCAATACTGTTCAAAACAGGAGCTTGAGTACTAGTCAGCTGCTCCTGTTGGCTTTGGGCACGAATGATCACTACATGGGCTTTGCCTATTCCTTCTTGCGGCCTTTAATAGCCGATTTCCCACACTAACTTCCATTATCGACAACTGCATCTAACACTTCGGAATCCATCTTCGAATTTCCGATCATAATGGAATAGGCAGTTATGTTTCTTGATCAATGACTGTGCCCTGGAAAGGAGATCAAGTTGGGCACACATAGCACTCATCAGAAGAAACAATGGTATTCTCAAGTGTTAGGTTAATTGTGAATGAATTTGTGGTAAAACAATTAAAGATTCTTCCTTAATTATCTGATTTTGTGAATTTCTTCTCTGAAAATCAGATATTTAAGGAAGAATCTTTAATTCTTTTTCAACAAACTCATTTGCCAGCTTGAGAGGCTTGAGCCTGAAAAGGACCCTTGCCAAGAAGGGCTGAAGTATCGCTCTTATGAAAATGTAGCTGACTTATCGGTTTGCACCGTACAAGATGATTCGCAGTCAGCATGGGCTGGAGGACTATCTCCAACCTTCTTTATACTCTTGATGACTATCTCTCTATACCGATTCAGAATCTCTGGGTACCTGCGGAAGAAATGAAGAAATGGTGCCAAAGCTGCGCTGACTCAGGATTTGAGTCGTTGAGTTTGAGACGTTACAGACACGTTTACTCCTTCTTCCTGAGAATCAGTGGCGTGTTCTGAACTTAGTCATATAGAGTATTATCCCACAACTAAAAGTTCTCCTGCTTTGGAAAGTGAACTGTTTGCTAATTCAGTCTCAGGCAAGGAGTTTTTAGCAAACTTTTTGCTTCAAAGACAATCTAGATCTGTCATGGAAGAAAAGCAAAAACGGCTCCATAGCGTGGTGCCAGAGAGCCAATGTCTGCAGATACTTACATACAATTCTCAGAAAAAGAGCCATTGACAGTCAAAGGTATTTCAGTCAATTCTGACTCAAACTATACTAAAACATGAGCTACTTGAACCACTGAAAGAATTTTAGAGAGGCTGCAATGGCCTTGAACTTCTGACTTTCTTTGGTATATGATGTCCTCCTTAGGGAAACGTAAATACCTAACTAATCTAGCAAATCAAGTTGACACTGAAGGAAGGCCCATGAATAATACAGCGCTGCTCCCATGTGGACACTCGCTTCCTGAATCCTGTACTGCCTACTTCTTAGTGTTTTTCTAGATTATTTTGTCTGAATGATCTTATGACTCTAGGCAGAGGTCTCGTTTCATGGAAATCTAGAGGGACAAAAGTCACTGTACAGGACTGAGATGCAGGGGCCCTTCCAAGGGTTTCGGCATGTTGAACAAGACCAAAGGTTTCGATGGGATCCCAAAAATTCAATATCTGATCCAGACAACTGCGTCTTGTCTTAGCCAATCTCCTTGAACATTTTTACAATTAAAATTCAGAAACAGATTAAGGCCAAATAGCTACTCATCTGAGAAAACCAAGTTCAGATATGGATTCAGCATGTGTGTTTACCCCTATAAGTCATATCTGTTTTGACGAAAACTTCCTGCCACTTCTGCCAATTTCCTGGTTTCGGCCGAACTCCAGAACTACTTGTCCGGCGAAAAAAGAAAGCTAAAAAACGAACTCAGGGTATCTTCTTTCCCCAATAATGAACATCTAATCAACTTCAAATAAAAATTTAACTTATAACAAATTTTCCGACCTTAACCGGATTCCGGTCGAACTAAATTTCCGGGTAAAATATGATTGTCAAACACGGATTCAGCATCTCTTCTTAACGTTAAATCGGTTATCTAATCAACTAGAAATAAAACTTAAGCTTCTAACAATTTTCCGGTTTTGGCCAGATTCGGGGGGGGAACTACATGTAAAGGTAGAAAAAATTTTCACATAAGTGTTCAGCATGTCTTCTTGCCTTAAATCGAACATCTAATCAACTCAAAATAAAACTTTTAATTTTAACAAACTTTCCGGTTTGGGCCAGATTCCGGGCGAAATACTTGTCCGTCGAGAAAATGGTTTTCACCATCGTCCTCAGCATGTCTTCTTACCCCTAAATCGAACATTTAATCAACTTCAAATAAAATTTTTACTTTTATCAAACTTTCCGGTTTTGGCCGGCTTCCGGGCGAACTACATGTCCGATTACAAAATGGTTTTCACCATCGTGTTCAGCATGTCTTCTTACCCCATAATCGACTATCAAATTATCTGTTTCGAAATATTTTGTTTGCCCCTTAATTTGAACCCCCTCCCCCACCCCTAAATGTAGGGCTACAAAGCCCATCTACGAACTTGACTGGTCCGACGACCCAACGAATCCAAACACCAAGTTTCATTAAAATATCTCATTCCCTTCGAGATTTATAGATAGATAGATATAGATAGATATGTTTATTGATCCAACTCGTAGCGCCGACATGGCACTAAATACGTCGACCATTACATTTAAATACTTGAATAACTGAGTAAAATACTTGAATATATACAATTATTACATAAAATAAGAAAATAAATCACTTAGAATTCACTTGTTTTTTGTTAATCTCCTCAGTGAAATATGGTACAAAGGAATTTGAATACCGGTTTGTGCGACATTTAACTGGCACAAGGAGATTTTGATGCCGTGTCCGTCCTGTCACCGGTGCTAGATCGGGCAGAATATCTCTGTGTTTTTCACTGGCAAGGATTGATCGGCCAAAACGTAAAATTAAGTTTTCCCGGCGGACATGGAGTGGCTCAAGTCTTAATAGGAGGAGGGAAGCTTCGTAACCATTGTATTTCTGCCCTAGCATAATGCGGCACGCTCTGATTTGCAGTGATTCAATCACTGCATTGTGCTTACAGATGGACAGACGGACAGACGGACAGATGGACAACTTTTGCAATGTCATAGGTATCCCTCCACTTAGGTTTTGAGATCCCAAAAAGTATCTCAACTAAAAGACTGCTAACCTGGAGGATTATACTGGTTAGAAACAATAGACAAGAAACAACAGGGCCAAACAAATGCGCAAAACTGTGTGAATTGCAAGAAAAAGTAACAACAATTCTTACAATATTAAGGCAAAGGTTTATAGGTCATCCATAATAATAGAATTTGCTACGAGGGAAGCCCCCACAGTAGTTTGTTATGACTGATGACAATTAACAGCTTGAAAATTTTTGCCCGCTGCAAATTCAGGCTAAATTTTCTGAATGTTATTCTGTTTTGCCTCCAGAACCCCACGAAAGCCAGTGAGCTGATTCCCCCCCCCCAAATGGTGCCTCTGATTCTAGGATTCTGAATCTCTGATTCAAGCAACTCTGGGCATGAGTCTAACAATCCCCTGAGCCTAATCTCTCAGCCTCATAAACTTTGCTGTAGCAGGCACACTGTTACTGACTGTTACCTATCCTGCATTGTAAATGACACCATAGCAGCAGCATAGCAGGCACACTGAAAAACAACAACATAGGTTCAGACAGTGGTTGAAGAGAACATAGGTTACCTACCCTGCAATGCAAATGACATCTCGTTTTATCCATGAAATTCAATCCAAGCCTTTGGAAGACCCTGTGACCCCTCAGTGTGCACACCTTTCGTTGATTTTGAATCCTGGCAAAACAATACCTGAAACCTGGAGGTACTGAAATCCCTAATGATGTAAGAACAAAGGCTAGCAAAAAAGAGAAATCTCAAAAGAAGCCAGAAAAAAATTAAGGACATTTTCTTTCTTTATCTCTTCTTAATCTTGACACTAAAAGCATAATCTTCAATGTAAAAGATTATTTTTCTTTTCATTTTCGGTGGTCTAATTATATTGTCAATAGGATGAACACAATTACAAGTCCCAGCAGACGATTCCAATGTAAATTTCGCTTGTCTTTTGGAAAAAACTTTTAAGTTCATGTTTTGGTAGTGGGACTGGTGGGGTCCGGGTGCACTGGGTCCACCCTGGAGTCTACCCGAAAATCCTTCTCCCTGGCAACAAAAATCCGTCCGCCCTCCCTGAATGCAAATATATTCTGACAGGGAGTTAAAGTAAACTCTATACAGACACACGAGTTAATGTAAATACGTGATGGTGGCCTTCCCTATCTATGAAATGCTTTTCATAGAAATAAATTGGGGGGAGGGTTTGGTCGGGGTAGTTCGGTACCCGAGGTTTTTTCGTACCGCCGGGGGGGGGGGTCTCTGGGACGACTGTCTGTATAGAGTTTACATTAACTCGCTGTCAGAATATATTTAGTTTCCTATATATTTGCATTCAGGGAGGGCGGACGGATTTTTGTTGCCAGGGGGGAGGAGGATTTTTGGGTAGACCCCTGGGCGGACCCGGACCCCACCAGTCCCACTACCCAATTTAAATATGAACTTTAAAGTTTTTTCAAAAGACAAGGGAAATTTATATTGGAATCGTCTGCTGGGACTTGTGATTGTGTTCATCCTATTGACAATATAATTAGACCACCGAAAATGAAAAGAAAAATAATCTTTTACATTGAAGATTACGCTTTTAGTGTCGAGAATAAGAAGAGATAAAGAAAGAAAATGTCATTAATTTTTTTCTGACTTCTTTTGAGATTTCTCTTGGATTTCTCTTGAATTTTGCTAGCCTTTGTTCTTACATCGTTAGGGATTTCAGTACCTCCAGGTTTCAGGTATTGCCATGATTCAAAATCCACGAAAGGTGTGCACACTGAGGGGTCTCAGAGCCTTCTGAAGGCTTGAATTGAATTTCATGGATAAAACGAGATATCATTTACAATGCAGGGTAGGTAACCTATGTTCTCTTAACCCCCTACTGTCCGAACCTATGTTGTTGTTTTTCAGTGTGCCTCCTACAAAGTTTATGAGGCTGAGAGATTACCAGATTACGCTCAGGGGATTGTTAGACTGAGGCCCAGAGTTGCTTGAATCAGAGATTCAGAATCCTAGAATCAGAGGTATCAGATGGGGGGGGGGGATCAGCCCACTGGATTAGTGAGGTATTTACGTTTCCCGAAGGAGGACACCATATACCAAAGGAAAGTCAGAAATTCAAGGCCATTGCAGCCTCTCTAAAGTTCTTTCAGTGGTTCAAGTAGCTCATGTTTTAGTATAGTTTGAGTCAGAATTGACTGAAATAGCTTTGACTGTCAATGGCTCTTTTCCTGAGAATTGTGTGTGCACACCTGCAGACATTGGCCCTCTGGCACCAGGCTATGGAGCCGTTTTTGCTTTTCTACCATGAGAGATCTAGATTGTCTTTGAAGCAAAGAGTTTGCTAAAAACTCCTTACCTGAGACTGAATTAGCATACAGTTCACTTTCCAAAGCAGGAGAACTTTTAGTTGTGGGATAATACTCTATATGACTAAGTTCAGAAGACGCCAGTGATTCTCAGGAAGAAGGAGTAAACGTGTCCGTAACGACTCAAACTCAACAACTGAAATCCTGAGTCAGCGCAGCTTTGGCAGCATTTCTTCATTTCTTCTGCAGGTACCCGGAGATTCTGAATCAGCATGGAGAGATAGTCATCAAGAGTATAAAGAAGGTTGGAGATAGTCCTCCAGCCCAAACTGACTGCGAATCATCTTGTACGGTGCAAACCAATAAGTCAGCTACAGTTTCATAAGAGCAGTTTCTTCAGTTTCAGTTTCAGTTTACAGTTTCTTCGGCCCTTCTTTGCAAGGGTCTTTTTCAGGCTCAAGCCTGTCAAGCTGGCAAATGAATTTGTGGAACAAGAATTAAAGATTCTTCCTTAAATATCTGATTTTCAGAGAAGAAATTCACAAAATCAGATATTTAAGGAAGAATCTTTAATTGTTCTACCACAAATTCATTCACAATTAACCTAACACTTGAGAATACCATTGTTTCTTCTGATGAGTGCTATGTGTGCCCAACTTGATCTCCTTTCCAGGGCACAGTCATTGATCAAGAAACATAACTGCCTCGGCCATTATGATCGGAAATTCGAAGATGGATTCCGAAGTGTTAGATGCAGTTGTCGATAATGGAAGTTAGTGTGGGAAATCGGCTATTAAAGGCCGCAAGAAGGAATAGGCAAAGCCCATGTAGTGATCATTCGTGCCCAAAGCCAACAGGAGCAGCTGACTAGTACTCAAGCTCCTGTTTTGAACAGTATTGAGCACTTCTTGAAATATGAAGTCAAGGGGTGATAGCCAAAATTTGGAAAAAGTATATTAATTGACAATCAGTACATGGAGCGTGTATGCAAAGGATATATTCCTCAGCTTCTGGGGATTTGTAGTAGTGAGAAAGCCGGAATTTCGAGGTGGAAAAGCTGCATCACCGGACTGAAATTTCCTGTTATCCACCTATCAGATAAACCACTTCTTGTCTCTGAAGTTGAGCTGAACAATCACAGTCCTAATAAGTCATTGAAACTACAGTTCGGAGGTAGTGAGCTTGAGCCAATTCCTGGCCCTGCTGACGTGTTAAGTTCTCAGAAGCTCTGATCTTGGATTTGAATGTGAAACCATGAACAAGCATGGTTCTGAGAGGGGCTTGCACTTCCAGTCATGGAGATGCTATGAAGTGCTGCTTACCTGACCTTTCCTTTTAAGATGAACCAAAACTACCATACAAACGATGTTTGGAGACTAGAACCTTAACCATAACCATGTGACAAGGCTATTGCAAGAGCCAAACTATCATACTTGCTATACTTGAACCTTAGCCCTAACCAGTATACAAGGCTATTGGTGGATGACTTAAATGGAAGAGAAAATCAGTCGTCCATGTCAAAGTCAAGCTCCCCAGAACCAGGTTTTTGTGCTAAAGTCATTATTTCAAAAATTTTAAGGTGGTAACACATTTTTTGATGACATATCCGTAAAATAAATGCGTTTCAGTTATTTCTTTCTTTCAACGACTATACTTACTCTAGCTTTCTTAGCACCTGTGAGCAGGGGCGTCGCAAGTGAATTTTTGTAGTTGAGTGAAGAGCCAAAACACCAGGATCCTAAGAATTTCCAGAAACCGGATAGAGCGACATCCCGGCAGAAGCAGCTACTGTATGACTAGTCATTACTGGCCATGATCACATACAGTGAGCGCCGCAGGCGAGATTTTTTAAGTTCGTTTTTTCCTGCCAAATTCAGCTATTTCCATGCAGTTTCTAGCTTTTAGGGTTTCGAAAAATCGCGATCCCTAAAACTGGTTTACAACCTAGCTAGATGACGCACCTTTCCGGAAAATAGTTAATATTATGAAAAGCGCCGCAGGCAGAATTTTCGAGACATTTCTGATAAGAGCTTGTTTTTAGGATACGAATAAAAGTAAGGAATATCGATGAAATCATAGATCAGTCCTTTTGTCTGCGACCAGTTCTTCACTCGACCTCTTCATGTTCGTGGTAACTACCGAATCCTGGCAATTATACCGAATAAGTTACCGAATGTTGCATCCCCCCCCTTTCGCAACGCCCCTGCCTCTGAGCCATATCCTTTCCTTTCAAACTTCTTTGTGGATCTTACTTTTGAGCAACTGTTCTTCACATTCACATTGTTTATTGAGTAGAATAATACCAAGAAGAGTGCGATAGCAAATATAGCACTTACAATGGTAGTGAGCGTGTACTGCAACGAAGAATCACACTTGTTCCGGACTTACAAATAGAACAATAAGGAGGACCTCACCAACCACCAAGTCGGCTACATTTTTTCCAATCTCAAAAATCAGATTTTTCGTTCTAAGCTTTATTTTTTTTTTCCAAGTCTCGGCGACACTTTTTTCACTTGTATGTTATTTTCAAAGAAATCTCGGCGACATTTCATGCATTCTCGGCGACATTACGCGAAATCTCGGCGACATTTCTAGCAATCTCGGCGACACTTTGTTCCATCTCGGGAACTAGATTTTTGGTTTCGAACACATATCCGTATTTCTCGGCGACACGTTTTTCAGTGAAAATCTCGGCTACAAAGTTGTCATTCTCGGCACCAAACATTGCAGTCTCGGATACACACAAAAAATCTCGGCGACAAAAACAGCATTCTCGGCTACATTTCATGGATTCTCGGCGACATTTCGAGTATTCTCGGCAACATTTTTAACAATTTTGACCCAAAATGCATGCCATAGTCCGACAGTGGTAACTGGTCGTGGTTTCTGAAAAGTCATCTCACTTTCATCAAATTTTGTCAGATTGGTGAGAAAGAAGTTCAGCACTTAGTGATGTAACCGGATATCTGTTTTCTTTTGGGATGACTTCGAAAAGTACAATTTCGGCAATAGACCTTTTTGCAGAGCACCGTGTATCAGATACCACGATAACTGCAAAAACGACGAATTGCAGATCCAGTTACCGTGCTAACAGATACCATAATATCACCAAAAACGCAACTATTGTATTCTGCCCAGCATTCCTATACTTTTCAAAGTAGCAACCTTATACGCTTGACACCTTGATTCTGTGTGGAAGGGTATGGGCTTCAAGAGAATGTGGTTAGAGGCTGCATCTCAAGAGGTGTATTAAAGTCAAGTATTACTTTACGAGTAATGTGCTGAGACGGTTAACTATGTTTAGGTTCTTCTGTTTTAATTATTTTTAATTAGTAGAGAGTTTTGACCTACCTCGTCCCCCCCCCCCCATGGTTGGATCGGGGAAATGACCTTTCTCAAGTCAATCCGATTGGGGTTCCTGACGCACCTGCCAAGTTTCATCATTCTAGCACATCTGGAAGTACATTAAGCCGTGATAACCATAAATCCGGTACTACCTTCCACCCCCCCCCCCCCCCACAGTTCCCGGATCCGATCCGGTTATTTCAAGGATGTATCAAGGATCTGTGCTTGTTCTTTCCACCAAGTTTCATCGTGATCCCTCCGCTCCAAGCGTTTCACGGTGTTTCTGGTACCCCCCTCCCCCTCCAACTCCCCTACAGTTGCCGGATCTGGTCCGGACATTAAATGGGACATGTGAGGCATGTGTTCTTTCGCCTTACCAAATTTCATTCAGATCTGATCACCCGTTCGAAAGTTACGCATGTCTCAATTTTCTGCATTCCCCCTCGCTACACTCCCCCCATGATAGTCAAATAGGGGAAGTGACTATTTCCAAGTCAATTTAGTCGGGTCCTGATATGTCTTCCAAGTTTTTATCGTCCTAGCGCATCTGGAAGTACCCTAACTCGCGGTCACCGGACCAACCAACCGACGGACCGACCGACAGACCGATCGACCGGCAGACCGATCGACCGACAGACCGACCGGCAGAAACTGACCGAAGGAAAATTGATCGGTATATGGCACTTGGCCGGAAGGGAAGTGCCGGTTATTTTTGTTGTGACCTAAATAGTTTGACCACTGCATCTTTTTATCTCAATCATTTCCTGTTTAAATTCTAGAATAGTAGTGACACTTATGACGAATAATTTTTGTACTTGTCATTTTAATTCGCGTTCGTATTTTGATGAATCGTATTTTAATCCGTGAATAGTATATATAAATCGTAGGTTATCATTGTAAATATATCCCTTGGTTAATCTTTTTATTTGTAATGACATGTCCAGCACTATTTTTTGTTTGTAAAAGATATTTATGGATAAATAAACCGAACTGTAATTGTAATAAGAACATAAACCTCGTTGAACCTGAATACAAGAAGAAGTTTTTACGGCAATTGCAGCCTCTGTGACAAGTGCCATATACCGATCACAATTCCGTCTGTCGGTCGGTCCAAGTTTTTTGTCACACTTTTTAAAGTTAGGGTACTTCCAGATGTGCTAGGACAATGAATCTTGGCAGTCATATCAGGGACCCGACCAAACTAACCTGGAATAATCAGTTTCCCGATCTGACGATATGCGCGGGAGTGGAGGGCGATGGAAACTTGAAAATTGAGGGCAGTTTGTCACACTTTTTCGACTTAGGGTACTTCCAGATATGCTAGGACCATGAAACTTGGCAGGTATATCGGAGACCCGACCAAACAAACTTAGAAATAATCAGTTGTTCGATCCGACTATCACGGGGGGGGGGGAGGAGATTGGAGGGCGGGGGAATCCGGGAAATTGAGTAGTGTGTAACTTTCGAAAGGGTGATCGGATTGGAATGAAACTTAATAAATGAATAGGTTATAAATCTCTGATGTCCCGTTTAAAGTCTTGACCGGCGGTAGTCAAGGGGGAGTTTGGGGGGGGGGGGATTTCAAGAAACGGTTAGAATGGAGGGATCGGAGTGAAACTTGCTGGGACGAACAAGCATCTGCTCTAGATAAATCGTTTAGACAACTGGATCCGGACACTTAGGGGGGGGGGGGTTGGAGGGGGTTTCCAGGAATTCCGGAGATGGCGCGGTTTCGGGATTTTTACGACGAAGCTTGGCAGGCATATCAGGGACCCGATCAAACTGACTAATAAAAATTTCGTCGATCTGATAATGGTGGGGGGAGTGGAGGGAGGGGACTCCGGAATACTGAGTCATGCGTTACTTTGGAACGGGTGATCGGATTCGAGTGAAATTTAAGAACTGAACAGAGAACATGTCTCTCTGGTGATCTTTTTCATTTCCAGACCGAGTCCTACAACTATTGGGGGGGGGGAATACTTGACCCGCTTATACTGGTCTGATCGGGATTGAACTTTGTGGGAATAACAAACAGATGCTCTGGATAAATCATTTACAGAACCGGATTTGCTCCGAGTATTGGGGGTGGAGTTGGAGGGGGGGGGGGGGGGGTCTGGGATTCCGGTGATCGCGAGTTAAGGTATTTCCTGGCGTGCTAGGACGATGAATTAGAGATCCAACAAGATTTCGTTGGAAATCGCTACTTCCAAAATCCGATTATTCGTTAAAGTACCAATCTTGACCGCAAAGTAAGAAAAATACTTTTAAGTAATATATGCATTTTCATGATCTCATTCAGCCCATTATCATTTTTGTCTCAAGGGTTTTGCTTACAAATGAAGTTCTAGCTCCCTTAGAGTGCGCATCTCAAGCGCAAAGTCGAAACTTACTTTTGATCAATCAATACATCTTAACCCACGCAAGTGCCATGTGAGCTTACAGCTCTTGTTTTTAGAACTTGTAGAAATTCTGAACGTCGCACTGGGGCATATACTGAAAAATAAAAATAAAATCGCTTAAAGTTTAAGTGAAAAGGGCTGGAATGGGACAATCTGGTTACCCGTCATTTATTCACCAAAGTTTGCTTGAAGACCCGCTGAAAACACTCTTCACCAAGCTCATCACTGCCCAATGCGTCATAGTAGAATTTACGCTGTGGAGTCGGTCGCAGATATTCTGTACGTCATAACTAGAGCAGATAGTGGAAAATAAAAAAAATCCTTTAGCTGAATCCAAATATTAAGTGTATCAATTAAATGACACTAAAATAAGTTGGCTTTTCAGTTAAACTTTATCATAATCAAAATAATTCCGTGTGTTCAATTACATGATACAGAAATAAGTCGGCTTTCCAGTTAAACCTTTGGTTTTGGAGAAAAAAGTGCCGCTGCCAGAGTTGGAGTCTTTACGAGACGAGTCGAAAAATGCATGGGCCAAGCAAGCTAAGTGCACATTGGATATCTGTGGAAAGTCCTTTTTGCGAGACGATGGTACTGAAAATGTACAAGAAAGAGGCTGCATGGAATGGGGAGCAAACACTGAAGGACTAAGATAGACAAGAATGGCATTGTCGAAAGATCGACGACTCTAGCTCGTTGAGGTGTTATACAAGGGCCAAAGAAGTTCGGGGAGAGGAAATATACTTTAAAGTAGGATTGTCAGGAAAGAGTTATTAAAATGGTTAGTTAGTTTGAGGGGGGTAGGCTGGGCCATAGGGAAGAACATTAAAATTTATTGGTAAAAAGTGTTTTTTTTTTTCTATGTGAATATCATGAGCGGAAAGCTATAACGGACGGTTTTGGGGCAGGGAATCATGAGGAAGGAATGGTTATTGGATAAGATGGATACAAGTATGAGGGAAATTCGTAAGTTCGATGAATTCCTCCGAGTTGCAATGTGATATAGACAAATTTTCATGTAATGACCTGTATTTTTTTCTTTTTTGTTGCACGCAAGCTATTTGTGCACTACATACACACATTACAGTGTCTTGTATCTTTAGCAGAATTTTTGAATATCTGTTAGTGCCAGAAATTACGTCGAAGTGCCAGTTCGGCGAGTTCCAGTTTGGTTTTCAAAAAAGACTCAGTTCCAGCCATGCTCAGAGAGTCCTGTCTACAATTCTCAAGGAGGGAAAATTTGCCGTTCATACTTGTGCAATCGAAATTTCTGGAGCGTTCGATAATGTAGTACATTCACAGGCTCTACTTCTTTTGTTGCGTCAGGATGTTAGTGCTTCCATTGTTTCTGTTTTAAGGTTTTGGTACCGGAACACGATTGTTCGGGCGAAATGGTCAGGGGCAGTTTCGGGATCCATTCCCGTGAGCAAGGGGGTGCCACAGGATAGAGTCCTATCTCCTTTTGTTTTCAAAAGTGCCATTTATGAATGCCTCTCAGGTTTATTGCAAACATTTTTCCTTGGAGAGCTAAGTATTACTTACATAACTTACGCAGACGACATTCTATTAACAAGTCGAACTAAAAGTGGGTTAGAATCTAACATAAAAACGATTTGTCAGAGTCTTTCTCAAATTGGCCTTTCTGTTAACATTTCTAAATGTCAGTATCTCAAGTTTAACAGCCCAAAAGATTCCGGTATTTCTTTTCAAAATGAAAAGCTCCCCAATTCACCTACCGTAAAATGGCTTGGCATGATCATAGCACAGTCTCTAAAAAAAAATCTACGATAACGCTGTTTCGGCTGTTCAAGATTCCATTCGTGTCGGGTATGGAAAAATAGATCAAAATAGAGGAAGGTATAACAGAAAAGCTCTTGGTAGTTTATATAATAGTTTTTGTTTGTCTGCAACCTTTCCGGAATTTTTGGTATTCTGAGGCTAAAAGGTTTAAAATGTATCAGGACTTTTGATTTCAAATATTGTAAATTTCTCTTGTACCTTCCTCGACGTTACAGGCATTCCCGTATATAGCTTCAACTTTTTTGCCCTCTGACCCTTGTGCAAAGTTATCTTCGATTGCCCAAGACGTTCACGTCTCTGCCCTTAGCCATTGCTCAGCCCTCCATCTAGGAAGAAGATTTTTTAGACCCGATTAGTCCCTCTTTTTTTTTAAGTAATTATTTTATGATCTCGTGCATTTACTACATTATTGAAATCTCAGTGTATTTTTTTCCTTTTCTTTGTCTATACTCCACTATTTTCCTCTTCTTAAGTGTGTGAATAAAATTTCATCATCATCATCATCGCTCAATCACTGCTGCCTTCAGCAGTCATTCTTTCATTGAGCACAGACGAATTGCGCGATGGGGAACCGGATGTTTAGCAAACAATAGTATTATATTCTTTCTCTGTAGCAGGCTTTACACAACCTCTCATGCTTTCGAACGAAACCGCCTGGGATAGCCCGGGTGGAGCTGTTAGCTTCTCCAATAAAACCGGACATACTTATCCTTCGGCATTCGAAAGCGTATCTTGGAATCGTCTCTAGACACGCTCAATCACGTCAGCAATCACTTGGAAAATCTTCGCCAAGTAATTCAGGGACATTAGCCCGCCCGAGCGCTGTAGCCATTTTAATTTAGCAGCCGTCGAAGCATGACCCTGACTGTCTTTGCTCAATTTTGAGAAATGAGGGAAAGACGCGGAAAGTTACAATCTCCGAACTCACTAACTTCCCCTCAGGAAACTTTTTTTCTAGATAGAGAATTCATTCTCAGTTTAAAACACAACGTGCTTATAATACGTGTTCACGACAGAAGTGGCGTTTGGTCTCCTGTGCGCGGTGGTGAAGGCTCTCTAGTTTGGAAAATTAGAATATTTTGTAGAACAGAGAAAAAACGAAAGCCTACTATTCTATCTGTTCAAAGGAGAAGCCTCCGTAAGTTTGTAAATGAAGATGGAACTTGTACAAGGGACTGTTACCCTGACAAAGTTTTCCCACGGAGGTTGCAGGTTCAGACCCCGCTCGAGGAGCCTTTTTGCTTCTAAGTTCATTAGATGAATGAAAGGCTTTCATCCAAGGCAAGAAAATGAGAACAAGACGAAAGGTTTCGATGGGATCCCAAAGTTTTAATTTCTGATCCAGACAAATTGGTCTTGTAGATATGCGGTCTTCGCCAGACTCCTTGGACATGTTTACTATTAAGATTTAGAAACAGAAGATGGCCAATGGCTAATCATCTGAGAAAACCAAGTTCGGATATGGATTCAGCATGTGCGTATTTACCCCTAGGCTGTACACGTCATTTGACGTCATATCTACTTTCACAAAATTGATCAAATCTTCCTGCCTTACTTCTGCCAAATCTCCAGTTCCGACTCGAATCCGGGCGAAGGACTTGTCTTGCAAAACCTAAAGCTCAGAAACCAAGTCAGCGTATCTCCTTACCACTATATTGGTCATCTAATCAACTTCAGATAAGAAATTAACTTTAAACAAATTTTCCGGTTTCAGCCGTATTCCGAGCGAACTACATATCCGGATATAAAATGATTGTCAAAAGCGGATTCAGTATGTCTTCTTACCCCTAAATCGTACATCTAGTCAACTTCAAATAAAACTTTTATTTTTACCAAATTTTCCGCTTTCGGCCAGATTCCGCTCGAACTACACTGTCAACAAAAGTCTTGCAGTATTTGCTACTGGGATTAATCTTGTCTTTATTGAGATAAGATTACCCCTAATTCATATTAATCTTATCCCAGTAGCAAATACTGCATCCTGATTGGTAGAAAATTTGTACAGTATATATTTCCGGGTAGAAAATGATTGTCAAAAGCGGACCCTGAAATCGAACATTTAATCAACTTTATGTCAAACTTTGACTTTTAACAAACTTTCCGGTTTTGGCTGGATTCTGGGCGTACTACTTGACCGGCAAGACAATGGTTTTCATATTTGTCTTCAGCGTGTCTTCTTACTCCTAAACCGACTATCACATTATCTTCAAAAGAAAAACTGTTCGCCCCTTAATTTGAACCCCCTCTCCTACCCCTAAATGTTGAGCTACAGAGTCCAATGGACCTCTCCTTTGACCTAAAGAGTCCTCACAAGAAGTTTCATCAAAATATCTCATTCTCTTCGAGAGTTATCGTGCTGACGGACGGACAGACCACAGACAGACAACTTTTACGAAGTCGTATGTATCACTCCACTTACGTTTTGGGATCCCAAAAAGTGCAGAGGTTAAGGCATTTACAATACAAATATCGACATTTTCTGATTTTTCTGCACAGAATCCGCAACACTCAAAATAAGGCAACTTCTTACAGATACAAATAAAAATACAAAAATATCGATGAAATGAAATTTTGAATAGGACAAAAACTTAGGAAGTCGTAGGCTCAGCTCAAATGGTGGCCAAAATGACTAAAACTGGTTTGTCTTGCTATTTAAAGCTCACATGGATCGGATCTTTCAAACCTAAATCATGTACCATCAACCAATCTGAATGAAATCGGTTATGCTTGCACAGACACTTGCTAAATATGAAAAAAAGAAGTTCTAATGTGAAAAAGGTTCGAAGAAGTCAGAAACGGGAAGAGAGAGCTACGAAGAGCCACAGTGTTACAAATTCTTGCCAGAGATCATTCTTATTATTCTTGGGTACATAGAGTATGTAAGACTTTGAAGGAAAGCACTCACCACCGGATGTCTCGCAGGTGATAGTCAAAGATCCATTTTCTTCCACGAAAATTCTTTCTTCTGTCAGAATTTGAGACTCGAATGAAATCATCGGTTCAGCTGGTGCCTCTGAAAAGACAAGTACGGGATAAGAGAAAATTGCCAGATTTAGTCGAAAACTTCATGAATTAGCTTTTTGTTTACATTAGAGGTATGCTTGATCGAGGAGGGGTTGAAAGCGAATTGACCATCGTGTCGTAGGAACTCTTGAATATTGGTTTGGAGTCCAGCGCTTCAGAATAAAATAGAGTGGTTATTTCAGGTAATCATTCCCTGTTCTGATGGTGTGCGGCAAAGTGGGGTCCTCTAACTATTGCTGCATAACCTTTATATGGATGATCTCAGCCTGCGTTTGGCCCACACTGAGTTTGGTTGTTTCATTGCTGATGTTCGCTTTAATAGCTTTCATAGTTTAATAAGCTGACGACCTAGTTATTTTAGCTCCTACTGTGGCTGCACTAATCCACCGACTTCCAATAAATAGATAGATTAGTGTATTTCAAAAGCCCACGGGCAATATATAAAAAAAAAAAAAAAAAAAAAAAAATATGTGATGAGTCTGCGTCAGGGAATGATATCGTGTTTAACACGGTGTATGGCGTTCATTCCCCGATGGACCCTTCGAAACACATAGATAGATTATTGTATTTCAAAAGCCCACGGGCAATATACAAAAAAAAAAAAAAAAAAAAAAACGGCGTTCATTCCCCGATGGACCCCTTCGAAACACATCCCTATGGCATTGCTTTTTGGAGCGTCACTGTCTCTCGTTAGCTTACTGTACTCCGTTGTACGGTCTAGGTCTAGCTTTTGTGCAAACTTTGTCTGTTAAAGTTTAACCGAAAAGGGCTAGGGCCTGGGATAGAACAATCTAGTTCCCCATCACTTATTTCACTTAAATTGGCATGAAGACCCGATGAAAATGCGTTACTTCGTTGTTCTGCTGTTCAGGAACAATCATTTTTCAAATAGTGGAATTTCCGTGTGATTTGTGGTACTTATATTCAGTTGGATTTTTGTTGTCTGCTTTACGAGACATGTAAATTATTTTTTTTTTTCAGGCACTAAGCAATAAAATTTCAATTAAATGACAGAAGAATAAGTTGGCTTTTCAGTTAAACTTTAAGTGTGAGAAGTCTTTTCGGGTTCTTTATAACAATTATTTTCGGTGGCTTCTTGGTCTTCCCCTAACTGTAGTGCTAACAGAATCTTTTCTAAAACCCCCATCTTTTCTAAAACTGCGTAGAAAAATCATCCCTCCCAATCCAACAAGGATACTTGATTCGGATAATCCGCTCCTTCTGGTGCTTTTGGGGCCCCTTTTTATCCAAACGTGAATGGAAAATGCTTTTTTGGAAAATATTTAATAGAGAAAAAAATGCCTGGTTAGGGATTTAGTTTTTCTTCGAGGACCGTTCACATAAGCACACCTTAGTTCCTCCTGTGCCGCCAGAGGCGCCCAGGGCATCCAGAAAGAGCCGCCAGTCGTCCCTCATATGTGCTGCTGCCCAGACGTCTTCCGACTGGGGTTGGACTATCGAATTAATGTCTTTTAGGTCCCGCTGGTACGTACGACGAAGTGTATTCTTCGGCCTTCCTCTTCTTCGGGTTCCCTCTAGTTGCTACTCCAGTACCGTTCTGGGGAGTCTATCTTCCGCCATACGGGTACCATGCCCCAAGTAGCGCCATCTTCGTTGGCGTATGACATCAAGACTAGGGGCTGGCGGGAGATAGAGCGAATTGTCTGGTTGGTTATGTGGTCCCTCCAGTTTATGTTCAGTATTCCGCGAAGACAGTTGTTCTCGAAAGCAAGAATCCTCTTTTCTTGGTGTTGGTTCCGTTTCCAGCATTCACAGCTACAAAGGAGGGTGGAGATGACGTTACTGTTCAACAGCCTCATTTTCAGTTTCAGGGGAGTACTTTTTCGATCGCCACACTGGCTTAAGTCGATTAATAGCTCCACTGGCTTGTCCAATCCTAGACTGCACCTCCTTTTCCCTGGATCCAGTTCGTTCGACTGTACTTCCAAGGTATCTAAAATTCACTACCTGCTCTACTGTATTATCCCCGCACTTTATGCCCGGTGTTCGCTCATTGTCACGCTTTTTCTTTTGTCCGAGTTGATCTTTAGTCACAAAAGATTCGCTTTCTCTCGGATGACTTACAAGAAGATCCTGAAGCCTTTCCTTGTTTGCCTCCATCAGGGTGATGTCGTCGGCGAAATCAAGATCTGCTAGTCGGTTATTGTCGCAGATTTGGATACCAAACCCCGTGCAGTCTCGGAGCACATAATCGATTACAAGGACAAAAAGCAGGGGGGGGGGGGGGAGAGGACACAGCCCTGTCTGATACCGGACATGATATGGAAATACCTTGTATTTCCTTCGTGGGTCCGAACGCAGCACTCGGTGTTATTTTAAAATACAGCAAACTGTGTCTGCTACATATTACTCAATGTACATACACTAAAAAAAGGAGACAAATATGTGGAGGCAAGAAGCCTCCAACAATCAAGGCACACACACATCAATCAATATCTGTCAAACCCCCCTAAAGTTCTTCCGCTCAAACTTGACACACAGGCAGTGCTAGATGCGGTCCAGACAGGACCACCAGCAGAGGATTGCTCGACCTTAGAGTCCGCGACTGAAGAAAAAGAACAGAAAAACGGAAGACGTCAGGGAGAGAAGAAACACCTTCACCAACAAACATACCCAAGGCACTACAATTCCATCTATACCCATGCCACCAACGGAAAGATTTGCTATACAAGACGGGAAAGCTATTTATCATCTAAATTATTAGCACACAATTCTGGTAGCTGAAACTGAAAACCATTCGCCTTATACCATAATACAAAAGTAGATCCATAAGTTAACGAACAGATAATCGTTAAAGCACAACTCTTACTAGAAATGATCTTTTCACTATGAAGTGGATCAGAAAAAAGGTTTTTCGACAACATCATTACTTTCCACCTGAATTTAGCGATTTTATTGTTGGCGCTTGTCGATTCTATCCAGCCTTCCTGCTCTCCGACGACGAGGCTGGGCGCAAAACATTTGAAAACTGAACGCACCATGTTTAACAAGACCAAAGGTTTCGATGGGATCCCAAAAATTTAATATCTCCTTCAGACAATTGGGTCCTTTCTTCTCCAGACTCCTCAAGCATTTTTACCACACAAATTCAGAAAAAGATTAATACCAAACAGCTAATCATCTGAGAAAACCAAGTTCGGATATGGATTGAGCATGTGTGTTTACCCCTACAAGTCATGTTTGTTTTGACGAAACTGATCGAAGCTTCCTCTCTAGCATACTTCCGCCAAATTTTCTTTTCCTTCCTCAAAACTAGCATTTCCTTTGAAGAAACACTGCCTTCTGGTTTACAGGCACAGAAGATAAAGCTCCTTGGCGCAACAATCCCCTCTGATGTTAAATGGGAGGCAACACCAACGTAATGCTAAATCGTGCAAACGCTGGTCTACAGCTGTTAAAACTTCTGGCTAAGTTCCAAGTACCTAATTCCCATCTTGTCCGAATTTACGTTTCTTTCATTCGATCCACTTTGGAATATGTGACTGCAGTTTGGCACTTTGCCCTTACTGCCGAACAAACACAACAAATAGAAACAATACAGAAACGTGCACTCCTCATACCCTTGAGAGTCGGAGACTGCGGCTGAGTTTGCGGTTGGTCATAAGCTCCTGCACCATCTTGTTTTCTCCGATATCCTTCCCCCTCTTTATGAAAACACACGAAACCGACAGCAGAGGGTCGCAAGTTCAAAGGTTCCAAAGTTGTCCCCCGTACTTGAAACACATACGCGGTACCAGAAAAGCTTCGTTCCAAGTTTCAATTTTTTTTATATAATGATGACGGTAGCTGTATTTGATATCATTCCTCCCTCCTTGGACCCGAAATAGTAACATCGGCACTACTTACAACATCACTGATCCACTTACAGCAGTTGGACAACTTCTACAGAATTACAACAATAAGATTAAGCATCAATGGGAGAGCATCTTCTACAATAGGATTGTTTTATATATAGTATAATGCTGGCGTAGTCTCTATGTTGTGTTCGGTTTCTTCTTGTTATAGTGTTTCTTCGTTATAGTGTTTCCTTCTTCTTTTCTTTCTGTATTCTTACTCCGTCTATGCCATGTGCTTTTTGGATCCCAAAACGTAAGTGGCTATGACATCGCAAAAGTTGTCCGTCTGTCCGTCTGTCCGTCTGTAAGCACGATAACTCTCGAAAGGAATGAGATATTTTGATGAAACTTGGTGTGAGGATTCGTTGGGTCGTCGGACCAGTCAAGTTCGTAGATGGGCTTTGTAGCCCTACATTTAGGGGTGGGGGAGGGGGGGCAAAGGGGCAAACAAGATATTTTGAAACAGCTAATTTGATAGTCGATTATGGGGTAAGACGACATGCTGAACACGATGGTGAAAATCATTTTGTCATCGAACAAGTAGTTCGCCCGGAATCCGGAATAACCGGGAAGTTTGTTAAAAGTAAAAGTCTTACTGAAGTTGATTGAATGTTCTATTCAGAGGTAGGAAGACATGCTGAGGACGATGGTGAAAACCATTTTCTCGACGGACAAGTAGTTCGCCCAGAATCCGGCCCAAACCGGAAAGTTTGTTAAAATTAAAAGTTTTATTTGGAGTTGATTAGATGTTCGATTTAGGGCAAGAAGACATGCTGAACACTTATGTGAACACAATTTTTAACTGGACATGTAGTTCCCCCCGAATCCGGATAAAACCGGAAAATTGTTAGAAGCCTAAGTTTTATTTCTAGTTAATTAGATAACCAATTTAAGGGTAAGAATAGATGCTGAATCCGTGTTTGACAATCATATTTTACCCGGAAATATAGTTCGACCGGAATCCGGCTGGAGTCGGAAAATTTGTTATAAGTTAAATTTTTATTTGAACTTGATTAGATGTTCATTATTGGGGAAAGAAGATTTCCTGAGTTCGTTTTTTAGCTTTCTTTTTTCGCCGGACAAGTAGTTCTGGAGTTCGGCCGAAACCAGGAAATTGGCAGAAGTGGCAGGAAGTTTTCGTCAAAACAGATATGACTTATAGGGGTAAACACACATGCTGAATCCATATCTGAACTTGGTTTTCTCAGATGACTAGCTATTTGGCCTTAATCTGTTTCTGAATTTTAATTGTAAAAATGTTCAAGGAGTCTGGCGATGACTGGATCTGGCTAAGACAAGACCCAGTTGTCTGGATCAGATATTGAATTTTTGGGATCCCATCGAAACATTTGGTCTTGTTGATGGGTGAAAAATAAAATTATTATTTTTTATTATTCCAGCGTCCGTGTTTTGTTTTTGGTGTTTATTTGTATACTATAATAGGTGTGTGATGACCAATTGATGATTAATCGTATATATTATATAATGTACATTATACTTGACGTAGTACCTAAATTTGGCATTGCCATGACAGTACTTTTTTTTTTAAATAAATTCGTTAGTCACGTTACGTTACGTTACTTACTTGCGTTTTGGGATCCCAAAAAGTACAGAGAAAAAGTACAATACAAATATCGACATTTTCTTATCTTTCCGCACACAATCCGCAACACTAAAAATAAGGGAACATATTACAGATGCAAAAAAAAATACAAATAATATCGGCGAAATGAAATTTTGAATAGGACAAAAACTTAAGAAGTCGTGGGCTCAGCTCAGATGGTAGCCAAGATGAGTAGATATGGAATTTGATTTGTCTAGCTATTTAGAGCTCACCTGGATCGAATCTTTCAAATCTAAATCATGTACCATCAACCGATTTGAATGAAACGGTTATGCTTGCACAGACACTTGCTAAATCTAAATCTGAAACGGGAAGAGAGAGCTACGAACAGCCAGTGTTGCAAATTCTGGCCAGAGATCATTCTTATTATTCTTGGGTACATAAGAGTAGCACGACGCACAACTCTTACTAGAAATGATCTTTTCACTATGAAGTGGATCAGAAAATACGTTTTTCGACAACATCATTACTTTCCACCTGAATTTAGCAATTTTCTTGTTGGCGCCTGTCGATTCTATCCAGCCTTCCTGCTCTACGCGCAAAAAAACTGAAAACTGAACGCACCATGTTTAACAAGACAAACGTTTCGCTGGGATCTCAAAAAATTAATATCTCATCCAGACAATTGGGTCCTGTCTTCTCCAGACTCCATAAGCATTTTTACCACAAAAAAATTAGAAACAGATTAAGGCCAAATAGCTAATCATCTGAAAAAAACAAGTTCGGATATGGATTGAGCATTTGTGTTTACCCCTACAAGTCTTATTTGTTTTGATGAAACTGATCGAAACTTCCTCTCTAGTACACTTTCGCCAAATTTCCGGTTTCCGCCGAATTCGGGAACTGCTTATCCGACAAAATAACAAAGCTCAAAAAAGAATCTGGCGTATCGCCTTACCCATATATCGAACATCTAATCAACTTCAAATAAAGCTTCACAACTCATGACAAATTTCCAGTTTTGGCCGGATTCCGGGCGAACTACTTGTCCGGGGGGGGGGAAATGGTTTTCATATTCTTGTTCAGCATGTCTTCTTCCCCTTTAATCGACTATCTGATTAGCTGTTTAAAAATATTTTGTTTGTCCCTTAATTTGAACCCCCACCCCTAAATGTAGGGCTACAGATCCCATCTACAAACTCGACCTTTCCCTTGACATAAACTATCCTCCCACCAGGTTTCACCAAAATATCTCATTCCCTTCGAGTGTTATCGTGCTTACAGACGGACGGACGGACAGACGTACGGACAAATTTTGCGATGTCATAGGTATCCCTCAACTTACGTTTTGGGATCCCAAACATTGGGAAACTAAGCAAATATGAGAATTCAAAAGCAGTAGATTCTCAAATCCTTGTGTATGAAAGAGTTCTCAGCGGACGTTGAAGATTCTGGCAAGTTTTGAGTTGCGTAACGGAGAAAACTCGGCACGACCGAAAAAGCGCTAAGAATTGGTAAGAACAAAACGAAACAATGAAAAAGGTGGGGAGTTTAGAAGCTTGTAATTCCATAAAGGAGCTAGGTATTATAAAAGACAGATTAAGCAAGAGGGGTCTTTTAACTTTATAAGTGAATGATAGTGCAAAACTCTCATCGACAGGAAGGTTACCTTTCTTTGCTAAAGGAATGAGACACAGTCTGGCTAATAGAAACAAAATCCCATGGTGGTCATGGTGGTTTTTGGTGAAGTGTTCCTTGGAACAATCTACTATTGCGAGCGCTGTAGCCGCTTCTTGAATTTTGAATTTCTCCGTCCATGTATGGTTATGACATAATTTCGACAAGTGGAGCAGGTGCTTCGCATGTTTAAAATAACATGATCTCATCTTTTTAATCTCCTTCTTTCGTAGAACATGAGTGACGCCAGAACGAAATAGCATAGAAGGATCGCAGAAGGTGCTGTACAAATTTTCCAAAGCTTTACGATTATAGCACCCGCGGTTGGGGACGATGCGCCCATAGGCGCTACGGATTGATTTATAAACTTCTTGTACAACCGAAGAGCAAAATTTTGATAATGAAGATTTGAATGCTATGCCGAGCCACGGTAGAGAGTCTGTTGATTTGACGATGAACGATCCAAGAGATATAGATAATACATTCGAACCACTTGACGAAGGGTTGAAATGCAGGTACTCACATTTTGACAGGTTAACTACAAGGCCAATTTTGAGGAGTTCCGACGACAGCTTACTTACATGTCTTGTGAGAGTGGATCGGCTACGACTTACTAAGACCAAGTCATCCGCGTAGGCTATGTAGCTGAAGGCATTGTCTTTATAGAAGTAAGCAGGATGCAAAGAATCGAGACAAGAAGATATGGCCGATTTGAAGATGTAGGGAGATAAGACTCCCCCTTGGCGAACACCAGTTCTGACAGGAATAATCTCTGACAAGCTACCTTGCCATTTGAACCTTACTAAAGAATGACCATACCAAAATTTTAACAGATAGACAACAGACAAATTCACACCAGAATTATTGAGAGAAAATATGGCCTGAGAATGCCTTATATTGTCAAAAGCACCAACTATATCTATAGTATACTATATCTATCATCTGCATATAACGAACTACTAGAAACTGGGACAAAGAAAGCTTGGCCTTTCCAGGTTAAAAAGTTACTGGATAAAAATGGATTTTCGTACATATGGAATATGGATCGAGGACCAGGAAAGGAAGGGAAAAATTTCTGGGAGAATTTAAAGCGAGGCTAAAAGACCAGGAAATCCAGCAGTGGTGGCTGGACATCAAGGCATCTAAAAGTCTACAATTTTATAGCCAAGTGAAGGAAACGTATGGTGAGGAATATTATTTTAAGTTGGATATCCCCAAAAGGTTTATGAAGGTTTGGTTGCAGGTGCGAGCAAATTGTCTACCTTTCGGGAAAGTTTGGGAAAGAATGAGAAATCCGGAAATGCATTTGTCTTGCCCGGTTTGTGGGGAAGGTGAGTATGGGCTTGGCCACATTCTCCTGCGGTGTCGTAGCCTCTCACATTTGAGGGGAAGTATTTTTGAAAAGGGGAATGATGGTTTCCTCCCTGGGATTTTGAAATCAACGTCGCCGAGGTATATTATCGCAGTAGGGAATTTTGTTGGAAGGGCTTTAGAGATTAGTAAGATTGAGGAAAGAGATAGAGCAAGTGCGCCGTAGAAATTATAGTAGTGGTGATTGAATGCTGGTTGTATTTATGTATGTTGATTGTTACTGTATATGGCCGTACGGCTTTCAAATACAGATTATCTTATCTTATCATACATGTATAGCAGACTTGTCGCGGGTAGCCTGTTTCATCATTTTTGTCAATATGTGATGAGCGTGCGCACAACTGGCGCTCGAACGGAAGACAAATTGCACTGAACCAAAGGGACATTTTTCAACTATTTCAGGAAGAAGGACGTATTCCAGGATTTTGCTTATGGTACAAGAAACTGTAATTGGCCGATAGCTTTTGCAAAGGTCCGCGTCTTTCCCTGGCTTAATCACCGATGTTATGGTACCCAAGAGGAAACTATTCGGAACCAAACCGTGGCATATACGAAATAGCAGCCGAAGGTGTTGTGTTAAAGCTGGACACTCAATTTTGAAAAAATCGGCACTAAGGCCATCAGAATCTATAGAACCAGTTCTTCTTAAATTTTGGAAAGCAATTTCGATGGAAGAACAAGTAACGGGAAGAATAGAAGGTTGAAATATTTTCCTTGGTAGGTATTTAAGAAGTAAATTTTCAAAGTGCTGCTGAATCTGGTTTTTGCAACCACTGAATAGACCACTGTAATGGCTGGTCCAGTCAGCCATAGTTAGCGCGGAAGGAGGAACCTTTATCTGTACGAAGGACCTTTTGCCATACTTGTTTGTCACTGGAAGCATCTAAGCAGTTCAAACGAGAATTGTTAAGTGAAGATTTGTATTCACGCTTCGTTTTAGCTTTTAGATTAAAGACAGTACCATTCCCTAGGCGTCCACAAGCAATCCAAATTTTTAGCCAAAATTTTGCCGTGTTTTTTGCCTTCTTAACTTCAGGACTGACTTTCCAAATAGGTTTCCTTGTAGGTTTGTGAGCTTTAGGGTCTCTCTTTACTTTTTGCGGACCCCCACTTGGTTCAGGGGCAATTGGGCCCAGATTGCCCATTTGTAATGTTTTTAACTGGAGATAAGGCGATGAAATTATGGAAAATGTTTCCATACTGGAATCAAACTTTAAGCCGGTATACTTGAGGAATAATAGATGTAAATTTTGATGCCCCCCCCCCCCTCCCGTTCATGAGCAGCTGGGCCCAGATTTTCCATGAGTTATGGATGAGGATTTTGGTTTATCAGCAAGAAATAACACGACGCGACGTACTTTAATTCAATTCAATTCAAATAATTTATTTCCTCCAGAAATCGGAGAGTAATAAACATAGTAAACACATACATAACTGGCCAAAAATATAAAACGACTACTATGACATAACAAGGCCGTATCGCATAAAACAGATCAACAAGCAATATCAAACAAAAAAATAAAATAAAAAATAAATAAAACGTATGCGTAATAACTCAACCATCAGCTACAGCCTCAGTGAGGTTGTGATGGACAGGATCTTTAATGAACAGCTGGAAACTGGACTGTTTTGTCATATGATTGATGAGATGCCGTTCTTAATGAATTGCGACAAAGATGCTGCTACGATTGGTTTATTGCACTTGTTACTACCTTGCTAACGGAAAAGAGGTTTAAAGGGACTGGCTGGCAGACGATTGCTGTAACTCAACCTATTCGTCCAAGATCTTCAACATTTCTTTGGATTTATATTTGCGGTTTGTTTACATTTTAGGCTTTGAAAAGGGTATGATTACAAATTAGGTTATTTCAATACTCGTTTGGTTATTGGGAATGTGAAATGTTTTGGTTCTAAAGCTGTGTGTATATAAACTGTAATAAACATTTTACTTTCAAACTCCACGTCTAAGCGCTTTCGCACTCGTTTCTTAATTTAAGGAGTTGTTTGCAAGCACAACCGTACAACTCAAATCAGTCGATGTTCGAAAGATCCGTGAGATATTTTTTTTTTTTGCTTGGATACTATGTTGCTCTTCCCCATTATATGTAGCTATATTCTTCCTGTTCTTCCCCCCGTCACAGGGGCAATAATATAAACGATGTCAATAGGTATCTTTGCCACCAGTTAAACCAAATTTGAGCGTAATACACTGTTGGTATCTGTTTGTATTTTTGTGTTCGTAATTTGACATTAGTGGAGTGTTCCTTGGAACATTCCACTATTTCGAGCGCTGTACCAGCTTTCGGTTTTCGGTTTTCACCATATTTTGTGGAGCTCACAACTCGTGAACGAGTGCAAGTATCAGGTTCAAACTTGGTTTACTTTATTAGGGTCTAGTTCTGCCTTTTGAGGGTCCCCCCCCCCCACCCCAACCCGGTTCAGGGGCAAATGGGCCCAGATTACCTAATTACTAATACATAGATGGCACTTTACACAAGGGACTTGTGCCGTGACCAATAAACCAGAAACAGTTTTTCGGATACAATTTAGAAGTCTAGGACTCCACTGTCGGAGTCACGTAGACATACCAGGACCCACATGGCGGGGTCTCATGGTGAAAACTAAATAGAGCCAAATATATAATTTCAATGGGGAAGACGCCCTTGGGATGGAAACATTTTATAAGTAGTGAACTGAAAGACAAAACATAATAGTAATGACACTTATGACGAATTATTTTTGCCTGTCATTGTAATCCGCGTTCTTATTCTGATGAACTGTAATTTAAACCGTGAATTGTATATATAAATCATAGGTTACCATTGTAAATAGATCCCTTGGTTGATCTTTTTATTTGTAATGACATGTCCAGCACTATTTTTTGTCTGTAAAAGATATAAATGGATAAATAAACGGGATTGCAGGCGCTCTACCAACTGAGCTACCAAGGGGCTTGAGAACAGACTTCGCAAACCACTACAATAGTCTGGTAGAAGCCGGCCATAGGAACGGTGGGGATGTGAACTGGTTAGATGAATTTGCCTTCGGGCGGGATCACTGTTCCTATGGCTGGCTTCTACCAGACTATTGTAGTGGTTTGCGAACTCTGTTCTCAAGCCCCTCGGTAGCTCAGTTGGTAGAGCACCTGCCTTGTAAGCAGAGGGTCCTGGGTTCAAATCCCGGCTTCGGCATTTTTGTCTTTCAGTTCACTACTTACAAAATGTTCATAACTTGACCAGAACTGGACATATGACGATGAAATTCCTTGTACACGTAGATCCTAGGGCTGGGAAATTGATTTTAAAGTTGCACCTCCCCCACTCACCCGTTCATGGGCAACTGGGCCCAGATTACCCAGGAGTAAAGTTCGTTACCCCCAGACAGGAATCAGCAAGATATCAAGTTGAAACTTGGTATAGGTTTGTGAGCATTTGGATCCCGTTTTACTTTTGCGGGTTCCCAAACTCCACCCCCACTTGGTTCAAGGGCAATTGGGCCCAGATTGCCCATTTTTAATGATTTTAACTTGACAATGACTGGAGATAAGACAATGAAATTCCTTTGTGCTTTTGGATCATATTGGTTGGGGATATATCGTGGAGTTGAATCACCCCCCCCCCACCCTCCCCATGCGTGGGCAAGTGGGCCCAAATTGCCCATGAAAAAAGTGTTTGACCCGTGACTGTAATCAAATTATAAGCTGGTATACTTGAGGAAAAAGAGGGGTAAATACGCATTTTGAGGCTTCTACGATTTGGTTCATTGCATTTGTATTACCGTGCTAATGGAAAAGAGGTTTAGAGGGCTGGACTGGCTGTCAGACCATTAGTAGTAGAGTATGTTGGAACTCAAGCTATTCTTAATCTTTATCTTGAGATCTTTAACATTTCTTTGGATTTCTACTTGCGTTTTGTTTACATTTAAAGTGGGATAATTACAAATTAGGTTGTTTCTATACTTATTTGGGGATGTGAAATGTCTTGGTTCTAAAAGTGTTTGTATATAAGATATGATAGACATTTTACTTTCACACTCCACGTCTGAGCTCTTGCGCACTTTATTGCTACAGATTTATATGTTCAGGGATTAGGAAATGTCCGCATTTGAGCCACACGCGTATATTTCCAATTTATTCTTTCATTTGTCACGCCATTTTGGCGGATTAAAAGATTTCACTTATTAGCTAATTGGACAGCGACGACTGGGCGTTACACTTTCCCAAGCTTACAGTACAACTATATACACTCCTCATCTACTAAAGCAACACTTTTCTTGTTTTATCAGTCTTTGATGCCGAAGTATCACAGGAGACCCTAGTACCCCAGCGAGTCCCAGAAGAGGAGACTGAACGTTTACCCAATCAGAAAAGAGAGGCAACTATAATCGTCCCTGTGCTGACCATCTGTTATTCATGCCTTCCAAGAGATTTTTCTCTGAGCCCGAGAGCAGGAGCTCGCTCGAAGGTTTAACCCTATGTTCACATAGAGCAAATCGCGGCGATGAACGAGATTTTTCAATCGCAGCGACAGAATATTTTTATCGTCTGGATGTTCACACCGAATTTTCGTCGGCAACAAAATTTAACGCGAAAAATAATCAAAATAATTAAAAATAACCCTTAAAATAATTAACATAATAAAAAATATTTAATTTTTCTCAAAGTGAATCATCAAAAGGGTCGTCCATGTTGCTGTTGCGTGCATAAAATCGTACTGTCGCCCGATTAAAGTTGAATTTTCCCAATATTGAAAATCACCTGACGACGCAACAGAAATCGCCGATTTTGGTGACGAAAATCTCGGCGATGGCCGATATCGCCTCAGTGTCAACGTCTGTGTGAACCAAGGGTAAGTGTGCTGCCAGAGCTCGAGAGCATCGGTCAACAAACGTTTCGTGTTGAGCTCAATCCTGACGTCACCCATTAAGCCAGCGAAATTTAGAACTTGATGGCTTCCATGGCGAAACGCACATTATGACAAGGACTTAAACTGAGTTCAATTTGAGTCCTCCTTGTCTCGGTCTTGTCCTCTTGTTATTGCCTTGTCATGGTTTAAAGCCATTTTATTTGGCCTTGTTAGGTGAATGACTCAATAGACAAGCATCACAAATAAATGCAGTCCAGAAATCTACCCGAGACAGGACCGAAACTTGCTCTAAGATCATAGTTGCGTTCGATTTGAGTCCTCCTTGCCTCGGTCTTGTCCTCTTGTCATTGCCTTGTCACAGTTTAAAGCCGTTTTATTTGGCCTTGTTAGGTGAATGACTCAATAGACAAGTATCACAAATAAAATGCAGTCCAGAAATCTACCCGAGACAGGACCGAAACTTGCTCTGAGATCATAGTTGCGTTCGATTTGAGTCCTCCTTGCCTCGGTCTTGTCCTCTTGTCATTGCCTTGTCACAGTTTAAAGCCGTTTTATTTGGCCTTGTTAGGTGAATGACTCAATAGACAAGCATCACAAATAAAATGCAGTCCAGAAATCTACCCGAGACAGGACCGAAACTTGCTCTGAGATCATAGTTGCGTTCGATTTGAGTCCTCTTTGCCTCGGTCTTGTCCTCTTGTCATTGCCTTGTCACAGTTTAAAGCCGTTTTATTTGGCCTTGTTAGGTGAATGACTCAATAGACAAGCATCACAAATAAAATGCAGTCCAGAAATCTACCCGAGACAGGACCGAAACTTGCTCTGAGATCATAGTTGCGTTCGATTTGAGTCCTCTTTGCCTCGGTCTTGTCCTCTTGTCATTGCCTTGTCACAGTTTAAAGCCGTTTTATTTGGCCTTGTTAGGTGAATGACTCAATAGACAAGCATCACAAATAAAATGCAGTCCAGAAATCTACCCGAGACAGGACCGAAACTTGCTCTGAGATCATAGTTGCGTTCGATTTGAGTCCTCCTTGCCTCGGTCTTGTCCTCTTGTCATTGCCTTGTCACAGTTTAAAGCCGTTTTATTTGGCCTTGTTAGGTGAATGACTCAATAGACAAGTATCACAAATAAAATGCAGTCCAGAAATCTACCCGAGACAGGACCGAAACTTGCTCTGAGATCATAGTTGCGTTCGATTTGAGTCCTCCTTGCCTCGGTCTTGTCCTCTTGTCATTGCCTTGTCACAGTTTAAAGCCGTTTTATTTGGCCTTGTTAGGTGAATGACTCAATAGACAAGCATCACAAATAAAATGCAGTCCAGAAATCTACCCGAGACAGGACCGAAACTTGCTCTGAGATCATAGTTGCGTTCGATTTGAGTCCTCTTTGCCTCGGTCTTGTCCTCTTGTCATTGCCTTGTCACAGTTTAAAGCCGTTTTATTTGGCCTTGTTAGGTGAATGACTCAATAGACAAGCATCACAAATAAAATGCAGTCCAGAAATCTACCCGAGACAGGACCGAAACTTGCTCTGAGATCATAGTTGCGTTCGATTTGAGTCCTCCTTGCCTCGGTCTTGTCCTCTTGTCATTGCCTTGTCACAGTTTAAAGCCGTTTTATTTGGTCTTGTCAGGGGAATGACTCAATGGACAAGCATTACAAATAAAATGCAGTCCAGAAATCTACCCGATACAGGACCGAAACTTGCTCTGAGATCATAGTTGCGTTCGATTTGAGTCCTCCTTGCCTCGGTCTTGTCCTCTTGTCATTGCCTTGTCACAGTTTAAAGCCGTTTTATTTGGTCTTGTCAGGGGAATGACTCAATGGACAAGCATTACAAATAAAATGCAGTCCAGAAATCTACCCGAGACAGGACCGAAACTTGCTCTGAGATCATAGTTGCGTTCGATTTGAGTCCTCTTTGCCTCGGTCTTGTCCTCTTGTCATTGCCTTGTCACAGTTTAAAGCCGTTTTATTTGGCCTTGTTAGGTGAATGACTCAATAGACAAGCATCACAAATAAAATGCAGTCCAGAAATCTACCCGAGACAGGACCGAAACTTGCTCTGAGATCATAGTTGCGTTCGATTTGAGTCCTCCTTGCCTCGGTCTTGTCCTCTTGTCATTGCCTTGTCACAGTTTAAAGCCGTTTTATTTGGCCTTGTTAGGTGAATGACTCAATAGACAAGTATCACAAATAAAATGCAGTCCAGAAATCTACCCGAGACAGGACCGAAACTTGCTCTGAGATCATAGTTGCGTTCGATTTGAGTCCTCCTTGCCTCGGTCTTGTCCTCTTGTCATTGCCTTGTCACAGTTTAAAGCCGTTTTATTTGGCCTTGTTAGGTGAATGACTCAATAGACAAGCATCACAAATAAAATGCAGTCCAGAAATCTACCCGAGACAGGACCGAAACTTGCTCTGAGATCATAGTTGCGTTCGATTTGAGTCCTCTTTGCCTCGGTCTTGTCCTCTTGTCATTGCCTTGTCACAGTTTAAAGCCGTTTTATTTGGCCTTGTTAGGTGAATGACTCAATAGACAAGCATCACAAATAAAATGCAGTCCAGAAATCTACCCGAGACAGGACCGAAACTTGCTCTGAGATCATAGTTGCGTTCGATTTGAGTCCTCCTTGCCTCGGTCTTGTCCTCTTGTCATTGCCTTGTCACAGTTTAAAGCCGTTTTATTTGGTCTTGTCAGGGGAATGACTCAATGGACAAGCATTACAAATAAAATGCAGTCCAGAAATCTACCCGATACAGGACCGAAACTTGCTCTGAGATCATAGTTGCGTTCGATTTGAGTCCTCCTTGCCTCGGTCTTGTCCTCTTGTCATTGCCTTGTCACAGTTTAAAGCCGTTTTATTTGGTCTTGTCAGGGGAATGACTCAATGGACAAGCATTACAAATAAAATGCAGTCCAGAAATCTACCCGAGACAGGACCGACACTTGCTCTGAGATCATAGTTGCGTTCGATTTGAGTCCTCCTTGCCTCGGTCTTGTCCTCTTGTCATTGCCTTGTCACAGTTTAAAGCCGTTTTATTTGGTCTTGTCAGGGGAATGACTCAATGGACAAGCATTACAAATAAAATGCAGTCCAGAAATCTACCCGATACAGGACCGAAACTTGCTCTGAGATCATAGTTGCGTTCGATTTGAGTCCTCCTTGCCTCGGTCTTGTCCTCTTGTCATTGCCTTGTCACAGTTTAAAGCCGTTTTATTTGGTCTTGTCAGGGGAATGACTCAATGGACAAGCATTACAAATAAAATGCAGTCCAGAAATCTACCCGAGACAGGACCGAAACTTGCTCTGAGATCATAGTTGCGTTCGATTTGAGTCCTCTTTGCCTCGGTCTTGTCCTCTTGTCATTGCCTTGTCACAGTTTAAAGCCGTTTTATTTGGCCTTGTTAGGTGAATGACTCAATAGACAAGCATCACAAATAAAATGCAGTCCAGAAATCTACCCGAGACAGGACCGAAACTTGCTCTGAGATCATAGTTGCGTTCGATTTGAGTCCTCCTTGCCTCGGTCTTGTCCTCTTGTCATTGCCTTGTCACAGTTTAAAGCCGTTTTATTTGGCCTTGTTAGGTGAATGACTCAATAGACAAGTATCACAAATAAAATGCAGTCCAGAAATCTACCCGAGACAGGACCGAAACTTGCTCTGAGATCATAGTTGCGTTCGATTTGAGTCCTCCTTGCCTCGGTCTTGTCCTCTTGTCATTGCCTTGTCACAGTTTAAAGCCGTTTTATTTGGCCTTGTTAGGTGAATGACTCAATAGACAAGCATCACAAATAAAATGCAGTCCAGAAATCTACCCGAGACAGGACCGAAACTTGCTCTGAGATCATAGTTGCGTTCGATTTGAGTCCTCTTTGCCTCGGTCTTGTCCTCTTGTCATTGCCTTGTCACAGTTTAAAGCCGTTTTATTTGGCCTTGTTAGGTGAATGACTCAATAGACAAGCATCACAAATAAAATGCAGTCCAGAAATCTACCCGAGACAGGACCGAAACTTGCTCTGAGATCATAGTTGCGTTCGATTTGAGTCCTCCTTGCCTCGGTCTTGTCCTCTTGTCATTGCCTTGTCACAGTTTAAAGCCGTTTTATTTGGTCTTGTCAGGGGAATGACTCAATGGACAAGCATTACAAATAAAATGCAGTCCAGAAATCTACCCGATACAGGACCGAAACTTGCTCTGAGATCATAGTTGCGTTCGATTTGAGTCCTCCTTGCCTCGGTCTTGTCCTCTTGTCATTGCCTTGTCACAGTTTAAAGCCGTTTTATTTGGTCTTGTCAGGGGAATGACTCAATGGACAAGCATTACAAATAAAATGCAGTCCAGAAATCTACCCGAGACAGGACCGACACTTGCTCTGAGATCATAGTTGCGTTCGATTTGAGTCCTCCTTGCCTCGGTCTTGTCCTCTTGTCATTGCCTTGTCACAGTTTAAAGCCGTTTTATTTGGTCTTGTCAGGGGAATGACTCAATGGACAAGCATTACAAATAAAATGCAGTCCAGAAATCTACCCGATACAGGACCGAAACTTGCTCTGAGATCATAGTTGCGTTCGATTTGAGTCCTCCTTGCCTCGGTCTTGTCCTCTTGTCATTGCCTTGTCACAGTTTAAAGCCGTTGTATTTGGTCTTGTCAGGGGAATGACTCAATAGACAAGCATTACAAATAAAATGCAGTCCAGAAATCTACCCGAGACAGGACCGAAACTTGCTCTGAGATCATAGTTGCGTTCGATTTGAGTCCACCTTGCCTCGGTCTTGTCCTCTTGTCATTGCCTTGTCACAGTTTAAAGCCGTTTTATTTGGTCTTGTCAGGGGAATGACTCAGTGGACAAGCATTACAAATAAAACGCAGTCGAGAAATCTATCCGAGACAGGACCGAAACTTGCTAAGAGATCATGTCACCATTCACGTCGTCCTGTCTGACAGGGCACTGACAATTGTCAGCTGACAGGACAAACAAGAACAAAGGTTTCGATGGGATACCAAAAATTCAACATCTGATCCAGACAACTGGGTCTTGTCTTAGCCAGATCCAGTCATCGCCAGACTCCTTGAACATTTTTACAATTAAAATTCAGAAACAGATTAAGGCCAAATAGCTAATCACCTGAGAAAACCAAGTTCAGATATGGATTCAGCATGTGTGTTTACCCCTACAAGTCATATCTTTTTTGACGAAAACTTCCAGCCACTTCTGCCAATTTCCCGGTTCCGGCCGAACTCCAGAACTACTTGTCCGGCGAAATAAGAAAGCTCAAAGACGAAATCAGGGTATCTTCTTTCCCCAGTAATGAACATCTAATCAACTTTAAATACAAATTTAGCTTATAACAAATTTTCCGATTCCAGCCGGATTCCGGTCGAACTATATGTCCTGGTAAAATATGATTGTCATACAGGGACTCAGCATCTCTGCTTACCCCTAAATCGCTTATCTAATCAACTAGAAATAAAACTTTAATTTCCAACAGTTTTCCAGTTTTGGCCGGATTCCGGGCGAACTACATGTCCGGGTAGAAAATTGTTTTCACGTAAGTGTTCAGCATGTCTTCTTGCCCTAAATCGAACATTTAATCAACTCCAAATAAAACTTTTAAATTTGACAAACTTTCCGGTTTGGGCCGGATTCCGGTCGAAATACTTGTCCGTCGAAAAAATAGTTTTCACCATCATCTTCAGCATGTCTTCCTACCTCTAACTCGAACATCTAATCAACTTCAAATAAAACTTTTACTTTCAACAAACTTTCCGGTTTTGGCCGGATTCCACGCGAACTACTTGTCCGATGACAAAATGGTTTTCACCATCGTGTTCAGCATGTTTTCTTACCCCATAATCGACTATCACATTAGCTGTTTCAAAATATTTTGTTTGCCCCTTAATTTGAACCCCCACCCCTAAATGTAGAGCTACAAAGCCCATCTACAAACTTGACTGGTCCGACGACCCAACGAATCCTCACACCAAGTTTCATCAAAATATCTCATTCCCTTCGAGAGTTATCGTGCTTACAGACGGACGGACAGACGGACAACTTTTGCGATGTCATAGGTATCCCTCCACTTACGTTTTTGGATCCCAATAAAACGGCATTAAAGTGGACAAGGCAGTTTAAAACGGCATTTGGCTGACAGGACTGAGATAGGACTGATACAAGGAGAAACCAAACGCGACTTTATTCTTTAGAACTACACCATGTACCCGAAAACGTCCTCAAACTGTGCTTTTAATTTATAAGTAGTAGACAGGACCTACGTTGGTGCCCTGTATGTCATTTTATCTGCTTGTCTGTGACTGTCACGTCTGATGTGACTTAAAGGAAACTAATCTGCCGATCTTTCTCGAAAACTTTTCAAATTTTCGAAAACGTTCGAGAGTGAAAACGTGACACCCTTGGTTCACAGTGCTGCGTTATATGCGACACGAGTTTTTCTTTGATATTCCGACGTGCAACAGAATCGCATGAACCTTCCCACCATCACACAGACGAAAAAGGATAGTGAAATTTTCTGTCGAGATTATTCTGTAAAAAGACAAAGGAGCCCTTGTGGAAATGACCTTTGAAGATATGGGAGAAGATGTCATCTAGCGGCGGACTCAATAGATAGAATTTATCAAGGCGGGCTCTTAGAGAGATAGAGAGCGTGTTCCACCCTACTTATCGTAGTTACTACGCATGACGTCACAAATTCTTGCTTTTTGCCGTCAAGGCTGGAACGATCTTTCTATTTTCCAGCGGGATATCATGCCACGGGCGAATCCGACCAATCACGTTACAGAGATGCGTAGTTACTACGCTTACCATGCTCCCGAGCATGGTAAGCAAATAGTAACTATTAGTTACTATTCCGACAAGGTTGGAACGGTCAGCGTAGTAACTTTTCGTGAGGATGGAACGGAAATAGTAACTAATAGTTACTACTGGTACGAGGGTGGAACACGCTCAGAATTAATCAACCTTAAGCCGGTGTTGCAACCGGTTCAGAATTATGTAATTTGTCATACATTTTCGTTTCTTAAACAAAGCGATAAAGAACTCTGCGACTCTGCTCACAAGTAAATGCAAAAATGAAGGATAAAAGTTGAGGCGAATAATTATGAAGATGATAAAGCGAGATTCCTCATTGAAAGTTGGTGAAAAAGACCAAGTTTTGTAGCTGCCAGAATGCCGTTGTCTTTTCCAGCCAAAAGCCACAGGTTAGAACTGGATCGGGTTCGAGCACTGTGGGGGGAGGAAGGGGGGTCCGGAATTCCGGTGATCACCAGTTAAAGTACTTTCAGATGTGCTAGGACCATGAAACTTGAACATTAGAGACTTGACATGATTAGAATATTTTTGCCTCATGGGTTTTGCTTACAACTGAATTTCTTAAAGTACAAATGATACTTTTGATTAAAATATACATTTCGTTATCCCGATGAGCTCATCATAATTTTTGCTTCAAGAGTTTTGATTACAGATGAATTTCTAGCGCCCCGAAAGTGTGTATTATCACAGCGAAATGTATTACCAAACGATATGTTCTCGTGATTTCCAAGGACCCATTATCTCAAGGGTTTTGCTTAAAAATAATCACAACAAACACAGGAACTGAAGAGTTCCTACTTTCATCCTCTGACCCAGCCTTACAAGTGCCATATGAGCTTGCGGCTCTTGTTTAGAGGTTGCTATGATATTGTATCAGTCTCCAGAGAGGATGATACGATTCCGTATCAACCTCCGCAGAAGCTGATCTAGCACTTTCCTCAACTGCTGAAAAGTAGAACCTGACCTCCAAAAAATAAATAAAAGACATCACAGCAGAAAGAAAAATAAATAAAAACGCTAAAAATAATCCACTGATGAATCTAGGGCTTGTGCTTGTTCTTCCCACCAAGTTTCATCCCAATCGCTCCACTCTTAGCGTGTCACAAGATTTACGGCTCCCCCTCTGACCCCCCCACCACAATAATCGGTTCCGGTTCGGACTTCACATGGGACATCCGAGACAGGAGGTCTTTCCTAATATCAAGTTTCATTAAGATCAGATCACCCGTTCCAAAGTTATACGGACCTCTAGATTCCGGATTCCCCTTCCCTCCACTCCCTCCACGGTGGTCGGATCGGGGAAGTGACTATTTCCAAGTTAGTTCGGTCGGGTCCCTGGTACGCTTGCCAAGTTTCACTGTCCCAGCCCACCTAGAAGTAACTTGAACTCCGTATCACCGGAATTCCGCCCCCCCCCCTCCAACTCCCACCACAGTGCACGAATTCCGTCCGCTTCTGCCAATGATGTACCTAGGGCTTGTGCTTGTTCCTCTCACCAAGTTTCATCCCGATCCCTCCACTCTAAGCTTGTCATATGATTTCCGATCCCCCCTGCGCCCCCCCTCCCACATTCATCGGATTCAGTCCGGACTTGAAATGGAACATCTGAGACATGACGTCTCTCCAAATTTCAACTTTCATTAAGATCCGATAACCCGTTCGAAAGTTATGCTTGCCACTAAGTTCCGGATTCCGGCTACCCTCCCGCCCCCCACGATGGTCGGATCGGGCAAGTGACTATTTCCAACTTAGTTTGGTCGGGTCTCTAATATGCCTGCCAAGTTTCATCGTCCTAGCATATCTGGAAGTACCCTAACTCGCAAACCCCGGACTCATCGACTGACCTACAGACCGACGGAAAAGTGATCGGTACATGGCACTTGGCCGGAAGGAAAGTGCCATAATAAGTCATTGTCATGTTATAACTACCTGTGGGACAAAGGAAGATATACACTACATACCTGTTCAAGAAAAGTTATAACAGGTTAACAAAAGTATATTCAGAGGATATTTGGCATTCAGACATTCTAGGATACGATCAAAACAAGGTAGAGCCACTTTTAGTCTTGAAAATTAACTAACTTTTTTTCTTTCCCTCCCAAAAATGCATGCGTTATGTTGGATCAGTTTAAATTTTCCAACCCGTCTGACACTGCGACAAAACACAAAGTTCTGCGTTGCTTGTCGCACGATTTCTGTCATATGTGTCATGAATTTTGCACGGAATCACAGCAGTGTAAACCTTCTACTACTACTTCTACTTCTACTTCTAATTCATGCCAAGAATGCAAGGCATGGCTGGTGTTGGAGGTTCTGAAGTCCGTGGTGTTTCAATCTCTGAGTGTGTGTTCCACCCTACTTACCGTAGTCACGACGCATGACGTCACGAATTCTGGCTTCTTGGCGACACGGCTGGAACGCATTTTTTTTCTTTTCGGTTAAATATCACTCGACGGGGTAATCCAGCCAATCATGTTACAGATATCCGTAGTTACCACGCTCGCGAGCAGGGCAAGCAAATAATTACTATTAGCAAGAACAACTAATCAGATTGAACTTCTGTCTTTAGTCGCATGCAGCGACTATGAAAACCCCGACAAAACTAAGTGGACCTAGAGGTATTTACTCTAGCTTTGAGCCTACGGTTTTACCCATTTACTCCTCTTCCGTCTTCGCGATTGCTTATCGCAAAAGAAATACTGAAGGAGGCTGGCAGGAGGCGTACTCCGCGGGCTGACCCGCTCTGAAGGGCGTCCATAGAGCCACTTAGCTTTGAATACCACTTTTCCTCAGCAGCGACTTAACAGCGATTTAGCTATTTGTAGAAGTAACAAAACGTGATCTGGCGCGAAGCTAGGAACCTCCGCTCGTTCGTAGCGGACAGGGTATGGGAAAATTTTCAACTCCGCATACTCATATTACGGGAAATATTCGATTCCGCATAGTCATATTACAGAGATAGGGAGACGGAGGTTCTGTCAGATTATTTACTTTTGCTATTAGTTACTCTTCGAGTAGGCTGGAACGGTCAGCGCGTAGTAACTTTTCGTGAGGTTGGAATGGAAATAGTAACTTAATCGTTACTACTGTTAGAAGGGTAGAACACGCTCTGACTGTCACGTCCTAGGTCACGAAACGATAGACTACCTATCATTTGTCAATTTTTCAAATGACAAATTACCAGGAGACAAATTATCAAATGGCAAACCTTGCTAATGTGAGACGAATCCGGCATAAAGACTTTCTGGAAATTTTAGCGACCGAATTTTATTTGATTCATACACATAAATAAAACTAAACTAAAACACAAAGTAGGAAATTATAATGTAAACAAATCAAATGCTGGAGATCCGGGATGCCTGATTAAGAAACTCCTCCAAATTCATGGGGGGGGGGGGGGGGTGCGGAGCCAGGAGTCGATCTTTCAGTTGCTGCTGGCCCCGTCAGACGGAACTCTACAGCCGTCGATAGAATATTTCCAGAAGACCTGGTTGTCGCCCGGTCCACTTGCACCATGCCAGTGGAACGAGCACACCAACTCGGGTCCTCGGACAAGCAATTACAAACAAAACGAAACATAGCTGTGCCATAGCAAGCAGTACTAGCTGAGCCTTTGAGGAGAATATGAATACAGAGATACTGGCTGCCGACCTGAAGATCTTCCCTCTTTTTAGTAACGCTGGCCGCTTTTTAGCAGCATTGCCGTTCAATGGCGGACTCGTCGATGCAAAAGTCATGGACAAAGCTGCAGCAGCTTGGCTGGCGTTGGCGGACACTTCTCGAAGGGCTTCTTGGTAGGAATACTGGTCGAATTGTCAATTTTTCTCTTCGCTAACTCTCTAACTTTGTCGTTGACAATCGATGCGGGGTTACACATGTGGTTGTGGTAAGCCGACGAAGTTAGAGTAAACTTGTCGTTATATTCTTTCCCTCGTACTCGACAGCCTTTATCAGAGCATCTGTAGTAGCTGCCTCTGAAGATGTTGAAAGCAGAACGAACTTATAGCCACTAGTATGGACTGCAGTCCTCCTCTTGAAGTTTTCACCGTTTCAAACTGGATTTGGGTTGAGATTCTGTTTCCAAAACCAAAACTGACTTTTGTAACATGACATGACTTTTTTAACATAACATGACTTTTGTAACATGTTCCTAACATGCCCCCTCTACTATATATACGGTAGCTCACTCTGTGCTGATTTTCTTGGTCCTACTTTTCTTAGTCCGAGTTGTCTCGTGGAAGGATTGCCTAATGAATAATTGCCTCTCGAAGTTTTGTCTAATGCTCTGATTGCCTAGTGCGGATTTGACTAGTAAAGTAACACTTTGTCAAAAGCCGATTATCTCGTGAAGATTTGTCTCGTAATATGCTCCAAACTATAATAGCTCTCTTACCTATAATTGTCACGTTGTGCTGAGTATGAGAAGTCGGCGCCATGTTGTAGTCTACTCTGCATCTGTAGAGTCCAGAATCAGAAACGGAAGCGTTGGAAATCAGGAGTCTTGCATTGTGAGGCAAGGCTCGACCGAACGTGTATCGTGGAAAAAGGGGAAACTCCAGTATTTCTACCGATGGTTTCGCGTTCAGCTCAATACTGGAGAAGAAAAGAGAATTATAGGATGTTGCAATAAAAGGGCCATAGAAGTTAAATAAGCGGTTTTTTTGTTGTTTTTCTCCATTTTCCTACGCCGTTTCTCCATTCTGCCTATAAGCCCATTTCTGTTGAATGAGTTTGAAACTCGTTATCCGTTGAGGTTCTTACAAAAAACGCCTATTGCACCAATTTTAAACTGAGGGGCTAGTAACTTAAAAAATCAGCATCTGCGGACGATGTCATGCCGTGTCCCTCACCTGTAGTTGATGAACGCAACTTTTACTGCAGTGGCTTCATTTGTGGGGGGGGGGGGTAGGTGTTCCCCCCTCTCGCCTTCCAAGGGGGCCCAGAGCTACCAAAGAAAAACAGAGACCTAGCCGAAAAAACAGCTTCTCGCCAAAACTGCGACATCCGGTCAGACGCGATAATTTAGCTCTTTAATCCGAGGTAATGAGCCATTATCCGAGGATTGATTGTTTTCAAGGCGCGTTTGAGCCTGGGTGAAATGTGTATCTGAACTCTAGACATGAAGAGAAAAAGTTATGTAACGTAGCATCGAGTATCATTTTGTGATTTGTCCCTGGGTGTAGATGAGGGTCCCCTTGGAAGTTCAAGTGGGGCACTACCCCGGAAGGGGGAAAACTAAAAGCGTACAAAAGGGGAGGGTCAGCAAACCGTCAGTTCCCTTTCCACTTACTCCCAGCTTGCTTATTCTTCCTGTTATTAGGCATGACCTTTCACACACTCTTTTCTTCAAAATAGATGATTCAGAATAAATGTAACAATCTATTTTAACATTTTGGTAGGAAACTCCTCAAGACAGCATGTCCTGTTCACTGACGTCGAAGCTCATTTCCTTGTTATAGCACTGATCACAAATTTTGAAATTTATGTTCCAGTCAGATCCTTTCCACGACACACTTTTTCTTCTACATCAATTTCTGTTAATCTCGTAAAAATAGGATACTTTTACCTATTTCTGAAATTTTGCTGAAGGACCTGTTCCCAATACTGTATGAATATAGGGATCGACTAAAACCAGGAAGGGAAGGGAACACGAGAAAAGCAGGAAGGCATACTAAAACCAGGAAGGGCATACTAGAACGAGTAAGGGCATACTAAAACGAGGAAGGCTGTAGCCAGAATTCACCGCACCTTTCCCTTCCTCTATCTAGTATTCTTTGAGGGGTCGGCAACTATAAGATGGTGAACTTTGAAGTTAAAATCCGTGGATTTTAGTTGCCGACCCCCCGCTGGCCTCGGAGGATTTTTGTCGCCTATCGTCAGAACGATAAATGAAAAGGTGAATTACAATTTGTATAGTTGCCGACCCCTCACTGAACTTAATGCCTACCCATGTCAGGATACTAAAACGAGGAAGGGAAGGTGAACTTTGAATTTGAAAAGTTGCCGACCCCTCAAAGAATACTAAATAGAGGAAGGGAACGGTGCGGAAAATTTTGGCGACAGCCTTCCTCGTTTTAGTATGCCCTTCCTGGTTTGAGTATGCCTTCCTGCTTTTCTCGCGTTCCCTTCCCTTCCTGGTTTTAGTCGATCCCATGAATATAGACATTATTGCAGAATGGGGTGAGAACGGTATTCAGATCTAGCGTTCCTATTCCGTTGATCATCCAGCAAAACAGAATGAAGAATCAGATACAACTCATTCTCCATTGTACTAAAAACGACCAAAGGTGTCGATGGGATCCCACAAATCTAAGATTTGATCCAGACAATTCGGTCTTGTCTTCGCCAGGCTAATCATCAGAGAAAACCGAGTTCAGATATTCTATCTACCTATCTATACCTCGATAAGCCATATCTATTTTGACGATATTGACCAAAACTTCCTGCTTTATTACTGCCAAATTTGCGGTTTCGCCCGAATCCCGAGCGAACTACTAGTCCAGCAAAAAAAAGAAAAATTTAGAAACGAAGCCGGCGTATCTCCTTATCCCTATAAAGAAATCTAATCAACTTTAAATAAAATTTTGACTTAAAAAAAATGCGGGTACAACCGGATTCCGGACTAATTATATGTCCGGGTAAAAAATGATCATTATATACAGACTCAGCGTCTCTTCTTACCCCTAAATATATCATCTAATCAACTTCAGATAAAGCTTTTACTTTAAACATATTTTCCGGTTTTGGCCGGATTACAGGCGAACTAGTTGTCCGGCGACAAAATGATTTTCACCATCATGCTCAGCATGTCTTCTTACCCCTAAATCAAACATTTAATCAATTTCAAATGAAACTTTTACTGTTAACCAACTTTCCGGTTTTTGCCGGATTCCGGACGAACTACTCGTCCAGCGAGAAAATGGTTTTCAAGATCGTGCTCAGCATGTTTTCTTACCCCTAAATCAAACATTTAATCAACTTCAAATTAAACTTTTACTTTTAACAAACTTTCCGGTTTTTGCCGGATTTCGGACGAACTACTTGTCCGGCGAGAAGATGATTGTCACCATCGTGCTCAGCATGTCTTCTTACCCCATAATCGACTATCACATTAGCTGTTTAAAAATAATTTGTTTGTCCCTTAAATTGAACCCCCACCCCTAAATACAGGGCTACAGAGCCCATCTACGAACTCGACCTTACCCTTGACCCAAACAATCCACATACCAAGTTTCATCAAAATATCTCATTCCCTTCGAGAGTTATCGTGCTTACAGACGGACGGACGGACGGACAACTTTTGCGATGTCGTAGGTATCCCTCCACTTACGTTTTGGGATCCCAAAAACCGCTTAAAGCGAGGGTTCACCTTCCAGATTTTTCTTCCGGATTCCAGACAGCCGTTTTCGTCGAGACGGATCTGGAAGGTGAAGCCAGGCCAAAAACGTCATGAAGTCTGGGGTGTTGGACACCCCAGATTCCGGATGTCTGGAAGGTACCATAGAGGCAATCCATTCGAAAGACAGAACAAATATGCAAATGTAGGAAGGAAAGGGAAAGTGATTGACAGTTATGACTGGGATACAAGAGATATTTGAAATGCGAAGGGGACATCTAGGAAATGTTGAAGCATAGAGAAATTGGATGTCATCATTATCATCAAAATCTGGAAGGGTTGGCTTGACTATGCGGAAGCCCGGACGTCTGGGAATCTGGAAGGTGAAGCCTGGCTTTTATAGAAGAACCGGATAGAGAACGGAGAACGGTTTTTTTTACAAAAAACGCGGTTATACTTTCCTTTACTTAAAAATACGAATATAAATATTTCTGTCCAAACATTCATTTCATTTACCGGTATTAAAACAAAAACACATTCATTAGTACGTATATCACTTCTCGCTGATACTATTAAAATAAAATTTGAAGGAGAAGATATTGAATATAAAGAAGATTTTATTTATTTGGGATTTAAGTTGTCGTCAAAGGGAAAATACGAGAAATATGTTGATTCTAGTTTAGCGAAGGGGAAGAAGTGCCTGAATATGTTGTTGAAAAGCGAGTTGAGAGAGATAAATAATTTAAGTATGCATAAACAGGTGTTTTCGTCTAAGCTAGTTACAGTAATGCATTACGCCGCGGAAATTTGGGGGTATAGTCCGAGTCAGAGGCGTTACTAGCCAAAATGTTTGGGGGGGGGACGAGGAATTTACCGACTGGCTGAAAACTTTACCGACTTTTTCTGCAGAAAAAACGACTGTTTTCAACAATAAAAATGACATTATTGAAAAAAAATCGACTGATTTTCAGAAACATCTACTTATTTTCATAAAAACCGACTATTTTGACGAAAAATCGACCAATTTTCAGAAAAACTGACTATCGCCGGTGAAAAAAATCAACTGTTCTGACGAAAAATCGCGGCGCTTCGCACCGACTCGGTTATTTTTACCGACTGGCCGACGGCATTGGGGGGGGGCGTCCCCCCCCTCCCCCCCCCAGTCGTGACGCCCCTGGTCCGAGTATTAAGCTAGACCAAGTGTAATTAGGCTACTTCAAAAGAGTTCTAGGCCTTAGTAGTAAGATTAACTCATTAGTAATAAGAGGAGATTTAGGTTTATTTTCTTTAAGGAGTAGGCGTCTTGTTAGTATGATACGGTTTTGGGAAAAAATAATAGCGTTGCCGAGAGTAAGACCGTTAAAGGCTGCATATTTAGACTCCCTCCAGGATGGAGCAAAGGAATCGTGGTCAAAACAGGTTAAAAGTATTTTGGATAGTAGCGGTCTGTCTCATTTTTGGTGTGATGGAAAAGGACCTAGAGCAGGTAATAGTGTGAGTATTGCTAAGGAGGTGGAGGTTAGGTTGCATGACCAGGAAATACAATTATGGCAGTGTGGGGTGGAGGCATCTGATTCATTGTGGTTGTCCGCGAGGGCCAAAGAGACATGGGGGGAGGAAATTTATTTCAAGGCGGAAATTCCAGCAGATCACTTGAGGTTGTTAATGAGTTTACGAGGTGATTGTCTACCTTTAAGAATGCGTAGAAGATATTTGAGTAAGGTAAGAGTGTTGTCTGGTCCTTACTTTTGCCCAATGTGTGGACATTTGGACGAAAACATTTTTCACGTAATGTGCGTATGTCCTGAGCTTTCAGATCTTCGTGGGGAAATTTTTGGTGTTAGTAATTGGGGGGAGGATTGGTTGGTGAAAGTAATGGGAAGTAAAATATTTGGGGATATTGAAAAGTTGGAAAGATTTCTTTCGGTATCGATGAACCACAGAGAAAGATTCCTGTAAAGGAATATGTAAAATAGTTGGCATTTATTTGGTTTGTGTTTTTTATTTTTGTTTGTGTTTATTTTGTTTCCCATGGCCTCTGTGCTTTTAGTGGAATACATCTTATCTTAACTTATCTATCAAAGTATTTCACTTTCAAAAGTGAAAAAGACACCTGCAGAAGACGAAACAAATTGATACTACAAATATTTATAACAATTAACTACTACTGATACTATTACTAGTCTCCTGACACGATCTTCGAGTTCGATTTAGCTTACTCCATCTAAAGTATGTATAACCTTCAAAATTCACAGTACACGTTTTCTTAGTTAAAAGTATACCCTGAAAGTCTGTAATCGTATAGAAAATACGATTGGCCTCCTGGCCGGATTTGTGACTTTCATTGTAGGATTAAATTTGAAAGATCTCAACTTGACAGTAGTAACCTCTGAAACTCCGATTTCCGCTGATAGTTTACGGGCTCTTTTTCTCTAACGTATTCAACAATACTACCCTTACAAAATTACAGAATACAGGTATTCTGGCCGGAATTCTGACTCTGTTATAGGAATAAATTTTAAAACTTCAACCTTATAAAAAGTAGACTACGAAAATCCGATTTCAGCTGTCTGTTGACCAGATCTTTTCTCTATTGTGTTCCCAATCTCCGGAACAAGAACCATAGAAATTACATTCTGACCTTCCGTTTTCTAATACAATTATTTTTTTCCTTTACAGAACGAAAATTTAATAATACAAACTATAACGATGAAATAATACTGAATTCCAAGCTCTGTCCATATGCTCTTCAAATTAGATTTAGACTATGTCTATCTATAAAGTGTTTATACCCTTCACAAATACACAAACCATGCATTTCTTAGACAAAGTACCCCCCTGACGATCTCTAATCGAATAGAAAATAGATCAGGTCTTCTACCCGGATACTGACTTCCATTGTACTATTGTAGGCCTGATTTGAACAAGACCAAAGGTTTCGACGGGATCCCAAGAATGTAATATTTGATCAAGACAATGTGGTCTTGTAGATATCCGGTCTTCGCCTGGCTCACTGAGCATTTTTACTATTAAGATTTAGAAACAGAGAAGGTCAATGGCTAATCGTCTGAGAAAACCAAGTTCGGATATGGATTCAGCATGTGTGTATTTACCCCTAGGCCATACTTCATATCTACTTTGACGAAGTCGACCAAATCTTCCTGCCTTATACTTCTGCCAAGTCTCAGGTTTCGACCGGATTCCGGGTGAACTATTTGTCCGGCAAAAGTTAAAGCTTAAAAACGAATTTAGCGTATCACCTTACCCTTTTATCGAACATCTCATCAACTTCGGATAAAACTTTGAATTTTAACAATTTTTTCCGGTTTCAGCCGGATTCTGGGAGAACATATATCCGAATAGAAAATGATTGTCAAAAGCGGATTCAGCATGTCTTCTTACCCCGACATCGAACATCTAACTGACTTCACATGAAAGTTTTATTTTTAATAATTTCCGGTTTCGGACGGATTCTGGGCGAACTACTTGTACGACAAGAAAATGATTTTCACAAAAATAATCAACTGTATATAAAGCTTTTACTTTTAACAAACTTTCCGGTTTTGGCACGATTCCGGGCGAACCACTTGTCCGGCGTAATAGTTTTCATATACGTGTTCAGCATGTTTTCTTACCCCTAAATCGACTATCACAAAGAAACGTGTTCGCCTCTTAAGTTAAACACCATCTCCAACCCCTAAATGTTGAGCTACAGAGCCCATCTACGAACTCGACCTCTCCCTTGACCCAAAGAGTCCTCACACCAAGTTTTCATCAAAATATCTCATTCGCTTCGAGAGTTATCGTGCTTACAGACAGACGGACGGACGGACAACTTTTACAAAGTCATAGGTATCCCTCCCAGGGGCGTCGCAAGGGGGGGTGCGAGGGGTGCAGCACCCCCCCCCCTCCACCTTTTGGGCAGAAGGCCCAAAATGTGACTTAAATTGTTCGGTATTTTTGAATATCAAAACTATTCGATATATTTACGGAAATTTGGTAGTTATACAGAATCCTAAATAGGCTATCGGTACAAATCTCTTAGGTATACTGATCGAGATTCAGTATAGTTGCCACTATTCGGTAGATATCACGAACTTGGTGAGAGAGTTTATTGAAATCATTTGGTAATGTTTCGATGCCGGAACTATTCGGTATATTTATGGAGATTCGGTAGTCACACAAAATCCCGAATAAGCTATCGGTTCAAAATTATTCGGTATCATGATTGGGATTCGGTAATTTATTCGGTATAATTTTCAGGGTTAGGAAGTTAACCACGAATCCCAACTTTTGTTCCAGTTTCGACGACAGCGTACCGCATATGAATTTTGTTCGGTATTCTTTCGATACTAAAACAATTCTGTATAATAACCGAGATACGGTAGTTATACAGAATCCCAAACATGCTATCGTACTAAACCCTATTTGGTATAATAACTGGGATTCGGTAATTTATTCGCTATGACTGTCAGGATTCGGTAATTTATTCGCTATGATTGCCAGGATTTGGAAGTTATCACGAACCTCGAAACTCGGAAGAGGTCGAGTGAAGCACTGGTAGCAGAGAAAAGGGATGGTCTATGATTTCATCGATAGTCCTTACTTTTATTTTGGATCCCAAAAAGAATATCTAATCATAAATATTTAGAAAATTCAGTCTGCAGCCCCTACCGTAATATTCTGTGTTTTGTGGAAGGAGGTGTCATTTGACTGGGGTTTTAAGCCAGTTTTAGGATTGAGGTTTCAAAATATTGAAAGCTAGGATTTGGATGGAATTTAAATTTGGCAGGAAAAAGTAAAAAAAAATCGCGCCTGTGGCGCTCACTTTATGTGATTATGGGTAGTATATTGACTAGACTATAGTTGCTGCTGCTGCCGGAACGCCGCTCCATCCGGTTCCTGAACTTCTTAGGATGTAAGATTTGTAAGAGCAGCGATTAAATTGTAGCCTACAAGAAAAAAAAACTGGATTTCGAAGATTTTCGCCGGCGGCGCTCGATTTCATTTTCTTTTGACTATAAAAGATAGAAGCTGTTACTGCAATCATGCCTGGCAAAATATTCTCCAAGTGGGCTTCGCCAAAACGCCGCCTAATAGTTGGCTTATCGCCTTTCATGCTGCCCGTTGTTACTCTTCCTACGTAATCCTTTTTGTTCCATAATTTAAAGCTCGAATTCTCAGTTTCTAGGATTCAGTAAAATTTTTGACAGATTCGGTAAAATTTGGCTCTGCACCCCCCCCCCCCCCCCCCACCGAAAATGCACTTGCGACGCCCCTGCTCCCTCCACTTACGTTTTGGGATCCCAAAAACTCAACTTTTCTATACTGAAATGATAAAAGTAGTCTCCGAAAATCCGATTCCAGCTTACAGCTCCGTTTGATTGCACTCTTTTTCCTTAGTGTTTTCCGAAATACTATACAGTTCGAGTACAGTCTCTAAAGTGAGTGTTATGATTGCTAGAAGATATTATTAACTCCTCAAGGCCATCTCTATAGTGGTAAGTGAGTACATCAGCAATACTTGCGACGGTTTCGATTGTCAAAACCGGCATTCATCTGCACTTTAAAATGTAGCGAAGTATTACAACACGGGAAGGGTAAATCTGTAGAATCATTAATACTACTGTCATTATTTTCTAAATTATTAGACCTATTATGCCTTGTTTTTTTGTCATCTAAGTTCCAAATCGGAATATGCGCCAGAGACACGGGAATCAATACTACTTCTTTTCACTTCTAGAAAAAGAAGCATTTATTCAAATAATGTTTACAACGGATACTTCAGCTATGATTCTTCATCAGCGATATTTCGGCCCTTCTTGGCAAGGGTCCTCGTCAGGCTGTCAATCCTCTGGTTCAACTTCGGGGAAGGAAACAAACCTGTAATTGTAATCTTATAGGTTTGTTTCCTTCCCCGAAGTTTAACCAGAGGATTGACAGCCTGACGAGGCTGTCAATCAGGCTGTCAATCCTCTGGTTCAACTTTTGGGAAGGAAACAAACCTGTAATTGTAATCTTACAGGTTTGTTTTCTTCCCCGAAGTTGAACCAGAGGATTGACAGCCTGACGAGGACCCTTGCCAAGAAGGGCCGAAATATCGCTGATGAAGAATCATAGCTGACGTATCGTTGTAAACATTATTTGAATAAATGTTTCAAAGTCAGCCTGGGCTCAAAGAATATTTAAAAAGAAGCATGTATAGGCATACCCTCAGGAATTCCCTTAACTTAGTAAACACATTTTCTCTGGCTTTTCATACTAGCAACAAGGGAAAAGCAAATCTGTAAAATCTTCAAAATTGCGCTTTTGCTTTAAATTTGGGCTTTTAGGCTTTTGTAACCTTAGGAAAGGTTTTTTCGGCTCTTCATACTCAACAAGGGAATGGTGAATCTATCAAAATCATTGTCATTTTTGCACTAAGTTAGTTGACATCCCATGGCTTTTACTTTCCTTTAGGGATTACGAAGCAAGTATCCTCTTGGGAGTTTCTGAATCAGGGGGAAATGTTATCAGGAGCAAAATGGTAATTCTGTCAAAATTGCTTTTATTTGTGCTTTAAATTAGTTAACTTGTTACGTGTGTTTTTTTCCTTTCTAGGAAAAGAAGCAAGTATGCTCATGGGAATTTTCTAACTTTTGGAAATACTTGCAACAAGGGAATGGTAAATCTGTCAAGACTGCTGTCATTTGTGTTTAAATTAGTTGACCCGTCATGGTCTTTTCTTTCCTTTCAAGCAGAAGAAGCAAGTACGGTAACCTTAGGATTGTAAATCAGCCAAACTGCTGTCATTTGCACTTTAAGTTGGTTGACTTGTTTTTGTTTCCTTTTAAAAGAAGAAGCAACTATGTTCTAGGAATTAACTAACTTCGAGATAAGCTTTGTTTGGCTCTTCATACTTGCAAAGATGGAATGGTAAATCTCACAAAACTGCTCTTTGCATCAAATTAGTTGACCCGTCATGGCTTTTTCGTTCCTTTCTATAAGAAGCAAGTATGGTAACTATAGGGTGGTAAATCAGTCAAAACTGCTGTCATTTGTTCATTAGTTTAGTTTACCCGTCATGGCTTTTATTACTTTTATGGGAAAAAGAAATAAGTATGCTCTTTGGAACTGCCTAAACTTCGGAAAGGCAATTTGGGCTCTTAATTTTTGGAGCAAGGGAATGATAAATCTGTGAGAACGGCTGTCATTTCTGCTTTAAATTAGTTGACCCATCATAGTTTTGTATTTCCTTTCTAGAAGAAGAAGTAAGTATGGTAACCTTAGGATGGTTCAGCATTCAATTAGTTGGCTCGTCTTTGCTTTTCTTTCCTTTATTGAACAAGACTATAGGTTTCTATTGGATCCCGAAAAGTGAATATACAGGTCTAAATTGTAGATTTTCTCTCTTCATCAGATAAACATATATGAATCTAACGTTCATTCTTGACCAGAAATCGAAAACTTTAGAATTAAATATTATTTTTATCAAATTTCCAGGTGGGAGCATTCGGACGAATTTCTTGTCTAGAGAAAAAATGAAGTTCAGGGAAATGACTACTTCCAACTCAATCTGAGCGGGTCCTTGACACACCTGCCGAGTTTCGTCATCCTAGCGCATCTGGAAGTAGGCTACCTTAACTCGCGATCAACGGAATTCCGGGGAACCCCATCAACTTCCTCCATATAAGGCACCCATCAGGTGCCAATAGAAGTTGTTCTTTTTCTTCTCACCAAGTTTCATCGATCCTCCACTCTAAGCCTGTACCGACATTTCCTGTCCCCCTCTAATCCCTCCCCCTAAGTCACCGGATCCGGTCCGGACGTGAAATATGGGACACTGAAGACACAAGCTCTTTCCAACTGTAAAGTTTCATTCAGATCCGATGCCCCTTTCGAAAGTTAGGATTGACTCAAGATTCCGGACTTTCCCTCCCTCCTCTTCCCCCCCCCCCCGATGCTGGGAAATCTGGTCGGGTCCCTGGTAAGCCAAGTTTCATTATCCTAGCAAATCTGGAAGTACCTTAGCTCGGGATCTTCAGAAATCAGGAGCCCCCCTCCAACTCACCCACAGTGCCCGGATCCAGTCAGTTTCATCCCAATCCCTCCACCCTGAGCGTTTCACAAGATTTACGGTTCCCCCATCAGACTCCCCCCAGAGTCACCGGGTCTGGTCCGGACTTCAACTGGGACACAAGGTACTTTCAAATCATCAAGTTTCATTAAGATTAGATCCCCCGTTCAAAAGTTGTGAACATCTCAAGATTCCGGATTACCCTCCCCCTATTCCTCCATAAAATAGTCGGATATGAGAAGTGTATATTTCCGTTAGTCTGGTCGGGTCCTTCATATAGTTTCATCGTCCTAGCAAACCTAACTCGCGTTCACCGGACTGACAGAGAGACTGACCGACGGACAAGCTATGATGATGATGAAATTTTATGTACGCACTTGAAGAGGAAAATAGTGCAGCACAGACAAAGAAAAGGAAAAAATACACTGAGCTTTCAATAATGATAAATGCACAAGATCAAAAAGTAAACATTAAAAAAGGTAAATGGACTAATCGGGTCTAAGAAATCTTCTTCCTAGATGGAATGCGGAGAAATGGCCAAGGGCAGAAACGTGAAGGTCCTGGGCAATTGCAGATATCTTTGCACAAGGGTCAGATGGCAAAAAAGTAGTAGTTATGCGGGAATTCCTATAACATCGAGAAAGGTACAAGTTACAATATTTGAAACAATAAGTCGGTATATGTCACTATATGTCACCATCGGTACATGTCACTTGGCCGGAAGGCAAGTACCACGAGAAGAAGCAATCAGGCTATTAGGAACTGTCTTACCTTAGGAAAGGCTTCTTTTCTGGCTCTTGGTACCATAGAACCAGCATTGCTGAGTCGCTGATACTCGGTGACACGATGGGACATGCCAGTTCGATGGTGCTCCCAGCAAGAAAGACGGCATCGTATGTTGGCACTAAGTGAGAATAATATTACTTTTTTACACGACAGCTATCGAGGAATGTTGTGCTGGTGGAAATGTCCATTGAGAAAAGTGTCGGAGTATTATAGTTTATTGTCTTGCTTGAAAACAATGAAGGTGTCGTGAAGAATTGTTGTTGTAAGAGTTTTGTCTTTGTTTGTATTAAGTTTTTTTAGTTTTATTTAAACCAGTTAGATCAATAAATAATAAACAAATAAGAGAGACTGTGGCGTCCTCCTTGAGTTTTCAATGTCGAACAAAAAATGTTAAAGTAAAGTCGCAGTAGTTACTTTGAAACTGGGTTCCTCAAATATCAAAAACCTCCCGAATATTTTCAGCCTCGCTTGGCCTTCTTGGTTGTGATGAGAAACACGGAAAAGACAGAATAATCTCTATATCTGACCAATGAGATCCTCGGACTGTTGACTGGTAAGAAGATTCTCTCGTTGATCAATTTTAGTGTTTGAACCGGATTCGGCCACTGCGGGGAGATGGAAGGGTGTTCCTGATATGTTTTCGCTTGCCTAGAGATCAAATGAGTTTAGCGACTGGAGTCGATCTTGGTATAAAGAAATATCTCATGCGCTAGATGACCCATTTGGGGTCCAGACCAGTGGAGGGATGCCGGAATTTCCAGAAAAATTAAACTTGGTGGTGATAAGAGAAGATGCCCTACATCAGTGGTTTCCAACCTTTCCCGTACCGCGTACCCGTAGTCAAGGTTCGAAAAGATTGTGTCCCCATTTTCAGAACGTGATAAAGACGATAGTTATTACCAAAAATGATAAGGCATACATGTATAAAAAATATATGTACAGAATCAGTGAGGCAATCACTAGAGGCTGTTTTGTAGCAAAAATGTTGTCAAATCTCAGTTCGACGTCGTTAGCGGCAAATTTTTCTGTGTTTGGTTTTGATGTTCTCCGTCCTTTCATCAAGCTGCATCGAAAACTTTTTCCTTAGCTTAATTCGCAACCTGAATGACAATATTAGGGGAGAGGGGGGCCATACCGCACGGGGGCGAAATCAAACCTTGAATTTTTTCACCACCTAGCATGCAGCTTTTTCACTCTAAAAACTAACGCTAGATGGCCTCTACCTAGCGCCCATTTGGCGGAAGTTTCGAATCACTTGGACGAACTGTACAAGTTTTGGGAGACCTTGAAGTTTTTTTGCTCTCGCTGGAAATCTGGACATAGCAGGTCGGTGAAAGATAACTCAATAATTGTGATAGCTAAAATTCCGTGTTTTCGCAGGCCTATGGACTAGTATTTGTTCTTTATCCTGTGTAATTTTCATTGTGATCGGCCGACGGGTTTGACCACGGCTGCCATTTATTTTTTTTGTGTCTGTCTGGGGCGATTCCCAACGAAAATTAAGGGGAAAATTATGAGCGTTCGGTTTCGCCCCTTGTTCACCAAAGATTACTATGACCTTCAACTTTGCAAATTCTGAGGTTTATATGTCACTACTTAAGCTTAAGCTAAATTCTGCCATTTTTTATGCAGGAGAAATCGTAAAATTTAGAAACGAATGTCCCTCAGTTCACAGAAGGAACTGAAAGGTCAGTGAGAGGCCTAGTATTTGGATACGACCTTTCTGCCTATAATGTAAGGTGATGAGGGTGCACATTTATGCTTATGTAGTTAAAAATCTGGTCATTTTGTTTTTTCAACGTTGTTTTTCAAATAAAAAGCTGGAATTCTTAACCCGTCCGGATTTGCCCCTACCCCGTCCGCTTTCGCCCCGTGGTGGGGGCTATCCCGAACGACTGAGAGTCTATTGGTTTTAGGGCTGCAAAGGGTTTACCTTGACTCCTAAAATTTTCATAAATTCACCATAGGATGCCCAGTATCTGCTCTTTCTCGACCGTAAAAAACGAGTATATTGGTTAAAAAATAAGCTTCCAGCAGCAAAAAAAGCAAAAATCATTCGGTATGGCCCCCCTATCCCCTAGTCCCAGTGTCTTCGATTCTTCTTGAAACTATATTGTCTAACACAGGAACAGATTTTATGGCAGTAGGCTAGCTGTTTTTGAATCAACATTATTTCACTGACTTTGGGCTTGTTATCAGAGTCGTCAAGCACGGGTTGACAACACCCATCCCCCCAAAAAGGTCGGCCAGACGATTAAAAAGAAAAGAGTCGGCAGGAAGCGCCACGATTTTTCGTAAAAGCAGTTACTTAAAAAAAAAAAAAGTCGGTAAATGAGTGAGGCGTGATTTTGAAGCTACAGACTAAATCAATTTTAGTTCCTTCGCGTACCCCTTGCAAGGGTCTCACCGGTTGGGAACCACTGCCCTAGATAACCTTTCTCTTTGTCCGAACCTGATTCGAGCACAATGGGGGAGGTGGAGGAGGGACCATTCAAACGGTGTTCCACGACCAGGGACCAAATGACTGAAGCCATTGGAATGGACGTTTCTACGCTTTAAGTTATCAATTTTGGGGTCCCGGACGGAAAGTCCCCGGCGGTGGGTTGCCAGGAATTTCCCCCCGAAACGCTCAGATGCCAGAGAAACTTAAAGGGTGGCAAGAGAAGATGCCCAAGATGACACATTTATGGGTCTGAAATGTATTTGACCACGGTAGGGGGGGGGGGGGGGGGGTAATTCGACATTCTGGAAATGTTGCGGCACGCCTAGGGATCAAAGGAGTGAAGCGACTGGAATGAAACTTTGAAGGTATAAAGTTCATATGCCCTCGATGATCCATTTTGTTCCCCGGGCGGACTCAGTATCCATGTCGACGGAAGTTTGAGGGTGGTACCTTTAATGCCCAGATTCAAATGCAACTAGATGGTAAGAGAAAATACCTAGATGATCAGCATGATGTGTCCGAGTTTCATTCGTCATCGGTGGGGAGTTCGAGAAGGGGGTGGGGTAATGCTCCAAAGAATACTCAAGTTTGAATGAGACTTATGATTAGTTCGAGAAGATCCCCTAGATAGACCACTTGTGCGTCCGAAGGTGCATCTGGACGGAATACGGTGTAATTTTCATCTGCCCTAGACGATATATTTTTCTAAATGGTTGCCGTTGTCACATCCTGGAAGTGCTCAGATTCGAGTGAGACTTAATAGGGGGAACTAGCAGATACCCTAGATGTCTCAATTCTACGTCTATACCGCATCCGGTGACGGTGGGGAAGTTGGAAGGGGGTATTTCGTGACGTCATCATTCACTGTACATTAACTCCTCACTTGTCACAAGTTACAAATGGGCTCCTACCTCTACATGGTTTCCGGTCAGCTTGAGCTGAATAAGTATTTAAAGTAAAAAAAAAAATCATGTCGATAGTAGATTAGAGAATAGGTGCCATTCGTAGGAGACATGCTGAAGACATTTTTGAACTTTGGTTAATTCTGAAGTCAATTAGAACTTTGGTGTGGTTTGAAAAACTTAGTTCTGTTAGCGGCACGCCTGGGTTGATCTTGCCACCTTTCGGGTTGTATCCACCTTTCGGGTTGATCTTGCCGAGTGTCGGTGGGTTTGTTGGGCGGGTTCCCGTCTGGTGGTGAGTCATGGAATTATTAACATTTATTTATATAATTAGTTATAGGTAAAATATGTTTGTTATATATTGTACCGGGTTTTTGCCAATCGACCTTGTGTCCCCGGCTTGACCCTATTTATTTTGATTTTATACAGAAGTGTAAATTAAACCTTGAACCTTGGATCAGTCGTTTTGCGGTAATCTGGGAGGAGGGGGGGAGGGCTTAAAATATAGGGGCGATCAAGCAAAACTTTTGGAAATGTTGATATACTGTAAAATACACGATGAGTAGGAGAAAATACTTGTTCTCGCGCCAGTTATGAATCCGGCCGAACATAATTACGTGATATTATTTTGTGTAAAAAGTGTTACTTATGGTGAAGAAGTCCACAGATCCCCCCCCCCCTTGAGATCTTATCGAAAAATTTGGTCTTCTTATTCTTCTTTGCCCTTTTATATTTTGCAAATTCGCTTTTATTTTGATAGCTCATTGTATTTTTTCTTTCTTTTTTTCATATTTGCTCTATTTCTTTTTCTTGTTCATCTCCAAATAAAGCTGTAATCCTTATCGTCATCGGAACAGACAGATAATAGGAAAAGTGCTAAGAATAGGGTGGCTTGGAAACTGGAAACATGCTACGAATGTTGGCCACACTGGGATATGCCAATGAGCAGACGTACCAACGACATCTGCCAAGTGCCACCCAAGCTGCAAACTAACAAGAATTGCAGTACTTACTGCTCGGAATATCCTTATCTCTACGCAGATAACATTAGTATCAAATAGAGAGATTGTACCATACCCGAAGAAAACGGACGGGATCGTAACGAACAATTTTAACATTAGGAAGTATAGGACTTTCAACTTTGAAATTAAATTATCGGCGTTGTATCATCCTTCTGAGCCAGGAACTTGCTGGAAATGTTAATTAGGCTATTCCTTAACCGTATATTACTATTTTTGCAAAAGAGTTTCCATGGAAGTAAGAGTTTGAAGGCGTCAAAGTTTGTAAAGAAAGACGGAGTCTCGTCCTATTGGTCAACTATGACACATTTTTTCAATCCGCGTCATCGTCGACCAATAGGATTCGAGACTCCGTTTTTGTGTTCAAACTTTGAAGCCTTCAAGCTCTTACTTTCATGGAAACTCTTTTGCAAAAATAGAATTATGCGGTTAAGGAATAGCCCAATTAACATTTCCAGCAAGTCCCTGGCTCAGAATGATGATAAGACGCCGATAATTTAATTTCAAAGTTGAAAGTCCTATACCTCCCAATGTTATTTTTTTGTGTTATGATCCCGTGATGATGGAGTAACAATATCCGTTTTCATCAGGTAGGGTGCAATCTCTCTATAGAGATAAGATGAATCCGAGTAGCAAATACTGCAGTTAACTTTAATCTTTATATAGAGAAACTGTTTACAGTGTTGTCCGTTATTTTATTTTATTTTAGATTATTTTGAACTGAATTATCTCACTGGAAGTGACATTTACGGTAATTTAAGGTGACAAGTTTGGTTTTATTTCTTACCAGGCTTGTCAATATCCAAGTTAGCCGCTGCGAAACGCACAATCCATGAAACTGTGATCCATACAACATTTTTCATATTGCCCCTTCTAGAGTCACTACCACAAATTCATCCATCACAGAATCAACACTGCATTAGAAAGTCTTATCTTCCCTAAAATTCATCACAGCGAACTCCTTTCACCCTAAATACATAAACTTTGTCATTCATCACATGCATTATGTGTACAAGTACACACAACACTTGATCAAGAATGTTAACAAAGGTCACTTCTTCGACTGAACCTGAATACCAAGCGTTTAGTTTCCACGGTTAGCATATACTCGGACTTTGGAGCGCATAGCTTCTCCAGGGGATTGTGGATACCTGTTCCCAGTGCAGCCTGTGTCTGTTAGCAGACGTAGTGGGTCGTTGTGGCTCTGAATGCATGAGTATTCTTGAATTTGGAGTGCTTCGTGTATGTTTTTTGGTAAATGATTTCCTTTTCTAACTGAAATCCGCCGTTTTTCTGTTGTTTCTCTTCATTTATAGCGTTTCCATGCAATCTAGGTTAGATCATATTTTACATTTTTTCAGTTCAGTACGAGTCAGCATCGAATTGTTATATTTGATAAGCATTCGCAGCTCAGAATTTTACAAGGATTTGTGCAAATTCATAGATTTTAAAAGAAGTCGGCCGAGTGACATAGCTTCACTGCTATTACTTCTTCTAGTGGGGTTTTAGTGATCTGGCGCGGCAACACTACCCCCTGTCCTCTCTGAAGCGTGCGGCTGAGATGATTTCTTTTCAGTTTGGCTGTCATAGGATGATGTGCCCAAATTCGAATATGAATGATGTAAAAACATGACAATGAAACAAAAATGTTAATAGCATACACAATGCCAAATTTAGGCAGATGTAAAGTGCAACTATCCGAGATGTTTCACAAATTGAGACGTCTTGAAAGATATCTTACAATCAGCAATGATTAGTTTAAAATTAGGACTTTATAGCCTACTGTTTTTCGCAACTACAACGCGAAAATGATATGAACTAAATCTTGTGTAGAGAGTAAGCATGGGCACTGTTCTGTTTTTTTTCGAAAAACAGAACAACAGAAAACAGGGCATTTTGAGAACAGAACAATAACAGAAACAGGTGTCGTAGAAAACAGTTAACATGTTCTGTTTTTCCCATACTACCTCTAACAAACCTAGTTGCATGTTTCTTTCAAGCGAATAAAGTTCCCGGTCTAAGTTCTAAGCAAGGTTTTTACTAGTCAAACAGTTACAGGAGAAATAAAAACGATACTGATACTAAATTTACAGTGTTAAATTCTCGAGCGTCTTCTACGCTATGCGAGTGCATTGCTTTCAAGCAAATACAAACAGACCGAAAAGGCCGACTCACTGGTCAGGACGGTTGCAATGGAGAAGGGGGTTCCCGTACACCATGTAACATGAGCCTGAAGAAAACCCTCGCCAAGAAGGGCCGAAATCTAGCTCTAAGATATTTCGGCTGACGTGTCCGGTTTGCACTGTCGAATATTCAGAAATGTCTTTACGTTATTATAATTTTAATTTCTCAATTCAGGGGATTACATATGCCAACTATCCGAAAAGGCCGATTCACTGGGCAGGACGGTTGCAGTGGGGAGGGGGCTACATAACGCGGCTACATTTTGAAGTTAAAACGATCATGAGGGATCACAAAAATGCACCATTTGGTCAAAAATTTTGTTTGCACTTTGTTGTTAAACTGTACACTTTAAGGGAAAAGTTCAGCAAAATCAAATCGCTCGTTCCAGAGCTATGCATGTCGCTTGATTTACGGGAACTCCCCTCCTTATCCTAAAAATGGAATGCCAGACTTGAGGAAACAATCATAGCACAATCAACATAAGATCAAGTCTGTTTTGCCTTCTAGCCAAGAAATTTTTCTTAACATCACCCTCCCCCCCCCCCCCCCCAAGTTTGGGAGGAATGACAGTCCTAAAGTAAAAAAGGAAGAACAATCTTCATAGCTTTCCTTTTTACACTGTCAAATATAAATTGCAGTCATCTTGGGCTGAAGAAATATTTGGTTCCTGATAATAATTTAAAAAACTGGTTGGCCTCTCCCGGTATGTTAAGCTTTTCCAAGAAACAAATTTGTCATACAGCATATTTTACACCCAAATTCGAGATATCTCTAAAACTGCAACTGCAGGCGTGGTTCCAATCGAGGGGGGGGGGGTTACATGGGGAAGGACTGTATTTGATTTTTATTGGCACTACACAACAAGCCTACTGATATATGCTACTGAAGCATGAGACATTCTAATTTTGTTTTTTACTGGGCTACGATTCCTATGGCCGAAAATGTGTGAATTTAAGCTGCGTTGTAGTTACCGGTCTTTTCGTCTCAATGCCCCCTGGACGTGGATAAAACCCCATGATTGATTACTTGATTCAAAGACAGGGAAGACTAAATTGAAACTAGGTTACCTGAAAAGGGTATAAACTATTAATATAATAATTACAAATTCCGGGATAACTGTGTAATTTGGAAATAATATAAATTTCATTTCAAATAATTTTATTTCAAACTCAAGAACATGCCAAATTGAAAATCCAGTGTTCTTTTCGGTGTGGGATGACTGAAAAGTTACATTAATTATTATTTCGAAGAGACAAAAATTAGACGGTGATAGAAGACACTTTTGACCAACCTTTTTCTAAAAATTTATATAGTAATCTTGGGAAGCTTGATGTAAAAAAGCCATACAAGTTCACATTGGTCTAACAGATTTTGAACTGAATCACAGAATGACCTGAACATTCATTTAGTTTGATATAACCCAAAATACAGTCTGCTGATTGCCCCCGCAGTCCCAGAGGCTAATTTTGCCATGCATATGCCGCGTGCTATCAAACAAATACGATACGATCGAGAGCAAGTGGGAGACGACAAGGAATCGTAGCCCGTCGAAACGAGTCGTAAACCGTTTCCAGATGACTGCCACGACTAGCTTACGATTGTCAGTGGAGTTCCCGCTCAAAAAAAGAAAAACAGAAACAGACGGAAAACAGGTACACAAAAAAAAAAACAGAAACAAGGGAAAACAAGCATCCAAAAAAACAAAACAGGTAAATAAAAGAACAGGAGACCTGTTCTATTTCTGTTTTTTTGCAAAAGCAGAACAGAAAACAGAACAGTGCCCATGCTTACTAGTGAGTACAACTTAAAAACAAAACTTAAGAACATATTGAGTACATTTCGACAGCTAAATACCTTAAGTTGTCCAAGCTTAATACCATTTCTAGAAGCGATTCTTTAAAGTCCTGAGAAGACCAAAATAAAATTACTAATGTTCACACCGATCCTATTGAATCTGAACTAAATGCATGCATGTTAGGTCTATGCTTTAATGTTCAAGTTGCTTAATTGCTCCCCTGAGTCACCAAATGCCGCACTCCCTTGGTCTTCACCGTCTTTGTGAGGGGTTGTGATAACATAGGCTTCGTATTGCAAATCTGACCCGAGATTGAAAAGTCGTTTCCATTTGTATAATCCTCAGAATCAGCACTGTTTGAACTTCCCACCTTTTCTGACTGCTTCACCACTTTTGCTCTGAAGGTAACACTTAATACTGCAAGAGGCAACACGCGAAGCTCCACCCAGGCTCCACCCCCCCCCCCCCCCCGGTAAATAAGATCGGACAAAAAAAGGTCCAGGATGCTGGCATCGAGGTTATACGAGTTTTCAATTTTTCCCGTATTTATTCTTGGTCCTGGCCAAGTGGTTAGCGGGCTGGATTCAAAATATTCCTGATCCCTTGCAATGCAGGTTCGATTTTCGGTGGTGCCAACCGTTTGGTCTAGGGTGGGGGTTTGTGGCGAAACCTTGTAAGATAAGCCAAAGTCCAGCCGGCTTCAAATGGGTACCTGGAGAAATCTGGGGAAGGTGACAAGAACGGTCTGCGAAAGCACCACGATGGCTTGCTCCCAACCGCCTGTTGCACTTACTGGCTGAGGGCGGAGAATCAGACGCAGGATGGAACTTGGTGGCGACAACAAGCATAAGCCCAAACTGACCAAGGTTCGGAAAGACGCCTGTGCTATATACATTATTGACAGAACAGGACCGGACCGGGGCATTGCAGGTGGAGCTGCAGGCGGTTTCCCAGAATGCAGGTGATCACGAGTTGGGTACTGCTATAGGCTAATCTAAAAAATACTGCTAATCGTGTTCGCATATCTTTAGTGTACAGATCACAACAAAGTGAGGAAACGGCCTTCTGAATCTTCTTAAGCCTTAAAGACTTAGTTTCAATCCTAATTTTCTTTGGTTTAATTTTGCTTTTAACAAAATATTTTGGGCCTGTCCTGTTTTTTTTTTTTTCATAGTTGGCCGATTAATGCTCAGTGCTGACAGATGGCAAGGGTCAGAAATCTTTGGTTATCACGGAAAGTTTGGACCTGTCGCCAGATCGATGAATACGACATTGCATGTTACCCGGGGCCAGAAAGTTTGGTTTTTATGGCACTTGCTCTTCGGCCAAGTGCCATATAGCGCGCAATTTCTGTCGGTCCTTCGGTCTGTCGGTCGGTCTGTGCAGGTTTTGCTAGTTCGGGCACTTCCACATGAGCTAGGACGATGAAAATTGGCAGGCATATCATGGACCCCAAAAGATTAAGTTCGAAATAGTCACTTGACTGATCTCAGCATCGTGGGGAAGAGGAGGGAGGGGGAATCCGGAATCTAGAGGTATTTATAACTTTTGAACGGGTGATCAGATCTTAATGAAACTTGATACTAAAAAAGATTCCGTGTTTCAGACGACCCGCTTAAAATCCAGACTGGATCCGGCGACTTTGAGGGGAGCTGGAGGGGGGAACCGGAAATCTTGGAAAACCATTAGAGTGGAGGGATCGGGATGAAAATTGGTGGGAAGAACAAGCACAAGTCCTAGATACACCGCTGTCATGTCCGGGATGGATTCGGGCACTGTGGGGAGTTGAAGGGAGAATTCCGGTGATCGCGCTAGTTCATACTTCCGGATCTGCTAGAACAATGAAACTTGGCAGGCATATCAAGTACTTAAATGAATTAGCTGAAAATAGTCACTTTCCCGATCCGACTATCGTTGGGGGGAGTGGAGGAAGGGGGAATCCGGAATCTACAGGTATTTATAAATCTGAACGGGTGATCAGATCTTACTAAAACTTGAGATTTGGAAAGATCCCGTGTTTCACACGACCCACTTAAAATCCGGACCGGATCCGGTGAATTTTGGGGGGGCTGGAGGGGGAAACCGGAAATCTTGGGAAACGCTTAGAGTGGAGGGATTGGGACGGAACTTGGTGGGAAGAACTTGCTCAAGTCCTAGATACATCGCTGACATAACCGGACCGGATTCGGGCACAGTGGGGGGAGTTGGGTGGGGGGGGGGATTCAGTGATCCCGCGAGTTCGGACTGGGACGATGAAATTTGGTAGGCATATCAGGGATCCGAGAAGACTGCCTTGAGATTAGCTGTTTTCCCGATCCGATCATCGTGGGGGGGGGGGGGGTGGAGGGATGGGGAATCCGGAACCTAGTGGCATGCATAACTTTTAAACGGGTGAACGGATTGGCAAGTGGAAAGAACTATCGTCTCAGATGTTCCACGTTAAGTCCGGATTGGATCCGATTCTTGTGGGAGGGGGCCACCGGAAATCTCGTCAAACGCTTAGAGTCGAGGACCAGATCTTACCGGGGCTCTTTGGGGGGTGGGGGGGTGGAGGAGGTTTCCCGGAATTCCAGTAATCGCGAGTTATGACACTTCCAGATGAGCCAAGGACGATAAAACTTGGCGGGCATATTATTACTGACCCGACCAAATAGACTTAAGAACCCGGCACGATGCCTTAAGAAAACTTCCGTTCCTGGATCCGACCGTTTTTGAGGGAGCTAAGGGAATGGGAATCTGGAAATAACTGACTTCCCTAGGTTGTGAATAGGTGGTCCGATTCGAGTGAAGCCTTATGGGTGATAAGAACTGATGACCTAGATATGCAGAACCTGTTTCCGAACCCCATGCAGCCATGTTGGGGGAGTTGGAGGGGAGTCCGCAAACTTTGTTGACGTGCACAAAAACCAAACGAATGGGATGCAAGTTGGACAAGACCGATTTTATGCGTCCCAGATTTGTTATTTGGTGTCCCGATCTATCGGTCACAGAGGGGGGAGTTGGAGGGAGAGTCTCGGAAATTCCGTGGCTCGCCGATGGGTTACGAGTGGAGCGATTTCAATGGAACTTGGAAAGTAGCCCCAGACGACATATTTTAGGGTCCTGATCGAATCCGAGCGTGGTGCTCGAGCAATTTCCCGAAATATGCTCAGATTCGAGTGAAAATTGATAAGCGGTAAGAGAAGATGCCTTAGATGATTCATTTACTTGTCAGAACCAGACTCGGCCTTGGCAGAGAGAGTTGGGGGGGGGGGGGGGGGGGCCGGAAATTGTGTGGCACGTTTAGGAATCAAAGGAGTGGATCTGAACTTAAAAGGTAGAAAAGTAATATGCCCCATATGATCCGGCGCAATGCCGGGAATACTCAGGCTCGAGTGAAACTAGACATCCTATTTCTACGTCAGAACCTAGGGGGGTTGAAAGTGGTACTTTGTTACATTCTCATCTACTTTCTTGCATCACCTACTCGTAATAAGTGCCGCATATGAGCTCGTAGCTCTTGTTTGATCGTGGAAGACCCACGGCTTATCACTACTCTTGAAGGTTATCATTTTTATCCGCTTGGAATTGAAACCAAAGAATTATACCACGTGTCCTGTCAAACTCTAAGAGTTCCCTCCCTGCTAAAGAACTTGGAGCTTTCCCCTGCTCCTTTGTAAGTGGTGTTTTTTAAAAAACTGTCCCAGGGCAAGAATACGAACTTCTGAACTACAACAGACAGATTTTCTTTTTCCGACACTGAGTGATGGCCTTGGCTGAGCTGATCGAAGTATATAGGCTACATCGGATTTTTTGCACAGAAACAATACTTGAGATCTGCCATTTTAAAAGTTTTGGGGGGATGTGTTATGGTACATATTGAAACGAAAAAGCGGAGACAAGTCAGAACCTGTCAAACTATAGAGTTTCCTTCCTGCTAAAGAAATTGGAGCTTTCTCCTGCTCCTTTGTAAGTGGTGGTTATTAAAAAACTGTCCCAGGGCAAACGAACTTTTGAACTATACTAGATAGATTTTCTTTTTCCGACACTGAGTGATGGCCTTTGCTGAGCTGATCGACGTATACATCAGATTTTTGCACAGAAACAATACTTAAGATCTGCCATTTTAAAAGTTTTGGGGGGATATATGGCAACCAGTGTTATGGTACATATTGAAACGAAAAGGCGGAGACAAGTCAGGAACTTCCAATCATATTTATCCTCGATGATGAGGGTTTGACAGTTTTTCTGGCTGGCGTACCTAATATGTTTTCGGATGTATTTGAGATTATCGCTTGCATGTATCACAGAGAGTGCACTGTAATTTAGAAGCTGTTGTCAAAGCATAGTCTTCTTCGGGGATGAGGGGTTAGAAAATTATGCTAATGTGTGTACCTTTTTTTTTCGATATATTTGAGGCTAAGAATTCGTCTCCATGAGATGAATTTTGAAATCACCGTCACCTAAAATTAAGTATTTACTTCACATAAACATTAAAAATAATAATGCAATACGTGTTACCAGTTATTACTAGAGTGTATCTGATGTAGTATGTTCTGAAAAGACGTAAATTGCCTTTTTTACCAAGCAGGTTCTATAAAACAAAATTGCGAGTTTTCATCCGTGACGATGTCCATGAAAAAGTTTAACTGGCTGCAAAGGACAAACTATTTTTAGATTCCTGATTACTACTTTATAAGAAAATTTTCAACGCTGACCGATAACCCAGCATAAGTTGATCGATCAACAAATATTCTTGGTATATATTTCGGGGGGTTTACAACATCGGTTTTGATCGGTAGGAAGCCGACCAAAGGTTGTTGCAACATGCCAAGGCAACCTAGATCTAATTTGTCTTCAATTTTGGGTTCCTTAAAAGGCAACTGAGACTGAATTGTGAACTGAATTACTGAATGCCTTGGAAATCAGCCAGAAATGGTCCGAGAGAGAACAAAGACCTCCTTGAGAATCAGTTTTGCCAGGTACATATATATATATGATTCTGCACAAATCGAGCTCCGAAGATAATTAGTGGAATATTCCTAAGTAAATTATAATATTAGTAAGTGTTCTGGTACTCGTGTTCGGGATGTGCTTACACGATAATGATGATCCATTTAACGTCGCCTTACGTCTTCGAGGAACTGCGACGGCTTTCCTTAATTTATTTTTGTATCACTGATATTTGTCAAATGACCGAAGTCTCAGATCCGGGTCTCTCCGTATTCTACTACCGTCTTTAATACTTCTGCATTACACTCCAAGTCTTCACTTATCCCTCCTAATAACAAATTCATTTATATTTGAATCCATGCGTAAATCCGACGTACCGTATTCGTGTTTTGTACTTGGTTTTGCGAGAGAAAACGTCTCTAGTGCCAACAAATGGGAGCGAATACATTTGAACTTAAAAAATACGTTCGGATTGTACTCAGTGTATAAATTTCCTATCTAAGAATGCACGAAGAGACAAAATAGTAACCTATTTTATTGTGTTCGTCTTCAATGTACAAGTTAGAGCATGCAAATTTAGGAAAAGTTACCCGGAATTAATGCGGTCGTTTGACTGCAGCTTAATTTTTTGGAAAGATTCCTTTCGTGCAGAGGCGTTACGTATGGGGGGAGGGCAGGCTCTCCTCCCAATGTTGGAGGAGACAGGCCCTCCTCCCGAAACCGAGACCGACCGACGGACAGAAATTGCGATCGCTATATGGCACCTGGCCGAAGGGCAAGTGCCATAAGAACAGTATTTTTTTTCTACAAACAAAAATGGTAAATGATCAGCTAGTCGGTAAATAACTTGCCCCCCTAAAAAAAAAAATTTTGAACGCCTCTGCATTCCTGAAGACCGAGACTCATGGTACGACTAGGTCCGTCAGCTTCTATCGCCAGGGAGAGCTGCATAGCATGTGTTTAAACGCATGTACAAGTTCCTTTCCCAGTAACAGAATAGACGTATAAACATACATAAAACAAACAAGAGCTGAAAGCTCATATGGCACTTGTAAGAACAGTTAGCATGTTTGTCGAAAGAAATAGAAAACCGTGATTTTCGGGGAAGGCTGGATCTCTCTCCCCGATATTCATTTCATCAGAAAATGGGCTTGATCTAGTAGATAAGAAATGGTTATACCACTCATTGACAACTGTATCTTCCTCCAACGATGATCGGATCGGGGGAGGGACTATATTTTCAAGGAAATCTAATAGAGTCCCTAACATGCCTGCAAAGTTTCACGGTCATAGCACATCTGGAAGTACCCTAACTCGTGATCATCGGAATTAGGGAAAACCCCCTCCAACTCCCCCCACTGTGACACGATCGGTCCTGTTTTGTCAATAATAATAATAATAATAATATAATATATTTGCAAATTGAATGGCAGGCCGTTAAGCCTCTACAATGTATCTATGGCTTATGCTTGTTCTTCCCTCCAAGTCCCATCCCGATCTCTCGACTCTAAGCGTTTCAAGAGATTTCTCCCCCCGCCTCCAGCTCCTTCCGATGCTATCGGATCCGTTCCAGACTTGAAATTGATCATCTGAGTCACTTGTTCTTGACACTTGACAAGTTTCATGCACGTCTGATCACCTGTTCCAAAGTTATGCATGTCAATAGAATCTCCCCCATGATCGTCGGATCGGGAAAATAACTATTTTCAAGTTGACCTGGAAGAGTACCTAATATGTCTGCCAAGTTTCATGGTCCTATTACATGTGGAAGTACCCTAACTCGTGATCACCGGAAATCCGGGAAAACCCCTTGCATCCCCTCTACTGTGACATCCCGATCCATCGACCCTAAGCATTTCACGACATTTTCGGTCCCCCCCCTCTAATCCCCCTTTCTTCGGATTTGGTCCAGACTTGAAACTGAAAATCTGAGACACTTGTTCTTCACAATTGTCAAGTTTTATGCATGTCCGATTATCCATTCCAGAGTTATGCATGTTTCTAGTTTCCGGACTCCCCTTCCCTCTACCCCCCCCCCCCCCCCCACGATAGCAGGATCGGGGAAGCGATTATTTCCATGTTAATCTGGTTGGTTCCCTCAAATGCCTGTCAAGTTTTATTGTGCTAGCTTATTTGGAAGCGTTTCACCAGATTTCCGGTTGCCCCCCCAGCTCCCCCCCCAGTGATCGGATCTGGTCCGGATTTGAAACTGAGCATCTGAAGCACTTGTTCTTGAAATATGTCAAGTTTCTTGCATGTCTGATTACCCGTTCCAAAGTTATGCATGTTACTAGTTTCCGGATTTCCCATCCCTCCACTCCTCCCACAATGACCGGATGGGGAAAGTGATTATTTCCAAGTTCTTCTGGTCGGTTCCCTGATATGCCTGCCAAATTTCATTGTCCTAGCTTTTGTGGAAGCGTTTCATGAGATTTCCGGTGCCCCCTCCAGCCCCCCCCCCCAAGTTATCGGATCTGGTCCGGATTTGAAATTGAGCTTCTGAAGCACTTGTTCTTGACATATGTCAAGTTTCAGGCATATCTGATTACCCGTTCAAAAGTTAGGCATGCTACTACTTTCCGGATTTCCCATCCCTCCACTGCCCCCAAGATGGCCGGATTGGGGAAGTGATTATTTCCAAGTTAATTTGGTCGGTTTCCCAACACGCCTGCCAAGTTCCATCGTTCTAGCTTATGTGGAAGCGTTTCACGAGGTTTTGGGTGCCCCCCTCCAGCCCCCCCCCCCCCCCCCCCCCCAGTTATCGGCAATTGTTCTTGACATATGTCAAGTTTCACGCAAGTCCGATTACCCGTTCTAAAGTTATGCATGTTACTAGTTTCCGGATTTCTTGTTGCTCCACCCCCGCCCACGATGGCCGGATCGGGGAAGTGACTGTTTCCATGTTAATCTGGTTCGGTCCCTTATACGCCTGCCAAGTTTCATCGTCCAAGCTTATGTGGAAGTGCCCAAACTAGCAAAACCGGGACAGACCGTCGTTTCCGGATTTCTCATCCCTCCACTCCCCCCACTATGATCGTATCCGGAATATGAGTATATCCAAGTTAATCTGGTTGGTTCCCTGATATTCCTGCTAAGCGTTTCACTAGATTTGTTTGACTTGGACTGACCATCTTTAAACCGTATCAATTCTCGCATTCGCTTTTTATACATCATGGCATGGCTCAGTGGTAGAAAACTGGACTGGCAACACAAAGGTCAAGTTTCACGTATGTCTGATTACCCTTTCCAAAGTTATGCATGTTAATAGTTTCCGGATTTCCCATCCCTCCACTCCCCCCACTATGATCGGATCCGGAATATGATTACATCCAAGTTAATCTGGTTGGTTCGCTGATATTCCTGCCAAACGTTTCACTAGATTTGCTTGACTTGGACTGACCATCTTTAAACCGATTTTATACCCGCATTCGCTTGTTGATACATCGTCGCATAGCTCAGTGGTAAAATACTGGACTGTTAACCGAAAGGTTCCTGGTTCAAACCCCCGCTCGGTCAGCGCTTTATTTTGCTCCCGTTTTACTTTTTGCTCCCGTTTTACTTTATAGTTTCCGGACTCCCGGATCCGGGGAAAGTTGGATTGGGGAAGTGATTATTTGTAAGTTAATCTGGTCGGGTCCCTGATATGCCTGTGAAGTTTCATCGTCCTAGCTTGTGTGGAAGTGCCCAAACTAGCAAAACCTGGACAGACCGACAGAACGACAGAACGACAGACAGACAGACCGACAGACCGACAGAAATTACGATCGCTATATGGCACTTGAGTATGCTCAAGTGCCATAAAAACATGTCGCTTTTTCTAAGATTTTTCAGACTTTCTCGATCATCCTCCGTGACGAAATAATGCCTACAGACATACGCTCACATTTTTTGGTGGAGGAACGGCAGCCAAAAAGAGGAAAGGTGCCCAAGATGGCAATATGCTACTAAATAGGGCAAGGAAAGCTCGGATTGACCGACGGACGGACAGAAATTGCGATCGCTATATCGCACTTGGCAGGAAGGCAAGTGCCATAAAAACAACAAGACACAGCTTTAACCCCCAGAGAGCATAGATCAAGTACAGTTAAAATGTTTACTGAAATACGGAATGAATAAATTTATGTATCTTTCTGAAGATTTCGTAGGCAATGGAACAAGCTTAGGTTTCGGGTCGTTCTTGCTTCGCGTGTTAGGTCCATGAGAGCAAAAACAAATTTTATCTTATAAAACATTTAACAAATAAATCTTATTTGTACTTGATGAGAGGGTGTAACGAAGTCCGGAAGGATGGTCCTGTGGTGACGAGAATTCAAAATTTGGTGGCCAAAACGAATGAGAAGATCATGTCTTCTTTCAGACAGTTTTCCGATGTCGAGGATGTGAAGGCTTTCGTTGTAGGATGTGTAATTGGGGTCAAGTATTATTCTGCAGGCTCTCTTCTGCAGTCGTTCGATTTCGGCATCCTGAGCTTGACCATTTGGCAAATTTGGCAGCCGTAATCTGAAATGGGATTGTCGACAAAACGTCCCCATTCGAAACGTCCCCTGACGAAACGTTCCCGACAAAACGTCCCCGTGACAAAACGTCCCCGTGACAAAACGTCCCCGTGACAAAACGTCCCCTGACGAAACGTCCCCGACAAAACGTCCCCGTGACAAAACGTCCCCGTGACAAAACGTCGCCGTGACAAAACGTCCCCATGATAAAACGTCCCCACGACAAAATGTCCCCGTGGCGAAACGTCCCCGATCAAACGTCCCCTGGCGAAACACCCCATGGCGAAACGTCCCCGGCTATAGAATTCTTTTTCCATCGCTGAGGGATAGCTAGGCTTATGAGACTACTGATTGCGTCATCAGTTCAGACAACAAAAAAATTGGAATATAAACTTTTGAAAACCCCGATGGGTTGACTACTTCAGTATTTAACCGATACTCAAGAAACCCACCAAAGTGTTGCCCCGGCTATAGCCATTTCTTAAAGGACCCCTCTCACTATTTCCTCTTCAACTTACAGTATTTTAAAATATTTGAATACTTTAAAATAGGCTGTGCTTGCAAAAAATAACCAACGGTTTTGGCTGTTTTAAGCCTTAGACCCGTTGAAAACCGGCTAAACATTTAAATCATCGAAGGTTTCAAAACAGGGCAAGTGAGAAAATCAGCGTGGTTTTGCTAAAGGGGTTAAAATGTACCGCACGAAATTGGGGTCTGCGGGTTTAGAGATATGTGGAGTAATTATGGAAGTTGGTCGAATTAGTATTATAGGTAAGACAGGTCCTTTAAGGAAATCGCAAAGATTTAGTGGTTTATCTTTTATTTAATTGGTTTTTATTTTGTGTGTTAGTTTGCGCTGCAATATACGGGGGACGTTTTGTCACGGTGGCATTTCTCCGGGGACGTTTCGCCAGGGGACGTTTTGTCATGGGGACCTTTCGTCGGTAAGCCCTGAAATGGGCCAGACATAATTTTTTTATAAAAGTGTCACTAGTTCATAGCGTGGAACCCATAACCGTTTCAGGTACGAAAATGAATGTTTAAGTTTTCCATTGGAGGTTATCATCCAGAATGATACCAAGAATTTTTACAGAATTTTCAGTTTTCATTGACGATTCCAATTCGACTGTTTGTAATACTGGCTTAGTGAAGCTAATCCTCATGACGTGAGTTTAAAAGTGACATACACAGGAGTAATCGAACGTCATTTGTAACTAGAAACAGTGCAGGAAACGTTTGAGATACTACTGGCAAGAACTGCTGGCAAGAATTAGGGAGCTTTGAGAGTAATTTGCTGTTTCAGATAAGAAAGAAAAAAGTCGTGGGTAAGGAATTTAATGCTTTGTAGAGGCGAAGAAGGATGATGATTTAATATGGAAAAGGAAAGGGATTGGGAATCGGGAAGGAGAGATTGTTCATGGGAGTTGATGGAAGGGCGTTCGAGGGGACAAAGCTGAATTAAAGAGTTGATTTTTGTTAATTTTGTTTCCTTTATATGGAGGTGGCTTCTTGTTATTTTTTCTGGACAAATACTGACACTTTTTCTACGTGCAAGGGAATTTGTTTTTGTCTGTATACGTTAAACGGGAATAAAGTTAATTTTATCTCTCGTTGTCTAGGAAACCAGCGAGTTTACTCTGGTTTTATCTTTTGGTCCAAAAGGGTTTTGAATTAATTAATTAATATCTTGAACTTAATATCTTCTTTCGTTTTTTTTTCATGCTCAAAAGCTTAGCTATATAGGATATGAATTTTTAGCGCCCAAGTTCTCGTCTCGTCTTGAGGGTGCTCTGCAGAATACGACAGGTTTGTGTGAAGCTAACGCTAAAGTTTGGATTCAGGATAAAAGTCCAGTTTTGGATAGGTTTATAAAGATTAAAACGCGATTATTGTGTATGGCAGCAGATCTTTTGGAACTATTAAAAATCCATATTAAAACAATGGATAAAATGGATAGTCAGCTACGAAGCTTCGACAGCGATATTTCGGCCCTTTTTGGCGAGGGTCTTCGTCAGGCTATTGCTAAAATGCAAGAAACAACCTGCAATTGGCACAAATATAGAACTTGATTTCTTATGTATAAAAACAAATTCGATTTGCCGACGGTTTATTCACAGTCCGCTTTGGCTCAAAGAGTTTTACAAATCTATCAGTGTTTGTCAAAGTGGGTTCTACGACAGATGTCCCTTTTCCTTTAGAGTGGTTTAACTAAGTATCTGGGTTCGTTTTGCACTTTCAAGTTTTGCATATTTCAAGTATATATATTATTTTGCACTTCACCTGTGTATCATATAGCCTTTGAGCTTCCCGTCTATAGTAACCATACAGACATCAACCGGTGGTGTACTATCTCATATCGGACCAAATTGCGCATACTTGTTCTTCTAAACTTCCGACAGTGTGAAGAACTTATGCATCTTCCATATCAGAAGCTTCAGATATTACAATATCCACTTGGATTATATTTCCTTTTCCGTTCTAGTACGGACTGTTTAATCAAGGTTCCATTTTCAGAAATTTCAATTAAATAGAATTCCAGTGTTCCAGCACAGATGAATTACAGCTATCACAGAAGTTACGCTATTTGACTTTCCCTGTCATTATCACACAGAAGTGACCTGTCATGCGAGAAATGCTTTGTCAGCGCCATCTGAACGCAAATTCCGGTATCGCCTATTTTCATCACACCGTCGGTCAGTTTACAATTACTTGCCCTTGAACCCTTCCGGTTCATCTCACATAAGTAGTCCTAGATACAGTATATATTTCCTTGATGACTAACTCTCCCTTCCAATGCAGAATCTTCGGGTACCTGCTGAAGAAACGAAGAAACGGTGTCACAGCTGCGCTGACTTGGGATTTGAGTCGTTGAGTTTGAGTCGTTATGGACACGTTTACTTCTTCTTCCTGAGAATCACTGGCGCGTTTTGGACTTAGTCATATAGTGTATTCACAGACTTGACTTCTTTCACATTCTGTCGTGTTTCTCAGAGGTTACAAATCAATCCCGGCTGTGCTCAGCCTCGCTCCTGGGTCTTGATAAGAAACCCATAAAAAAATTGCATTACCGGTATAAACTTTCTATAATTGTGTTGCGAGAGCAACACTGCATTTTTGTCGTGTGTGGGTTTTTTTTCCAAGTACCCCGATTTCAGCTCATTGCAAGAAAGCGGTAAGGGTCTAACTTGTGCGGTTTTTAAGGAAAGTGTGGACGTTAGGTTGGATTGATGATTATGACATTACATTTGGAAAGCTCCGCAGAACTCTTGCCTGGAGCCAAAAACGATGGTTTTTACTTGTAGTCGAGCCAGAGCCTAAGGTGTGTGAAGTGAAGCGGAGTTGTATAGCCTATGTCAGAGAGGACTGTCTAAAGTTGTGCAGCCAAGCTTTCGTTTCATCAAACCATGTTATTGATTTCGAGTTGAAAGCTCCGTTCTAGCTGGCAAGCAGGCAGGCACCAGTTTCAAATTGAAGATGGACTAAAATCAAAAGTGCTAAATATGTGAGGCAGTTGCCCGGCCTCACAGCCAATTTATCTTCTTTGAGTGATATATAGACAAATTTAGAGAAAGAAACAAGAGCTGGAAGCTCATATGGCACTTGCAAGGCTGGGTCAGATGGAAGGGATGGTCAAAAGTATTTTTTCCCCCTTTTCCGTTAAGATGCGCCAAACTTGCTAGGCTGGGTCAGAGGATGGAAGTGAGGGTTAAATTTTTTTTTTACTTTTCGTTTGAGATGCGCACTATACGGGTGCTAAAAATTAATATATAAGCAAAACCCTTGAGGCAGAACGGATCATGTGCTTATGGCGATCGTGAAAAAGTGAATTTTGCTTAAAAGTATTTTTGTACTTTGCGGTTAAGATGAGTTCTTTAAGGGATGGTCGGATCGGAAAGTGACGATGTCTAGCCCAATGATGTCAAGTTTCTAATGCTCCAGCATAGTTTTATCGTCCTAGCACATCTGGAAGTACCTTAACTCACGATCACCGTAATTCCGGACACCCCCCCCCCTCGGTAGCCGAATCCGGACCGATTCTGTCACTGGTGCACCTAAGACTTGTGCCTGTACTTCCCCCCAAGTTTCATCCTGATCGCTCCACTCTATGCGTGTCACAAGATGTCCGGTTCTCCCTTCCAACCCCCCCCCCCCAGTCCATCGGATCCGGTCCGGACTTGAAATGGGACAGGCTGAGACATGAGGTCTTTCAAGATGTCAAGTTTCGTTAAGATCCAATAAAACATTCGAAAGTTATGCATGCTACTAATTTCCGGATTCTGCCGTCTCCCCCTCCCCCCAGGATAGTCAGATCGGGCAAGCAACTATTTCCAAGTTAATCTGGTCGGGTCCCTGAGATGCCTGGCACGTTTTATCGTCCTAGCCCACCTGGAAGTATATTAACTACGGATCGCCGGAATTCCGGAACCCCCCTCCACCTGCCCCCACAGTGTCCGAATCCGTCCAGTCCTGTCAGCGATGTATCTAGAGCGTGTGCTTTTCCTTCGCACCAAGTTTCATCCCGATCGCTCTGAGAGCTTCACACGATTTCCGGTTCTCCCCTCAGACTCCCCCCCCCTCCATATTCGTCGGATCCGGTCCAGACTTGAAATGAGACATCTGAGATCGTTCGAGATGTCAAGTATCATTAAGATCCAATCACCCGTGAGAAAGTTATGCATGACCCTATTTTCCGGATTCCACCACCTCCCCTTCCCCCCACGATGGTCGTATCGGGCAAGTGACTATTTCCAGGTTAGTTGGTCGGGTCCCTGATATGCCTGCCAAGTTTCATCGTCCTAGCGTATCTGGAAGTACCCTAACTCGCAAACACCGTACTAACCGACCGACCGACCGACGGAAATGTGATCGGTATATGGCACTTGGCCGGAAGGCAAGTGCCATAAAAAGAGTCCATTTTCTGCTAAAGAAATTAGAGTTTATCCTTTGCTCCTTTCTAAGTGGTGATATTGGAAAGTTGGCCTACGGCAAAAAAGTCAACTTGTGAACTAATACAGATAGAAATTTTTTGTTCAACGGCAATCGATAGACCTTGATGAGCGGATCAAAGTATCTGTTATCCATTTTTGGCACAGATTCCTTGATGAGATCCACCAGTTTGAAAGTTTAGAGGGGTTGACAGTTTCAGTAGTAAGGTACACACCTAAACCAAAAATAGGCCGAGCTGAATGGAGACATATAGGGGACTAAGCAAGCAAAAATCGTCTGTTAGAACATAATCATCTTGGGTGATGAGGGGTTTGGAGCTTTTGCTAGTTGGTCTACCTATTATTTGTTTCCGGTGTATTTTATTGTAAGAACAATTTGGTACCATATCTATCACGGGGAGATGGATTCGCCAACCTTCTTCCCAACCATGACTTCAGTAGTCCAATGTCTACTTATCCGTCTACTTTGACGTTTTAGAATATCGTAACCCTTTGTTTATTATCAGGATTGGATCTCGTCACTTGAAAGTGCCGAAATATGCCAGTTTCAAGAGGCATCTCCTGGATATCCGACGGGAGTCATCTGGGTTTAACCGATACCCTAGTTCCGCTGAAGAACTTTATCTTTCGGATCAATGGACAAAAACCTAGGGATCGACTAAAACCAGGAAGGGAAGGGAACGCGAGAAAAGCAGGAAGGCAAACTATAACTAGAAAGGGAATACTAAAACGAGGAAGGCTTTCGCCAGAATTCACCACACCGTTCCGTTCCTCTATTTAGTATAATTGAGGGGTCGGCAACTTTTCAAATTCAAAGTTCACCATCCCTTCCACGCTTCAGTATCCTGACATAGGTAGGCATTAAGTTCAGTGAGGGGTCGGCAACTATAAAAGTTGTAATTCACCTTTTCATTTCTCGTTCTGGCGGTAGGCGACTAAAATCCTCCGAGGATTTCCTTCCTCGTTTTAGTACTAAAAAGAGGAAGGCAATTGGAAATTTTAAATTATTCTTAAATATAATTATTCGTAATTAATTACTCGTTTTAGTAGCGTGTCACTGGTAGTACCTTAAAGTTCTAAAACGAGGAAGGAAATGGTTGATTCTAATTTATTAGTCTTTGAGGGGTCGGCAACTATAAAAAAATGTAAGGTCCACCATTTCTTTCATCGTTTTAGTACCTTGTCACGGGTAATACTAAAACTAGGAAGAAAATTGTGAATTTTAAATTCTTTGAGGGTTCAGCAACTATCAAAATTTAAGGTCCAACCCTAAGGTACCGTAAGAACGAAAAATGAACTTAATGCCTACCCATGTCAGGGTACTAAAACGAAGAAGGGATGGTGAACTTTGAATTTGAAAAGTTGCCGACCCCTCAAAGAAGGCTAATTTAAAATTAAATATTCTTTGAGCCCAAGCTGACGTTTTGCCCTTATTGGCAAAGGTCCTCGTCAGGCTGTCAATCCTTTGGTTCAACTTCGGCGAAGGAAACAAACCTGTAATAAATAACTGAAGCTTGTACCGACTATAAATATCAAGAAGGGCCGAAATATCGCTGATGAAGAATCGTAGATGACTTATCCGTAGTAAATATTGTTTGAATAAATAATTTAAAATTTCCAATTTCCTTCCTCGTTTTAGTACTTTCATGGTGGACTTGGAATATCTTAGTTTCCGACCCCTCACTGGCCTCGGAGGATTTTAGTCGCCTACCGTCAGAACGAGAAATGAAAAGGGGAATACAATTTTATAGTTGCCGACCCCTCAATGAACTTAAAAATCGAGGAAGGGAACGGTACGGCGAATTCTGGCGACAGCCTTCCTCGTTTTTATGGCACTTGCCTTCCGGCCAAGTGCCATATACCGATCGCTTTTCCGTCGTTCTGTCGGTCTGTTGGTCGGTCGGTTAGTCCGGTGTTTGCAAGTTAGGGTCCTTCCAGATATGCTAGGACGATGAAACTTGGCAGACATATTAGTGACCCGACCAAACGAACTTGGAAATAGTCACTTGCCTGATCCGACCATCGTGGGGGGAGGGGGAGGTTGCGGAATCCAGAAAATAGGGACATGCGTAACTTTCGAATGGGTGATCGGATCTTCATGAAACTTGATACCTGGGAAGACCTCGTGTCTCAGATGTCTCATCTCAAGTCCGGACCGGATCTGATGAATCTGATTGGGAGTCGGAGGGGGGGCCGGAAATCGTGTGAAACTCTCGGAGTGGAGCGATCGGGATGAAACTTGGTGGGAAGAACTAGGACAAGCTCTAGATAAATAACTGACAGAACTGAACCGGATTCGGACACTGTGGGGGGGAGTTGGAGGGGGGTTCAAGGAATTCCGGCGATCCGTAGTTGATGTACTTCCAGGTGGGCTAGGACGATAAAACTTGGCAAGCATACCAGAGACCCAACCAGATTAACTTGGAAAGAGTCACTCGCCCGATCCGACCGTCTTGGGGGGAGGGGGAGACGGCGGAATCCGAAAATTAGTGGCATGCATAACTTTCGAACGGGTTATCGGATCTTAATGAAACTTGATATCTTGAAAGAACTCATGTCTCAGATGTCCCATTTCAAGTGCGGACCAAATCCAATGAACTCGGGAGGGGGGGGGGGGTGTGAATTGGAGAACCGGAAGTCTTGTGATACGCATAGAGTGGAGCGATCAGGATGAAACTTGGTGGGACGTATAGGCACAAGTCCTAGGTGCATCAGTGACAGAATTGGATCGGATTCGGGTACCGACGGGGGGGGGGCTGTAGGGGGGTGTCCGGAATTCCGGTGATCGTGAGTTAAGGTACTCCAGGTGTGATAGGACGATACAAAATTGCTGGAATATTAGAACCTTGACATCGTCACTTCTCTGATCCAACCATTCCTTAAAGAACTCATCTTAACCGCAAAATACAAAAAATACTCTTAAGCAAAATTTACTTTTTCAAGATCGCCATGAGTACATGAACCTTTTTGCCTCAAGGGTTTGGCTTAGAAATTAATTTTTAGCACCCTTAAAGTGCGCATCTTAACCGAAAAGTGAAAAAAAAAAATTTTGACCGTCACTTCCATCCTCTGACCCGGCCTTGCAAGTTTGGCGCATCTCAATCGAATACTGCCATCTGACCCAGCCTTCCTGGTTTTTCTTTTCCTTCTTGTTTCCTTTTGGTTTCTGTCTCCAGTTTTTATATTTAAAGTGAACCATAGGTTGAATTTTCAGCACCTTAATTTGTTCTTGTTGGGGTATTCCTTACTACATATGCTTGCAAGTGCCATATGAGCTTACAGCTCTTGTTAGTATGCCTTCCTGCTTTTCTCGCGTTCCCTTCCCTTCCTGGTTTTACCGTCAACCCAGTGACTGCGGGATTTATTTTGGTTTTCTTGTCTGAACGAGCACTGCGGGCTTTGTTTTCCTGCGAAACAGTTCTGGGAGATGGAACCTTCAAATCTTGCCTGGCCATTTTTTTCCTAGCTCTGGACCATCCATGGTGTAGTTCGAGAAAGTGGCGATCCTACTGAGATCCCCACAGTTCTACCTCTGCTCTTTTGCTTCCTTCCAGACAAACATAAACTGACCTATGTTCGTACGGTGGCTGAAAACCAAGAAAGCACGGGTGCAATTTTCACTTCAATCAGTGTTTGTATAGAAAAGTGCAAGCTCTTCGCCTTGTATCCCTGTATCGACCCGAAACTCAGGTAGTGCTGGAGCTACCTGCTACCTGCACACATGCACACCTGCACACATGCACACCTGCACACATCCCAGTAGCAGAAGTAGAGGACGCATGGCTTGACATCATGGAACAAGCCCCAGCTAGTATTGTCCGTCCGCTTTAACAATTATTTTGTTGAGTAGTGGCTAGGGAATTAGAAATTCCCTCTGAGTGCCTGGAAGGCTGGAACTGCAGTGAGGTATCACATCGTACCATAAATAGTGTGAAAGGATGGCACAACCGTCTAAACAAATGTGAAGCCGAACCTAACCCAAGTGTATATGGACTGCTTACGTTTTTTCCAAGAGGAAGAGAAAGCTGCTTTCTTAACGCTTCTGATAATTAAGACGGTAAACCCTGCCCCAAAAAAGTGCACAGAGAACTGGAGGAGAAGCTATTGAAAGTTTAAATGGTGTATCAAGAAGGAAAGTCTTCAAGAGAAGTATTTCTGCGGGCGATTTCTCACCTTTTCAAATTTGAATAGTTTTAAAGTCTTGAGTTGTTCAAGTTGTACAGTTTCTTTACCTGAACCTAAAATCAATAATTATTTGAAAAATTAAGCTCGGTCTTCGTATTGGCTAGGATTAATGTAGAGTTAGCGTTGGTGGCGGTAAACACGCTCTTCGCATTTAAGATTTAGATCTGGACTTACGTGAACCAGCTACCTGCGCTATCTGCACTAATGAGTTGGCGGTGAACATACGGTAGCGGTGGACCTATCAAAATATTGTCCATTTCCACTGACACAACTAATCCTCATGATGCACGATTTCTTGGGTGGCGGTGGAACAAGGTGGCGGTGAGACACCCACTTCGACAAATTACAGAAACCAATTCCAACCCTTTAGAGCAATTTCCCCCTACTTCACTCAGGGTCATTAATTACCATCAGGTCTGTAGTATTCACTCACTCTGGCTAATACATCTCTTCTTCTCGAAGGTGTGGGGGATTTTAAAAAAGAAACTAAGCAACCTCTATTTTTTTTTTTTTTAAGGAAATCAACACCATTATGCCTTTAACCTTTTACGGTTTCTGTTCATACAAACCCAAATTACTGTCCTTTCTCTTTGATTAAGCTGAAAGCTACTTGCACAGTGTAATGTGAAATCTTATCACTGAACTTAAATTAGAATGTCTCACTAACTTTCAGAAATATTTATACGCTTAAAATCGGTATCTTTTTTCATCTTTATAGTAGCACGTTCGACAAGGAAATATAAAGAAAACACGTGTGACTCTTATTACTTTTTCGCTCAGCTGGTATTGATTTGTTATTACCATCAGCCAGTATTGACCGAACTGTTGGACAAAAATCAGAACTATTTGGATGATGAGGTTTACAAAAGTGATTTTGGTGTTGGTATTGCTAAGCACTGTCGGGGTACGCAGAACATCGTTTCTTAATTGTGTTGCGAGAGCAACACTTTGGTTTTGTTTTGTGTTTTTTTCCTAGTCGCTCGATTTCGTCTTATTACTAGAAGACGGTAAGGGTCTAACGTGTGCGATTTTTACGGAACGTGTGGACCTTAGGCCGGATTGATGAATATGACATTACATTTCGGAAAGCTCCGTAGAACTCTTGCCTGGGGCCAAAAAGGATGGTTTTTGCTTGTAATTGAACCAAAGGGGTGGGTGAAGAGAAGCGGAGTTGTATAGCGTATGTCAGAGAGGACTATCTGAAGATATACAGCCAAGCTTTCGTTTCATCAAACCGTGTTTCTGCTTTCGAGTGGAAAGCTCCGTTCTACTAGGCAAGCAGACAGGCCCCAGTTTCAAATTGAAGACGGACTAAAATCTATAAGTGCTAAAGATGTGGGACAGTTCCCCGGCCCAACAGCCAGTATATCTTCTTTGAGTGACAAATAGACAAATTTACAGAACCAAAAAAGTAGCATTTTCCCAGGGGTACAAAAGTGCTGCCATCTAATGCTTCTACCCATTTATGTTCGTGATTTCTGCTCACTTTATCATTCCATTTCGTACACTTGGGATTGAGGAAGAGAACTGGTATCAGATACGCCTCCTAAACTTTAAAAGTTCTCGCATTGCTAAAGATAGTAGAGCTTACCCTTTGCTCCTTTCTATGTGATGATATTAGAAAGTTGACCTACGAAAGGAAGTCAACTTTTGAACTAATACAGATAGAATTTTTTTTTCAAGGGCAATCGATAAGACTTTGATGAGCTGATCAAAGTATATTGCCATCCGTTTTTTGGTACAAGAATTCCTTTATGATATACAACAGTTTCAACATTTTTAGGGGTTGACAACTTCAGTAGTAAGGTACACACTGAAACCAAAAATACTTTGGATCCAGTGACTTCGGGGGGGGGGGTCTTGAGAAACGCTTAGAGTGGAGATAGAGTGGAGTAGAGCTTTTGTAACTATTGAACGGGCGATCGGATTCGAATGAAACTTGGCAAGTGGAAAGAGCTATTGTCTCAGATGTTCCATGTCAAGTTTGGACCGGATCCGATCCTTGTGAGGGGGGGTTGGAAGGGCGAACCGGAATTTTGTTGAAACGCTTAGTGTCAAGGGATCGGGATGGAATTTTGTGGGGAAAAGAAGCATAAGCATTAGATACTTTCTTGACAGAACGAGATCATGTCGGGGCTCTTTGGGGGTAGTTAGAGGAGGTTTCCCGGAATTCCGGTGATCGCAAGACAGGATACTTCCAGATGTGCGCTAAGGACGATAAGACTTGGCAGGCATGTTAGTACCCGACCAAATAGACTTAAGGACCCGACACAATGTCCTAGGAAGACTTCCGCTTCTGGATCCGACCATTTTTGGGGAGTTGAGGGAGGGGGAATCCGGAAATTACTGACTTCCGTAGGTTGACCATAACATTATGGGTGATAAGAACTGATGACCTAGATATGCAAAGCATGTGTACGAACCCATGCGGCTTTGGTTGGGGGAGCTGGGAGGGGGGGGGGGGACTTTGTGTCATGCAAAAAAAAAAAATGGATGTGCAGAATGGGATGCAAGTTGGACAGTACAAAGTTTATGTGGCCTAGATTTGTCATTTGGCGTCTGAACCGAATCCGACCAAGGTAGGAGGAGGATAAAGCGCGAACCGGAAATTTGCAGATATGCTCCGATTCGAGTTAAACTTGATGGACGAGGAGAGGAGATTTGAGAGACGCTAAGTTTGTGTCCGAGTCGTATTCGGCCACAGTGGAGGGAGAGAGGGGGTTGGAAGGGGAGTCCCGAAAATGTTGTGGCTCGCATAGGGGTTGAACGAGTGGAGTGACTTGAATGAAACTTGGAAAGTAGAGTAATCGTATGCCTTAGATCGTATTATAGGGTTTGGACCGGATCTGAGTACGTGGGGGAAGGGGTATCACAATTCCCTTGAAAAATGCTCAGATTTATTTTCTCGGTTCTCAAACCACCCACTCGTAACCAGTGCCATATGAGCTCGTAGCTCTTTTTTCTTTAAACCCAGGGCCCGTATGGAAATAATTCAAGTCGTAACCGATCGTTTTTGTTTTTTGTTCAATTGTATTATGGGACATTTTTTCAATCGTAAACAACTGTTTTTTACGATTGTGAACATTTGTTTACGATTGTAAACAGTAATTTCCAATCGTTCGCGATTGTAAACAGTTGTTAACTATTGTATTTTTACAATCAAAACCAGCTGTTTCCAATCGTATTTTTACGATCGGAACCGATTGTTTCCAATCGTTATTTTACGATTGAAAACAACTTTTCCGATTGCCAATTACCGTTTCAGTTAAACTGTTTTGATCGGTCACAACTCAACAAAATTCAACTTCCCTACTACCGTTCTTAAACATCAGGTTTCAGGACTTGGAAACCAAACTAAGTGTTCCCGATTGAACAAATGAAAACAATCGAAAACAACTGAAAACGATCGTAAGCAGTGGGTCAATGATACTTGTAAAAAAAATTGTAGACAGTTGTAAGAATTACGACTGGCAACAGTTGTTTCCTAGTTGTTTGCGTTTGGGATTTTAGATTCATTGTTTCAGTTAAACTATTTGTCGTTTACAACTCAACAAAATTCAACTTTCCTTCTACCGTTGCTAAAAAAAATATGGTCTTGTTTCAGGACTTCAAAACCAAATCAACTTTTTCCGACTGAAAACAACTGAAAACGATCGTAAACAGTTGTTTAATGACACTTGAAAAAAAAAAAATCGATAGGAAACTGTTTTTTCCAATCGGTTAAGATTGAGATTTTACATTCACCGTTTCAGTTAAACTATTTTGGTCGTTTACAACTCAACAAAACTTAACTTCCCTACTACCGCTTTAAAAAATCAGGTCTTGTTTCAGGACTTGAAAACCAAACCAACTGTGTCAGTTTGAAAACAATTGAAAACGATCGAAAACAACTGAAGACGATCGTAACAGTTGTTCAATTGACACTTGAAAAACAATCGTAAACAGTTGTAAGAATTACGATCGGAAACAGTTGTTTCCAATCGTTTACGATTGGGATTTTAGATTTACCGTTTCAGTTAAACTATTTTGAATGTTTACAACTCAACAAAACTCAATTTCCCTAATACTGCTGTAAAAAATCAGGTCTTGTTTCTGGACTTTTTTCCGGAATTAATATGACTATGTAGTAAAAGTTTACTTATTAAATTATTTATAGCTGTACATCTATCTGTAAAGATAAAATACAGCATATAAACGTTATCTTATCTAAACCCACTGTTTCGAAAACAATTGAAAACGATCGAAAACAACTGAAAACGATCGTAAACCGTTGTGCGATGACACTTGAAAAAAAAATCGTAACAGTTGTAAAAATTACGATGTTGTTGTTTCCAATCGTTTACGATTAGGATTTTAGATTAACCGTTTCAGTTAAACTATTTTGATCGTTTACAACTCAACAAAATTCAACTTCCCTACTACCGCAGTAAAAATCAGGTCTTGTTTCAGGACTTGGAAACCAAACCAACTGTTTCCGATCGAATAGAACTGGAAACGATGGAAAATAATTGAAAACGATCGTAAACAGTTGTTTAATGACACTTGAAAAAAAAACAATCATAAACAATTACCAGTTGAAACAGTTGTTTACAATCGTTTACGATTGGGATTTCAGATTCACCGTTTCAGTTAAACTCTTTCGATCGTTTGCAACAGCAAAAAAATCCACTTCCCTGTTCCAGTTGTTAAAACTACGGTCTGTATTTCACGACTTGAAAACAAAACCAACTGTTTCCGATCGAAAAATTGAACACGATTGGAAACAATTGAACAAACAACTGAACACTTGAAACAAACGGTTGAAAACGATCGTTCTGAATGGATACAAAGAAACGATCGTAAAATCATGACTGGAAACAACTGTTTCCAACTGTTAACAGTTGTTTCCAGTTGTTAACAGTTGTTTCCGGTTGTTAACGATTGAAAACAATTGTGTACGACTTAATCATTTCCCCGGGGGTATAGCCATGTTATAACGGATTCTGTCGTCAATTCACAAAAAAAAATCTTCTTGGAACATAACATTTTTAAAACCTCCATGAGTTGACAATTTCAGCATTTGACAGATAGGGACGAAATAAAACCAAAGTGTTGCTCTCGCAAATGTTCAGCAACCCAACAAGAGTGGTGCAGAGAAACACTTTGATTAATTGTATTTGCTAACACTTATTTGCTAACATCTTCCACCTCCTTTCCCCTACCCTTTCCCTTACGATCAATCGCATGTTTTAATCTAGTTCTTCGGCGGGACTTTCAGGGGCATCAGTTTGTGACACTACTTAGCTTGCACACTAAGAAGCTGACATTAATTGTGTCGAGGCTTAGGAAATTAAAAGCGAGAAGTGCAAAATAATTAAGCACATTGAAGTCGCCAATTTCCCACTAATTTCCCGAATAAAATTGTTAGCTATCTGATAGCTTTCAATCGGGCTGGGCCTCGGGCGGTTTGTATTTAATTAGGTGACCGGAATCGTGGCTGCCAACGCCTTTTGTACTATTATCTGTATTCTATATTTTTGGCATGGTCCGTCACTTGTGTTGGGCTATATGTTCGAATTTTTAGCCATATCAGAAGCTAAAATTTGTATGGGAGGAAGTTGAAGTTTACCAAAAAATAAGGCGAATTAAATAAAACAAATCGCCTTCGGCGATCAGGTTCATTTTATCTTAAGCACAATGGTTCAAGCTGCTAATGTCGGAGCTTCGCTGATGGGCAAACTGAAATAATGGCCCTCGTACTGCTGTTATGAACGGCCTATTGCTTTAGCTTGTTAAAATCTGCACGAAATGTGTCGTCAAATTTGTGCAATTTTTCATCCGTAACTAGAAAGAGTTCATTCTTGAAAATAATATTAATATCCACTGCTTCTGAAGAATATGTTTCTAGAGAATTCCGTGTTGCGTTCGGATTTTTAGCCATATCAAAAGCTAAAATCTGTATGGGAGGAAGTTGAAGTTTACCAAAAAATAAGGAGAATCAGCGAAGAAATCAACGGGTGATCAGGTCTTAATGAATCTTGATATTTGTAAAGACTCTGTGTCTCAGATGACCCACTCCAAATCCAGACATCCGGTGACTTTGGAGAGAGCTGGAGGAGGGAACCAGAAATCTTAAGAAACGCTTAGAGTGGAGGGATCGGGGCGAAAATTGGTGGGAAGAACAAGCATAAGTCCTAGATACATCGTTGATATAACCGGACCGGATTTTGGCACTGTGTGTGTGGGGGGGGGGGGAGGTCGGAATTCTGGTGATCCCGCGATTTCGGTACTTCCTGATGTGCTAGGACGATTAAACCTGGAACCTGGAAGGTTACCAGGGACTCGCACAGGCTGACTTGAGACTAGTCGTTTCCTCGATCTGTCCATCATGGGGGGCGTGGAGGGATGGGGAGCCCGGAATCTAGTGGCATGCATAACTTTTGAAGCCACTTGGCAAGTGGAATGAATAATCGTCTCCGATGTGCCATTTAAAATCCTGATCGGATCCGATTATTGTGTGGGGGGAGGGGGATTGGAGGGGGGCACCGGAAATCTCGTGAAACGGTTCGAGTTGAGGGATCGGGAATGAGCTTGGTTGGAAGAACAAAATTAGCCCTAGATACGTAATTCACAGAATAAAGTCGTATCGGGGCTCTGTGGGGGAGTTAAGGGGTGTTTCCCGGTTCCCACCATCTTTGGGGAGTTAAAAGAAGGGGAATCCGGATATCACAATCTTCGGCAAGTTGTTAACGGGTGGTCCGATTCAAGTGAAACTTTACGGGTGATAAGAACTCATGACCTAGACAAGCGAAACATGCGTCCAAACCACATGCGGCTACGGTTGGGAGAGTTGGAGGACAGTTGGGTCCGAAAACCTTTTGCCACAACAAGACCAAAGGTGTCGATGGGATCCCAAAATCTAAGATTTGATCCGTACAATTCGCCAGGCTAATCATCAAGAAAACCGAGTTCAGATATTCCCTCTATCTATCGATCTATACCTCTATAGGCCATATCTATTTTGACGATACTGACCGAAACTTCCTGCTTTACTTCTGCCAAATTTGCGGTTTCGCCCGAATTCCGAGCGAACTACTAGTCCAGCAAAAAAAGAAAATTCAGAAACGAATCCAGCGTATCTCCTTATCCCTATAAGAACATCTAATCAACATTAAATAAAACTTTGACTTAATAAAATGCGGGTACAACCGTATTCCGGACTAATTATGTATCCGGGTAAAAATAAAGAAATCTAATCAACTTTAAATAAAATTTTGACTTAAAAAAAGTGCGGGTACAACCGGATTCCGGACTAATTATATGTCCGGGTAAAAAATGATCATTATATACAGACTCAGCGTCTCTTCTTACTCCTAAATATATCATCTAATCAACTTCAGATAAAGCTTTTAATTTTAACATATTTTCCGGTTTTGGCCGGATTACAGGCGAACTAGTTGTCCGGCGAGAAAATGGTTTTCCCCATCGGGTTCAGCATGTCTTCTTACCCCTTAATCAAACATTTAATCAACTTCAAATGAAACTTTTACTTTTAACCAACTTTCCGGTTTTTGCCGGATTCCGGACGAACTACTTGTCCAGCGACAAAATGGTTTTCACCATCGTGCTCATCATGTTTTCTTACCCCTAAATCCAACATTTAATCAACTTCAAATAAAACTTTTACTTTAAACAAACTTTCCGGTTTTTGCCGGATTCCGGACGAACTACTTGTCCGGCGAGAAAATGATTGTCACCATCGTGCTCAGCATGCCTTCTTACGCCATAATCGACTATCACATTAGATGTTTAAAAATATTATGTTTGTCCCTTAAATTGAACCCCCTCCCCCACCCCCAAATATAGGGCTACAGAGCCCATCTACGAACTCGACCTTACCCTTGACCCAAACAATCCTCATACCAAGTTTCATCAAAATATCTCATTCCCTTCGAGAGTTATCGTGCTTACGTGCCTGACTTTTCCCTGATTTCCCTGACCAAAAAAAATTTCCCTGACTTTTCCCTGATTTCCAGAGCCGCACGAACCTTGATCAAACATTTAATCAACTTCAAATGAAACTGTTACTTTTAACCAACTTTGATTTTGATTTTGATTTTCACCATCATGATCAGCATGTCTTCTTACCTCTAAATCAAACATTTAATCAACTTCAAATGAAACTTTTACTTTTAACCAACTCTCCGGTTTTCGCCGGATTCCGGACGAACTACTCGTCCAGCGAGAAAATGGTTTTCACCATCGTGCTCACCATGTTTTCTTACCTCTCAATCAAACATTTAATCAACTTCAAATGAAACTTTTACTTTTAACAAACTTTCCGGTTTTTGCCGGATTCCGGACGAACTACTTGTCCGGCGAGAAAATGATTGTCACCATCGTGCTCAGCATGTCTTCTTACCGCATAATTGACTATCACATTAGCTGTTTAAAAATATTTTGTTTGTCCATTAAATTGAACCCCCTCCCCCACCCCCAAATATAGGGCTACAGAGCCCATCTACGAACTCGACCTTACCCTTGACCCAAACAATCCTCATACCAAGTTTCATCAAAATATCTCATTCCCTTCGAGAGTTATCGTGCTACAGACGGACGGACGGACGGACAACTTTTGGGATGTCATAGCTATCCCTCCACTTACGTTTTGGGATCCCAAAAACCAAGCGAATGGACAGAACGGGATGCAACTTGAACAGTACCGAGTTTGGCCGTGATTTGTTGGATCGTCTGGATCGGATCCGGCCATGGTAGGGGAGGGAGGTGAAGCGGGAACCGGAAATTTGCAGATAGGCTATGCTCAGATTCCAGTCAAACTAGATGGACGGAAACAGGAGATATCAGAGATGCGATATTTACGTTTCCGAGTCTTATTTAGCCAAAGTGGGGGAGTTGGAAGGGGAGTCCCAGAAATGTTGTGGCTTGCATAACGGTCAAACAAATGGAGCGATCTAAATGAAACCCGTAGTGTAGAGAAATCACATGTCCTAGACAACATATTTTAGGATTCGAACCGGATCCGACCATAGTGGGGTAGGAGGGGTAGTTCCCAAAAAACACCCAGACTTGGGTAAAACTTGATGGTTGGTAAGAAAAAATACTTCAGATGATCCATTTAGGAGTCCGAACCAAGTTTGGCCGCGGTAGGGGGAGTTGGAGGGGGGGAGGGGAACCGGAAATCGTGTGGCACATCTAGGGACCAAAAGAGCCCTCGATGATCCGATGATCCGAGGCAATGCCGGAAATGCTGAGACTTCAGTGAAAGTAGATATCCTATATCCTGATGTAATACCCCGGAGATATCCGGGGTATTTTGTGACATTTTTATCTACTTTCTTATACCGCCTACAAGTATCAACTGCCATTTGAGCTTGTAGCTCTTGTTCAGCCATGTAGAACACATTTTCGTACGGGATCTTCTAGTACACAAGAATGTTTCCAAATAAAGGACTTACCGGTTAGTCTGATCACTTTTATAGTACTTATTGGCGAGAAAATCTGCGGGAAACAAGAATCTGTGAATCATGATAGTAATTTTTTGGCACTACTTAAACTACATAATAAGTGCTGCCCAGAAAAAAAAATTCCCGAAAAGTTAATGATAGTGTGTGCTGTAAAACTGGCAAGTCGAACTGTTTCAATTATTTTTCACTTTTTCGGATATTTCCAGGCATTATTAGACAGTTTTACGTTTTGAGGCCGTCCCCCTCCCCCCCCCCCCCCGATCCGGGTGCATAAATTAAAACCTGCTACCGAGGCTTCACTCTCTCCAGCGGAAGCTTATATGAACAGCATACTGGAATTCCTGTTGTTCATGGGAATTATTATTTTATTCCTGCACTGATCTTTTGCCTAACCTTTCCTGAAAAAAACAAAACCAAAGGTGGCGATATGAGATCCCAAAAATCTAATCTTTGATCAGGGCCGTATCCAGGGGGGGGGGGGGGGGTAGGGGGGTGACCCCCCCCCCCCCCAAAAAAAAAAAAAACATACACAAATTATCATTTTTATAGGCTTTTCCCTCTGAGCTATGTCTTTTTTGTACTTTTTTTTGTCCGACCCGCAAGCAAACCCCCCCCCCCCGAAAGGCACTCCCCCCACGAAATAAATTCCTGAATACGGGCCTGTCTTTGATTCAGACAACTGGGTCTTGTTTTCGCCAGATCCAGTCTTCGCCAGGCTAATCATCAGAGGAAACCAAGTTCAGATATACCTCTATAAGCCACATCTATTTTGACGATACTGACCGAAACTTCCTGCTTTACTTCTGCCAGATTTCCGATTTCGTGCGAATTCCGAGCGAATTACTAGCCCAGCAAAAACAAAAGAAAATTCAGAAACGAACCCAGCGTATTTCCTTATCCCTGTAAAGAACATCTAATCAACTTTAAAGAAAATTTTGATTTAAAAAATAATCTGGTTACAACCAGATTGTCGACTAAATTATATGTCAGGGTAAAAAAGGATTGTCATACACAGACTCTAAATCTGTCATCTAATCAACTTCAGATAAAACTTTTGCTTTGAACATATTATCCGGTTTTGGCCGGATTCCAGGCAAACTAGTTGTCCGGCGAGAAAATGATTTTCACCAAAACGTACAGCATGTCTTCTTACCCTGAAATCGAATATTTGCTCGATTTCAAATGAAAATTTTACTTTTAACCGACTTTCCGGTTTTTGCCGGATTCTGGACGAACTAATTGTCCGGTGAGAAAATGGTTTTCACCATCGTACTCAGCTGTTTAGCTGTTTAAAAATATTTTGTATGTCCCTTAATTTGAACCCCCACCCCAAAATGTAGGGCTAGAAAGCCCAACTACGAACTTGACCTTACCCTTGACCCAAGATCCTCACACTAAGTTTCATCAAAATATCTCATTCCGTTCGAGAGTAATCGTGCTTACAGACGGATCGATAAACGGATGGACGGACAACTTTTGCGATGTCATAGGTTCCCTCCACTTACGTTTTTGGGGTCTCAAAAAGGTATTAATATTTCTTGAAATTCTTCATGCCTGTGGTTCTGTGTTTTTTGTCAATAGTTTATATTCAAGTAATTGCCAGGCAGTATAAGCCATTCGTATGTTTTGAGGTCCCCCCCCCCCCCTATGCCCAAGCTGTTCGAACAGGTCAAATAGAGTATGAGGCAAAGAATGAATGGGCACAGTAAGCGACATGGCTGCTTTAAAGTGTACAGCCGAATGTTTTTAGAACAGTACTGGGTATAGCCCGTGGCAGGATGTTTTGCTGAAAATAGAAAAATGTGTTCCAGCCTCGACGCCAAGAAGCCAGAATCCATGATATCATGCGTAGTAACTACGGTATGTACGGCGGAACACGCTCATTAAGTTCACTATATCCTGGTATTCCGGCCAGCTGTTAAAAGATGCACAAATTATGACACACGTATGAGCATAAGCTACAACGCCATTTTAAGTACTGACAGCTATATTTCTATGTCTATGGATATGTTTACATTTAACATTGGGTTAAAGAGTAGAACATAGCTGATTTTGTGTGTATGAGCAACATCGCGACATTCTACCAAATTGTACATTTGAAAATAAGGCTAGACTTGCTCGTCGTGAAGCTTATATATAAGCTTTATAAGCTTATATAAGTAAATAATATATTATTATTATAAAATAGATAATAATAATATAAGTAAACAGAAGTATGTAGTAAATATAAGCACATATGCTCAAGCTTGACGAGTCTCATGCAAATTCATCTGAGCGATTTTGTAAATATTTGTGCCGTATTTTAGTAATTTTCATAGTGAGAAGATATGAATACCTTTAACAATATTTTTTTTCGTTTTATGTTGTAATGCGTGACCGAAGCACGAACGTCATACTTGCTTCGAATTTACATTATGGTGAAGAGATCTGAATTGTGTGTGTTAACTGTTACACAAAACTGTTGTGCGTTATTTCTATAAATCAGACAGTTGCCAATTTCGTACGCCACTGGCACTTTTATAGACATTTTTTTTCAAACTATTCAAGTATTCTACCTGACCTTACTACATCCTAACACGGACACAACCCAAATAAATGGAGGTGTGCCATCGAATTAGATTTCCTAAGACTACCTATGCTAGCGTGGATCGGTTTTGTTCCGTAATATCGAAAACAGAATAACTGAGGCACTCGGATGAAGATGGTATAAGATGTCCACGAATAATTCTTTATTACAGACTAGAGCTCGATGTCCCAAGGGTGCGTTCCATCGCCCAGGTGTACCAGGTTGTCACCCAGATGTGAGCGGTAAGTTTTTATAATACTTGCACCTTTTTGACACTTTTTCAAATAGAATTTCTGTTTTTACAAATCATTACATTCTTGAATTAGAAGTCGGATAAAAAAAAAGTGACTGTTAAAACGGTAGTGCACAGACGAAATGAAGATTTCCACAAATATTATATGTTTGTTTGCATTTTTGAGTTTTGAAGTATAGTTATTTGTTATTAGACATACTTAGCATTAGTGAATAGCAGCAAAGGTCCCTAGGACTTCTTTTTGCTACAAAGTGTATGAGTTTGTTAAACAACAGAACATCGGAAGCCAGTTGAATTTTATTTTTTTCAATCGTAGACATCGTGACGGATGAACACTTGGAACTCTTCTATAACCTAGTTGGTATTATAAAGCTATCTGTCACTTTTCAGGATGAAAATACCATGGATGAAACGCTATCAATCCTCGCTAAACTACGTCATTGTTTTACATTATCATTCGTACCCATCGCGTGAACACCTTATTCTAGGTTAGAGTGGTAGACCATTGGGACAACTTTTCTTACACTCAGATTTATAGGGCTTACCGACGAAACGTCCCCATGACAAAACGTCCCCTGGAGAAATGTCCCCGACGAAACGTCCCCGTGACAAAACGTCCCCATGACAAAACGTCTCCGTGTCAAAATGTCCCCGTGTCAAAACGTCCCCGTGACAAAACGTCCCCGTGGCGAAACGTCCCCAAGCATAGATTTTTAAGTCCGCCTTGATCTTCAGGTGCGATCGAGGTAAACCGACTTCAGAGTGTGCATTACAGATGTGGGAACATTTCTTATAAGCAGGAAAGATCGGACATAGGACTGGATGCTTCATGCTGCAATAGACTCGTAACTGGTCAGTTCTAGGTCGTTCGAAGATGCTCCTCAGAGAAAGGGGAAGTCCGTTGTGGCTCAAAGAGCGTCAAACAAGGAAAATGCAAAAATAAGCGTAGTGCCGCTATGCTGGTTAAAAATAACATGGAAGCGAGGAAACGAAAGCGGATTAGTTAGGTAGAGAGACATCGTTAATCTAGGTTAGACGGTTTTGATCCTCTAAAAAAAAATTAAACAATAAATATCACCAAATTAAACATCGAACAAAAGCGAGATCAAATGAGTTAAATCGCAGCGTAAAGCGTCTTACCTATAATACTAATGCAACCTACTTCCGCAATTACTCCATATATCTCTAAACCCGGAGACCCCAATTTCGTATGGTACATTCTAACCCCTCTAACAAGACCACGCTGATTTTCTCACTTGTCGTGTTTTGATACCTTGGACGTGTACCACGCTGTCGACGGTTGTCTGCGACAAGTTTTTCCATCAGAGAAACCGGTTAAGTAAATTGTTTCCTCTTTTCGCTACAAGTCAACGGGTCTCGGAAAAGGCTTAAAACAGCCACAACCTTGGGTTATTTGTTGCAAACACAGCCTAGTATTTACATATTTTACAATACTGGTGAGTTGAAGAGTGAATAGTGCGAGGGGTCCTTTAACGAATGGATATAGCCGGGAGCAACACTTTGGTTGGTTTATTGAGTATCGGTTAAATGCTGAAGTAGTCGAACCATCGTGGTTTTCAAACGTTTATATTCCAGAATTTTTTTTTTCTGAACTGATGACGCAATCAGTAATCACATAGGCCTAGCTATCCCTCAGCGATGAAACAAAAAATTCTATAGCCGGGGACGTTTCGCCATGGGGACGTTTCGCCAGGGGACGTTTTGAGCGGGGACGTTTCGCAACGGTGACGTTTGTCGTGGGGACGTTTTGTCATGGGGACGTTTTGTCGACAACCCGATTTATAGAAATCAAATAAAATGTATACCAATTTGCACAAATTTCTAGCCCCTCATGAACCACCTCGAGCAACCGGTTCTTACTTACCGAGTCCCTCTCACTGCGATAGACATCAAATACACCAGAAAGAAATAGTAGATACACCAACTAGCAAAAGTTGAGAGTCCCTTATTGCCGAAGATGATTATGGTCTAGCCACCGACTGTTACATAGTGCCCCTGACATGTCTCACAATTGCGATCCGCCTATTTTTTTTAATGTGGACCCTACCACTGATGTTTTCAACCCCTCGAAACTTTCACATGATCAAAAGCTATCCCTCAGCGTTGAAAAAAAAAGATTGTCAGAAGAAAGAACCAAATTGACTTTGCAGACAACAAAATTAAATGTGAACTATTGCACAAGCTTCTTGCCCTTCCTGAACCCCTCTAGCAACCGATTCTTACTTACAATTCCCCCTTCCCGTGACAGACATGGTACCAAATTGTTCTTATCAAATACACCGGAAACATATAATAGGTACACCAACTAGCAAAAGTTGTAAACCACTCATCGCAGAAGATGAGTTTGATCCAACATCCGAGTATTGCTTACAAGCCCCTACATGTCTGACAATTGAGGTCGGTCTGTTGTTGATTTCAGTGAGTACCTTACTACCGAAGTTGTCAACCCTTGGCAATTTTCAAAACGGTGTATCTCATGAGGGAAGTTTAGTACCAAAAACGGATGACATATATACTTTGATCGTCTCATCAAGGGCTATCGATTGCCGTTGAAAACAAAAGTTCTATCCGTCATATAGTTAAAAAATTTACCTTGCCAACTTTCTAATATCACCACTTACAAAGGAGCAAAGGTTCCATTTCTTTAGAATCAATTTCACTTCTTTAGCAATGAAAGAACTCTGATATCATTTTGATATCATTTCTCTACCACAGTCCCAAGTGCAAACAAGACCAAGGGTTTCGGTGGGATGCCAAAATTTAATGTTTATCAGACTTCTTGATCCAGATAATCGAATCCTGTACATTATCGAGTCTTCGCCAAACCCCTTTAACATTTTTGTTATTTATCCATACTCAACCGCTTGAAAGTACACAAAAAAATATTCCAGTTTTGAAGTTTTTTGCTTACGGCCAAACAACTAATCAAATGAGGAAACCTAGTTCAGATACCAATTCAACAAGCATGTTTACTCTAAAATCCCATAACTAATTGACTTTAAAAAGCTCTGTTAGATTTTATTAATTTTTTTTTTTCAAAACTTCCTCGTATTTTAGCAGCATTCACGGCAAACTGCATGCAGAGCAAAAGATATAGTGACACTGAGAGCCGAACCTTTCAACCGAAATTTCCAGGTGTTTGGAAATCTTGCCAGTCGAAGAAATTAAGTTCAAAATTCGATTCAGCATGTCTCCTTATTCCGATACCCGATCTCTAATTGACGTCAGAAACAACTTTGAGCTTCAACCAAATCTGCAGTTTTTGCCGAATTCCTGATGAATCATTTGTCCGCCAAGAAAACTAAGTTCAGATGTGGATTCTGTGAGCCTCCTTACCCTTTAAAGGAATATCTCATTAGCTTATAAAACGTATTTGTTTCTACCCTTAATTCGAAACCCCTCCTCTGACACTAAATATATGGCTAAAGGACCCATCTACGGAGTAGGCATGTACTTTGCCAGTGCATCCTTCTACGAAGTTTGAAAAAACATATCAACCCCTTCTCCCCCTCCCCGACAATCCAAAATCTAAAGAATACGTACGTCAGGTTTAAACAGTCTTCTGTTAAACCCAATTAACTTCGCGCGTATACGCGCGAGCGAAGTCACCATCCCCCCTGGGTGCATAGATTAAACAAAGTGAAGTCACCCACGAGCAGAGCTGTCGCATGTTGTGAGGAACTCTGGTGTGAAGGTATGGAATCATCTTCCGGAGAGAATCAGGGAGTCGGAGAACCAGTTTTTGTTTAAAAATAGATTGAAAAATTATTTTTTGGATAGTTAGGTAAATGTGGAATATTTATTTGGAATTTTATTCAAGTTGAATTTCAATATTATTATTAGTGAATGAGGGTTGGGTTGGGTAGGGGGAGGGTAAAGAAAAAGAAATGATAAGGTTAAGACGAGAAATGTGTGTCATCGTTTGTAATTGGTGATTAAAAGTTGTGCACTTGGCCGAAGGGCAAGTGCCATAAAAATATGAGGTGAGCGTCTAATTAAACACATATAAGGGCTTAACAACCATCGCAAGGTGAAGGATCAAAACCTGCCAGTGATTCTCTATCTTTGCTGGAAGGTTACCGGAAACAGTGAGGGACAAATTACTTTTCTCTTGGCCAGTGCTTCCACTATTATCTTCAAACAAGATCACCAAATCCCCCCCCCCTAACTCCCCCCACAGTGCACGAATCAGGTCCGGTTATGTCAATGATGCGTCTAGGAATTGTGCTTCTTCTTTTCACCAAGTTTCATCCCAATCCCTCCACTCTAAGCGTTTCCGAAGATTTCCGGCTCCCCCCTCTAACTCCACCCAAAGTAACCGGATCCGGTTCGGATTTGAAGTGGATCGTCTGAGACACGAGGTCTTTCCAAATATCAAGTTTCATTAAGATCCGATAACCCGTTCAGAAGTTATAAATACCTCAAGTTTCCGGATTCCACAAGGTTGTGCCCGGTTGTGCCCTTCTTGGGAGCGTTCTGTTTGTTGTTTTGTTTAAGGAATGTTGAAATTAAAATGAATTGAACTGAATTGACAAATTAAGATCCGATCACCCGTTCAGAAGTTATAAATACCTCAAGTTTCCGGATTCCCCCTCCCCCCACGATGCTAAGACCGGGGAAGTAACTAGTCCCAACTTAATCTTTTGGGGTGTCTGATACACCTGCCAAGTTTTATCGTCCTAGCTTATCTGGAAGTGCCCAAACTAGAAAAACCCGGACCGACCGACAGACCGACGGACGGACAGAAACTGCGATCGCTGTATGGCACTTGGCCAAAGGGCAAGTGCCATAAAAATATGAGGTGAGCGTCTAATTAAACACATATAATGGCTTAACAACCATCGCAAGGTGAAGGATCAAAACCTGCCAGTGATTCTCTGTCATTGCTGGAAGGTTACCGGAAACAGTGAGGGACAAATTACTTTTCTCCTGGCCAGTGCTTCCACTATTATCTTCAAACAAGATCACCAAAATCCCCCCCCCCCCAACTCCCCCCACAGTGCACGAATCGGGTCCGGTTATGTCAATGATGCGTCTAGGAATTGTGCTTCTTCTTCCCACCAAGTTTCATCTCGATCCCTCCACTCAGCGTTTTCCAATATTTCCGGTTGTCCCCTCCACCTCCCCCCAAAAGTCACCGGATCCGGTCCGGATTTTAAGTGGGTCGTCTGAGGCATGAGGTCTTTCCAAATATCAAGTTTCATTAAGATCCGATAACCCGTTCAGAAGTTACAAATACCTCAAGTTTCCGGATTCCCCCTCCCCCCACGATGCTAAGACCGGGGAAGTAACTAGTCCCAACTTAATCTTTTGGGGTGTCTGATACACCTGCCAAGTTTCATCGTCCTAGCTTATCTGGAAGTGCCCAAACTAGAAAAACCCGGACCGACCGACAGACCGACGGACGGACAGAAACTGCGATCGCTGTATGGCACTTGGCCAAAGGGCAAGTGCCATAAAAATATGAGGTGAGCGTCTAATTAAACACATATAAGGGCTTAACAACCATCGCAAGGTGAAGGATCAAAACCTGCCAGTGATTCTCTGTCATTGCTGGAAGGTTACCGGAAACAGTGAGGGACAAATTACTTTTCTCCTGGCCAGTGCTTCCACTATTATCTTCAAACAAGATCACCAAATCCCCCCCCCCTAACTCCCCCCACAGTGCACGAATCAGGTCCGGTTATGTCAATGATGCGTCTAGGAATTGTGCTTCTTCTTTTCACCAAGTTTCATCCCAATCCCTCCACTCTAAGCGTTTCCGAAGATTTCCGGCTCCCCCCTCTAACTCCACCCAAAGTAACCGGATCCGGTTCGGATTTGAAGTGGATCGTCTGAGACACGAGGTCTTTCCAAATATCAAGTTTCATTAAGATCCGATAACCCGTTCAGAAGTTATAAATACCTCAAGTTTCCGGATTCCCCCTCCCCCCACGATGCTCGGACCGGGGAAGCGACTAGTCCCAACTTAATCTTTGGGGCCCCTGATACGTCTGTCAAGTTTTATCGTCCTAGCTTATCTGGAAGTGCCCAAACTAGAAAAACCCGGACCGACGGACGGACAGAAACTGCGATCGCTATATGGCACTTGGCCGAAGGGCAAGTGCCATATAAATATGAGGTGAACGTCTAATTAAACACATATAAGGGCTTAACAACCATCGCAAGGTGAAGGATCAAAACCTGCCAGTGATTCTCTATCTTTGCTGGAAGGTTACCGGAAACAGTGAGGGACAAATTACTTTTCTCTTGGCCAGTGCTTCCACTATTATCTTCAAACAAGATCACCAAATCCCCCCCCCCCTAACTCCCCCCACAGTGCACGAATCAGGTCCGGTTATGTCAATGATGCGTCTAGGAATTGTGCTTCTTCTTTTCACCAAGTTTCATCCCAATCCCTCCACTCTAAGCGTTTCCGAAGATTTCCGGCTCCCCCCTCTAACTCCACCCAAAGTAACCGGATCCGGTTCGGATTTGAAGTGGATCGTCTGAGACACGAGGTCTTTCCAAATATCAAGTTTCATTAAGATCCGATAACCCGTTCAGAAGTTATAAATACCTCAAGTTTCCGGATTCCCCCTCCCCCCACGATGCTCGGACCGGGGAAGCGACTAGTCCCAACTTAATCTTTGGGGCCCCTGATACGTCTGTCAAGTTTTATCGTCCTAGCTTATCTGGAAGTGCCCAAACTAGAAAAACCCGGACCGACGGACGGACAGAAACTGCGATCGCTATATGGCACTTGGCCGAAGGGCAAGTGCCATATAAATATGAGGTGAACGTCTAATTAAACACATATAAGGGCTTAACAACCATCGCAAGGTGAAGGATCAAAACCTGCCAGTGATTCTCTATCTTTGCTGGAAGGTTACCGGAAACAGTGAGGGACAAATTACTTTTCTCTTGGCCAGTGCTTCCACTATTATCTTCAAACAAGATCACCAAATCCCCCCCCCCTAACTCCCCCCACAGTGCACGAATCAGGTCCGGTTATGTCAATGATGCGTCTAGGAATTGTGCTTCTTCTTTTCACCAAGTTTCATCCCAATCCCTCCACTCTAAGCGTTTCCGAAGATTTCCGGCTCCCCCCTCTAACTCCACCCAAAGTAACCGGATCCGGTTCGGATTTGAAGTGGATCGTCTGAGACACGAGGTCTTTCCAAATATCAAGTTTCATTAAGATCCGATAACCCGTTCAGAAGTTATAAATACCTCAAGTTTCCGGATTCCCCCTCCCCCCACGATGCTCGGACCGGGGAAGCGACTAGTCCCAAATTAATCTTTGGGGCCCCTGATACGTCTGTCAAGTTTTATCGTCCTAGCTTATCTGCAAGTGCCCAAACTAGAAAAACCCGGACCGACGGACGGACAGAAACTGCGATCGCTATATGGCACTTGGCCGAAGGGCAAGTGCCATATAAATATGAGGTGAACGTCTAATTAAACACATATAAGGGCTTAACAACCATCGCAAGGTGAAGGATCAAAACCTGCCAGTGATTCTCTATCTTTGCCGGAAGGTAACCGGAAACAGTGAGGGACGAATTACTTTTCTCCTGGCCAGTGCTTCCACTATTATCTTCAAACAAGACCAAAGGTTTCGACGGAATCCCAAAGATTTCATATCTGATTCAGACAATTGGATCTTGTATATAAACACCCAGTCTTCGCCAAACTTCTTGAAAATTTTAACTGTTGAAATTTAGAAACAGATGAAGCTCAATGGCTGACCATCTGTGTGTACTCCAGCGTTGGGAAATACTTAAGTAAAAGTACTTAAGTAAGTAAGTACGAGTACTTAATACTCGTACTTAAGTAAAAAATAAAAGTACTTAAGTACTCAAGTACTTTGGTGAAAAGTTCGATTAGCACGATTTTCAGTACCATGTTTATCATTTTCGCTGAAAATGAATGGACATTTGGGATCTAGTAATTCTTTGTGCGAGCCTGAAGTGGTTTTGAAGAATAGCTAACTATGCAGCTTTTCTTCATCAGGTATGTAGCCTAGAGCTAATAACATCTCAATTCGGTTAAAAATTCTAAAACTCAAAACTGACGCTCTGTTATATTCCGTTCCCACCCAGTTCGAAACATACAAATATAAACGTTTATTTATGGGCTCGAACCTCTGATCATGTTTTATTGTTAGAAATGGAGTAGCCCCCCCCCCCCCCCGCCCGCAACAAGCTACTGGATCTGGAACTTTCCATTAAGAACAAGACGAAAGGTTTCGGTGAGATCGCAAAGAGAAAATATTAGTGTTACTTCTTCATCCTGAAAATCGGGTAATATACACTTCCGGTCTTTGCCAGATTGCGTAGCCTAAATGTTTTTTATCTGCACTCAACCCCTTAATCAAATCCCTTCGGGAATCGTTTTCTCTTTTGATTGATTGATTAATTCAAAACAAAGGCACGCTCTGTACCTCGAAATAAACTATCTAATAAGTTTGGTCAGATGATGTTGGTCTTTCAAAATTTTTATCAGTTTACATCAAATTCCGGTCATTACCATTTACCCAGTAGGGAAGACTTCCTACCTGGTAGTTCCCATGAGTAGGAGCTGACAGATGGGTCACTCGTCTTACTATCCCTATGCCGAGGCGAACAACTGGACAAACATGTTATTAGATAATACAAAAGTTCTCGTTTTCTCCGGATTCCGACGAATACGGCCGAACTATCAACTTGATGGGAAAAACTAAGCTCGTGGATGGATTTCCTGTGTCTTTAGGTAGTAAGATGCTGATGTTAATATAGATGTCTTGCAAAGATATATTCAAATATTCTCAATCCCTTCGAGAGTTATCGTGTGGACAGACGGACAACTTTCGTGATGTCATAGGTATTCCTCCACTTACGTTTTCGGATCCCAAAAAATCGGATTGTCTTGGAATAAATGAGAATCCGGGATCTTGGTGAGGCCAAAATAAACGAGTGATACGATTTAAAACCAGTCAAAAACCGTCGTTACACGTAACTCTATTTTTACCTTTTACTTTTGTGTTCATCCTTTGTATTTTCCTTTGAATTTTCTGCAGAATCTAACAATAAACTTCCGATATTTTCGACTAAATATTTACGTATTATACGTAATTATTTAGCACGAGTATGCGAATTAATAAAAAACGATGAAAAATCAGTTCGGTCTACCTAGGATGTCGAACTTTGAATAGGTCTGTTTCCGCATATCGGGTAAAAACCTTTAATTTTCCGTAAGAATTAGCGACAACCTCTTTATCAAGCAACAAAGTTTATTACAACCTATTTGAACAACTATTTTTATTCACCCATCTTCACGTGAACGGAAAGTTTTCCCCCTTTTTTATGTAAACAGAACATTCGCACCAAAGGCCTTCCTTATTGACCCTAATTAAACGAAAAAACGTCCGCTCCATCTCATTATTCCCCTTGCGATCGCGTCCCTTCTTCATGGACGTTAATGATCTAGCAAAGTTTGGCCAACTGTGGGATTTTTGAATTGGGCGAACTGACGTATTTCAAGGTTGGGTCAACTGACAGATTTCACAAGTGGAAGAAGTGACGGTGGAACAACTGAGAAGCGGGTCGACTAACGGTAAGCGAACTGACGGGTGGGCGTACTGCTGGGTGGACATAGTGACGGATAGACGTAGTGATAGGTGGGCGTAGTGGCGGGTGGATGAACTGACGGTGGGCGAACTGACGGGTTATCACATGAGAAATCGGTTACAGTGCCATCGCAGTAAGAATAAATGAAAAGTTAAGCTTCAAGCTTCCAAGAAGATTTTCGTTCGTTAGTTCGTGAAATAGTTTCTCTATTACACAAATAGATACGTTCCAGACAGTATTCTGGCTTGGCGTTCTGTGCCTAAAGACGGCACTGTAATACGTAATTCTTATCCAAAACAGAAATATCTGTGGGTTTGGGATATAACTTCTCTTCTACGAACGTATCGTCAACAGTGACACAGCTGAACAAACATGCACTTCCTCCAGGGTCTCGTAGTTGCAGAGTCTCTAACCCTTTGCTCACCGCCCGTCATTCTATTTCGTAGCTTCGCGAGCCAAGATTCTCAGTTTCCTAACATTAACATTACGAATCATCAGTGAAAAATTAATAAAGCCACATAAGTGAGTTTTCGGTGTCGTTCCGTGGACTATCAGTCAGTCTTATCAGCTTTCTTACTCGACATTGCTTGCTATTTAGGATGGGAATGTAGGATGTACGAAATCTTGTCTGGCTTTGACGACTTACCACAACAGAGGGTGGATCTGTATGAAGTATCATGTGAAGTATACATGATATATGATAAACAAACATTAAAATTTTGTGACAAACTCTGAATGGGAAATTACATATTACCTTTCTTTTTTTCAGTTCGTCCACCTGTGCCTGCTACAGCCACAACAGAGGTAATAAATAACACCATGCGTTGATAGATAGATATGTATTAAAGCCGTCGGGCGGTTTTATACATTGAAAATATTACTCAGTGAATATGGGTTCGCGATTCGCCTAATACCCCTGCATTACTCTGTCACTTCTAATTATTTCACCTTTATTTAGTTTTTTTTTAGGGAAGCTTCGACATATTCGACGTATCGGCACCTGACAGGTTGCATATGTATTGGTCTGAACCTAAGAAATAAAATAATATAACATAAGAAAAATCTACCAGGACTCGAAGCTTGCAGAAAGTGCGGATGCATTTCATCTGAGCGGCGAAGTCATTTATCAGGCGGCCAAATTCAAAACAGCGTGGTAGGGTCAGTCCATACGTTATTTACGTCAAATGAGCGAGACAGCATCTTTGTTGGCTACGAATCGCGCTACGAAAACTCGTTCATTGTGGCGTGCTAATTTACTTATGTGTGCAATCAGAGGCGTTAATAGCCAAAATGTTTGGGGGGGGGGACGCGGCATTTACCGACTGGATGGTAATTTTTACCGACTTTTTCTGAAGAAAAAAGGACTATTTCAAAAAGAAAAGTGACATTTTTGAAAAAAAATCGACTGATTTTCAGGAAAACCGACTATTTTGACGAAAAAACGACCAATTTTCAGAAAAACCGACTGTTTTCATGAAAAAAATCAACTGTTTTGACGAAAAATCTTGGCGCTTCGCGCCGACTCGGTTATTTTTTACCGATTGGCCGACAGCATTGGGGGGGGGCGTCCCCCCCTCCCCCCCCCCCCCAGTCGTGACGCCCCTGTGTGCAATCTGTTTGTTATAAGTGCAATATGAGCGAGATATGAGCTCGTTAGCTCTTCTCGGATAGGCAGTGCCAAACTTCAACAAGAGCTACGAGCTCATATGGCACTTGTACGAGTAGGCTGTACAAGAACGACACCTCACTAATCTTTGCATTTGCCATATTTCACTATTTTCCGTGTTCGTTATGCTCCGAAAGAGTTTTCGCGTCTCATGCTACAGATGCGTAAAATCGGTTATCTGGATCTGGATATTTAGTTTCACTCATTTCTGAGCAGTTCCGGCATCGTCTCGATTGTCTGTAGCAAATGCACATGACTGTTCAAACTTTCATCCCAATAAATCCATTTGTTTGATCCCTAGACGCGCTACACGATTTCCGGTACTCGCTCTATCTCCACCTACCGTGGCCGAGTCTGGTTTGGAATAAGAAAAATCGACCACCAAAAGCATCTTCTTTTATACCATCTATCAAGTGTCACTCGAATCTGAGCATTTTAGGAAAGTTCCGGTACCCCCCCCCCCCTCCCACCAACGTTATCGGAGCCGGTTCGGGCCCAATCTCTGAATTCCCTGTTCCTGTCCATCAAGTTTTACTGAAATTGGAGCATAGCCTATCTACAAGTTTCCAATACCCCCCCCCCCCCCCCGTACCTTGGCCGAATCCGGCCCGGACGCCAAATAACAAATCTAGGCCGCATGAACTCGTCACTGTCGAATTCGCATCTCATTCGGTCCATCCGTTTGGTTTTTGTGCATGTCAAAAGTCCCCCCACCCCCAATCCCCATAATCATGGTCGCATATGATTCGAACGCATGTTTTACATGTCGAGGCCATCGATTCGTATCACCCATGAAGTTTCACTCGAATCAGACCACTCGTTTGCAATTTATAGAAGTCAATTTCCATATTTCTCTTCTCTTGCTCCCCCAAAAATGCTCGGATCTAGGAACGGAAGTTTCCAGGGGTATGTTGTGTCAGGTTCTTAAGTCAAGATAATTCGGGTCGCTAATATGCCTGCAAAGTTTCGTTGTCGTTTTACATCTGGAACTATTCTAACTCACGACTACCGGAATTCCAGGAAACCACCTCTAACTCCCCCCACAGAGCCCCGAAACCATCTGGCTCCGTCAATTTCATCTAGGCCTAATGCTTGTTCCATCCATTAAGTTTCTTCCCAATCCCTCTGCTTTTAGAGTTTCTTGAGTTTCCCACCCCCCCCCCCCCATCCCCACAGGTATCGGACCCGACCCGGACGTGACACTGAACGTCCGAGGTGATAGCTCACCAGACAAGTTTCATTCAAATCCGATCACCCGTTCAAAAGTTATGCACGCCACTAGATTCCGGACTCCCCATCCACCAACTCCCCCCACGATCGTCGGGTCCGGGAAACGGCTGTTCTCAAGTCCATCTGTTTGGATCCCTGACATACCTGCCAAGTTTCATCGCCCTAGGACATCAGGAAGTATGCCGAACTCGCGGGATCGCTAGAAATCCGGACCCCCACCCCAACTCCCCCACAGTGCCCTGATCCGGTCCGGTTATGTCAATGACGTGTCTAGGACTTGTGCTTGTTTTTCCCACCAAGTTTCATCCCGATCCCTCCCCTCTAGGCGTTTCTCAAAATTTCCGGCTCCCTCCTCCAACTCCCCCCAGTGTCATCGGATCCGGTCCGGATTTAAAGTGAGATGTCTGAGACACGAGGTCATCCTAAATATCAACTTTCATCAAGATCCAATCACCCGTTCGTAAGCTAAAAATACCTCAAATTTTGGCTTCATCCTCCCTCCAATCCCCCCCCCCCAGACCGTCGAATCGGGGAATTGACGAGTTCCTATTTAATCTGGTCGGGTCCCAGACATGCCTGTCAATTTCCATCATCCCAGCACATCAGGAAGCACGGAACTCGCGGGATCACTACAAATTCGGACTTCTCCCCCCCCCCCAACTCCCCCAAAGTGAGCGGATCCGTTCCGGTTATATCAGTCACGTATCTAGAACTCTTGCTTGTACTTTCCACCAAGTTTCATCCGGATCCCTCCACTCTAAGTGTTTTCCAAGATTTCCGGTTTCCCCCTACAACTCCCCCCAATGTCACTGGATCCGGTCTGGATTTAAAATGGAGGGTCTGAGACACGAAGTCCTTCCACATATCAAGTTTCGTTAAGATCCGATCACCCGTTCGTAAGCTAAAAATATCTCATTTTTCCTATTTTTTCCGGATTCCCCCTCCCTCCACTCCCCTCCAGATGGTCGGATCGGGGAATCGACCATTTCTAATTTAATCTGGTCCAGTTCCTGATACGCCTGCCAAGTTTCATCGTCCTAGCTCTGGAAGTGCCCGAACTAGCAAAACCGGGACCGACAGACCGACTGACGGACAGAAATTACAATCGCTATATGGCACTTGAGTAAGCTCAAGTGCCATAAAAATACCAAGATGACAGCAGTTTCATCTAAAACAGGAAGGTACCCTAGCGAATTGATTTTTTAGACTGGTCTATATATTTATAGACAACAGCCAGTCAAATTCATTATGTTGGGGATTACTTCTTTTCTGGTTACACCTCCCAAAATAGGTGATGATCCTATTTTTCAGGCTTTTAAAATATTCATGTTTGGCAGGTATCAACAATAGAATCGTTCATCCAGGTTACTCGGCCAGTAATAACGACAACATTGCCACCAATACAGCCTATAACCACCCTTCCTACGGCTACAACCACAGCTACCTTTCCTACGACCACAACTACCCTCCCTACGACTACAACCACCATCCCTCCTACTACAACGACCTTACCTACGACTACAACCGCCCTTCCGACGACCACAACCACCATCCCTACGACTACAACCACCCTTCCTACGACTACAACCACCATGCTTACGACTAAGACTATCATAACTTCTGTTCCTACTACAATCGGATTCGTCAAGCTTACCCGGCCAGCGTCAACATCGACCACAATATCGACACCAATTTCGCCAGAGATTACAACGACAGTAGCCCCCGAGGTTGGCGTTATGGAAGTGACTCCATCAGTATGTGGACCAAACAAATGCAAAAACCACTTGTTTCATAGGAGACCATTTTGCTCCAACAAAGGCTAGCCTAACGGACGTCACGGGCTGGTATACTGAGAAAGTAGCACAGTATTCTAGCCATGTAGAATCGCTAGTAATCCCCTCTTGCAAATTTCAAGTGGACACATGGATAGTGAAAGTATCATAGTGTAAGGCAAATCTGTGTAACACTGGCAATATGTGGAACGATTTTATAAATAAACAATTGATCGAGGTTCGATCTATGCTACGATAAATGATACACACGGTAAATCAGTTTATCCAAAGTCATTAGACAAGCTATAAGGTAAGACTATAGTTAAAAATTTGAACGTTTCAGTTTTTATTGAGGGTTCATTTTTTAACAATACACTCTTGCTACAGTTGTAGCCGATTTTCCGTTTTCGGTTTCCACCGTTTTTTTTTGTGGAGTTCATAACTCGCGAACCATGATAGGTATCAAATTGAAACTTGGTATATGAATTGAAATTGGGGTCTAGCTATGCCTTTTGTGGTTTACCACCCCAAACCTACCAGGCTCAGGGGCAATCGGGCCCAGATTGTCTAGTGACGTAAGATCGTAACTTGACTGCGATTTGGATAAGGACGTTGGAACTTCCTGTACGTAAAGCACAATGGACACTTCTAATGCTTTATTTTGTATTAAATGCTTCACAAATAAACATTTCCGACTTCCTTTAGAAAGCGATACGAAAATCGGCCGTTTTCTTGGTATCCCTTGTCTTTACCTCTCTGGCATTTCGGCGATCCAAATCTTAGGAGCTGGGATATCGTGGCAGGAAGTTCAAAACTGTGTGCTATTAGGAGTGCCTATTAAAAGTTTTTCTGTGTGGAATAGTGTTGTAAAGCTTGATTAACTTGCTTTATAAAATGTACCAGAATATGCAATAAGTTTATAAAAAATAACATAGCTAAGAAAATCATTCAAAAACAAATAGCCAATTCAAATTTGAATTAGACAAGCTGATTTATGCATAAAATAAAGATCTACTAAGTGTTATAAGAAATATCACTTTTATCTTTGTCCAAGCTAGTAGATTGAGCATGTACTGGCCCCAAAAATTACGCTTTGAAATATCACAGAGAGGAAACTGTTGAAAAAGCTGCTGAGCTAGGAGGTAAGCACTGTTCCTAGGTTGTTATAGAGAGGGATTGCGGTAGTTTGATGTGCCGATTGAATTTTAAGGCTGGGACAGAGCAAACTAACTCTAGAGAGAACCACGCAAACTTTGAAAAAGTGACACAGTCAAACCGCAGCGACACTAGCTCCGCTAGCAGACACTAACATCCCTATTGAAACTCGATCAGTCGTTAACACAGTTTGATTAATCTGTGATCGTTAACAAGCACTGGCTTTGATCACTTTACAAGAGTACTGTCGTGATACAATAGGAAAAGTTTGTTTGGACTTTGGATTGAGAGGTTGAGAGTTGCACCACAACTCTGAGTAAATGTAGCTAAAATGTCAGGGACCCATTTAAACTAATAAAATATTGAGCAGTGCGTGACTTTCGAACGGGTGCTCGGATTCAAAAGAAACTTAGCTAGACCTACCTTGCCTGTGCAACGTGAAGTGTTGTAGCAACCTCTATTCGGCTTCGTCAAGCCATTGTGGTTTTCAAAATAGTATGTTCGAATATTGATGAATATTTGTCTGAACCGATGACACATCCTTTAATCACAAGGTTATCCCTCAGCCTTGAACAAAAAAAAAAAGAATATCGTAAGTAGGGACTAAATTGACTTTGCAGACAGTTGAACTTTCAATCGTAGACATTGTGACTTGTGGAAACTTGGAACATTATCTTATATAACCTATAATTGGCATTATAAAGCTATCCACAGCTTTTTAGTTCAAAATACCAAAATACCTCAACTAATTACTGCGAAACGTATTTATTTTACATTATCATTCGTACCCGAACTGCGTTAAAACTTAATTCTAGGTTACAGTGGAACACCATCATCATAGACCATTCTAGCATCTTATGAAAATGGCGATGCTTTGGCAACCGATTCTTGAAGGACGACATGTTCCAAATCATCAAAAAAAAACGGAAACAAAATAGGTACACATACTAGGAAAAGTCGGAAGTCCCTCATCGCCGAAAGTGATTATGGTGTAATCGACTGTTATTTACAAGTTCCTAACTTGCCTCACACTTGGGTTCCGCCTATTCTTTGTTTGAGTGTATACCCTACCACTAAAGTTGTCAACCCCTCGAAGACTTTATTCTAAGCTAAAGTGATAGACCATGGAGACTCATCTTCTTACCCTCAGATTTAAAGAGATTAAACAAAATGTTCACCAATTTGCACTAGTTTCTAGCCCCTTATGAACCCCTTCGAGCAACCGATTCCTACCATCTCCCCGTGATAGACATACTACCAAATTGTTTCAATTCAACTACACCAGAAACAAAGAATAGGATTAATAGGCACACCAACTAGCAAAAGTTACAAGCCCCTCATCGCCAAAAATGATTATGGTCTAACGGTCGATGCAGCCCGTTGAACTTAATCCTTTTCAATCGTAGACATCGTGACTGGTAAAAACTTGGAACATTATCTTATCCACTCTAGATGGTAGCATATTCCACAGTTGCAACAGCATATGTCTCCTCACTCTATAACGATTATATCCTTGGGTTTTAAGATTTCAAGCTAAAATTCCAGATTTCGGGCGAACTACTTGTCCGGCGAAAAGATAATTCTCATATTCGGATTCAGCCTGTTCGTTTACCCCAGATTCGAACACCTAATCAACTTCAGATTCAACTTCTACTTTTTACGAATTTTCCGGCTTTTGCCAGATTCCGGGCGAACTATTTGTCTGGCGAGAAAATAACTATCATATTCGGATTCAGCATGCCCTCTTTACCCATAAATGATTCGCTTTTAAAACGTCCTTAATCTGAAACCCCTCCCCCACTCCTAAATTGGCGCCCGTCTACGAACTTGACTCGTACCTTGACTCAAAGGATCCTCACACCAAGTTTCAGCAAAATATCTCATTCCCATTAAGAGTTATCATGCTGAAGGACGGACGGACAGACAGACGGGCAACTTTTACGAAGTCATAGGTATCTCTCCACTTACGCTTTGGGATCCCAAAAAGACTAATTATATTTGTATTCTTGTTTGTCATGTCTTCTGTTGCCCCCTTTGTATCGATCTCCAGTCATATTTACATGTTATTTCCGTGTTTATGGAACACTGAAAAGAGATGCTGCTCGTTACCTGCGAAATAGCTTGCTGTTTCGGCTCTACAGGGCTTTTTCATTTCTTTTGACGTGCTGTTATGGCATGCATTTTGGGTCAAAATTGTTAAAAATGTTGCCGAGAATACTCGAAATGTCGCCGAGAATCCATGAAATGTAGCCGAGAATGCTGTTTTTGTCGCCGAGATTTTTTGTGTGTATCCGAGACTGCAATGTTTGTTGCCGAGAATGACAACTTTGTAGCCGAGATTTTCACTGAAAAACGTGTCGCCGAGAAATACGGATATGCGTTCGAAACCAAAAATCTAGTTCCCGAGATGGAACAAAGTGTCGCCGAGATTGCTAGAAATGTCGCCGAGATTTCGCGTAATGTCGCCGAGAATGCATGAAATATCGCCGAGATTTCTTTGAAAATAAAATACAAGTGAAAAAAGTGTCGACGAGACTTGGAAAAAAAAAAATACAGCTTAGAACGAAAAATCTGATTTTTGAGATCGGAACAAATGTAGCCGACTTGGTGGTTGGTGAGGTCCTCCTTATTGTTCTATTTGTAATTTGTAAGTGTGATTCTTCGTTGCAGTACATACTCACTACCATTGTAAGTGCTATATTTGCTATTGCACTCTTGTTGGTATTAGTCTACTCAATAAACAATGTGAATGTGAACAACAGTTGCTCAAAAGTAAGATCCACAGGAAGTTTCAAAGGAAAGGATATGGCTCAGAGGAAGGGGCGTTGCGAAATGGGGGGGGGGGGGTGCAACATTCGGTGACTTATTCGGTATAATTGCCAGGATTCGGTAGTTACCACGAACATGAAGAGGTCGAGTGAAGAACTGGTCGCAGACAAAAGTACTGATCTATGATTTCATCGATATTCCTTACTTTTATTTGTAGCCTAAAAACAAGCTCTTATCAGAAATGTCTTGAAAATTCTGCCTGCGGCGCTTTTCATAATATTAACTATTTTCAGGAAAGGTGCGTCATTTAGCTAGGTTTTAAACCAGTTTTAGGGATCGCGATTTTTCGAAACCCTAAAAGCTAGAACCTGCATGGAAATAGCTGAACTTGGCAGGAAAAAACGAACTTAAAAAATCTCGCCTGCGGCGCTCACTTTATGTGATCATGGCTAGTAACGACTAGTCATAGAGTAGCTGCTGCTGCCGGGATGTCGCTCTATCTGGTTTCTGGAAATTCTTAGGATCCTGGTGTTTTGGCTCTGCACCCAACTACAAAAATTCACTTGCGACGCCCCTGCTCACAGGTGCTAAGAAAGCTAGAGTAAGTATAGTCGTTGAAAGAAACATATAACTGAAACGCATTTATTTTACGGATATATCATCAAAAAATGTGTTACCACCTTAAAATTTTTGAAATAATGACTTTAGCACAAAAACCTGGTTCTGGGGAGCTTGACTTTGACATGGACGACTGATTTTCTCTTCCATTTAAGTCATCCACCAATAGCCTTGTATACTGGTTAGGGCTAAGGTTCAAGCATAGCAAGTATGATAGTTTGGTTCTTGCAATAGCCTTGTCACATAGTTATGGTTAAGGTTCAAGTCTCCAAACATCGTTTGTATGGTAGTTTTGGTTCATCTTAAAGGAAATGTCAGGTAAGCAGCACTTCATAGCATCTCCATGACTGGAAGTGCAAGCCCATCTCAGAACCATGCTTGTTCATGGTTTCAACATTCAAATCCAAGATCAGAGCTTCTGAGAACTTAACACGTCAGCAGGGCCAGGAATTGGCTCAAGCTCACTACTTCCGAACTGTAGTTTCAATGACTTATTAGGACTGTGATTGTTCAACTCAACTTCAGAGACAAGAAGTGGTTTATCTGATAGGTGGAAATAAACAGGAAATTTCAGTCCGGTGATGCAGCTTTTCCACCTCGAAATTCCGGCTTCCTCACTACTACAGATCCCCAGAAGCTGAGGAATATTTCCTTTGCATACACGCTCCATGTACTGATTGTCAATTAATATACTTTTTCCAAACTTTGGCTATCACCCCTTGACTTCATATTTCAGGAAGTGCTCAATACTGTTCAAAACAGGAGCTTGAGTACTAGTCAGCTGCTCCTGTTGGCTTTGGGCACGAATGATCACTGCATGGGCTTTGCCTATTCCTTCTTGAGGACCTTTAATAGCCGATTTCCCACACTGACTTCCATTACCGACAACCGCATCTAACACTTCGGAATCCATCTTCGAATTTCCGATCATAATGGCCTAGGCAGTTATGTTTCTTGATCAATGACTGTGCCCTGGAAAGGAGATCAAGTTGGGCACACATAGCACTCATCAGAAGAAACAATGGTATTCTCAAGTGTTAGGTTAATTGTGAATGAATTTGTGGTAAAACAATTAAAGATTCTTCCTTAAATATCAGATTTTGTGAATTTCTTCTCTGAAAATCAGATATTTAAGGAAGAATCTTTAATTCTTTTCCACAAACTCATTTGCCAGCTTGAGAGGCTTGAGCCTGAAAAGGACCCTTGCCAAGAAGGGCTGAAGTATCGCTCTTATGAAAATGTAGCTGACTTATCGGTTTGCACCGTACAAGATGATTCGCAGTCCCAGCCCATTGGCATGGGCTGGAGGACTATCTCCAACCTTCTTTATACTCTTGATGACTATCTCTCTATGCCGATTCAGAATCTCTGGGTACCTTGCGGAAGAAATGGTGCCAAAGCTGCGCTGACTCAGGATTTGAGTCGTTGAGTTTGAGACGTTACGGACACGTTTACTCCTTCTTCCTGAGAATCAGTGGCGTGTTCTGAACTTAGGAACTTAGTCATATAGAGTATTATCCCACAACTAAAAGTTCTCCTGCTTTGGAAAGTGAAACTGTTTGCTAATTCAGTCTCAGGCAAGGAGTTTTTAGCAAACTCTTTGCTTCAAAGACAATCTAGATCTGTCATGGAAGAAAAGCAAAAACGGCTCCATAGTGTGGTGCCAGAGAGCCAATGTCTGCAGATACTTTCATACAATTCTCAGAAAAAGAGCCATTGACAGTCAAAGGTTTTCAGTCAATTCTGACTCAAACTATACTAAAACATGAGCTACTTGAACCACTGAAAGAATTTTAGAGAGGCTGCAATGGCCTTGAACTTCTGACTTTCTTTGGTATATGATGTCCTCCTTAGGGAAACGTAAATACCTCACTAATCTAGCAAATCAAGTTGACACTGAAGGAAGGCCCATGAATAATACAGTACTGCACCCATGTAGACACTCGCACTTCCTGAATCCTGTACCGCCTACTTCTTAGTGTTTTTCTAGATTATTTTGTCTGAATGATCTTATGACTCCAGGCAGAGGTCTCGTTTCATGGAAATCTAGAGGGACAAAAGTCACTGTACAGGACTGAGACGCAGGGGCCCTTCCAAGGCATGTTGGCATGTTGAACAAGACCAAAGGTTTCGATGGGATCCCAAAAATTCAATATCTGATCCAGACAACTGCGTCTTGTCTTAGCCAATCTCCTTGAACATTTTTACAATTAAAATTCAGAAACAGATTAAGGCCAAATAGCTACTCATCTGTGAAAACCAAGTTCAGATATGGATTCAGCATGTGTGTTTACCCCTATAAGTCATATCTGTTTTGACGAAAACTTCCTGCCACTTCTGCCAATTTCCTGGTTTCGGCCGAACTCCAGAACTACTTGTCCGGCGAAAAAAGAAAGCTCAAAAACGAACTCAGGGTATCTTCTTTCCCCAATAATGAACATCTAATCAACTTCAAATACAAATTTAACTTAAAAAAAATTTCCTACTCCAGCCGGATTCCGGTCGAACTAAATTTCCGGATAAAATATGATTGTCAAACACGGATTCAGCATCTCTTCTTACCGTTGAATCGGTTATCTAATCAACTAGAAATAAAACTTGAGCTTCTAACAATTTTCCGGTTTTGGCCAGATTCGGGGGAACTACATGTAAAGGTAGAAAATTGTTTCACATAAGTGTTCAGCATGTCTTCTTGCCCTAAATCGAACATCTAATCAACTCAAAATAAAACTTTTAATTTTAACAAACTTTCCGGTTTGGGCCAGATTCCGGGCGAAATACTTGTCCGTCGAGAAAATGGTTTTCACCATCGTCCTCAGCATGTCTTCCTACCCCTAAATCGAACATTTAATCAACTTGAAATAAAATTTTACTTTTATCAAACTTTCCGGTTTTGGCCGGCTTCCGGGCGAACTACTTGTCCGATGACAAAATGGTTTTCACCATCATGTTCAGCATGTCTTCTTACCCCATAATCGACTATCAAATTATCTGTTTCGAAATATTTTGTTTGCCCCTTAATTTGAACCCCCTCCCCCACCCCTAAATGTATGGCTACAAAGCCCATCTACGAACTTGACTGGTCCGACGACCCAACGAATCTAAACACCAAGTTTCATTAAAATATCTCATTCCCTTCGAGATTTATTGTGCTTACAGATGGACAGACAGACAACTTTTGCGATGTCATAAGTATCCCTCCACTTACGTTTTGGGATCCCAAAAAGTATCTCAACTATAAGACTGGCAGATATTTTGCTAACCTGGAGGATTATAATGGTTAGAAACAATAGACAAGAAACAACAGGGCCAAACAAATGCACAAAACTGTGTGAATTGCAAGAAAAAGTAACAACAATTCTTACAAGTTTAAGGCAAAGGTTTATAGGTCATCCATAATAATAGGAATTTGCTACGAGTGAAGCCCCCACAGTAGTTTGTTATAACTGATGACAATTAACAGCTTGAAAATTTTTGCCCACTGCAAATTCAGGCTAAATTTTCTGAATGTTATTCTGTTTTGCCTGGGGTGCTCGAGAACCCCACGAAAGCCAGTGAGCTGATTCCCCCCCCCCCCCCCAAATGATGCCTCTGATTCTAGGATTCTGAATCTCTGATTCAAGCAACTCTGGGCCTGAGTCTAACAATCCCCTGAGCCTAATCTCTCAGCCTCATAAGCTTTGCTGTAGCAGGCACACTGAAAAACAACAACATAGGTTCAGACAGTAACTGGAGAGACAGCAGACAAAGACAAGCAAAACAACAACATAGGTTCAGACAGTGGTTGAAGAGAACGTAGGTTACCTACCCTGCATTGCAAATGACATCTCGTTTTATCCATGAAATTCAATCCAAGCCTTTGGAAGACCCTGTGACCCCTCAGTGTGCACACCTTTCGTGGATTTGAATCCTGGCAATATAATACCTGAAACCTGGAGGTACTGAAATCCCTAATGATGTAAGAACAAAGGCTAGCAAAATTCAAGAGAAATCTCAAAAGAAGCCAGAAAAAAATGAATGACATTTTCTTTCTTTATCTCTTCTTAATCTTGACACTAAAAGCATAATCTTCAAAGTAAAAGATTATTTTTCTTTTTATTTTCGGTGGTCTAATTATATTGTCAAAAGGATGAACACAATCACAAGTCCCAGCAGACAATTCTAATATAAATTTCGCTTGTCTTTTGAAAAAAAACTTTAAAGTTCATGTTTTGGTAGTGGGACTGGTGGGGTCCGGGTGCACTGGGTCCACCCTGGAGTCTACCCGAAAATCCTTCTCCCCCCTGGCAACAAAAATCCGTCCGCCCTCCCTGAATGCAAATATATAGGAAACTAAATATATTCTGATAGCGAGTTAATGTAAACTCTATACAGACACACGAGTTAATGTAAATACGTGATGGTGGCCTTCCCTATCTATGAAATACTTTTCATAGAAATAAATTGGGGGGAGGGTTTGGTCGGGGTAGTTCGTTACCCGAGATTTTTTCGTACCGCCGGGGGGGGGGTCGCTGGGGCGACTGTCTGTATAGAGTTTACATTAACTCGCTGTCAGAATATATTTAGTTTCCTATATATTTGCATTCAGGGAGGGCGGACGTATTTTTGTTGCCGGGGGGAGGAGAATTTTCGGGTAGACCCCGGGGCGGACCCGGACCCCACCAGTCCCACTACCCAATTTAAATATGAACTTTAAAGTTTTTATCAAAAGACAAGGGAAATTTATATTGGAATCGTCTGCTGGGACTTGTGATTGTGTTCATCCTATTGACAATATAATTAGACCACCGAAAATGAAAAGAAAAATAATCTTTTACATTGAAGATTACGCTTTTAGTGTCAAGAATAAGAAGAGATAAAGAAAGAAAATGTCATTAATTTTTTTCTGACTTCTTTTGAGATTTCTCCTGGATTTCTCTTGAATTTTGCTAGCCTTTGTTCTTACATCGTTAGGGATTTCAGTACCTCCAGGTTTCAGGACTTCAGGTATTGCCATGATTCAAAATCACCGAAAGGTGTGCACACTGAGGGGTCTCAGAGTCTTCCAAAGGCTTGAATTGAATTTCATGGATAAAACGAGATGTCATTTACAATGCAGGGTAGGTAACCTATGTTCTCTTGACCCCCTCCTGTCCAAACCTATGTTGTTGTTTTTCAGTGTGCCTGCTACAAAGTTTATGAGGCTGAGAGATTACGCTCAGGGGATTGTTAGACTCAGGTTAGACTGAGGCCCAGAGATGCTTGAATCAGAGATTCAGAATCCTAGAATCAGAGGCATCATTTGGGGGGGGGGGATCAGCCCACTGGATTAGTGAGGTATTTACGTTTCCCGAAGGAGGACACCATATACCAAAGGAAAGTCAGAAGTTCAAGGCCATTGCAGCCTCTCTAAAGTTCTTTCAGTGGTTCAAGTAGCTCATGTTTTAGTATAGTCTGAGTTGGAATTGAATGAAATAGCTTTGACTGTCAATGGCTCTTTTTCTGAGAATTGTATGTAAGTATCTGCAGACATTGGCTCTCTGGCACCAGGCTATGGAGCCGTTTTTGCTTTTCTTCCATGACAGATCTAGATTGTCTTTGAAGCAAAGAGTTTGCTAAAAACTCCTTGCCTGAGACTGAATTAGCAAACAGTTCACTTTCCAAAGCAGGAGAACTTTTAGTTGTGGGATAATACTCTATATGACTAAGTTCAGAAGTCGCCGGTGATTCTCAGGAAGAAGGAGTAAACGTGTCCGTAACTACTCAAACTCAACAACTCAAATCCTGAGTCAGCGCAGCTTTGGCAGCATTTCTTCATTTCTTCTGCAGGTACCCGGAGATTCTGAATCAGCATGAAGAGATAGTCATCAAGAGTATAAAGAAGGTTGGAGATAGTCCTCCAGCCCAAACTGACTGCGAATCATCTTGTACGGTGCAAACCGATAAGTCAGCTACAGTTTCATAAGAGCGATACTTCGGCCCTTCTTTGCAAGGGTCTTTTTCAGGCTCAAGCCTGTCAAGCTGGCAAATGAATTTGTGGAACAAGAATTAAAGATTATTCCTTAAATATCTGATTTTCAGAGAAGAAATTCACAAAATCAGATATTTAAGGAAGAATCTTTAATTGTTTTACCACAAATTCATTCACAATTAACCTAACACTTGAGAATACCATTGTTTCTTCTGATGAGTGCTATGTGTGCCCAACTTGATCTCCTTTCCAGGGCACAGTCATTGATCAAGAAACATAACTGCCTCGGCCATTATGATCGGAAATTCGAAGATGGATTCCGAAGTGTTAGATGCAGTTGTCGATAATGGAAGTCAGTGTGGGAAATCGGCTATTAAAGGTCCGCAAGAAGGAATAGGCAAAGCCCATGCAGTGATCATTCGTGCCCAAAGCCAACAGGAGCAGCTAACTAGTACTCAAGCTCCTGTTTTGAACAGTATTGAGCACTTCCTGAAATATGAAGTCAAGGGGTGATAGCCAAAATTTGGAAAAAGTATATTAATTGACAATCAGTACATGGAGCGTGTATGCAAAGGATATATTCCTCAGCTTCTGGGGATCTGTGGTAGTGAGGAAGCCGGAATTTCGAGGTGGAAAAGCTGCATCACCGGACTGAAATTTCCTGTTATCCACCTATCAGATAAACCACTTCTTGTCTCTGAAGTTCAGCTGAACAATCACAGTCCTAATAAGTCATTGAAACTACAGTTCGGAAGTAGTGAGCTTGAGCCAATTCCTGGCCCTGCTGACGTGTTAAGTTCTCAGAAGCTCTGATCTTGGATTTGAATGTGGAAACCATGAACAAGCATGGTTCTGAGATGGGCTTGCACTTCCAGTCATGGAGATGCTATGAAGTGCTGCTTACCTGACATTTCCTTTTAAGATGAACCAAAACTACCATACAAGCGATGTTTGGAGACTAGAACCTTAAGCATAACCATGTGACAAGGCTATTGCAAGAGCCAAACTATCATACTTGCTATGCTTGAACCTTAGCCCTAACCAGTATACAAGGCTATTGGTGGATGACTTAAATGGAAGAGAAAATCAGTCGTCCATGTCAAAGTCAAGCTCCCCAGAACCAGGTTTTTGTGCTAAAGTCATTATTTCAAAAATTTTAAGGTGGTAACACATTTTTTGATGACATATCCGTAAAATAAATGCGTTTCAGTTATTTCTTTCTTTCAACGACTATACTTACTCTAGCTTTCTTAGCACCTGTGAGCAGGGGCGTCGCAAGTGAATTTTTGTAGTTGAGTGAAGAGCCAAAACACCAGGATCCTAAGAATTTCCAGAAACCAGAAACCGGATAGAGCGACATCCCGGCAGAAGCAGCTACTGTATGACTAGTCATTACTAGCCATGATCACATAAAGTGAGCGCCGCAGGCGAGATTTTTTAAGTTCGTTTTTCCTGCCAAATTCAGCTATTTCCATGCAGGTTCTAGCTTTTAGGGTTTCGAAAAACTGCGATCCCTAAAACTGGTTTAAAACCTAGCTAAATGACGCACCTTTCCCGAAAATAGTTAATATTATGAAAAGCGCCGCAGGCAGAATTTTTTAGACATTTCTGATAAGAGCTTGTTTTTAGGATACGAATAAAAGTAAGGAATATCGATGAAATCATAGATCAGTCCTTTTGTCTGCGACCAGTTCTTCACTCGGCCTCTTCATGTTCGTGGTAACTACCGAATCCTGGCAATTATACCGAATAAGTTACCGAATGTTGCATCCCCCCCCCTTTCGCAACGCCCCTGCCTCTGAGCCACATCCTTTCCTTTCAAACTTCTTTTTGGATCTTACTTTTGAGCAACTGTTGTTCACATTCACATTGTTTATTGAGTAGAATAATACCAACAAGAGTGCGATAGCAAATATAACACTTACAATGGTAGTGAGCGTGTACTGCAACGAAGACTTGTTCCGGACTTACAAATAGAAGAATAAGGAGGACCTCACCAACCACCAAGTCGGCTACATTTGTTCCCATCTCAAAAATCAGATTTTTCGTTCTAAGCTGTATTTTTTTTCCAATTCTCGGCGACACTTTTTTCACTTGTATATTATTTTCAAAGAAATCTCGGCGACATTTCATGCATTCTCGGCGACATTACGCGAAATCTCGGCGACATTTCTAGCAATCTCGGCGACACTTTGTTCCATCTCGGGAACTAGATTTTTGGTTTCGAACACATATCCGTATTTCTCGGCGACACGTTTTTCAGTGAAAATCTCGGCTACAAAGTTGTCATTCTCGGCAACAAACATTGCAGTCTCGGATACACACAAAAAATCTCGGCGACAAAAACAGCATTCTCGGCTACATTTCATGGATTCTCGGCGACATTTCGAGTATTCTCGGCAACATTTTTAACAATTTTGACCCAAAATGCATGCCATATGCTGTCTTTAGTTACGCTGGACAGTATGGGGAGATAAAACTGGGTAAGGGGAGCGGGAAAGAATGCTCGTTGTTCACATATTGTTAGAGATATTGTGGAAAACCTCTGGTCAGATTTGTCCGAAGAAGCTCATTATTATTACGACCATCAAAGGAGGCAATGAAGCCTAAAGACCAACTTGAAGCCACACTTGGAACGACTGGGATTTCTTTGAGTTTTTCAACAAGGGCTAGACGCTCATATGGCACTTGCAAGGCTGGGTCAGAGGATGAAAGTAGGAATTTGCCAGTTCGTGGGTGTGCTGTGATCGTCCGTGAGTAAGACCCTTCAGATAACAACGGTCATGTGCCCTTGGAAATCACGAAAGTGTATCGTTTGGTAAAACGTATTTTATTTTGTAATGATGGAAACTTTAAGTGCAATAGAAACCCATCTGTAATCAAAAACCCTAGAGGCAAAAATTATCAGGGGTTTGGTCAAAAATACATTTTTGACTTTTCGGTTAAGACGCGCACTTTAAGGATGCTAGAAACTCATTTGAAGCAAAACCCTTGTCGTACACAGACCATGGGCCCTCGGGTATCATGAAATGTATCGTTTGGTCAAAAGTTTGTGTGGCACTTGCCCTTCGACCAAGTGCCATATAGCGATCGCAATTTCTGTTCGTCGGTCGGTCCAGGTTTTGCTAGCTCAGTCACTTCCACATAAGCTAGGACGATGAAACTTGGCATGCATATCAGGGACTCCAAATGATTTAAGTCGAAATAATTACTTCTCCGATCCAAGCATATGGGGGGAGGATTGGAGGGAGGGGGGATCCGGAAAAGTTAGGTATTTTTTTCTTTCGACCGGGTGTTAAATGAACGGGTGTTAATTCTTACGACCGGGTGTTAATGAAACGTGATACATAGAAAGACCTCATGTCTCAGACGTTCAGATTTAATTTAATCCGGGACCGGAAATCTTGCGAAACGCTTAGAGTGGAAAGATTGGGATGAAACTTGGTGTATAGAACAAGCACAGGGCCTAGATACATGATTGACATAACCGGACCGGATTCGCTCAATGTGGGGGAGTCGGGGGGGGGGGAGGGTCCGAATTTCTAGTGATTCCGCGATTTCAGTACTTTCCGATGCGCTAGTACGATGAAACTTGGCAGGAGTGTCAGGGACCCGAGCAAATTGACTTGAGAATAGTCGCTTAAGGATCCGACAATCTGAGGGGGAGTGGAGGAAGGGGGAATCCGGAAAATTAGGTATTTTTAACTTACGAATGGGTGATCGGCTCTTAATGAAACTTGACATATAGAAAGACCTCGTGCCTCAGACGCCCAATTTTAAATCTGGACCAGATCTGGTGACATTGGGGGGATTCGGAGGGGGGAACGGCAACCCTTGGGAAACGCTTAAAGTGGAGGTTTCGGGATGAAACTTGGTGGGAAGAACACAAGTCCTGAATACACGAATGACATACACGGACCGGATCCGGTCACTATTGGGGGAGTCGGGGGGGGGCGAATTTTTAATCATCGCACAAGTTCGGTACTTCCTGATGTGCTAGGACGGTGACACTTGACAGGCTTGTCAAGGATCCGAACAGATTGACTTGATAATGTAGTTTCCCCGATCCGAGCGTCGTGGGTGGAGGGATGGGGAATCCGGAATCTAGTGGCAAGCTCAGCTATTGAACGGGTGATCGGATTTAAATGAAACTTGATATTTAGAAACACCTCGTTCCGCAGACGTCCCGTTTTAAGACCGGGCCCGATCCAGTGAGATTAGGGGGAGTTAGAGGGGGAACCAGAAATATCTGGAAACACTTACAGTGGAGGGATTGGGATGAAACTTGGTAGGAAGAAAAGCATTAGCTCTAGCTACGTAATTGGCACAATCATATAGTATCGGGGCTCTGTGGGAGAAGTCGGAGGAGGATTCCCGGCATTCCGGTGATCGCGAGCTAGGAAACTTCCAGATGTGCTAAGGCAATAAAACTTGGCAAGCGTATTAATGATCGGAACAAATTGACTTAAGACCCGACACAATGCCCTAGGAAGACTTTCGGGGAGTACAGGGAGGGGGAATCCGGAAATCACTGACTTCTGTAGTTTGCGAACAAATGGTCCGAGTCAAGTGAAACTTTATGGGTGATAATGAATGATGATCTAGATATGCAAAGCATGTGTCCGAACTTCATGCGGCCATGGTTAGGGGAGAGATGGGGGAGGGGGGGGGGACTTTACAAAATGCACAAAAATCAAACGGATGGGCCGAATGGGATGCAACTTGGACAGTACCAAGTTAATGCGGCCTAGATTTGTCATTTGGCGTCCGAGCAGGATCGAACCTAAGTAGGAGGATGATGAACCGGGAAACGGAAATCTGAAGATATGCTCTGATTCGAGTTAAAGATGATGGACGGGGAAGAGGAGTTGTTAGAGATGTGTAGTTTATGTGTCCGAGTCGTATTCAGCCACAGTGGGGTTGGGGGGTTGTAGGGGGAGTCCCGGAAATGTTGTGGCTCGCATAGAGGTTAAACGAATTCTACCTGCCTTAGTTCAAAAGTTGAGGGATAGAACGGATCTTTCCACTCGAAAGCAGAAACATGGTTTGAAGAAACGAAAGGTTGGCTGCACAACTTCATATAGTCTTCTCTGACACGGGCTATATAACTCCAATTCACTTCGCACACCGTAGGCTCTGGCTCGAGGACAAGCAAAAACCATCCTTTTTGGCCCCAGGCAAGAGTTCTACGGAGCTTTCCAAAATGTAATGTCATATTCATCAATCCGGCCTAAGCTCCACAATTCCCGTAAAAACCGCACAGGTTAGGCCCTTACCAGTTACCAGGAATAAAATTAAATCGGCGGCCTAGGAAAAAACAAGACCAAAGGTTTCGACCCGTATGGAAATAATTTAGACGTTTCCAGCTGTTCTCACCTGTTTTCAGCTGAAAACAGCTGTTTTCAGCTGATTTCAGTTGGAAACAGCTGCTTACAACTGTTGAATTTACGGCTACTGGGAATAGACGTCGATGTTACAGCTGTTTATAGCTGTTTTTAGTTGTGAACAGTCGTATACAGCTGTACTTCTTACGTCTAGTCGGGATACGCGTTGGAGACACAGCAGTATGTTACTGTATACACCTGTCTGTTGGTGTATACAGCTGTATGTCTTACGTCTAGTTGGGATACGCGTTGGAGACACAGCAGTATGTTACTGAATACAGCTGTATGTCTTACGTCTAGTCGGGATACGCGTTGGAGACACAGCAGTATGTTACTGTATACAGCTGTATGTCTTACGTCTAGTCGGGATACGCGTTGGAGACACAGCAGTATGTTACTGTATACAGCTGTATGTCTTACGTCTAGTCGGGATACGCGTTGGAGACACAGCAGTATGTTACTGTATACACCTGTCAGGTGGCGTATACAGCTGTATGGCTTACGTCTAGTCGGGATACGCGTTGGAGACACAGCGGTATGTTGCTGTGTACAACTGTCAGAGATACAGGTGTTAAGTGCCGTGAAAGAATGATTTCCTAACAGCTGGGTTCGCAGCTGTGCCGACCGTGTCCGAAAAGACCGTCAGATCGACACACGATTGTATGGATCCTGTTACGCTTTTGTCGCTTTTAGGAGACATAGAACCAACTTGCTATTTTTGTAAATACAATGTTCTTACTCGACTATTTTTATTAATTGACAGTCATCCCTTTTCGAAGCAGGTTTACAGTTTGTTTACAGTTTGCTCAACGCCAAGCTGCTGTTGTAAACATTTACGGCTGTAAACAGCTAGTTACGGCTAAATACTGCTGTGTTCCAACCATCAAACAGCTATACCCGTATGGAAATAATTGAGACGTTTCCAGCTGTTCTGACCTGTTTTCAGCTGTTTTCAGTTGTTTTCAGCTGATTTCAGTTGGAAATACCTGCTTCCAACTGTTGAATTTACAGCTACTGGCGATAGACGTCGATGTTACAGCTGTTTATAGCTGCTTGTAGCTGTGAACAGTTGTATCCAGCTGTACTTCTTACGTCTAGTCCTGATACGCGTAGGAGACACAGCAGTATGTTACTGTATACACCTGTCTGGTGGCGTATACAACTGTAGTTCTTACGTCTAGTCGGGATACAGGTTGGAGACACAGCAGTATGTTACTGTATACACCTGTCTGGTGGCGTATACAGCTGTAGTTCTTACGTCTAGTCGGTATACGCGTTGGAGACACAGCTGTATGTTGCTGTATACACCTGTCTGATGGTGGGGACAGCAGTTTCTAGTTGTAAGCAGCCGTTTACAGCAGCATGTCACTGTATATAGCTGTTTCGTGGTTGGAACACAGGAGTGTTTAGCCGTAACATTTTTGCACCACGAAGTCCGAGTCAAGAGAAGTGGGAAGTGAACCGTGCTAAAATAGATCTAAGAGGATGTTGTGTAGTAATGCATTCTTCTTAAGAATAAACAGCATCATCAGATGTTAAACTAAATTCCAGTTTATCGTAAGCGGGAGCGAGTCTTTTCTAAACAGATATTCTTCCAGAAGCAGTTTGGAGTCGAGTTATTTTCTCGCAGGTTCAGGTAGAAAAGACCGACGCATCGTACTATATAGCAATCGTTTAAGGCGCGTTCTACAGCATACTTGCTATTGTAAAAAAAAGTGTTTATGCGGTTAGAAACACCTGCATGTCTGAGAATGTTTCGCGTCCGGTCAACACAGCGAAATACGAAATAAATACGGAATGTATACAATATGTTAAATACGGATTTAAACACCCGTATGTGCGACAGTCGTTTCAGATACAGTTGGCACACCTGAACCCAGCTGTAGGTAATTACTAGTACACGGAACTTAATACCTGTATGTCTGACGGTTGTTTCGCATCCAGTTAGCACAGCTGTATTCAGCTACACGAAATAGTCCTTACACGCGAACTTAACAACCGTATGTCTGACGGTCGTTTTGGATACAGTCGGCACAGCTGAACCCAGCGGTAGGTAATTCCTATTACATGGAACTTAACACCTGTATGTCTGACGGTTGTTTCGCATACAGTCAGCACAGCTGTATTCACCCGTATGGAAATAATTTAGACGTTTCCAGCTGTTCTGACCTGTTTTCAGTTGTTTTCAGCTGATTTCAGTTGGAAACACCTGCTTACAACTGTTGAATTTACGGCTACTGGCGATAGACGTCAATGTTACAGCTGTTTATAGCTGTGAACAGTCGTATCCAGCTGTACTTCTTACTTTGGGTGGTGTACACTGTTTTTAAAAGCCGTGGAAATGCTTGAAGTCGGGAGCTGTCATCCGTGTTTTGGCTAATTTCTCTTTTCTTTGAAGCGCAAAATATTTCAGAAGCAGCTTTCGCATTCGAAGCCCCCTCTATACTGCTAAAGCGTCTTCTGGTAATTCGTTTAGAGTGCTGCCGTTTATTCGATAATTTGGAAAAAATTTAATTGCATCTATATACCAGGATGCAAATATTTGTACATAATATCCTTGAGTCTTGACTGAGTTGAATCACAGCAACAGTGCTTCCACTTTGCAGGATTTATCCTGAAATTCAGGATTTTTGGGTCCCTGCAGGATTTTTTTCAGGATTTTTGAGATACCAGGATTTTACAGGATTTCCGGACTTATTCAGGATTTATCAGGAATTTGCTGATATTTTTAACAGACTGCAGTAAGAGTTAGGGATTTTTGAGAAAGCGCAACCAGAAATCTATTTTAGCTATAAAAACGAAGGGATGCGGCTTATTTCTTTCTTTTTAACGTCTGATTGTGTTTTCATTTCGGATAGCCAACAGACACTTTGATCATCAGTGTTTTCACAAAGTTTCGCCTGCGGCACATTTTGTAGTTTATATTCCCTATTTAGAAGAAGGGTGCGTCATTTATAGTAGGCGCTGAAGGCTTGGAATATTTGTGAGTATAAACCACACTAAAAGCTAGAATTTAAGTTAAATTTTGCCAGAAAAAAAAGGCGTGTTTAAAAACGTTTGCCTGCGGCGCTTAGAATAATTTGTCCTGGGTACAGACGTTGCCGCTGCTCCTGTTGTATGTACATTTCAAGTCCCGTCTAGAGACGCCCTCTTTAATGGTAGTGTTGGTCAGAGGTGTTACTCGCCAAAATGTTTGGGGGGGAGGAGGGGGAGAGGGCAAGGCATTTACCGACTGGCTGGTAATTTTTACCGGCTGTTTTTGCAGAAAAAGCGACTGTTTTCAAGAAAAAAATGACAGTTTTGAAAAAAACGACCGTTTTGAAAAAAAGTCGACTGATTTTCAGAAAAAGCGACTTTTTGATAAAAAAAATCAACTGATTTTCAGAAAAACCGACTGTTTCCTTGAAAGAATCAACTGTTTTGACGAAAAATCGCGGCGCTTCGGGTAGACTCGGTAATTTTATAATGACTGGCCAACAACATTGGGGACGGAGGTGTCCCCCCCCCCCAGTCATTACGTCCCTGGTGTTGGTATTTAGTCGTTTAATATTCATTTAGTTCTTACGGCAAAAACGTTCTAGCCCTCCCAAACGATAGAGACGAAAAATTCAGATACGTTTGCTCAAATCCTCCAGCCATATATAGTCCTAACAACTATCCCTTTAATTAGTACGGACACATTTATTTTTTTTTCGGCAGGATTTCTTGCAGGATTGTTTAACTTTCCGAGCAGGATTTTTCAGGATTTTTGGGGTTCCCGGCAGGATTTTCGAAGTGGAGCAAGTGGAAGCACTGCACAGCAAGTTAAGCATAAGTTGAAGTTGGAGAGAAGCAACCGCCGAAAGAAGTTATACAACACAACATAGCAGTAATGACACAGTTGGTATCATCTGTGTTTCATACGGACACCTTGGAAAACAGCTCGTTACAGCTATATATGAGACACCTGTTGAAAACGTCCGATAATACTTTTGTGTGTTTTACAACTGCATACAGCTATATCCACCTGTGTTTGGGACAGCTGTTGAAAACGTCCCATAATACTTCTGTACGTTTACAGCTGTTTCAGTGACACCTGTTGGATAAACGAAAGTAATTGTTACAGCTGAAAACAGTTGAATACAGTAGGATACAGCAACTTACAGCTGTAAATATTACACGTGTTGAAAGCGTCCCATAATACTTCTGTTAGTTTTACAGCTGTCAACAGCTGAAAACGTCTAAATTATTTCCATACGGGGATGGGATCCCAAAAATTCAATATCTGATCCAGACAACTGGGTCTTGTCTTAGCCAGATCCAGTCATCGCCAGACTTCTTGAACATTTTTACAATTAAAATTCAGAAACAGATTAAGGCCAAATAGCTAATCACCTGAGAAAACCAAGTTCAGATATGGATTCAGCAAGTGTGTTTACCTCTATAAGTCATATCTATTTTGACGAAAACTTCCTGCCACTTCTGCCAATTTCCTGGTTTCGGCCGAACTCCAGAACTACTTGTCCGGAGAAAAAAAAAGTAAAAAACGAACTCAGGGTATCTTCTTTCCCCACTAATGAACATCTAATCAACTTCAAATAAAAAGTTAACTTATAACAAATTTTCCAACTCCAGCCGGATTCCGGTCGAACTAAATTTCCGGGTAAAACATGATTGTCAAACACGGATTCAGCATCTCCTCTTACCCTTAAATCGGTTATCCAATCAACTAGAAATAAAACTTAAGCTACTAACAATTTTCCAGTTTTTGCCGGATTCGGGGGGAACTACATGTCCAGGTAGAACATTTTTTCGCATAAGTGTTCAGCATGTCTTCTTGCCCTAAATCGAACATCTAATCAACTCCAAATAAAACTTTTAATTTTAACAAACTTTCCGGTTTGGGCCGGATTCCGGTCGAAATACATGTCCGTCGAGAAAATAGTTTTCACCATCGTCTTCAGCATGTCTTCCTCCCTCTAAATCGAACATCTAATCAACTTCAAATAAAACTTTTACTTTCAACAAACTTTCCGGTTTGGGCCAGATTCCGGGCGAAATACTTGCCCATCGAGAAAATAGTTTTCACCGTCGTCTTCAGCATGTCTTCTTACCCCTAAATCGAACATCTAATCAACTTCAAATAAAACTTTTACTTTCAACAAACTTTCCGGTTTTGGCCGGATTCCGGGCGAACTACTTGTCCGATGACAAAATGATTTTTATCGTCGTGTTCAGCATGTCTTCCTACCCCATAATCGACTATCACATTAGCTGTTTGAAAATATTTTGTTTGCCCCTTAATTTGAAACCCCTCCCCCACACCTAAATGTAGGGCTACGCCCATCTACGAACTCGACTGGTCCGACGACCCAACGAATCCTCACACCAAGTTTCATCAAAATATCTCATTCCCTTCGAGAGTTATCGTGCTTACAGACGGACGGACAGACGGACGAACGGACGGACAGACGGACAACTTTTGCGATGTCATAGGTATCCCTCCACTTACGTTTTGGGATCCCAAAAACAAAAAACGCAACATAATTACTAAGCAAAACCCTTGAAGCAAAAGTGATTATAGGCTAGGGATAAAAAAAAATCTATATTTTGCTTGAAAGTATTTTTGGGATCCCAAAACGTAAGTGGAGGGATACCTATGACATCGCAAAAGTTGTCCGTCTGTCCGTCCGTCCGTCTGTCCGTCCGTCCGTCCGTCCGTCCGTCCGTCCGTCCGTCTGTCCGTCCGTCCGTCCGTCTGTCCGTCCGTCTGTAAGCACGATAACTCTCGAAGGGAATGAGATATTTTGATGAAACTTGGTGTGAGGGTTCGTTGGGTCGTCGGACCAGTCAAGTTCGTAGATGGGCTTTGTAGCTCTACATTTAGGGGTGGGGGAGGGGATTCAAATTAAGGGACAAACAAAATATTTTGAAACAGCTAATGTGATAGTCGATTATGGGGTAAGAAGACATGCTGAACACGATGGTGAAAACCATTTTGTCGTCGGACATGTAGTTCGCCCGGAATCCGGCCAAAACCGGAAAGTTTGTCGAAAGTACAAGTTTTATTTGAAGTTGATTAGATGTTCGATTTAGGGGTAGGAAGACATGCTGAAGACGATGGTGTAAATTATTTTCTCGACGGACAAGTATTTCGCCCGGAATCCGGCCCAAACCGGAAAGTTTGTTGAAAGTAAAAGTTTTATTTGAAATTGATTATATGTTCGGTTTAGGGGTAGGAAGACATGCTGAAGACGATGGTGAAAACTATTTTCTCGATGGACAAGTATTTCGCCCGGAATCCGGCCCAAGCCGGAAAGTTTGTGGAAAGTAAAAGTTTTATTTGAAGTTGATTAAATTTCGATTTAGAGGTAGGGAGACATGCTGAAGACGATGGTGAAAACTATTTTCTCGACGGAGAAGTATTTCGACCGGAATCCGGCCCAAACCGGAAAGTTTGTCAAAGTTAAAAGTTTTGTTTGGAGTTGATTAGATGTTTGATTTAGGGCAAGAAGACATGCTGAACACTTATGTCAAAACAAGTTTCTACCCGGACACGTAGTTCGTCCGGAATCCGGCCAAAACCGGAAAACTGTTGGAAGTCAAAGTTTTATTTCTAGTTGATTAGATAAGCGATTTAGGGGTAAGAAGAGATGCTGAGTCCCTGTGTGACAATCGTATTTTACCCGGACATATAGTTCGACCGGAATCCGGCTGGAATCGGAGAATTTGTTATAAGCTAAATTTCTATTTGAAGTTGATTAGATGTTCATTACTGGGGAAAGAAGATACCCTGATTTCGTCTTTGAGCTTTCTTTTTTTGCCGGACAAGTAGTTCTGGAGTTCGGCCGGAACCGGGAAATTGGCAGAAGTGGCAGGAAGTTTTCGTCAAAACAGATATGACTTATAGGGGTAAACACACATGCTGAATCCAAATCTGAACTTGGTTTTCTCAGGTGATTAGCTATTTGGCCTTAATCTGTTTCTGAATTTTAATTGTAAAAATGTTCAAGGAGTCTGGCGAAGACTGGATCTGGCTAAGACAAGACCTAGTTGTCTGGATCAGATATTGAATTTTTGGGATCCCATCGAAACCTTTGGTCTTGTTATAGTTTGCGGTTAAGATGAGTAGGGGATCTTCGGGTCAGATCGGACACGGGGTTGGTGTGGAAGGGGCAGGTCGCGAAACAAATATTAAAAGTTGTTGCTAAAATCGAAAAAAAAAATACACAGCACCTGCTTTCTAGTGACCTAACTTTACGTAGCTTTCGTAGATCTAAAGGGGTTTTTTGACAATGTTGGCAAAGCGTTGCTTAGGTAGTAAGCTTAGTAAGAAGTGGTCTACCTAGCATTTGGTTTTGGTAGTAGTAGAAATGTATAAGGTCGTGGCTTGTGTGGTATGATGGGAAAATTCTTAAGGAGTGCAAGATAGTTTGTGGGAGTAACACAGGAATGTACGCTATCACCGAAGATCTTCGCCCTATTTTTGAATGACATTGAAGAGTAAAAGGAGGGACGAGGAGCTCCAATGGTAGCCCTAAATTTTACAAAATTGTGTGGCCTTCTGTATACTGAGGATATGGTGAGGGCGAATAGCCTGTCCCTTGGCAAAAGAAGAAAGTATTTGGGTAGTGTTAGGGAGAAATCTGATCCTTATTTTTTTTTAAATTTGCGGTGAGGGAGATGAGGGTCTTAATTCCTTTATGTGTGGTTTGATGGACTCGAAGATTTAGAGGGAGGAAATTTTTAATTGGTTGGTGAAAATTATGCGGAGTAGGTCTTTTCTTAGTCTGAGAAACCTGGCGCGGTTCCTCAGAGCGGCTAGTCTTCGCAGGGAAAAGTGTTTGAGTGGTGTTTAGTGTGATAGGTAGTGTGTTAGATTATTTTTGTATTTAGATTTATTTATTTTTGTTTGTTTGCTATGGCTCTTGGGCTTTTAATGTTAATATATATCATATGATATTATATGCTTCGTAATCAGAAAAAGCCAAATCACTGTTGTACACTAGGCTCAAAATTGACAAGTTGCTGCGACTCACTAGAGCCAACTTGCTGTTGTTCACTAGGATGGAAGTTGGCAAGTGGGCGTTTGCTCAGTGGTTTGGGAATTACCATAGAGGGGCGCAATCTGCGCTAGTACACCTTTGATATCGTTTGGATACTACATTTTGTTGGTTTCTATTGTTTTCCCTCCACCGCAAGTTTTTGGAATCCTGTTTTTGGACGATACTCGTCCGTCTGCCTGTTAGCACAATGACTCTCGAACGGACTGAGACATTTTACTCAAACGTGGTGTGAGGATCCTTAGGGTCAAAGTACATGTCAAACTAAACCCCACAACTGCATATTTAGTGGTGGAAGAGGGATTTTAAATTAAGGGAAGAAAAAAAGATTTGAAAAAGCTAATGGGATAGTCGATTTAAGGGCAAGCAGACACGGTGAATCCGAATATGAAACTTGCTCTCCCGCCGGACAAGTATCACCCGGAATCCAGCAAAAATCGCCTCGTCTAGGGATGACGCGACATGCTGAATCTGAATATGAAAATTATTTTCTCACCCTGGCGAAACGAGAAATTTAGCATGCAGTTTTAAAAACCAATTATATGGCCGATATAGCGGGTGAGGAGACATGCTGTTGCAGCTTTTGAACATACTAAAGAGAAACAACAAGAGTTGTAAGCTCATATGGCACTTGCATGGGTTAAGATGTCTTGATTGATCAAAGTAAGTTTCGACTTAGCGGTTGAGACGCGCACTCTATGGGAACTGGAACTTCATTTGTAAGCAAAACCCTCGAGGCAAAAATGCTAATGGGCTGATGGGCATCATGAAAATGAATATATTGCTTAAAAATATTTTTTTACTTTGCAGTCAAGATTGGTACTTTAGGGAATACTCGGATTTGGGAAGTACTAAGCAAATGTTGTATCCCCAATATTCCAGCAAAGTTTCATCGTCCTAGCATAGCTGGAAGTACCTGAACTCGCGATCACCGGAATCAAAGACCCCCCCCCCCTCCAACTCCACCCACAATACCCGGAGCCAATCCGGTTCTGTAAATGATTAATCCAGAGCATCTATTTTCCATTCCCACGAAGTTCGATCCAGACCACACCAGTCTAAGCGGGTCAAGTATTTTCCGCCCTCTCCTCAATAATTACCGGATTCGGTCCGGAAATGAAAAAGATCACCAGAGAAAAATGTCCTCTGTTAAATTATTAAATTCCACTCGAATCCGGTCACCCGTTCCAAAGTTACACACGACTCAATATTCCGGATTCCCCTCCCTCAACTCCCCTCCCCCAAGATTATCATATCGCGGATTTTTTTTTTATTCCAAGTCAGTTCGACCGGGTCCCTGATATGCCTGCCAAGTTTCGTCGTGAAAATCCCAAAAAAAGGGAGTTCCGGGAAACCCACTCACCCCCCCCTCAAGTGTCTGGATCCAGTCAAATTGTGTAAAAGATTTACAGGGATCAGATAATTGTTTCTTCCCAGCAAGTTTCACACCGATACAATCATTCTAACTGTTTCTCGAGATTTCCGCCCCCCATCTCCCCCATGGTGCCCGTAGCCAATCCGATTCAGTAAATGATTTACCTAGAGCATCGGTTTGTTCTTCCCACAAAGTTCCATTCCGATCTCTCCATTCTAAGCGGGTCACGTATTCCCCCCCCCCCCCCAATAGTTGCCGGATCCGGTCCGGATATGAAAAAGATAACCGGAGAAATGTCCTCTGTTAAATTCTTAAATTTCACTCGAATCCAATCACCCATTCCAAAGTTACGCATGACTGAAAATTCCAGATTCCCCTCCCTCCACTCCCCTCATCATTATCAGATCGAATTTTTTTTTATTTTGAAGTCAGTTTGATCGGGTCAAGCTTCATCGTGAAAATCCCCAAAACCGAATTTTTTTTTTATTTTGAAGTCAGTTTGATCGGGTCAAGCTTCATCGTGAAAATCCCCAAAACCGCCATCATCGGAACCAGTACAATGGTCTAAAGGATTTATCTACAGCAGATGCTTGTTCTTCCCAGCAAGTTTCATTCCGATCCCTCCATTTTAACCGTTTCTTGAAATTTCCGGTCTCCCCCCCCCCCCAACTCCCCCCTGGCTACCGAATCTGGTCAAGACTTTAGATGGGACATCACAGATGTATAATCTATTCCGTTATTAAGTTTCATTACAATCTGATCACCCGTTCGAAAGTTACACACTTCTCAATTTCTCGGATTCCCCTGCCCTCCACTCCCCCCAAAAATGGTCGGATTGGAAAACTGATTATTTCTAAGTTCGTTTGGTCGGGTCTCTGATATGCCTACCAAGTTTCATGGTCCTAGCACAACTGGAAGTACCCTAACTCGAAAAAGTGTGACAAAATGCCCTAAATTTTCAAGTTTCCAGCGACGCCCACTCCCCCGCATATGGTCGAATCGGGAAACTGATTATTTCCAGGTTATTTTGGTCGGGTCCTTGATCTGCCTTCCAAGTTTCATTGTCCTAGCTCATCTGGAAGTACCCTAACTCGAAAAAGTGTGACAAAATGCCCCATTTGCAAGTTTCCAGGGCCCCCCACTCCCCCGCATATGGTCAGATCGAGAAACTGATTATTTCCAGCTTAGTTTTGTCGGGTCACTGATATTCCTGACAAGTTTCATTGTCCAGCACATCTGGAAGTACCCTAACTCGAAAAAGTGTGACAAAAAACTCGGACCGACCGACAGACCGACAGACGGAATTGTGATCGGTATATGGCACTTGAGCCAGAGGCTGCAAGTGCCATAAACACCGTATGCGATCAGTTTTAGTTATCTCTAAAGTCCCAACCGGCACGTATTGAGTCAAAAAGGCAGAATGCATTCGACAACTCCAATATTAGGAAAACCAGGTGGTAATACCAGTGCCTACCCTACCCTTAAGCCATACAACGCGAAACCTTATTGTGCATTAGGGACGAAATTCATATAATCTTTGCTTAGTGTAGGGAGAGGGAGAGTGCGCCGGTCGCGTGCGCAATGTCTCTTGGGATTATGAATGAATGAATGAATTATTTATTTGCTGTCTGGGCAGTCGTGTCGTCTCGTCGGCTCCAACTCGAAGGGGTTGAGATATTTTGTTCAAACTTGGTACCAGGATCCACTGGATCAAAGTACAGGCCAGGTTCGTAGGTGGGTCTTGTAACTCTATATTTAGAGGCGGGGGAGTTGGTTTTGAATTAACGGTAAACAAAATTTATTTCATTAAGTTTTTGACGCTGAATCCGTATCTGAACTTCGTTTTCTTACCGGACAAATAATTCACCTGGAATCCAGCCAAACTGGAAATTTGGTTGAAACTCAAAGTTGTTTCTGAAGTCGATTAGAGATTCAGTATCGGGGTAAGGAAACATACTGGATCCCGTTTTGGAATATGTTACAGATGAGCTGGAAGTTTGTCAAAACCCGGAAATTCGGATTGAAAGGTTCGCCTCTCGATGTCACCAGCCCTTTTGCTCTACATGCAGTTTGCCGAGAATAGCCTACTGCTAAAACGAGGACTCTGGTCAAAGTAAGAGACTTTTCTGAAGTCGATTACGGGTGATAAATTTATAACTGATTAGTTGTTTGGCCATAAGTTGTCAAAGAACACCAAAACGGTAACATTTTTTTTGCACATCTTCAAGCGGTTGATTATGGATGAATAGCAAAATGTTACTGGTGAAGACGAGAAATCCAAAAGATTCGGTTTTCTGTATAAACAAGACCAAAGGTTTCGATGGGATCCCAAAATTCAATATCTGATCCAGACAACTGGGTCTTGTCTTAGCCAGATCCAGTCATCGCCAGACTCCACTTTTACAATTAAAGTTCAGAAACAGATTAAGGCCAAATAGCTAGTCATCTGAGAAAACCAAGTTCAGATATGGATTCAGCATGTGTGTTTACCCCTATAAGTCATATCTATGTTGACGAAAACTTCCTGCCACTTCTGCCAATTTCCTGGTTTCGGAACTCCAGAACTACTTGTCCGGAGAAAAAATAAAGCTAAAAAACGAACTCAGGGTATCTTCTTTCCCCAATAATGAACATCTAATCAACTTCAAATAAAAAGTTAACTTATAACAAATTTTCCAACTCCAGCCGGATTCCGGTCGAACTAAATTTCCGAGTAAAATATGATTGTCAAACACGGATTCAGCATCTCTTCTTACCCTTAAATCGGTTATCCAATAAACTTGAAATAAAACTTAAGCTACTAACAATTTTCCGGTTTTGGCCAGATTCGGGGGGAACTACATGTCCAGGTAGAACATTTTTTCGCATAAGTGTTCAGCATGTCTTCTTGCCCTAAATCGAACATCTAATCAACTTCAAATAAAGCTTTTAATTTTACTTGACTACTTGTCCGTTGAGAAAATGGTTTTCACCATCGTCCTCCTTAAATCGAACCATAAATCCATAAATAAATAAACCCAATAAACCCATAAATCGAACATTTAATCAACTTCAAATAAAACTTTTACTTTTAACAAACTTTCCGGTTTTGGCCGGATTCCGCGCGAACTACTTGTCTGATGACAAAATGGTTTTGACCATCGTGTTCAGCATGTTTTCTTACCCCATAATCGACTATCAAATTAGCTGTTTCAAAATATTTTGCTTGCCCCTTAATTTGAACCCCCTCCCCCACGCCTAAATGTTGGGCTACAAAGCCCATCTACGAACCTGACTGGTCCGACGACCCAAAGAATCCTCACACCAAGTTTCATCAAAATATCTCATTCCCTTCGAGAGTTATCGTGCTTACAGACAGACAGACGGACGGACAGACGGACAACTTTTGCGATGTCATAGGTATCCCTCCACTTACGTTTTGGGATCCCAAAAAGTCCAATCAATTTTTGTGATCCCATCTAGAACTTTAGTCTTGTTTCCTCACTGTAGGTTAGAAAATAAGAACGATAAAAACATACTTTTCGCCGGGAAGGAAAATATCGGAACTACTTCCGATATTTTCCGCTTAAAGGTCCGCTCAAGGTGAAATCTTCGTCGCCCCTTAGCCCATGTTATGTTTAAACCAAAGATAAGCAGAAATCTTGAAAGCGGTCGTCAAGTCTCCCCTCGCAACTCCCAGAATTGAAGAGCAGAAGGAGACACTGGTTAAAAGCTCTTTTGCGGTTATCTGAAAGACTTCCCAAGGGATCCGTTTTCTTATTTTCTGTTCAAGAATTCCCATATCCAGAAACAACAAGATTCTTGTTTCAAAGGAGTTAAAATGACGACGCTGGTAGAAGGAGAAGCTTGGTATTCGTGTTTCGATTGTCCGATGTGCGGATGCGAGAATGAGAGTTTGGTACACGTGGTTTGCGAGTGCATGGAGCTGAGTGAATGGAGGAAAGAACAGTATGGTGTGAAAGATTTTGATGAAGAGTGGTTAATTAGAGTTGTTAGGAATGAATGTTTTACTACGATTAAGAGATTGGGGCCATTCCTGGGGACAGCGATGGAACATAGAAGTAGATTTTTGGATTAGGGAAGTAACAAAGAAATGTTGAAAACGGTTATTAGAGAAAAGAAAGATCAAAGAGAAGCTTCTCTCTTGTTGTTTTGTTGTGTGCGTTTTATTCTAGTATGTGATACTTTGTTGTCATTTTTGTTGCCATGGCCCTCGGGCTGCTTAGCAATTAACAAATCTATCTCTCTATCTATCGTATTTTCTGTTATGCCTGGGCCACATTCAGTCACATCTGTACGTAATTTGGTTTGCTAATTTGGTTATTACCCACTCTTACTTTTCATCCTGGTCACATCTTGAACGAATGAATTCAAGACAAATTAGCACCGTCATCACTCAAATGTAAACAAAACTGGCTAAAGTCAGTGACTCTGGTCTGTGATTGGTCCAAACACTCCGAAGTTACGTTTCAAAATGGCGGAGATGGATTTTTCCATCTCGACTATCTTACGTTTTCAGCGTCTTTTCTTCCCAATTTCGACCGTAAGACGGTCTTATTACCAGGTGAGACTATAGTGGGGCCCGGGCATTAGTGTTTCGGTTGCTTTGCTTTTCGCACTCTACTAAAAAGGCAGCATGGCCACAACAGGTTAAACACCTGCTGGATAATGCTGGCGTTTCGTCGGCACGGAATGAGGGTCAGTGTCCCCAAGATAATCCTGAAGATTTCCTCAGTAAGTTTATACCGCGCCTTCGGGACCAGGAGATTCAGGTTTGGCTAACTGATCTGGAGAAATCTCTTATCGCCAGATTAAAAAGTGTTTGGACAGGAGTTTTATCTGAAACTGAACATACCGTGGAGGATCCTTAAGTGTTGGTTGCAGGCGCGGGCAAACTGCATACCACTGCGTAAAAGATACTGGGAGTGTTTTGTTGATGGTGGATCGGGAGGTAAGTGTGTTTGCCCCCTTTGTGGGGAGGTTGGGGATGGGTTTGAGAATTTTCTGAATAGTTGCCGAAATTTGGTGAATCTGAGGGATACATTTTTTCGAGGGGATGTACCGCTGCTACTTTGGTATTTTGGGGACTACTTCGAGAGATTCAATTATTGCAGTATGTTGTTTTACAGAGAAAGGTGTGGCGCGGAAGGCAGCGACTTGAACCTGTTGAGTGTTATTTTCGCAATTGCTGTCCGTCCGTCGGTCTGTCGGTCCGGGTTTTGGGGATGGGGATGGGTTGGGGATGGGTTTGAGAATTTTCTGAATAGTTGCCGAAATTTGGTGAATCTGAGGGATACATTTTTTCGAGGGGATGTACCGCTGCTACTTTGGTATTTTGGGGACTACTTCGAGAGATTCAATTATTGCAGTATGTTGTTTTACAGAGAAAGGTGTGGCGCGGAAGGCAGCGACTTGAACCTGTTGAGTGTTATTTTCGCAATTGCTGTCCGTCCGTCGGTCTGTCGGTCCGGGTTTTGCTAGTTCGGGCACTTCCACATAAGCTAGGACGATGAAACTTGGCAGGCATATCAGGGATCCCAAATGATTAAGTTGTAAATAGTCATTTCCCCGATCCGACCACCGTTGGGGGAGTGGAGGGAGGGGGAATCCGGAATCTTGAGGAATTTATAACTTTAGAACGGGTGAACGGATAGCAATGAAATTTGATATTTGAAGAGATCTCGTGCTTCAGACGACCTACTTAAAATTCGGACCGGATACGGTGACTTATTGGAGGGAGCTGGAGGGGGGAACTGGAAATCTTGGGAAACGCTTAGAGCGGAGGGATCGGGACGAAACTTTGTCGGAAGAAGAAGCACAAGTCCTAGATGCATCATTGACATAACCGGACAACCGGACCGGATTCGGGCATTGTGGGGGGAGTTCCGGGGGAGGGAATTCGGTGATACCACGAGCTCGGTACTAGGACGATGAAATTTGGTAGGCATATCAGGGACCCGAACAGACTGCCTTAATAATAGTCGTTTCCCCAATCCGACCATCGTAGGGGGAGTGGAGTGATGGGGAATTCGGAAATTAGTAACATGCATAACTTTGGAAGGGGTAATTGGACATGCATGAAACTTGACAAGTGTCAAGAACATGTGCCTCAGATGTTCCTTTTCAAATCCGGACCGGATACGATACCTGGGGGGGGGGCTGGAAGGGGGCATCGGAAATCTAATGAAAGGCTCAGATTACAGGTATCGGGATGGAACTTGGCGGGAAGAACAAACTGAAACCTAGATACATTACTGACAAAACAGGACTTAATCGTGTCACGGTGGGGGAGTTGGAGGGGGTTTACCGGAATTCCAGTGATCTCGAGTTAGGGTACTTCCTGATGTGCTAGGTCCATGAAACTTGGCAGGCATTTTATAAATTCTACCAAATTGACTTGAAAATAGTCCCTTCCCCGATCCGATCATCGCGGGGGAAATAGAGGGGTGGGGAATGCGGACGTCCATGAAACCTGTCAAGTATTAAGAACAAGTGTCTTGGATGTTCAGTTTCAAGTCTGGACCGGATCTGATCACTGGGAGGGGGGAGCTGGAGGGGGCACCGGAAATCTCGTGAATCACTTAAAGTCGAGGCATCGGAGTTGGACTTGGTTGGAGGAGCAAGCGTAAACCGTAGATGCATTCCTGAAAAACAGGACCGGATCGTGTCACGGTGGGGGAAGTGGAGGGGGTTTCCCGGAATTCTGGTGATCTCGAGCTAGAGTGCTTTCAGATGTGCTAGGACCATGAAACTTGGCAGGCCAATTAGGGACTCTAACATCTTGACTTGAAAATAGTCCCTTCCGCGATCCAACCATCGTGGGGGGAGTAGAGGGATGCGGAATCCGGAATCAGGTGGCATTCATAACTTAGGAACGGATGATCGGATACATGAAACTTTATGGCCACTGGCTTTTAAATACACGTATATATATATATATAAACGCTTCTGGGAGGAATTTGCGAAGCTTTTGCTTAAAATTTTTACCACATGAAAAACAGTAAGGAAAAATAAGTAACGAAATGAAGAGGACCTAAATTTTAAGTAGTACGACTAAAGCATTGAAAGGAAGGGGGGAGATAGAATACCTGGCTGGCAAATTCATCTTGTAAGGCTGCTGACTGATTGGGGTACACTATTACCCCCACAATCTCAAGTGTTCGTTTTTTACAAGTGAAGCTATAAGATGAATTATCAGAATGAGAACTAAACTAGATCCACGTTGCCTGGACAACGTGAAGTATTGCGGCTACCTTTGTTCGGCTTCCCCCAATGAAGTGTCGCGAGAGCAACACTTTGGTTTGTTTCTTCGCTGTCGGTTAAATCAGTAGGCTAATCCGCTAATCGTCAGTAACTCAGTAACTCCGCGTTGAAAACAACAACAAAAGAATATCTGAAGAAGGTACTAAATTGACTTTGCAGCCGGTTGAACTTTTCAATCGTAGACATCGTGACGGATGAAAACTTGGACCACCATCTTTTATAATCTAGTTGTTATTATTAAATACCGTAGATGACAGTCTTTTAACTAGTACGAAACTACCTCATTGTTTTACATTATCTTTTGTGCCCGTTGCGTAAACGTTTTATTTTTGACTACAGCGATAGACCATCGAGAGGAACTTTCTTACCCTCAGATTTACTAAGATCGAATGCAATGTTCACCAAGTTTCTAACCCCTCATGAACCCACTCTAGCAACCGATTCTTACTTACAACTCCCTCTCACCATGATACGCATCAAGTAAACCGGAAACAAATAACAGGTACACCAAATAGCAAAAGTTGCAAGCCCATCATCGCTGAAGGTTATTTTAGCCTAACAGCCGATCATTTACAAGTCCCTTACATGTCTTACAATTGGGAACCAAATTGTTCTTACCATCAAATACACCGGTAACAAATAATTAGGTACACCAACTCATAAAAGTTGCAAGCCCCTCACTACCGAAGATGATTATGATCTAACAACCGACTGTTGCTTTCAAGTCCCTTGCATGTCTCGCAGTTGGTATAGGCCTATTTTTGGTTTGAGTGTGTAACTTGCTACTGAAGTTGCCAACCCCCTGAAATTTTCAAAATTGGTGTATCTCATAAAGGAATTTTTCTACCAAACAAGAGCTGAAAGCTCATATGGCACTTGCAAGAATAGGCAAAATGGTGGCAGGAGTTTTTTGTTTGGGAACTTTGTAGAGTCGGATATTATTTTATTATACACTAGTAAGTAAAAAGTAGACTCCTTGAACATTTTTCCCATTAAAATTCAAAAACAGATATAATCATCTGAGAAAACCAAGTTCAGATATTGAATCAGCATTTGTGTTTACCCCTATAAGTCATATCTGTTTTGACGAAAACTTCCTGTCACTCCAGCAAATTTCCCGGTTTCGGCCGAATTCCAAACTACTTATCCGGCAAAGAAAGAAAGCTCAAAAATGAACTCAGCGTATCTTCTTTCCCAAATATTGAACATCTAATCAACTTCAAATAAAAATTCAACTTCATTTTCCGGCGTCAGCCGGATTCTGGTCGAACTATATGTCCTGGTAAAAAATGATTGTCATACACGGATTCACCATCTCTTTACCCCTAAATCGAACATCTAATCAACTACAAATTAAAACATTAACTCATAATAACTACTTGTCTGGGTAGAAAATTGTTTTCACATATAACTGTTCAGCATGTCTTCTTACCCCTAAATCGAACATCTAATCAACTTCAAATAAAACTTTACTTTTAACAAACTTTCCAGTTTTGGCCGGATTCCGGGCTAACTACTTGTCCTGCCAAAAAACGGTGTTCACCATCGTGTTAAGCATGTCTTCTTACCCCTACATCTAATCAGCTTCAAATAAAACTTTTACTTTTAACAAACTTTCCGGTTTTGGCCGGATTCCGGGCGAACTACTTTTCTGAAGACAAAATGGTTCTCACCATCGTGTTCAACATGTCTTCTTACCCCATAATCGACTATCACATTATCTGTTTAAAAACATTTCATTTGCCCCTTAATTTAAACCCCCTCCCCCACCCCTAAATATAGGGCTACATAGCCCATCTACCAGGGGTGGCCCGAAGCACTGAGGCCAGGGGGGGTGAGACCCTTCATTTCAACGACTCATCGATCGTAATATACGACTCGCAGGTACCAACAAAAATGAACTGTTGCGACTTTGCGGCAATGGCGCATGCATCAGCTGAAATTATTCTTGTAATCAAAATTTTTGTATACATACCTTCATAGCCTCAGCTTTACATTTCAACTTTCGAATAAGAGGAAAGCTTTCAACGCCTGTACCCGGGACAAATTAAAGCAAGCGCCGCAGGCAATTTTTTTTGTTAATCTGCCTTTGTCTAGACAGATTCTACCCAACTTTTAATGTGTTTCAAATCTAAAAAGTTCCAAGCCTAATCGCCAAGTAAATGACACACCGTTCCTCTAAGTAGAGAATACTATGGAATGTGCCACAGGCGAAATTTTGTGAAACGCCGAGGAGGAGACCGTCTTTTTGCAACCCCATTGAAAAGGAAAAAAAAGCTTTGAAATAACAAATCTGACCGTCGAAAAAAGTGAAAGAATAGTGGCCACAGAAAACAAAGTAGATTTGCTCCGTATTAAAGCAAAAAAAGTAATTCCTGAAAAAAATCCCGATTTATGGACGTAAGCCGAGGAGCAGACCGTCATTTTGCGATCCCAATGAAAAATTAAGAATAGCTATAGAATCACGCCTCTGTCCATCGAGAAAGTGACAAAATAAAGCCCATAGAAAAGAAAGTAGATTTGCTCCGAACTAATAGCAAAAAAAGTAATTTTCACGTTCAGAACACACTTTCTCAGAAACGAAACGAGGAAAACAGATTTGCCAGTGCGTTAAAAAAAAAAATCTGGATTTACGGACGTAATGAACTTTTGGTTTTGGCCTGACAGGAGTTTACAGATCTAGAAAAAGACGCCAGGTTCGCCGACGAAACTAGAGACGAAACAGGTGATTTGATGTACTTTTGTTTCACAATAAAAGTACCGTGTACCATGTTATTTGTCCCTCGACACACTGTACTTTCATGCCGAAAACTAAAGCAGGTAAAGCTACAGTGAGCTACATCTGAAGAATTGCAACTTAAAACTGGTTTGCAGAATTTGATTCTACGCGACAGAAGATGCTATATACACAGCAAATGAAGACGATAAGTTCGGTTTTAGAATATCTTAAACATAAAAGAGATCATTTTCGAGTTGTATGAGTGTCCTGAATTTACGAAGTCTTTTCAGATGTGCTTTAACACTAGCATACAGGGGGCGTCACGTAGGGGGGGGGTGGATGCACCCCCCGCTCTCCCCCGATGTTGTCGGCTAGCCGGTAAAAAATAGATTTTTCGCGATTTTTCGTAAAAAGAATCGATTTTTTTGGGAAACAGTCGATTTTTCTTAAAAACGGTCGATTTTTTCGCAAAAAAAGACGGTAAAAATTACCAGCCAGTCGGTAAATACCTTGCTCCTCCCATATTTGATAGTGCTATGATTCGCAGTCAGCTTTGGCTGAAGGAATATTTTTGCTCCTCTTCCCCCCCCCAAACATTTTGATAGTAACGCCTCTGCTAGCATAGATGCCAAAAATTTACCTCCCGACTATAATGAGCTATTCCAGGGCCTGCGGAACCCCTCCTGTCCTGGGAAACGAATTTCGGGTATATGTTAAAATCCTACTTGTCCTTTTGAAGCGTTGTTCCTACCTCAACCTCTGTTTGTAATTGACATTTTTCGATTTGTTCTGGCACACTTCTTTCGTCTCCTGTCATTTGATTTCTGATGGCTTTTCCATTCGGTTTAAGAATTCTATTCCTTCTTTTTTCACTTATAGCCAAAGATGACCAAAAATCAATGCACATAACCTTGTCTCTCGCTTTTGGTCTATAAGGTATTTCAATGTTACCAGTCAGACTTCACTTTAACAACTAACCTATTGTAATTTTGACAGGCTAAAATCTGAAAGACCGAAGTTAGGCAGATACAAATCCCATGGGAGTAGAACAGGTAGCCGCATTGCTGCCCCCATGAATCATGTCTGCGACCTATCGGGTTACAAAACCTGGTTTAAACGACTTCTTCGGGGACTGGCTTACGACTGAAGCTGTGCAGAGACAAAATAAAAAAAAAAAAAAAATTTAAATGACTCGGATTATTTTTTATTAAAATGAATGCCCGGGACCTCGGCGAGGCCAAAATAAACGACTGATACATCTTAGCAAAAGGCCAAAATAAACGACTGATACGACTTAACAGAAGGCAGGAGGGGGTGAGTCACCCCCCCCCTCACCCCCCCTTCGGGCCACCCCTGCCATCTACAAACTTAATCTTACTCTTGACCCAAAGAATCCTCACACCAAGTTTCATCAAAATATCTCATTCCCGTCGAGAGTTATAGTGCGCACAGACGGACAACTTTTGCGACGTCATAGGTATCCCGCCACTTACGTTTTGGGATCCAAAAAAGTATTTTATTGGTGAAATTGGCTGTAATGATGCGGACTTTAAAGGCGCTAGAAATGCATCTGTAAGCAAAACCCTTGAGGCAAAAACGATAGCAGGTTCGTAGGGATCATTGATATATACCGTTTGGTCAAAAGTAGAATCTTTGTGGCACAACTGATCATAGGTTGAGATGTATCGTTTGATAAAAAGTACTTTTTGACCTTGTGGTGAAGATGCGCACTTTAAGGGAGCTAGAACCTCATTTGTAAGCAAAACCCTTGAGGCAAAAATGGTAATGGGCTCATGGGGATCATGAAAATGCATATTTTGCTTAGAAGTATTTTTCTTAATTTGCTGTCATGATTGGTGCTTTAAGGAATGGTCGGATTTGGAAAGTGGCGATTTCTAAGCCAATCTTGTCGAATTTACAACTCCAATGTATTTCAGCTTGACAATATCACAATTATTCGCAATCTCTCTACAATGATTGATTACCACCACTTGCTTTAACTGCTTGCTTGTTCGAACAAAGGCTTTGCCATCAGACACAAATAACATAACAGACGTACACCCAGTGCTTCCACTCCAGAATTTTGAAAAAACGTAGACATAGTTCAAAAATCAGGAGAAATCAGGAGATTCAGTAATCCAAAAAATCAGGAGATTTATAAGGAGAAGTTCTAGGAATCAGAAGTTTATAAGGAGATATAATGTCAAAGAGGAAAATATTCAAAGTACAGGTGTAGCGTGCAGGGGCGTCGCAAGTGCATTTCCGTGGGGGGGGGGGCAAATTTTACCAAATCTCTAAAAAAAATTACCGGATATTAAAAACCGAGAATTCGAGCTTTAAATTATGGAACAGAAAGAATTACGTAGGAATAGTAACATTAAAGGGCAGCTAAAAGACGATCAAATAACTATTAGGCGGCGGAGAATATGTTGCCGTATATATTGCATTATACCCAGGAGAAAATTGATCGAACGGCGCAGGCGAAAATTTTCGAAATCAATTTTTTTCTTCTTATAGGCTAGAATTTAACTGCTGCTCTTCTAAAAATTCTATCATTTACAGTGGATTAAATACAATGCTCTTAGTAGTTCTAGAAACCTGATGGAGCAACGTTCTGGCAACAGCAGTTACTGTAGTCTAGTCAATACTACTTGTGATCACATAAAATGAGCGCCACAGGCGAGTTATTTTTTAAGTTAGCTTTTTCCTGCCAAATTTAGCTATATCCATCCAGATTCTAGCTTCGTGACGAGTTCCTGCTTCCAAGCCATGCTCGACAAAAGAATAATTAAGAATATGAAGCCGTTTGCAAAAATCAGGAGAAAATTAGGTAGAATAGCGAAATATCAGTAGAAAATCAGTAGATCAGGAGACTCAAAAAGAAATCAGTAGGAGACCTAGAAAAAACGTAGATCTCCTGATAAATCAGGAGAAGTGGAAGCGCTGCGTACACCACACCAGTATTTCGTCGCAAGAAAATGTAGGAATTGCGTTGTAACGACAGGGTGTCAGAACTGCGCGTAAGATCGCATAGAGGCCATCTAGCGTTTCAGAAATGCATATATCCTGGTAGTTATGTTTGGCCAGAGAAGCCGCTGACACTTGCCATATTATTCCAAACCCCTTCGACCTTCGATTGCTCTAGATCTCTCCGAACGAACTTAAGCAAAGAATGACTCATCCAAGAGCAGAGCTATACTAGTGTGAAGAAAGAGTGACTTATCCAGGCGCAGAGCTAGACTATTGTGAAGAAAGGGGTAGGGGTTTGACAAAAGCTAGAAAAAGCGTTTCAGGAGATTTCGGGTATCCCCCTCCTGGCCCTCCTACCCCCCAGTTATCGGATCCGATCCGAATTTGACAATGAACATCCAAGACACTTGTTCTTGATACCTGTCAAGTTTAATGCACGCCCGATTATCCGTTCCAAAGTTACGAATGTTGCTAATTACCGGATTCCACATCTTGCCATGCCACTCCCCCATTGATGGTCGGATCGGGGAAGTGATTATTTCCAAGTTAATCTGGTTGGATCCCTGATATGCGTGCCAGGTTTTATCGTCCTAGGTCATGTGGAAGTGTCCAAACTAGCAAAATGCGGACAGACCGACAGACAGACAGACATTACGATCGCTATAAGGCACTTGAGTAAGCCCAAGTGCCATAAAAATGCATGACAACGTACTGTGATCAGCTCATCAAAGGCTATCCAATGCCGTAGAAAATAAAATTCTATCTGTCTTAGTTGAAAGGTTTCCAACTGTCACAACTTAGAAAGGAGCAGAAGCTAATTTCTTTGGCAATAAGAGAACTTTTAACTTTAAGAGGCAAATCTGATACCATTTCTCTACCGCAATCCCAAGTGAAACAAGACCAAAGGTTTCGATGGGATCCCAAAAATCGAATATTTTATCCGGACAATTGGGTCTTGTCTTCGCCAGATCCAGGCTAATCATCAGAGAAAACCACGTTCAGATATGCCTCTATAAGCCATATCTATTTTGACAATACTGACCGAAACTGTCAAATTTCCTGTTTCGCCCGAATTCGGAGCGAACTACTAGTCCACCAAAAAAGAAAATTCAGAAACAAATCCAGCGTAACTCCTTATCCCTATAAACAACATCTAATCAACTTTAAATAAAACTCTGACTTAAAAAAAAATCCAGTTACAACGATTCCGGACTAATTATAATGTCAGGGTAAAAACTGATTGTCATATACAAGCGTCTCTTCTTACCCCTATATCTTGTCATCTAACCAACATATTTTTCGGTTGACCGGATTCCAGGCGAACTAGTGGTCCGGCGAAAAAAAAATTTGACCATTATCTTCAGTATGCCTTTTTACCCTTAAATAGAACATTTAATAAACTTCAAATGAAAAACTTCGGAGAAAAACTTCTTTTATGAAAAACTTCAAATGAAACTTTTACTTTTAACCAACATTCTGTTTTTCGCCTTTTACCTTTTACTCAGCATGTCTTCTTACCCCATAACCGACTATCACATTAGCTGTTTAAAAATATTTTGCTTGTCCCTTAATTTGAACCCCCTCCCCCACCCCTAAATGTAGAGCTACAGAGCCCATCTACGAACTTGGCCTTACCCTTGACCCGAACAATCCTCACACCAAGTTTCATCAAAATATCTCATTCCCTTCGAGAGTTATCGTGCTTACAGACCGACGGACATACGGACGGATGGATAACTTTTGCGATGTTATAGGTATCCCTCCACTTACGTTTTGGGATCCCCAAAAATATGAATGATAGACTCGGCTGAATTCAAGAACAGAAATGGGTAAAGGAATAGATGGCAACACTTTCGGAGCCGTGAGAAAATGCCACTTTTTGGTTTCTGTAAATTTTTCTATACAAAGAAGAAATATTGTTTGTGGGGCCGGGTAGCTGCCGAACATATTTAAATCTTATAGATTTGAATCCATCTTCAATCTGAAACTGGTACCTGCCTACTAGAACGGAGCTTTCCACTCGAAAGCAGAAACACGGTTTAATGAAACGAAAGCTTGGCTGCATAACTTCAAATACTCCTCTCTGACACAGGCTATACAACTCCACTTCACTGCTCTGGCTCGAGGACAAGAAAAAAACATACCTTTTGGCCCCAGGCAAGAGTTCTACGGAGCTTTTCAAAATATAATCTCATATACATCATCCGTCCTGAGGTCCACACTTTCCGTAAATTTTCCCATTTTCCAGAAATAAGCTGAAATCATATTTGACTTTGCAAAACGTATAAGTCAGCTATATTTTATTAGAGCTATATTTTGGCCCTTCTTAGCAAGGGTCCTCTTTTGAAGCTGAAATCGGTGGCATTAGAACTAAAAAATAAATAAAAAATAACGGGACCAAACCAAACTCTTTATTCTGTATTAGTAACCCGCTGTCTTATTTGCTACGGCTCATGTGCCCTACAGTTCATGAGCCGTAAGGTCAGGAACTGTGAGTGAATAACTGTTGTATTTGTGGGATCCCAAAACGGAAGTGGAGGGATACCTATGACATCGCAAAAATGTCCGTCTGTCTGTCTGTCTGTGAGCACGACAACTCTCGAAGAGAATGAGATATTTTGATGAAACTTGGTGTGAGGATTCATTGGGACAAGGGTAAGGACAAGTTCGTAGATGGGCTCTGTAGCCCTACATTTAGGGGTGGGGGAGGGGGTTCAAATTAAGGGACAAACAAAATATTTCTAAACAGCTAATGTGATGGTTGACTATGGGGTAAGAAGGCATTCTGAGCACAATAGTGAAAACCATTTTCTCGCCGGACAAGTAGTTCGTCCAGAATCCGAGAAGAAACGGAAAGTTGGTTAAAAGCAAAAGTTTTATCTGAAGTTGATTAAATGTTTGGTTTAAGGTTAAGAATACATGCTGAAAACGATGGTGAAAACCATTTTCTCCCGAACAAGTAGTTCGTCCGGAATCCGGCAAAATTTGAAAACAAAAACAAAAATTTGTTAAAAGCAAAAGTTTGATTAGATGACAGATTAAGGAGATAAGAAGAGAGGCTGAGTCTGTATATGACCATCATTTTTCACCCGGACGTATAATTAGTGTATAATTAGTGTACTAGTGTTCGCTTGGAATTCGGGCAAAACCGGAAACTTGGCAGAAGTAAAGCAGGAAGTCTTATTCGGTATCGTCAAAAAGATATGGCTTATAGAGGTATATCTGAACTTGGTTTTCTCTGATGATTAGCCTGGTGAAGACAAGAGGGAAGGGGAATTCAGACCTGGAGGCATGTATAACTTTGAAACGGGTGATCGGAGCTTAATGAAACTTTACATATGACAAGACCTCGTGTCTCGGATGTCTATTTCAAGACCGGACAGGATCCGACTAATGTGGGGGGGGGGTCGGAGGGGGAACCGGAAATCTTGTGGCACGCTTAGAGTGGGGCGATTGGAATGAAGCTTGGTGAGAAGAACAAGCACAAGCCCTACATACATCAGTTACAACTGGACCGGATTCGGGCACTGTGGGGGAGTTAGAGGGGGTCCGGAATTCCCGTGGTCGCGTGTTAAGGTACTTCCAGATGCGCTAGGACGATGAAACTTGGCTGAACATTCGAGACTTGACACGATTGGCTTAGACATAGTCAGTTCTCCGATCTGACCAACGTGGGGGAGTGGGGGGAGGGGGAATCCTGAATCTGGAAGTATACATAACTTTTGATTTGGAAAGACCACGGAGAACCGGAAATCTTGTGACACGCTTAGAACGGAGCGATCGGGATTAAACTTGGTTGAAAGCTGCAACGAAAACCAAGTTTCATACCGAAATGCATCTGTTACATCACATATTCTGTATACATCAGTTACAGAACCGGATCGGGTTCGGGCACTGTGGCGGGAGCTGCCCGATGAAAATTTTCAAGAGTTAGTTGTATGGAGTTGTAAGTTTTAATAGCATACAGAAGTAACTGTTACCACTGCATGCTACTATTAGCAAAAAGGAACACAAGTTCATTTTTCTAGCGACTTTGAGCCTGAAGAGGAACCTTGCCAAGAAGGGCCAAAATTTAGCTCTAATAAAATTCAGCCGACGTAATCGTTTTGCACTATCAAATAAAACATACATTTTAATGATCCCGATAAACTTATCATCATTTTTGCTTCAAGAGTTTTCTTTATACGTGAATTTCTAGCGCCCTAAAACTGCGCATCATTACAGCCAAATCCAAAAGTAAAATAGTTTTTACGGACGATACTTTCTCGTGATTTAAGGGTCCACGATCATTCTTATCTCAGGGGATTTGCTTACAAATGATCACAACAAACCGACAAATTGAGGGATTCCTAGTTTCATCCTCTGACCCAGCCTGGCAAGTGCGACATGAGCTTCTAGCTCTTGTTATTGCACTTGCAGCTTCTCGCAAGTACCATATACCGATCACTTTTCGGTCTGTCTGTCTGTTGGTCCACTGTTCTCGAGTAGGGTACTTCCAGAAGTGGTAAGACGATGAAACTTGGCAGGCGTATCAGAGACCCAACCAAACTAACTTAGCAATAGTCACTTCCCCGATCGGACCACCCTGAGGGGAGTGGAGGGAGGGAGAATCCGAATTTTTTGGGCTATGTATAACAAAGGGTGACCGGATCTTAATGAAACTTAATATTTGGAAAGACGCTATGGCTCAGATGTCCTACTTTAAATCCGAACCGGATTCAGTGACTGAGGAGGGAGTTTGGGGGAGACCGGAAATCTTGAGACACGCTTAGAGTGGACCAAATCGGGATGAAACTTAGTGAGAAGAGCAAGCACAGGCTCTAGATACATCATTGACAGAACCGGGCCGGATCCGGGCACTGCGGGGGGCTTGGAGGAGGGTCCTGAATTCCGGTGATCCCAAGTTAAGGTACTTCCAGATTTGCTAGGACGATGAAACTTGGCAAGCATGTCAAGGACCCGACCAGATTGACTTGGAACTAGTCACTACGCCGATCCGACCATCGTTGGGAAATAGAGGGAGGGGGAATCCGGGATCTTGTGGCAGGCATAACTTTCGAACGGGTGATCAGATCTGCGTGAAACTTGAAAGTTTAAAAAGACAAATTTCTCAGATCTTTCATTCAGGTCTGGAATGGATACAATAAATGCGGGGGGGGGGGGGAGAGGGTTGGAGCCCCCGTAAACGTTGTGACACGCTTAGTGTGGAGAGGTTAACAGGAAACTTGACGGGAAGAACAGGCAAAAGTCCTAGATACATCTTCTATGGAGCCAGACTGGATCCGGACGCTACGGGGGGGCTTGAACAGGGGGGACTCCGGTGACACCGAGTTAAGGTACTTCCACATTTGCTAGGACAGTGAAACTTAATGACAGGCTTATCAAGGACCGAACCAGGATTCTTATAAATAGTCACTTCCCCGATAGGATCATCGTGGGGGGAGTATATGGAAAGAGTATTCGGAACGCATTTCTTTCGAACGGGTCTTCAGCTCCTATCTAAACTCGATAATTGACAAGAGCACGTGTCCTTGATGTTCCCTTTCAAGTCCGGACCGGATCCGACTACTGTGGGGGGGGGTATCTGATGATACACTAAAGGGATCGGGATGGAACTTGGTGGGAAGATTGAGCAAATCCTCTAGGTAAATCATTTGTAGAACCTGACTGATTCTGGCAGTGCTTACAAAATAATCCCTTAAAGTGTGCATCTTAACCGCAAAGTACAAAAATACTTTTTATCAAACGATACATTTTCCTGGTCCCTAAGGGCCCAGGTCATTTTTGCCTCAAGGGTTTTTGCTTACAAATGAACTCTAACTACCTTAAAGTGCGCATCTTAACCGCAAAGGGAAACAAACACTTTTGACCGAAACATATATTTTCACCATCCCAAAGACAAGATAGTCAGTTGTGCCTCGAGAGTTTTACTTGCAAACAAATTCTTAGCCCTCTTAAAGTGCGGATCATACCCGCAAAGTGCAAAAAAATACGTTTGACTAAACGACAGATTACGATTCCCAAGGTCCCATGGCTATTTGTGACCCAAGGGATTTGAAAATGATTACAATAAACCCACGAATTTTCAAATTCCCAGTTTCATCGTCTTACCCAAGTTTGCAAGTGGTATATCAGCTTCTAGCTCTTGTTCTTCTTATTTTTGTCTGATTTATCAAATACGCTAAGAATTAATGCACAGAAATACGCTGCTTACGGGAAATGGTTGTCAAAAAAGCGTGCCCTCTGAAACTAAAATGTAATATATCAAATACCTTAGTGGGGTAAGCGATAGGCTAATGGACCGTTCACGCTTGTGTTGTAACATGAATAAAAATACTTCCCCTTGTAAGCGTTATCCTCTTCTTTCGTTCAACTTAAAAATCAAGTTGTACGCCAACGTATGTACAAATTAACCACACGGAGCCTGGAGCCTGACAATGAATCCCAAGAGAACCTAACCTTTGATGACTTTAGGGAGGGATAGTAAACATACTGAAATTTGGAATTTTATATCAGCCTCGACCGGTTTTGGGCAAATTCAGTCTAGTGCTGTGTATGTTAGACCAATGTAGATTTTTCGATTTTTGTTTAGAGCCTACCAGGATTGCTGTGATTATTTCAGATAAGGTAAAAAGCTTGTAGTTGTCAAAACGCAATTAGCTGTATAGTCTAGTATGACTGACTTTCCATTCAAAGAGCTAATTCAGTTTCAATTATATTACAAATATCTCTCCTTATCCGTTTCTCTCTTTCTTAGTTGACAGTCACGTGATGGAAACGCACGCTGTGATTGGTCAGGTATAACTTTTAACACACAAAATAGAACCCGTTCCTATTAATTTTTACTACAGCAAGCCTGGCGGGATGAAAGTTTTACCACAGATATTCGCGGATAGCAAGTATAATTCAGGAGTTCTGCGCCTTAAACGTAAGCGTGAACGGTCCTTAAGTGATGGCTTCAGTTGGTATGGTTGATCAAAATCTTCAACGTTGTCGTCGGTCCCGTTCGCCCTTTCTTTTGTGTATGGCCGATTGTGGTAATCGGCCACAATCCTGTATTGGTAGATTTTCTTCTCCAGACTGACGCTGACTAGCGCTTTGTAGATTTGGTACTCGGTCTTCTTCGGGAATATCGTTGAGGTGATTATGCTGATGGAGCCGTGGATTTTTAGGGGATCCGAAGGCGAACTTGATTTTTAAATGGCCGTTGAAGTGTTTATTCCGATATCAACCGAGATGGAGTTTATTTAACTATTATAACTTTTTCGAACAGAGTTTTTTTCTGTAGGTAGGAATTGTTCTTCTTTAGTAGGCTAGTAATTTTTTTGCTTTTTTTTATGGGGGGTTTTATTTTAGTGAAGTGGAAAACCAGGCATACTGTGGACTACAAAAAAGACTACTGTTGCGACCCAAGCACTTCTGTTTCTATCAAACAATATTTTAAAAGTGTGGAAAAGCAGATGCTAGCTAGCGCTGCACTAGAAGAGATAGAATTAATGTCAGCGGCAAATACAAACATCGCGTTGAAAAAAAGGAGCAAAAATAGAGAAAACAAGAGCTACGAGCTCATATGGCACTTGTTACGAGTAGGCACGGCTCGGTTATGTCAATGATATATCTAGTGTTTGCTAGGTGTCTTCCCACCAAGTTTCATCTCGATCCCTCCACTCATAGCGTTTTCCAATATTTCCGGTTCTCCCCTCCAGCTCCCCCCAAAAGTCACCGGATCCGGTCCGGATTTTAAGTGGGTCGTCTGAGGCATGAGGTCTTTCCAAATATCAAGTTTCATCGAGATCCGGTCACCCGTTCAAAAGTTATAAATACCTCAAGATTCCGGATTCCCCCTCCCTCCACTCCCCCGACAGTGCCCGAATCGGCTCGGTTATGTCAATGATGTATCTAGTGTTTGCTAGGTGTCTTCCCACCAAGTTTCATCTCGATCCCTCCACTCATAACGTTTCCAAAGATTTCCGGTTGCCCCCTCCAACTCCCCCCAAAAGTCACCGGATCCGGTCCAGATTTTAAGTGGGTCGTCTGAGGGATGAGGTCTTTCCAAATATCAAGTTCCATCGAGATCCGATCACCCGTTCAAAAGTTATAAATACCTCAAGATTCCGGATTCCCCCTCCCTCTACTCCCCCCACAGTACCCGAATCGGCTCGGTTATGTCAATGACGTATCTAGTGTTTGCTAGGTGTCTTCCCACCAAGTTTCATCTCGATCCCTCCACTCATAGCGTTTCCCAAGATTTCCGGTTGCCCCCTCCAGCTCCCCCCAAAAGTCACCGGATCCGGTCCAGATTTTAAGTGGGTCGTCTGAGGGATGAGGTCTTTCCAAATATCAAGTTCCATCGAGATCCGAACCCCCGTTCAAAAGTTATAAATACCTCAAGATTCCGGATTCCCCCTCCCTCTACTCCCCCCACAGTGCTCGAATCGGCTCGGTTATGTCAACGATGTATCTAGTGTTTGCTAGGTGTCTTCCCACCAAGTTTCATCTCGATCCCTCCACTCATAGCGTTTCCCAAGATTTCCGGTTGCCCCCTCCAGCTCCCCCCAAAAGTCACCGGATCCGGTCCAGATTTTAAGTGGGTCGTCTGAGGGATGAGGTCTTTCCAAATATCAAGTTCCATCGAGATCCGATCACCCGTTCAAAAGTTATAAATACCTCAAGATTCCGGATTCCCCCTCCCTCTACTCCCCCCACAGTACCCGAATCGGCTCGGTTATGTCAATGATGTATCTAGTGTTTGCCAGGTGTCTTCCCACCAAGTTTCATCTCGATCCCTCCACTCATAGCGTTTCCCAAGATTTCCGGTTGCCCCCTCCAGCTCCCCCCAAAAGTCACCGGATCCGGTCCGGATTTTAAGTAGGTCGTCTGAGGCATGAGGTCTTTCCAAATATCAAGTTCCATCGAGATCCGATCACCCGTTCAAAAGTTATAAATACCTCAAGATTCCGGATTCCCCCTCCCTCTACTCCCCCCACAGTACCCGAATTGGCTCGGTTATGTCAATGATGTATCTAGTGTTTGCTAGGTGTCTTCCCACCAAGTTTCATCTCGATCCCTCCACTCATAGCGTTTCCCAAGATTTCCGGTTGCCCCCTCCAGCTCCCCCCAAAAGTCACCGGATCCGGTCCGGATTTTAAGTAGGTCGTCTGAGGCATGAGGTCTTTCCAAATATCAAGTTCCATCGAGATCCGATCACCCGTTCAAAAGTTATAAATACCTCAAGATTCCGGATTCCCCCTCCCTCCACTCCCCCCACAGTGCCCGAATCGGCTCGGTTATGTCAACGATGTATCTAGTGTTTGCTAGGTGTCTTCCCACCAAGTTTCATCTCGATCCCTCCACTCATAGCGTTTCCTAAGATTTCCGGTTGCCCCCTCCAGCTCCCCCCAAAAGTCACCGGATCCGGTCCGGATTTTAAGTGGGTCGTCTGAGCCATGAGGTCGTTCCAAATATCAAGTTTCATCGAGATCCGATCACCCGTTCAAAAGTTAAAAATACCTCAAGATTCCGGATTCCCCCTCCCTCCACTCCCCCCACGGTGCTCGGATCGGGGAAGTGACTATTTCCAACTTAATCATTTGGGGTCCCTGATATGCCTGCCAAGTTTTATCATCCTAGCTTATGTGGAAGTGCCCGAACTAGCAAAACCTGGACAGACCGACAGACCGACAGACCGACAGACCGACAGACCGACGGACGGACAGAAATTGCGATCGCTATATGGCACTTGGCCGAAGGGCAAGTGCCATAAAAAGACAGTGATAAATGTTCAGTAACAACCTTTTTGAAAGCAAAGTAAGATGTTGTTTCAGCTGAGAAGTTGTATTTTCAGTGGAAGTGTCAAATGTGACCTATGCTGGTTGGCTACGGAATTGGGATGTTCTTTAATATTTTAAACAATATTTTTATGCAATATTTTTAAACAATTTTTATTTTAATATTTGCTTGTACTCTTTTTTCTGAAAGAGATGTTTCTTATTTTTTTTTTTTTAGGCCAGCTTCTACTTTTCGGGATTTGAGAAAAAGGGCTCGATGAACTTCTGCGGAAGTAGACAGAAATCGTTCAACCTGTCTGGAGGTTGATATTATATCATATCAACCTGATATGATATCATATAAGTCATTGTCTTAAATCTTATGACCCGTTGGGACATATGAAGATTATGCATTTCATACCTTTTCGAGAAAAGTTATTAAGTTGTATTTTCGATTTTCTTATTCTTTATTTGTTTCTTTTTCTGTGTTCGCTTCTTGTGTGTTGTTGCTATGGCTAGTCGGCTTTTGTAACCACTAATCGTATGATATTAAATGTTGGCACTATGAAAACCCCAAACTCAAGGCGCGGGTCAAGGAGATAATGCACGCACCAACAGCCAGCTAACTCACGCAGCGATCACACACTTATTCATATATAAATTATATTCGTGACTTCAGTTTCAATTTAGAAAGAAAGATACGAAAATGCAAATAAAACTGATCAAATTAATGTAATTATCAGATAAAAAGCAGTACTGTTCTTGAATGAGTTACGGAACTGGTGTTGTCAGAATTCGCTTTCTCTCATGTGTGCAGGAAGTCACACTTCGTCATCTAGAGTCTGAGTTCACTTCTGCATACACTCCAGAATATTAGAAGACGGGGCAGTAAGTCTCCTCGGACAGACCAGATACTCGTGTCCTACACATATATCTCTGTATAGTTCTCAGCACAAAACGTATTCATACACATACCATCAAGATTCAGCCAGAAAGGACCCCATGACCGACAAATCTTTACAGTGGTTTTGGTGTTTCCTTGTCCTAAATTTCTCTATAGATGACCCATTCTTCCCACATGCATTTATTTTAAGTTTGCCAAGTATCTGCTGCATTTGCCCCCTTGGACCAGCAATTCTTTCTTGGCGCAGAAATTCCATCTGGTTCTGCCTGCTAAAATTATTGATAAGAGAGTGGAATATTTCATCTTCCGCTAGTAAACTGGACCACCAGTGGTCTTCCCTTTTCGCAATCTGTAGTTATGTCTGTGCTGTGTTCAGTGTCCCTACGTGGATTGTCTTTCTTCTTGTTGTTGTTTCTTTCTTTTCCTTTTTTTGTACTCCGTTACTAGGGCTACACGCCCTCCATTGTTTTTGACGGGTAATAAATAGATTGATTGGTTGATTGATTATTTGAGGCTAGAGCGAATTTTCATCATTCATCGAAGATCAGAGCACTTGACATAAACTGTGAGATAAGGTAAGAAAACGATCCAGCTTCAGATACGACAGTCCCAAATACAGATAACTGTAACTTATACACAGATGCACATATACTGATATGACCCACGCGTATCAAAATGAATAACCCAGATAGGACCCCATGATCAACCTTTACATTGGCGTAGGGGTGTCTCGTTCCCTGTAAATGACTCAATCCTCCCACATGTCAGTTATTTGAGGAAAGTGGAGCGAATTTTCATCTTCGCTGAAGATCAAAGCACTTGACTTCAGAAGATCACATCTGTGAGATAAGAAAACGATCTGGCTGGACAGGTAATCTTTCCCCTTCTTAAGAATACATGCCCTCAAGCATCTTCCGCATTCATAAAAAGAAGAAGACAGCTTTAGATAGCTTTCAAAGGCTTTCAGGAGAAAGGCTAATCGACTTAGAGCCACTCGAAAGATCGAGAACTACCTAGAGAGATTGAGTGTTTAGCGTTACTTGAGAGAGTAAAGAGGGTCGATAAGTCTCCCCAGGTTTCCAAAGGAGGACAATGTATCCTTAAACAATGATTTTTTTCTGCAATAAATCTTATCATTCACTTCAAAAATTATATTGTCTCACAAATCCTATAGAAAGATACTGCTAAGTTGAAGCTTTTTAATTGGCAGTCATTGTCAAGAGCAGATTGAATGTATAAGTACATTACGAAGTAGTCTAAATGTCTCCAAATGTGTTTTATGTTTATTTACCATTTTTTGGTAAACAACAATAAACAATACATGTGTATACTATCTATAGCCTAAATAACAAATAAACAACAACTGATAGCAGTTTATTCCTGCCACAAATAAACATTAGCCTACTGCAAGGAAGTCAAAAGTGCCATGTTTTATTTGAGAGAATAAACATGGGCAGATTGGCGGCTTAGGTTGGGGGATTAACCACTTCTTGAGCTTCGTTGTGTAATTTCAGACTTTGTGCTCTTGCTTTAGTTTCTGTTCAAAGTGGATCTCACTTGACAGATTTGTTATTTTATTACGGGGCAATAGGTTGGTCATATATGGTCATATATTCCTGAGCCCTGTGAGCAATATCTACGGCTTATTTTAGATTGGGATCCGGGCGGATTGGTGTGTGATTTTTTAGACGTAGGGAAGCGAGAGAAAAAAGACCAAAGGTTTCGATGGGATCCCAAAAGTCTAATATTTGATTCAGACAATTGCGAACAAACTACCATACTTTTCCAGAAAAAAAAAAGTTCAGAAACGAATTCATCGTATTTCCTTACCCGTATAAAGAACATATAATCAACTTCAAGTATTTTATTCAAACAATGTTTACAACGGATACGTCAGCTCTGATTTTTCATCAGCGATATTTCGGCCCTTCTTGGCAAGGGTCCTCGTCAGGCTGTCAGTCTTCTTGTTCAACTTCGGAGAAGGAAACAAACCTGTAATCAATTTCCTTCTCCGAAGTTGAACAAGAAGACTGACAGCTTGACGAGGACCCTTGCCAAGAAGGGCCGAAATATCGCTGATGAAAAATCAGAGCTGACGTATCCGTTGTAAACATTGTTTGAATAAATGTTTCAAAGTCAGCTTGGGCTCAAAGAATATTTAACTTCAAGTAAACTTTAACTTATAAAAAAAAACGGTTTCAACCGGATTCCGAACGAACTATATATCCCGGTAAAAAAAAAGATTGTCATATACAGATTCAGCGTGTCTTCTTACCCCTAAATCTGTCACCTGATCAACATCAAATAAAACTTTGCTTTTAACAAATTTTCCGGTTTTGGCCTGATTCCGGGCGAACAAGTTGTCCGGGTAGAAAATACTTTTCACGTAAGTGTTAGAATGTCTTCTTTACCCCTAAATCGAATATCTAATCGACTTCAAATAAAACTTTTACTTTTAACAGACTTTCCGGTTTTGGCCGGGTTCCGGGCTAACTACTTGTCCAGCGAAAAAATGGTGTTCACCATCATGTGCAGCATTTCTTCCTACACCTAAACCGAACACCTAATCAACTTCAAATAAAACTTTTACTTTTAACAGACTTTCCGATTTTGGCCAAATTCCGGGCTAACTACTTGTCCGGCAAAAAAATGGTTTTCACCATCGTTTTCAGCATGTCTTCTTACCTCGAAATCGAACATCTAATCAACTTAAAATAAAACTTTTACTTTTAACAAACTTTCCAATTTTGGCCGGAGTCCGGGCGAACTACTTGTCCGATGACAAAATGGTTTTTACCATCGTGTTCAGCATGTCTTCTTACCCCATAATCGACTATCACATTATATGTTTAAAAATTCATTTGCCAGTAATTTAAGACCCCTTCCCCACCCCTAAATGTAGGGCTACAGAGCCCATCTACGAGCTTGACCTCACTCTTGACCCAAACAACCCTCACACCAAGTTTCATCAAAATATCTCATTCCCTTCGAGAGTTATACTGCGCACAGACGGGCAGACGGACAGACATACAGACGGACGGACGGACAGACGGACAGACCGACAACTTTTGTGATGTCATAGGTATCCCCCAGGGTTGGTCACCAAAAGTAACTTCGTACACCCTGGAAAGTAACCCAAAAGTATCTCAAAGTAACCTAATGTAACCCAAAGTAACCCAATGTAACCCTGAGTAACCCAAAGTATCCTGAAGTAACTCGAACACCCTGGTTCTTGGTGACCAACCCTGGGGTATCACTCCACTTACGTTTGGGATCCCAAAAAGAAGGCCACTTGATATTTGGGGAGTTCTGGATTGTGAATGGAAGAAAGCGATTCAAGCAGGGACCTGCTTCTAACAAATACAGTTGGAACTATGAACATGTAGTTTGTGAATATACCGAATGAATAAGGCAGCCTTTGACACTGCAGTGGAAAGACATGGTATCGCCGAACAACTAGTTTTTTTTAACCACCAAATGTACAAGGTGACAGTGGAGTAAAAAGAAAACAGGAAAAACAACACAAGTAAAAGTCAACATAAAACCACGAAAGCTCAGACTAAATTACTAACGGCCCTAAAAATTACAAGGATGATGGGCTGGATGAATATATGTTTCTAGTATATCAGTAATGGATTTTCAGCCGATAGTCTGTATGACACGAAAAGATAGAACATTTATTTTTTTAACCATTCTATATGATGCTTATATGCCCTACGTATATATTTACAAAGTTTTACGATGAAGTTGGGGTACGTAGACTGCGGGATATTGAGATAAATTCTGCTCGGGCTGATAATGTTAGCAGATAAATTCAGCTCGGGCTGATAATGTTGGTAGGAAGTAAGTAAGTAAGTAATATATTTATGACCGCCGGATTTGAAAGTAAATACACTGTCAGAAGTTTCATAGAATATAGCACAAGGATGCGCAGTTTCAACAGACCACAGTTGGGACGTAATCTGATGTGTTGAAAACGATATGCCTGAAATGTTATAACAAACATTGCCGGGAATAGCCGAAAAACCGCCAGAAAAGCATCTGCTGAATTTCCCATCTCATGACGACAAACAAAAAAGTCAGCAGATTCTTTTTCCATATTTCTTGGCTGTTTGGCAATGCTTGTTATGCATAACATTTTATGTAACATTTAAAAAATAACAACAGATTCCATCCCAAGCTTCCCCAGTGTTGTCTGTGTCCTTGTATTATCTGTTATGAAACCTCTGACAGTCTACTTTTCTTTTAAACAGACTTCGGCGAGGAAACAATGGATCCTGTCGTGTCCAGAATGAGCGTAGAAGGAACAACAAGTGCGCAAGCGCTCAAACGTGGAGTGTGAAAGTGAAATCTGTATCACATTGTATATACAAACAGCTTTAGAACCAAGACATTCACATACCCAATACCCAAAAAAGTATTGAAATAACCTAATATGTAATCAACCCACTTTAAAAGCTTTAAATGTAAACAAACTGCAAATACAAATCCAAAGAAATTGTTAAGATCTTGCACTAATAGCTTGAGTTCCAACAATGGTCTGCCAGCCAGTCCGACCCTTTAAACCTCTTTTCTATTAGCAAGATAGTAGCAAAAAGTGTAATAAACCAAATCATAGCAGCCTAATACCCCATTTGTCACAATTCATTAAGAACGGCATATCGTTGATCATATGACAAAACCGTCCAGTTTCCAACTATTCATTAAAGATTAGTGTACGTCGCGTCGTCTTATTTGTTGCTGTAAAACCAAGATCGTCATCCATAGATATATCTCCCCAAATAAACAAGAGTTCAACTTCAGACCTGTCATAGAAGAACTTAACTCACGGGAAATCTGGGCCCAGCTGCCCATAGACAGGAGGGGGGGGGGGGGGGGGGGTCGGGGCTTAGAGTTCGATTCCGGTAACGGGTCAAAAACTTTTTTCATGGGCAATTTGGGCCCACTTGCCCATGAACCGGGAGGCTGGGGGTTGGTTGAACTCCACATATATATACCCAACCCCTATGAAAAAGCATTTCACAGCCTTGTCTCCAGTTACTGTCACGTTAAAAACATTAAAAAATGGGCAACCTGGGCCCAATTGCCCTTGAACCAAGTAGGGGTGTTGGGACCGGCAAAACGTAAAAACAGATCCCAATGATCACAAACCTTCGAAGTTTCAACTTGATACATGTCGATTCTTGTCACGGGTAACGATCCTGGGCAATCTGGACCCAGTTGCCCGTGAACGGGGTGGGTGGGGGAGGTGCAACTTTCAAAGCAATTTATTAGCCTTACGATCTACAGGTAAAAGGAATATCATCGTATTATGTCCAGTTCTGGTCAAGTTTTGAACATTTTTCACTGGGCAATCTGGGCCCATTTGCCCCTGCACCGGGTTGGGGTGGGGGTTGGAACCCCAAAAGACACAACTAGACCCCTATACCCACTAGTGTACCAAGTTCGTACTTGATACTTGCACTGGTTCATGAGTTATGAGCTCCACAAAATACGGTGAAAACCGTAAACCGAAAGCCGAAAGCTGCTACAGCGGTGGGAATAGTGGATTGTTCCAAGGAACACTCCACTAAAAACCTTGGACCAGGGTAGCACTTGCGTCTTGTTGAATTTTACCAATAGTGTATTGTTGCAAAACGATCTTGGTAGGTACAGATGTCTCAGTTTCTTAATTGGCCTATTTTTTTCTTAAATATGATCAACACCACGTCGAAAAGCTATGGCTTTTAATTAATAACGTTAACTTAGCGGTTTTCTTGTTAGTATTGTCGGCTGCTTCCAGCTTTACTCTACGGGAGTCAAAATATTTGAAACCAGAATGCGCCGTGGTTAAAAAGTGGGAACACCAAACAAAGAAACAAAACTAAGTCCAAAACAGAAGATAGACCTGGTGGCCTACCATCTCTTTCAAAATGAGAAACAACGCTTCGAAGCCTTATGCGTGAAAGGGTTGTCGGCGGACCTTGAAGGTTTCGGCAAAGTTTGCGATGCGCGCCTAGCAAAACTCTGCTAGGCAGAAAGAGCGCTAAAAAGTCGCAGAAGCTTATAATTTCATAAGGGAGCTAGGGACAAACAAAACGCAGGACAAGCAAGAGCGGTCCTTTAAGCATTTTCTTTTTTTCCATACTTTCTACCAGGAAAGTGAAACTGCATGGAAATGTAATACAGTATGCTTATAGTCCAAAGGATGTTGCTGGAACTTGTTTTTTTTTTAGTGAAACAGTATAGTTATTAAAAATGTTTCAGAGCAGGCAGAAAAAATAATCATATTGTTAAGCGAATTAGTTCTGCAGGGGCTCTATGAATAACCAACTACTAAATAAGAACAGGATTCGTACATTTCAGGGACATAACATACCTTAAAACTCCTCCATCGTATTACAAGGCAGTGGCTGTTCTGAGACAGTAAAACTGGAACGTGGAAAACATCTCAACAGCATCCGTAAAGTGTCTGTATTTTGTCTTCTTCGACAGGAATTCTTCTGCCACTACCATGAAAAATTTGAATTTTTCGTCGATATCAGGGTGCTCTCTCTCCAGGCCATGCAGTGCCTGTAAAATTTACACACCTATAAGCAGGATCACTCAAGAGGGGGAGGGTAAGGCTTCGGACGAAAGGCTGGGGAAGACAAGGACGTGTCCTTTTTACTATCCTGATTTATTTCTAGGCGGAAATCTGAGTTTAGCTGAAGATTCGAGTTGGTACCTAAAACAGACGTGCGTCTTCGATGTCAGAAAATCTAACCATGGACAGACTCACAAGCGATGGTGTTTTTGTCGAGCACTAAAAAGACGGTTTTGCAGACACAATGTTATATGTTACCTACTAGATTTTCAGGGCCTAATGCGTGAACTCAGTTCCGGAGAGCTTCGGGCGGCTGAGCACCTGGGACTATTTAAAAATAAATTGAAAAAGTATTTGTTAGGCCAAGGTTCATAGTTTTTTCTTCTTGTTTTTCTTATTACTTTTCTTTTGTCTCATTATTATTATTAAATGAGTTGATGAGAGATTGGTTATTATTTCTTGTTTTAGTGCTCTTTTCTGGTATGTTTTGTTTCTAGTTAATTATTAGTTAGGAAATGAGTTTTATGTACCCGCCCAACTGCAAGTGCTTTTTTGTACCTTTCTTGGGGCGGGTACTTGCAACATAGTTAAATGTATTTGACCGTATTTTGGCCGAATTCCGAGCGAACTACTTATCCAGCAAAAAAAGAAAAAATTCAGAAACGATTCAGCGTATCTCCTTATCCCTATAAAGAAAAATTGCAATGAACTTCAAATAAAACTTTAACTGATAAAAAAAAATTCCGGTTTCAACCGGATTCCGGACGAATTATATGTCCGGGTAAAAAGTTATTGTCATATACAAACTAAGGGTATTTTCTTAGCCCTAAATCTGTCATCTAATCAACTTCAAATAAAACTTTCGCTTTCAACAAATTTTCCGATTTGGCCGGATTTCGGGTGAACTAGTTGTCCGGCGAGAAAATGGTTTTCATCATAGGTTCAGCATGTTTTCTTGCCCCATAATTAGCTGTTTAAAAATATTTGGTTTGTCCCTTAATTTGAACCCCCAACCCCTAAATATAAGGCTACAGAGCCCATCTACGAACCTGACCTTACCCTTGACCCAAAGAATCCTCCCACCAAGTTTCATCAAAATATCTCATTCCCTTCGAGAGTTACAGTGCTTACAGACGGACGGACGGACGGACAACTTTTGCGATGTCATAGGTATCCCTCCACTTAACGTTTTGGGATCCCAAAAATGATATTCAGTCACATGACTAAGTGCCAAACGTTTTTCCCACCAATTTGACGAAATCCCATGCTCTATTGTTGGTGATGATGAAAGTGAGACGACTTTTTCAGATACCCCGTCAGTTACCATAGTTAGACCGTGGTATCTGAATATCAGATACCATGATGACTGGCCAGATACCACGATGACTGGAAAAACGACTTTTGACGTGGTATGAGACACTACGTTAATATACCGCAAAAACGGCTTTAATCTGCATAAACTCAACCATTGTTATTACCAAGTCTGTTTTTTTCCTGTTCAAAATTCCTTGCTCGGGTAAATATTCCTTCAGCTGACTGCGAATAACAGTTGACAGCGCTAAATGAGGTCTAAACTAAGTTGTATCGGAATTCCACACAAGCGTGACGTCACAGCCATCTGATCTATTTTTCCTCAGAAAACAAGCAAGTGCGCAAGGGCTCAGACGTGGAGTGTGAAAGTAAAATGTTTATCGCATCTTAGAAACAACCAAGTTTCAATACTGAACGTCTTGCTAGCCAGTCCGACCCTTTAAACATCTTTTCATTAGCCAGGTAATAACAAGTGCAATAAAATGAAATTGTTGTATTACCACATAACCCCCTTGTCGAACTTCGTATAGAACGGTAAAAATCAGCCCAATATCTTATGCAGCGGAAGTGTGAGGAAATAAAAAGGGGGAGAAAATTGAGCGCGTGCAGCTAAGTCATTATAAAGGTTGATCGGGGTAAGTGGAAAGTTTAACGGATTAGTACTAAGAGGTGACCTAGGTATTCATTCACTGAGAGGTAAGAGACTAGTAAAAATAGTGAAGTACTGGGAACGGATATCGAGTTTGCCAGATAATAGAATTGTGAAGGCTGCACTGATAGAGGACCTTAATGATCACAGGAAAGATGCTTGGCAGAGTAAGGGAAGGGCATAATGGCGGGCTATCAGGTCTGTGAAATGCTGGATTGGGGGAAGGTAAGATGGAAGTAGCTACACAAGTGCGAAGGATTCTTGAGTGTCAAGAAATCCAAAAGTGGTCGTGTGAAGTCTCTGAGTCGCTGTCTCTCGATTCGTATTCAACGTGGAAGAGATTGTGGGATGAAGAAGTGTACTTTAAAGCGGCCCTTTATAAGAGAGAAGAGCTAAAGTCTTATATGGGTTTAAGTGGAGATTTTCTCCCTTTGGGATCAAGAAGGAAATACCTGGGGAGGGAGCGTGCGGTAGATGGTCTTTACCCGTGTCCTACGTGGGGGGACCCCGTGGAGAGTGTAGACCACTTCATGTCATATTGCCAGGAACTCAATGATTTAAAGCTGGAGCTGCTCCAGAGAAAGACAGACGATGGGGAGTGGCTAAAAGGTCTGATGTGTGGTCGATCCTTTACTACTATTAAAAACCTGGCAGTGTTCGTCCAGGTGGGAAGAGACACAGGTCTTTGTTCTTTTAAAGTATTTTAATTGTGTAGTTAGTTTTCTTTGTTTTGTCTTCAGGAAGCGTGTTGAATATGTAGTTAATATTTGATTTGCATAATAATTTTTTTTTCCATGGCCGTTGGGCCGTTAGGTCCCAGTTACCATGAACGGGAGGGTGGTGGGGTGGTGTCCGGAACCATCAAATTGCATATCTTACAAGGACAAATTGGGCCCACTTGCCAATGAGCGGGAAGAGTGGGGGTGGGGGTGGTTCAACTCCACATACATATTGCCAACCCTATGATCCAAAGGCACAAAGGAATATCATCGCCCTATCTCCAGTTATAGTCAAGTTAAAAACATAAAAAAATTGACAATCTGGGCCCAATTGCCATTGAACCAAGTGGGGGTGGGGTTTGGGCCCGCAAAACAAAAAAAATCTCAACCTATCAAATTTCAACTTGATACCTGTTGATTCGTGCCACGTTTAACGAACTCAACTCCTGGGCAATCTGGGCCCAGTTGCCTGTGAACAGGTGGGCGGGGGAGATGCAAATTTGAAAGTACTCTCCAGCCAAGGAAGTACAAATGTAAGGAATTTCATCGTCCTATGTCCAGGTCTGGTCAAGTTATGAACATTTTTCACTGGGTAATCTGGGCCAACCGGGTGGGTGTGGGGGGTAGAACCTCAAAAAGGCACAACCAGATCACAACCCCCACAAGTGTACCAAGTTTGAGCTTGATACTCGCACTGGTTCACGAGTTATGAGCTCCACAAACAAGAGCTAGAAGCTCATATGGCACTTGCAACTTGCAAGGCTGGGGCAGGGGACGAAAGTCTAAAATTTGCCAATTCGTGTGTTTGTTCTGATCATTTGTAAGCAAGACCCTTGAAATAAGAATGATCATGTGTCCTTGAAAGTCAAGAGAATGTATAATTTGGTAAAAAAAAAAAGTATTTTTATTTCTGCACTTGGCTGTTATATAGATAGATAGATATGATAGATAAATCTTTTTATTCGTCAAAAACTGATCGTGGCTCACGCCAAATTTGTTTGGTATAGTCATGGATATAAATGAGCACACAACTAATAGGCCTACGCATATACGGCTACAACGGTCATAAATAACAAACTAGCAGCTCAGCTTATGCTTCGTTATACATCTTTAAAAATGAAGGGACAAAACTCGTTGCAAACCTCTGGTGGGCACATTTAATTGGCTGCAACTTTTCAACCGTAGTAGCTACCTTGCGAGGGAGCCTTTTTGACAGCTTTTCAGAAGGGAAAATATTTCTGTGGATCGGGTGATTCAGAGATTTGACACCAAACTCCGTTCGGAGTTTCAGCCTTCGTTCATGTAAGGAGATGATGTCGAATTTATGTAGTAACTCTTCATAGGACCTCTCGGCCACCTTTGACGCTATAAGAAGAGCTCTTTTTTGAATCTTCTCAATTCTGGCGGCCTGTTGAGGCCAAAATCCCAAACAGGGTCGATTTGGTCAGATAAACGAAATGTATATCCGGAACAAGTGTTTAGTGGGGGCCCCATGCCTGGACATGAGCTTAAGCATCTGAAGTCCGGCATTCCCACGCTTTATCATGCTGGTCGTCTCTGCTTCCCATTTTAAATCTTTAGTTAAGATTATCCCTAGGAGTTTAATTTTTTCCACTCTCAAGGAATCTGAAATTTCAGGTAGAAAAATAGGGTTGAACGATTTAAAAAAAAAAATTGTCATAGTGCACGAATTACTATCATTCACAGTCATACTGGATTTCAAAGCTTGCATTTTCACTTTACTCACAATATCTTGAACTTGACTCGAATCCTCTCTACAACAAACTTCAACAATTGTAAGATCATCGACATACTTCCAACGATTTTCAAAATCATCAGCTATATCATTAATCATAACCAAAAATAAAATAATAATGATTGGCCTTACACCGTCAAAATCCAACTGAGTATCTGTCTTTGGTATTGGTGTGACGTACGCTGTTTTCCAAACTCGTGGGCATTCTAAACTACTAGAAATACTATTAAATATATTTTATATTTAAGTTATGTTATGATAGACACTTAGAAATTGATCTATAATCAAAAACCCTTGGGGCAAAAATGATCGTGGGCCTTTTAGGATCACGAATACAAAATTTGTGCACAGAACCAAAAATGTTGAAACTCTGCACGCCAGGCAAAAACTTCGAAAATCGGCCTCTCCGCTTTCAGAAAGATTTCGGTACAAGCCCGACTGTGCAATTCAAAGTTTTAATAAAACCTTTATGTAATTCTGGAAAGCTGACTGATATTCTGAAAAGATCAAAACCTATAGCTGATACTACGATTCTCTGCGGCACGGAGGGGGGGGGGGGGTCACGAGCTGACTGATATTCTGAGAAGAAGACAAGACCTACAGCTGAGAGTACGATTCTCTGCGGCATGTGGGGGGGGGGGGTCACCGTATTTTAGGATTGACGTCATACTGGACTGGACCAAGGTTAGGAAAGGAATTCGGGAGAAACATGTAGCGAATAATTATGGACTAGTATTCAGGATTCTTTAAAATGTCATAGAAATCGGACCGAAGTTAGGGGTTCGCGAAACTATCAAATCTCGGCAATTATACAGGATAAATTACTGAATCCCAGTTACAATGCCGAATAATTTTGAACCGATAGACTATTATGGATTCTGTATAACTACCAAATCTGTAGGCTAATTATACCATCGACTTACTACCAAATAATATTCGGATTCGGTATAATTTCGGCGAAGCTAGACCTAATTCGGGATTCGTGGTAACTACCAAATCCTGAGAATTATATCAAATAAATAACCGAATCTCAATTTTTATACCAAATAATTATGGAACAATAGCCTATTCTGGATTCTGAGTACTACCGAATCTCCATAATTCCATAAATATACTGAACTGTTCTGGCATTGAAAAATTACCGAATAACTTCAGTAAATTCGTTCACTCTATTCGTGACAGTCTAGTCCACCAAGCCCTTTTTTTATAATCATTCACAGACGGGGGCCATGCCACCAGGAATGAGTAGGGTACTCATGCTTACGTGACATACACAGTGCCTTTTTCCTTTGTCCTTCAAACTCCGACCGTCGAACTTGGTGAGCTAGTAAGTTCGAAGTTTACTTGAATCGTCGAAGAAACGACGACCTGGCAAGAATCGTCAGAGTCGTAAAAACACTAATTAACCAAACGGTGAACTTCGGCGGCGTTCGAAAACGGAAATTAAGCAACCGGCTAAGCCAACGGCGAACAAAACTTCGATCAAAAAGGCAACTTTTGCTTCGTCTGGCACTAGCGAGATGCTGCGGCGAGCCTATAATATATAGTGACAATTCACACTGTCATGCGACATGTGGCAACACTGTACATATCAATGCCAGGTACCGTGCACTGCAGTTCGTACCACGGTGACCCGCAGTCTTTTGAGAAGTTGCTCTCGCTCTTTGTCGCTCTGTTCTGGTGGTCTCTTTTACCTGGTTATAAGACTTAAAAAAATGGGCAACAGATATCAAATTGTAGCTCTGAAGCAGTGCTATTTATTGGCTATTGCTGCAATCCTTAGACCAGGCGCAGCAGTCGGTAACAGTAATTAATTATGATTTAGGAAGTATAGTAGACTGGTACACCTCTGGAGAAGAAGGGTTAGACATAATTGCGAGTACCCCAGTCACCCCTGGTTGCATGCCACCCCATTTGTGAATGGTTGTCAAAAAAGGGCTTAGTGTACTAGACCGATTTGTGATAACTACCAAATCCTGGTGATTATACCAAATAACGACCATTATACCGAGTATGTTTGTACCGACAGCCTATTCAGGATTCTTTCTACCATCTGAATTTCCATAAATAAACAGAAAAGTTATGACATCGAAAATTAATGGAATAGTTCCAGACAAAACTTTTACCGAATCTCAAAAAGTTAGGGGCAGTCATGCACAAATCCTCAATTTCGGGGCATGGGCATGGTACCCCTGTGAAATTTGTTTAAACTGAGACTGTTCACATACCTAAGTAGGGTCTTCTTCTTGTCCTAGATCAAAAGATACCTGATTTTACCTTCTATCCAACCTCATTTTCCAGTTTACAAAATGTTAGACTACTTCCAAGATACATAGAGTTTTTTGGAGGCCACTTCTCTTCTAGTGGGTTGGTCCTATCCTACTTCAGAAAATTACTGATAGTTAGCATGGATGAGGCAAGCTTTTCAATCTGTTCACTGGAGCAAATATTTCCTTTAGATTGTTTGCCTTTTATTGTATTTATTTTGAGTGATTTATGTTTTGACTATGTTAAAAATTGTTATTGAAACTCACTAAACTCAAAAGAAATACTATGAAAGGCAAACAATCTAAAGGAATTTGGAAGGAAAGGAAAAATATAATTCCTAAAGGAAGGAAATTTAAAAGCTTACTTCATCCACTCTACCTAGCGCTGACGACCTGAGAAGAATAGAGCAGTCTACCACAAACCCCTGATTTTGGGAAATCCTATGCCAAACGCTGGGCATATCTAGCGTTTAGTATACCCTATGCCTAATGCTGGATACACTATGTCAAATGCTGGATACTGGGACCCAATAAAATACTAATGATTTGAGTGAAGCTCAGAAATCAACCAATCAGAATTCATCTGTAGTGAGGTAGGTCAGGGTTAGGGTACCAACAGCTATCCAGCGTTTGGCATAGGGTATACAGCATTAGGCATAGGTTATGCCAAATATCCAGCGTTTGGCATAGGGTATCCAAAAATCAGAGGTTTGTGGTGGACTGGGATAGAGTAACTTAGCTGCGACAGCCTGGAAAAGGATTGAGTAACCTAGTGGCAACTACCTGGAAAGGGATAGAGTAAACCCACTAGGAAAGAAATGGCCTGCACAAAACTCTATGTATCTTGGAAGTGCTCTAACATTTTGACAACTGGAAAATGAGGTTGGATAGGCAGTGAAATCAGGTATGGTTAGATCTAGGACAGGAAGAAGACCCTATTTAGGTATATAGCCAGTCTCAGTTTAACCAAATTTCACAGGGGTATCATGCCCATGCTCCAGGGCATGGTGCCCCAACGTATGGGCACCATGCACATACATCCAGGCATGAACAGACGTTGGGGCACCATGCCCAAAAATTGAGGATTCGTGTATGACTGGGGGGAGGGGGGCTGGAGGGGGGGGCAACATCTCTGCTCCCATACCGTATTAGTGAATCTAAATCTCCAAAGTCAGTTGAAAATATTTTCACTGGGAAACCTGATTTTAACTTTGGGCTTGGCTGGTCTTCTCTTCACCTGTTCACTAAGCTTCAACTAAAGCTGCATTTGTTGCAGTCCGGGCTGACTCTGGTGTTTAGTCACTAGTGTCCGGTTCTTCCCTTAAAACGCGTTTTTTTTTCACCTGTGAGCTGATGAAAACTGGCTAACTCTCGCTGAAGCCGGGCTCACAAGCAGGTTCTGGTTAGTCCGCACGGGTGAGATAAAACCAGACACTGGTTAGTTCAAAAACGGGTTATAAGACTGGTGAGAAGTCACCGGTGGATGCAAAAACAACTTCTAAGAAAAACTGGAGACCACCAGTGAGAACTCCCGTGACAAATAACGCAGCTTAAGTCTAAGCTTACACCAGGCTTGCACTAGGAAATAGGGTTGCTCTTACAAGCATTCAGTTGGTCTGGGACAGGTAACCAAAAAAAAAAAAGACTAAGTTATGTACTTACTCTGGCACAGCTCTGGTAGAATTCAGCACTGCTTTATCCTTCCTCCATGGTGATGACTCATTCACTCACTTTTCAGTTTGAAAGATTTCGCGTAATACAGGACGAAAACGGAGTTTTCTTTCATGGAAGGGAGCTAACAAAATTAATTTTAACAGTGGGAGTCAGTGGGAGTTAAACGACTTTTGAGCCCGTTATTGGCAGGAGGACACAGAGACAAAAAAGGGAGAAACTAGGAACAAGGGGAGCAAAAGGACAATGTCCAGATGTGGTATTGATCTGACGTCCTCTTTCATGGAAGCCAGACACACTAGAAGTACTAGAACTGACTAGAACACTCGGCTAGGCCTGCTTGTGTTTGGAGAACAGGTACAGTTTAAGGATTTTGGCAACAAATGCTAAACTATACTTTTATCTGATTGTATTCTGCCTTTTCCCAAGAAAGTCAGCTACTTCTGTCTCAATTTTGTATTCTGGTCCAAGTGAGGTTAAAGTAGCCTATTTATATTTTGATATTGTTCCAGATTGAGACTCCAAAACAGAAACTTCAAGTTCCTTCAGATTGAATAGTTGTAGAGACTCAAACAATCACTTCCCTGATCCAGCCATCGTGGGGGTAGCGGAGATATGGGGAGTTGAGAAACTGGTAACATAAATAAATTTGGAACGGGTAATCGGGCATGCATGAAACTGGACAAGTGTCAAGAAAAAATGTATCAGATGTTCAGTTTCAGATCGGAACGTCTCCGATAACTCGTGCGGGGGACGAGGAAGGGGAACCGGAAATCTCTTTGATCGCGAATTGAGGTACTTCCAGATCTGCTAGGACGATGAAACTTGGCTTGGGCATTAGAGACTTGACAAGATTGGCTTAGAAATTGTCGCTTCTCAGATCCGACTATCCCTTAAAGTACTAATCCCAACTGCAACGCGCAAAAAATACTTCTAGTCAGAATATACATTTTCATGATCCCTTGAGTCCATGATCATTTTTGCCTTAAGGGTTTTGCTTAAAAATTAAGTTTTAGCACCCTTAAATTGCGTATCTTAACCAAAAAGTAAAAAAAAATACTTTTGACCAAACGATATATATTCATGGTTCCCAAGGGCCCTTGATCATCTGTCTCAAGGGTTTTGCTTACAAGTTAATTCCTTAAAGTTCAAACTATAATTTTGAGCGAAATATACATTTTCATGATTCCGATGAGCTTATCGTCATTTGTGTTTCGAGAATGTTCGTTACAGATGAATCTCTAGTGCAAGTGCGCATCGTATTAGCCAAATGCAAAAATGAAATAGTTTTTACGAACGATACATGCTCGTGACCAAGGACGCATGATCATTGTTATCTGAAGAGTTCTGCTTACAAATGATCACAGCAAAGCCACGAATTGACAAACTCCTACGTTCATCCTCCGACGCAGCCTTGCAAGTGCCATATGAGCTTCCAGCTCTTGTTTTTAATTAACTTTATATTGCACCAACATCAGCAAAAATGTATTCCCCTCCGAATCTGAAAGAGAGTCCGATTTGATGATGGTGATGATAACCGGAGCACTACCCGTCCGTGGGGACTCTCGAGAATACGGGGAGTGAGTCCCCAGGACAAACAAAAAACGTGGGGACTCCTCAAGTGGTGTCCTCGGGGAACTGCGAGAATACTCCTATAGTTTGTTCACACGGGACCGAAATAAGCGCGTAAACAGCGGCTGATCTGTTTCAAACGACGGATCAACTTGTTGGGGTTGACGGGAGAATCAAAAAGAAAAACCTAATTCCGAATATATTAATAATAATATAATGCAAAAATAAGGCACATGGCCTCTACAAAAACGAACAACAAATAATAAACTAAATTTCTCTTCTAAACATTTCTGGGCTAAATGCCCAGAAATGTTCGGGAGTCGAATATAACTGACTTGTAAGGAGTATTCTCGCTGGTCCCCGAGTACTCCACTTGAGTAGTCCCTGCATTTTCGTTTGTCCCGGGGACTCACTCCCAGTATTTTCGGGAGTTCCCTCGGACGAGAAATGCTCCGATTATTATCGCCATCATCAAGAAGGACTCCTTTTCAGATTCGGAGGGGAATCAATATTTGCTGGTGTTGGTGCAATGTAAAATTGATTAAAAACAATCAGAATAAACAACACCAAACTATAAGTGGATCCAGACTAATTTCGTCAACTGCGTACTTTCTTTTCGAACAAAATCCATTTTGAAAGCATTCCCCCGTGTTTTCGTTGTTTCCATATTCGGAGTCCGCGCGGAGTGACTCCCAGTATTCTCACAGTTTCCTTCATTTCCCCGAGGAGTCCTCAGGGAACGGCAAGAATACACTTGCAGTCTTTGGACTAGGAAAACTTCACAAATCGAATAATGAAAGATCTTCAGGCAGATTGACAGATTTTAAGTTCAAAAGCAAACAAAATTCATTTAAATACTTCTGTTTTTAAATGAGAACCTAAAATATTATTAACAATACGAGTAGGCTACAGAATGTAATTATTTTAGTGTATTTCAGTAATTTTTCCGTGAAGGTTGAACGGAAAAATTCTTCCAATTATTTTTTCGTATAAAGAAAAACAGTGAAAACAAATAATAGACATCAACAGATGTACGCTGTTGTACGTAGCGTAGTACGCTCCTGTGATTAGAAAATTATTCTACCTTTTTTTCGAGATCATTTCAGTAATCTTGGAATGCTTAAGGCGTATTCTTGCCGTTCCCCGAGGACTCCACTTGAGGAGTCCCCACGTTTTTGTTTTTCCCAGGGACTGACTCCCCGTATTCTTGCCAGTTCCCACGGGCAGGGAATGCTCCGATTATTAGCACCATCATCAAAATGGACTCCCTTTCAGATTCGGAGGGGAATCAATTTTTGCTGGTGTTGGTGCAATGTAAAGTTAAATAAAAACAGTCAGGATAAGCAAAACCTAAAATGAAGTGGATCCAGACTAATTTCGTCAACTGCATATTTTATTTTCTAACAAAATCCATTTTGGAAGCATTCCCCGTGTTGTCGCTGTTTCTGTACGTGGAGTCCGCGTGGAGTGACTCCCTCTATTCTCGTCGTTCCCTTCGATTCCCCGAGGAGTCCTCGGGGAACGGCGAGAATACGCCTTTAGTGTCAAAATCATGCCATGTTCACATTGGTCTGAAAGAAGTTGAACTGGGTTGACATGAAACTCGCCAAGTTCGACCTAACTCCCCTAATTACAGTCTGTTTAAATACGCGCCTATTTGGAAGATCAGCGGCTGATTTGATTTTGTTTCAACCGCTATTTAGGCGCGTAAATCAGCTGGTGATCGAGAACGGGCTGCTGTTTCAGACACGTGTGAACAAGCTATGACTCCTTCTATGTGAACCAACAAAAACATGGGTAATGCTTCTAAATTGATTTTGCTCGAATTCAAAATATGCAGTTGACCAAATTAGTCTGGATCCACTTTATTTTTCTTTTTGTTTATTCTAATTGTTTTTAATTAATTAAACATTGCAACAGCATCAGCAAAAATTGGTTCCCCTCCGAATCTGAGAGGGAGTCCTTTTTGATGATGGTAATGATAATTGGAGCATTCCCCCGTCCGTGGGGACTCGCGAGAAAACGGGGAGTAAGTCATTGGGACAAACAACAAGTGCTCAGCGTTCAGAAGTGCTCAGAAGTCACATTTTATATAGAAACAGCTTTAGAACCAAGATATTTCACATCCCCATCCCATTTTAAAAGCTTTAAATGTAAAGAAACCGCAAGTATAAATCCAAAGACTTGTTGAAGATCTTACACGAACAGCCAGCCCGACCCTTTAAGCCTCTTTTCTATTAGCAAGGCAATAACAAGTGCAATAAACCAAACCGTAGGAGCCTAATACCCCCTTTGTCACGATTCGTTAAGAACGGCATACTCGAGTGGGCGTGTACATAGATAAATCTTTAGAGTTAAGAAGGAGTCTAATTGTTTAAGTTATTTTTTAGTTTTTGTTTGTTTGTGTATATGGCCCGTGGGCTTTTGAAATACACCAATCTATCTATCTATCTACTATCGATCATGTGACAAAACAGTCCAGTTTCCAACTGTTCATTAAAGATTAAAGTTCACGCGTCGTCAACCAGCTGCACATGAATGGGAGGGGGGGGGGGGGGTCATTATCCATCAAAATGCGTATTTACACCTCTATTTCCTCAAGTAGGCTATACCAGCTTAGAGTTTAATTCCAGGCACGGGTCAAAAACGTTTTTCATGGGCAATTTGGGCCAACTTGCCAATGAGCTTTGAAGTACGCCGCATGGTCTTATTGGTTACTGTTACACCTCTGCATCTATACACACATTTTCACAAGTATACAAGACCTGAACACGAGGCGAACGTATCTCATGGAAAATCTGGGCCCAGTTACCCACGAACGGGAGGATGGGGGGCATAAAATTGCATATCTAGACCTAAATATCCTCGACTATACCAGCTTAGTTTTTGGGATCCCAAAACGTAAGTGGAGGGATACCTATGACATCGCAAAAGTTGTCCGTCTGTCAGTACGTCCGTCCGTCAGTCCGTCTGTAAGCACGATAACTCTCGAAGGGAATGAGATATTTTGATGAGACTTGGTGTGAGGATTCGTTGGATCGTCGGACCAGTCAAGTTCGAGGATGGGCTTTGTAGCCCTACATTTAGGGGTGAGGGAGGGGGTTCAAATTAAGGGGCAAACAAAAAATTTGAAACAGCTAATTTGATAGTCGATTATGGGGTAACAAGACATGCTGAACACGACGGTAGTTCGCCCGGAATCCGGCCAAAACTGGAAAGTTTGTTAAAAGTAAAAGTTTTATTTAAAGTTGATTAAATGTTCGATTTATCGGTAGGAACACATGCTGAAGACGATGGTGAAAACCATTTTCTCGACGAACAAGTAGTTCGCCCGGAATCCGGCCCAAACCGGAAAGTTGTTGAAAGTAAAAATTTTATTTGAAGTTGATTAGATGTTCGATTTCGAGGTAGGAAGACATGCTGAAGACGATGGTGAAAACTATTTTCTCGACGGACAAGTATTTCGACCGGAATCCGGCCCAAACCGGAAGTTTTGCCAAAATTAAAAGTTTTATTTGGAGTTGATTAGATGTTGGATTTAGGGCAAGAAGACATGCTGTCACTTATGTGAAAATAGTTTTCTACCCGGACATGTAGTTCGCCCGGAATCCGGCCAAAACCGGAAAACTGTTGGAAGTAAAAGTTTTTGGAAGTTGGAAGTAAAAGTTTTATTTCTAGTTGATTAGATAAGCGATATAGGGGTAAGAAGAGATGCTGAGTCCCTGTATGACAATCATATTTTACCCGGACATATAGTTCGACCGGAATCCGGCTGGAGTCGGAAAATTTGTTATAAGTTAAATTTTTTTATAAGTTGATTAGATGTTCATTAATGGGGAAAGAAGATACCCTGATTTCGTCTTTGAGCTTTCTTTTTTCGCCGGACAAGTAGTTCTGGAGTTCGGCCGAAACCGGGAAATTGGCAGAAGTGGCAGGAAGTTTTCGTCAAAACAAATATGACACACATGCTGAATCCATATCTGAACATGGTTTTCTCAGGTGATTAGCTATTTGGCGTTAATCTATTTTTAATTGCAAAATGTTCAAGGAGTCTGGCGATGACGGGATCTGGAAATATAAACTTTTCAGATGGAAAGATGGAATTGCTGATGGTGCCGAAAATCCATGCAAGAATTATGTCAATGTAATAAAATTAACTACTATCACAAGCTTGAAGACAAACAACTGAGGATCATTTTTGTACAGGATTGTCCGGACGAAAGCCTGTAAATGTATCTACTGAGATGTTATCTCAGTTTTATTTTAATTTTCAGACAGTTGAAATTACCGCCCCAAAAAAAGACAAAACGGTGTTCCGCGAGTCTCACCGTGTGGCTCAACTGTAGTGCACACACTCGTGTTTCCACGACAAACACTCGGAAGTGTGGCACACAATTGTGTCGCCGAAAAACGCAAGTAAATTGACACATACGCTAAAGCGTATTCTCGCCGTTCCCCGAGGTCTACTTGTAAGTCGCTGCGTTTTTGTTGTCCCAGGGACCACTCCCGTATTCTTGCGAGTCCTCACGGACCGGGAATGTTCCAAATATCATCACCATCATCAAAAAGGAGTCCCTTCCAGATCCGGAGGGGAATCAGTGTTTGCTGGTATTGGTGCAATATAAAATCAATTAAGAACAGTCAGAATAAACAAAATCAAAAGTAAAGTGGATCCAGACTCATCTCGTCAAGTGCATGTTTTTTTTTTCTTCAAAAAAAATCCATTTTGGAACCATTCCCCGTGTTCTCGCTGTTTTATGTACGCGGAGTCCGCGTGGAGTTGTTCCCTCTATTCTCGCCGTTCCTCTTTATTCATCGAGGATTCGTCTGGGGATGGCGAGAGTACACCTTAAACTTTTTCTGTTGCCGCGCCATCTTGTACACTGTACGTTTCTATTCTCTTGCCATCTAGACAAATTTAGGGGTAGAAAGCAAAGATTGTCTGATCTCGCCTGGATAGAAATTCCAGGTTATGTAATTAAAAGTAAACTCTATCCAACGAGTGGCCGCCTTCAGTAAGAAATAGCCAGGAACTATCATAGACAAATTGTCCAGATTAGGCCATTTTGGGTCAGTGGTCTGTGCAGCGTTGAACAGGAGGGTCTTCTTGGTTCTTCTTAGATATTGATTTAACATGACACCTCGTCCAGAGATAAAAACCTTGCAGGACTCTCTTCTTGGTCATCAGTGGCATGGTAAGTTTTTTTTTACAGGCTAGCTTATTTACAGACTTTGGATTAGTATCTCTTAATTATTCTTTCTGTGACTATTCTGCTATAGTAGAGGTATGCTTAACACTTTTTTAACTGTTTAATTAGAGAAATGCAATGATGCAACTGTAGTTATATTGGCAAAGGCTAATGAGTTGTGTGTTTCAAGTTCGTCGGAAAAGCAGGAAGTGATGCGCGTAGAAAATAGTGAATTTCTGCAAGTGCAAAGACTAGTGAGGTGTCGTTAGAGGGTTTAAAATGTAACTTATGAACTAAATACAGTTACGGAAGTAGGTTGTATTGGCATTACTGGTAAGACGGGTCCATTAAAACTAAATTGAAATTGTATTTTTTTTTAATAAATTAAAAACGATAAATAAAACAAAAACACTGAACCAAATGAAAACCAAATCATCGTACTCAATAGAAAATCTGTAAATCAATATAAGAGTGAACAACTGTGGGCTAGGTCATAATTCACAGTCCCACCAACGAGTTTACCCGCATCAACCTTAAAACGGACTGAACCAAACTTCAGCTAACATAACTAGAGCTTTCTCAAGCAGACTTCTCATCAAGTCACATGGATGGCTCGTTGCCGCTTTCATCATGCTTGTTAAGAAGGCCAGACAGGTCCCTGTTAACCTCACATCATAGACCTAAGACTCCCAAAACCTTACCAAAATCAAACCTGTGTTCGTGTCCCAGGACTTTATCACCAAAATCAAAAAGACGGTTCACTAATATTTTACCAGAATCGACAACAGAAAAAAAAGTTAAAAACTTCTCGACCATTAGTTTCGCGTGATGCCTGTGGTTGTCAACAGCCTCGATTTACGAGGCTCGGAGCATGGCTGGTGACGCGCTGCCTCCTTTCCTCTGTCCGGACTCCAGATGGTATGGCCCCACTAAGGGACCATGTTGTTCTTGTTTGGGGTTTGACGCATTCGACCGAAAGGTCACATGCCTTCGTATCACTGGTTTTTGGAGAGCTTTATATTCACAAAGTTCCTGGGGTATCACTCCAATATTTTCACTGATTTCGTCTTAAGTATATAAGGTAAAAAAAGGTAAGGTACAATTTTAATGGCAAATATAAATAAACCTGGTGTTATCACTTGTCTTGCTGGTTGGTTGGGGTTGTGTTACTGTGGCAGATATCTGCATCATAAAAACGAATATTACAAAACATGCACTTCTTCGTGACCGTGTCAGTTCATAAAACAAAAATTACAACACTAACATACGACAAAACACAAATTATTTCTCATTCCATCATCTTTTCCAGGTTATGTTTTTTTTTCCTGAACCTTTTTATTCCATCACTGTAAGGTTTTTTTTTCCCTTATTTCTTTTTTTTTACTTTCTCTTTCATTATCAAAACACTATCCTCTTCAATAATCTGCAATCAATCTATCTGTATTAAAAATACATAAAATAAAACCAATACTTATTCTATATTACTTTCTAACAATTTCAACAATAATAATCTTCTCTATTAATAAACAAACTGACTCTTGCTGACGATGCAGGACCAACAGACAATAAGACGACATGTAACAAAAACCAGAAGAACGATGCTGACCAAACGACATAACACAAATAACGAAAGATAAAATGTGCGTGTTCAAAATGTATATGTACAAATCTGTGATTATTTACAATTCTAAATTCTGTGGATATTTACAATTTATTATCCGTCTAGGAAAACGCAGATGCTTTCACCCAGAAAACGGCCCACTCCAAAAATCCATAATATGTTTGACCACTTTGAATAAAACCTTCCACAGAACCCCGAAAATCTCATTTTTTCTATTTTATTTGAAATGAATGGTCAGCTTGGCTTCAAGACTTAAATTCTATGCCTTTTCTTTGTTTTGAAGTTGCTTTGAAAAAGGATTTTCTGGCTATTGACTTTGCTAACTCTACATTTTTCATAATTTTCTAGTCAATCGAGGTAAGGTTAGAATGAAGGGATCTTGTTTGTAAAGAAAAATAAGTTTAACTAGAAAAATTGGAGCAATGTTTATTTATCCGATATGTGTTTTTACGCCAGATAGATTATTCTGAAGCAAAGACTTATCTGGAAATTTGAAATTTTGTCTGAGGTTGGATTCCTATATTTGCATATAAAAAAGTAAAATGGAAAAGAAATCAACAAATTGGGATCAGCTAACAGCCAGCTATTTCAGGGTTATCGTTTCCCAAACTTAAAGTAGAAATTCAATTAAACTTCTTTGATTTTGAATTTACCAAAAAGCCCTTCCTCTTTTGGAGGCATCTGCAGATTCAGACAGCCATCTTCTCCATTGAAAGTGCGTTCCTCTGCAAACTTTTCAGATTTCAAAAAGAAAAAGTAGGTGTCAGTGAAGTCACTGAGCCTATTCCATCCTACTTACCGTTGTTACTATGCCTGGTGTCACAAATTTTGGCTTCTTGCAGTCAATGCTGGGACACATTTTTGAATTTTCGGTAAAACATGGAGTGATGCCACAGGTAATCCAGCCAATCACATTACAGAGATTTGTAGTTACTGCGCTCCCGAGCATGGTAAGCAAATAGTAGCTGTGTTTTCCCAGATACCATGGTATCTGATACCACGGTCTAAAGTCGTTTTTGCAGTTATCGTGGTATCTGGCTATCAGATATTCAGATACTACGGTCTGACCGTGGTAACTGGTCGCGGTATCTGAAAAGTCATCTCATTTTCGTCAAATTTCGTCAGATTGGTGAGAAAGTAGTTTAGCACTTATTGATGTAACTGGATATCTGTTTTTCTTTTGGGATGACTTCGAAAAGTGCAATTTCGGCAATAGTCGTGTTTGCAGAGCACCGTGTATCAGATACCACGATAAGTGCAAAAACGACTTATTGCAGATCCAGTTACCGTGGTAAAAGATACCATGGTATCAGCAAAAACGAAACTAGTGACTATTGAGAAGGTTGGAAAGTCAGCGTAGTAACTTTTCCTGAGATGGAAATAGTAACGAATAGTTACTTTTGTTAGAAGAGTGGTACACGCTCACTATCAGCCATGAATTTGCAAAATATTTAAAAAGGGACAAAAGTGCCTGGTTTGGGATTTAGTTTTTTCTTCGGCGATCATTCACTGTTAGCAGACCTTCACATAAGCATACCTCTATTCTATGCTTATTTGAATGTTTGTTGACTTTGTACTTTGCCATTTTCGTGCACTTGCTGTGACTGCTGTTAACTACCAGTGAGCCAAAGTAGGTAATTAAGAGCCTCCGAAAACACCTGAATAGGTATTTTGGATCTTCATTCTGCCATTTAGCCCAAACCTGCTCTGTTCACATTTAATTAACTGTTCGAATAAACATACCTCCACTGTACCGTAGAAGGGCAGTCAACCACAAACCACGGCTTTTTGGATACCCTATGCCAAATGCTGAATATGTTGGTATACACTATGCCAAACGCTGGATACAATATGCCAGGTGCTTGTTACTGTAACCGTGGAAAAATTGATGATTTGAATGAAGCAAAAAAATCAACCAGCTTCTACTTCAAGGCTACCGTGTTACTGATTTCTACTGCATAATGCTACTATTAGCAAGACTGGATGCTCCTAGAGCAAGACAGGATGCTACTGGATACTACTACTTAAGATTGGCCCAGTCTGAGGTACATCAAATGATAGTACTCTTTACTATTACACATCACTAGATGCAATTTTTTCGTACAACTATCGTACAACTACGCAGGCTACAGATTTTTCAACAGGATCTAGCAGTACTGTAGCATCCACACTGGAATAAGTTTCATAATAGATAACACAAGGATGTACAGTTTCAGTAGACAACACTTGGGCTGCAATCTGCTATGATTTTATAAAGATAATGCATCAAATGTTATGCATAACAAGCAATGCCAGGAAGACCCGCAAAACTGCCAAAAAAGCATCTGTTGACTTTTCCGATATCATGATAAATAAAACTCAGCTCTATGAATAACTTTTAGCCTTTGTAAGGAGCAAAGACATTACAGTAGTTGCGTGTTTGATTGCCGTTCCTGATCTCAGTTCTTCTTATTTCTCTTTTTCGATCACCTTCCGTGTTCGCAGTTTGTTTAATTGTCGTTTTTGCTGAAACGGAGACCGTGTCAGTTCTCGGTTCTACAACACCTGCGAGTGAAACGGCGAACGGTGACGCAGACGCAGTTCCCAGTCCGAGTTCGCCTGTCATGAATAAATTAACCGAACAAAATTGAAAGTCCTGGGAAGTGTTTTTGGAAATGGATGATTACAACTTGTATATTCCAACTACAAGAATTGCCTTTTCACTGTCAAATGTAACTACCCTTTGCCGACTTATTTAGGCGATTTTATGAATGATTTGCCGGGATGCTTATTTTCCGTTTTTGGTCTTAGTGTACCTTTAGGATAAGTTGTAAGTTTTGCCAGACAGTTCCCATGTAGTATAACTGATAACTTTCAAAATTAGGGAGAGCGCTGGAACTGGAAAATGCCCTGACGGAGCGCATCCTGGTGATCGATGGGGCAATGGGCACCATGATCCAGCAGTACAGGTTGGATGAAGACTCTTACCGAGGACAGGAGTTCAGTGACCACTTAAAGCCACTAAAAGGAAACAATGATCTGCTTTCGCTCACACAGCCAGAAATCATAGCTGAAATTCATAGGGTAAACAAGTTTTCATAATCTCAATCCATAGAGTAAGATAGTTGCGTAACTTGTAATTCTTGCTTCATCAACAGAACTAGTAGCCTACGTTCATTCGCGACAACGTTTTGTTTTGTCGTTACAGTGTCAAGTGCTGTCAGTAAAATATGAGCTCCACTCCCCACATGACTCCCACTAAAGTATAGTTTATGCTTCTATGGTCTTCACAGGTGTCATTTCTATCCACACAACTTTAAGGAAAGTCAAGTAGGCTAAAGATGAATCGAGGCTCATGAAGTCTCCTAACAGGAGGCCCCCCCCCCCACGAAAAATCCTGTCTGTAAATCGGCTGTGTTTGTCTTCACACTGACAAATGCTTTTTATCATTCCGTTTTTGATACCGATAAAAGCTCTGTTGGTAAAACAGGAAGCTTTCCGTTGGGAAATAGGCAGCGTTTGTCGGTACGGCACGCTTTAGCATTCCGTATCTGATACCAACAAAAGTTCTGTCAGTAAAATATAACACTTCCAGTTGGGAAATAGGCAGCGGTTATCGGTACGGCGCGCTTTAGCATTCCGTTTCTGATACCGACAAAAGTCTGTCGGTAAAACAGGAAACTTCCTGTTAGGAAATACGGCACGCTTTAGCATTCAGTTTCCAATACCGACAAAAGCTTAGTCGGTAAGCCAGGAAACTTCTTGTTGGAAAATCGGCAGCGTTTGTCGGTGCTGAGACGGTGCACGGATTCCGCTTTTAGTAACGGCAAGAGCTCTGATAAAACACTTTCCTCATACCGTTTCTGATACCGCACGGAAGCTCTGTTGATAATCAGGGAGCTTCTTGTCTGAAAGTCACAATTTTTGTCGGTGAGGAGATGATACCGACAAAAGCCTTGTCGGGAAGTCAAGCCGATGATCGGATCGAGATCCTGATATCGGTTGTTTTTCATTTTCTAGGCTACGGTGACCGTCTTATCGGTACAATGGCTCTCTTTTTCTTTCTGTTTACATTTTGAATTGGATAAAAATTGTGTCGTTTATTTCAGTAACTGTCAACTTTTCGTCAATGCGAAGACTTATGGATGTGATGACTGGAATAATCTTGTCGGTAAATCCGAAAATGTTTTGGGTAAAAGCACTAAACAAACATTTCTTCGTTCCTTTCTGTTCCTTGACGGCAAACCTGTTTGCTTGGTTTGTTCTTGAATGATTTCTATGTTCCCACCGATAAACTGCCCTTTTGGGTTGATCTGGCTGTAGATGGTACAGTCAATTCGGGAAATAGTCCACTTTATTCAGTGACTTATGAGTTTCAAATTCCCGTCAGTGATACCCCCACCAACTCGGCCCACCGAGGTTGGATCGGGCCAGGATCGCTAAGTTTATCTCAATCGCTCAACCCATTTAGTCCGTAAGCGTTCATGAAAATATCTAGGACCCTCCTCTAATCCCCCAAAGCACTACCATCATGGCAAGAAGAAGTTCGGACACATAAATGGCATATTTGGCATCTGCGTCTACCATCCATCAAGCATCACTCGAATCGGAGAATTTCCGAAAAATGTCCAGTGGGCCTACCGATCCGGTACCCCCCCCCCCCCAAGCTTCACCCCACGGACGTCAGATCCTTTGGGCCTCAAACTGCATGTCTAGGTCCCACGAATTTTTTACCTTTCAAGTTTTATCCCAATCACTCTATCCGTTCGGCCCTACTGGTATTACAACGTTTCCGAGACCTCCTTGCAACTCTGTTCTCGGACGCGGATAATTTGAACATCTTGGGCAAGTTTCAGTCGAATCCGAGCAATTTCTAGGGCCCATGAACCCGTTTGGTTTTTGAAAAGTATCACAAAGCTACCATGACCCCTACATTCCACTCACAGTTGTCAGATTTCGTTCGGACACAGAAACAGCACATTTAGGGCATCTGCTTCCATCAGCTATTCATCGTGAAACTGTATTGCCCGTACTTCGATTCGATGCATCCTCATATCAAATTTCAACAAAATGTTCCAACCCCTTTGAGAGTTATCGTCGTAACAGACGGACAGACAAACTTTACGAACTCGTAGGTGCTAACGTTTTGGACCCCCAAAAAGCCACATTAGTTTACAAGCGTAAATCTTCAAGCAGTGACGTAGTCTGTTGGAATGTCTGTCACTTTTTTGTGTTTGCAAAACAATTGACTGCATAGTATGTTCCTGGTTCCATTTGATATCCATTGGTGCCAGGAACAGATTTGCAAATTCATTAACTTTCGTTAGAAAAACATCTCATTTGATATGTTACAATTTATTATTACAACGGTTGTAAGATGCGTTATTACAACGGTTGTAAGATCGGTAAAATTTGGGCTTGCCCCACCACGAAGATAGGCTAGTTTCGCCACTGGTTCGGTGTATCCCCTTCCACCCTTACCCCTCCAACGAAGCCAAATCCGTCAGAGACCTCAAAATGAATCATCAAAGGCATGTGACATTTCTACATTCCGATATTCATTCTGTCGCTCCACCCGTATGACCTCTAGGTGTTCGACAAATTGTCCAGGACCCCATCCTAATCACACGCAGTGTCCAAATCCGGTTCGAACACATAAATGGATCATCAAGTTCATCTTCTCTCTCACGCATAAAGTTTCATTCCACTTGGATCTTACGCTTGCCACATGGTCCCAGATTCCCCTTCCCTCCACCCCTCACGGGTTATCTAATTTGGAAAACGATGGTTTCCTCAGTCATGGGGTAGGTCCTATATTTGAGTGTCAGGTTTTAGCGGGAACTCGCAGAAGTGTAACCGACAAAATTTACGCTCGCTGTGTGGCACTTGAACCGGGTTGTTCAAGTATGGTCTGCGAAGCCGAGATTTGCAAGTTGGTTGCCCTTGACGTTTACTTCATAGCGCGTAAGCGGCCTGTCCTCCATTAATAGTGGAATTAAGATGACAAGTACCGTAGTAGTGTAATAATGAGAATTAAAACTATAACATCAGTAAACCAAGAACGGAACAAAATCTTCAGTTCATTTCACGACATCTCTCTTGAAGTTCATTTGGCTTTTCTGAAAATTGTCTCCCATTTTAGCAATACTTGGAAGCCGGAGCTGACATGGTGGAAACCAACACATTCTCAGCTACAACCATAGCTCAAGCCGATTATGCCCTTGAAAGGCTAGCATACAGATTGAACTATGAATCTGCCAAAATCGCTAAGCGCGTAGCCTTGGAAGTTCAGAATAAGTGTGGAAGGACGAAGTGGGTAGCCGGTGCTCTCGGACCAACCAATAGGACGTTATCAATTTCCCCTTCAGTTGAGAGACCTGATTTCAGGAATGTCAGTAAGTATCGTATTTGATGTATTTTTATGGCACTTGAGCTTACTCAAGTGCCATATAGCGATTGTTATTTCTGTCCGTCAGTCGGTCTGTCGGTCCCGGTTTTGCTAGTTCGGGCACTTCCAGATAAGCTAGGACGATGAAACTTGGCAAGCATATCAGGAACTGGACCAGATTAAATTAGAAATTGTCGCTTCCTCGATCCGACCATCTGGAGGGGAGTGGAGGGAGGGGGAATCCGGAAAAAATAGGAAAAATGAGATATTTTTAGCTTACGAACGGGTGATCGGATCTTAATGAAACTTAATACATGGAAGGACTTCGTGTCTCAGACCCTCCATTTTAAATCCAGACCGGATCCGGTGACACTGGGGGGAGTTAGAGGGGGAAACCGGAAATCTTGGAAAACACTTAGAGTGGAGGGATCCGAATGAAACTTGGTGGAAAGTACAAGCAAAAGTCCTAGATACGTGACTGATATAACCGGAACGGATCCGCTCACTTTGGGGGAGTTGGGGGGGGGGGAGAAGTCCGAATTTGTAGTGATCTCGCGAGTTCCGTGCTTCCTGATGTGCTGGGACGATGGAAATTGACAGGCATGTCTGGGACCCGACCAGCTTAAATAGGAAATCATCAATTCCCCAATTCGACCATCTGGGGGGGGGGGAGTGGAGGGAGGGTGAAGCCAAAATTTGAGGTATTTTTAGCTTGCGAACGGGTGATCGGATCTTGATGAAAATTGATATTTAGGATGACCTCGTGTCTCAGACATCTCACTTTAAATCCGGGCCGGATCCGATGACACTGGGGGGAGTTGGAGGAGGGAACCGGAAATTTTGAGAAACGCTTAAAGTGGAGGGATCGAGATGAAACTTGGTGGGAAGAAAAAGCACAAGTCCTAGATACGTCATTGACATAACCGGACCGGATCAGGGCACTGTGGGGGAGTTGGGGTGGGGAACCGGAAATTTTGAGAAACTCTTAAAGTGGAGGGATCGGGATGAAACTTGGTGGGAAAAACAAGCACAGGTCCTAGACACGTAATTGACATAACCGGACCGGATCAGGGCACTGTGGGGGAGTTGGGATGGGGTCCGGATTTCTAGCGATCCCGCGAGTTCGGCATACTTTCTGGTGTCCTAGGGCGATGAAACTTGGCAGGTATGTCAAGGATCCGAACAGATTGACTTGAGAACAGCCGTTTCCCCGACCCGACCATCGTGGGGGGAGTGGGTGGATGGGGAGTCCGGAATCTAGTGGCGTGCATAACTTTTGAACGGGTGATCGGATCTTGATGAAAATTGACATTTAGGATGACGTTGTGTCTCAGACACCTCACTTTAAATCCGGGCCGGATTTACCTCCCACAGCCGGTTACCTCCCACAGAGGAGGTAACCGGAAATTTTGAGAAACGCTTAAAGTGGAGGGATCGGGATGAAACTTGGTGGGAAAAACAAGCACAGGTCCTAGACACGTCATTGACATAACCGGACCGGATCCGATGACACTGGGAGGAGTTGGGGGAGGGAACCGGAAATTTTGAGAAAAGCTTAAAGTGGAGGGATCGGGATGAAACTTGGTGGGAAAAACAAGCACAGGTCCTCGACACGTCATTGACATAACCGGACCGGATCAGGGCACTGTGGGGGAGTTGGGGTGGGGGTCCGGATTTCTAGCGATCCCGCGAGTTCGGCATACTTCCTGATGTCCTAGGGCGATGAAACTTGGCAGGTATGTCAGGGATCCGAACAGATTGACTTGAGAACAGCCGTTTCCCCGACCCGACCATCGTGGGGGGAGTTGGAGGGGGTTTCCTGGAATTCCGGTAGTCGTGAGTTAGAATAGTTCCAGATGTAAAACGACAACGAAACTTTGCAGGCATATTAGCGACCCGAATTATCTTGACTTAAAAACCTGACACAACATACCCCCGGAAACTTCCGTTCCTAGATCCGAGCATTTTTGGGGGAGCAAGAGAAGAGAAATATGGACTTCTATAAATTGCGAACGAGTGGTCTGATTCGAGTGAAACTTCATGGGTGATACGAATCGATGGCCTCGACATGTAAAAAATGCGTTCGAACCATATGCGACCACGATTAGGGAAATTGGGGGTGGGGGGACTTTTGACATGCACAAAAACCAAACGGATGGACCGAATGAGATGCAATTCGACAGTGCCGAGTTTATGCGGCCTAGATTTGTTATTTGGCGTCTGGGCCGGATTCGGCCAAGGTAGGGGGGGGGGTACTGGAAACTTGCAGATAGGCTATGCTCCAATTTCAGTCAAACTTGATGAGGGAATTAAGAGATTGGGCCCGAACCGGCTCCGACAACGTTGGTGGGAAGGGGGGGGGGGTACCGGAACTTTCCAAAAATGCTCAGATTCGAGTAAAACTTGGTAGATGGTATAAACGAAGATGCTTTAGGTGGTCAATTTTTTTTTATTCCGAACCAGATTCGGCCACGGTAGGTGGAAATAGAGTGAGTACCGGAAATCGTGTAGCACGTCTAGGGATCAAACAAATGGATTTATTGGGATGAAAGTTTGAACAGTCATGTGCATTTGCAATCGAGACGATGCCGGAACTGCTCAGAAATGAGTGAAACTAAATATCCTATTTCTATTTCCGAACCGCCTTTTTGGATGGCGGGTGTATTTTGTGACGTTTTCATCTACTTTCTTGTACAGCCTACTCGTACAAGTGCCATATGAGCTCGTAGCTCTTGTTATTTATTGTATTTAAAAGCCAACCTGCCTTAGCTTACTACAAAAAATACTAACATCGCTTAAGTCCTTTTTTCGCAATCCCTTGAAGAGTTTCTGGCTCGGAAAGATTCTTTTGGACGTTGCGCTCTTAGAAGTTTGATAGATAACACGTGTTTGCACATACTTGTGTTAAAAGTTATGAGAATGTCATCGTTTGTAAAGTTGAGTAAAAGTTGTGACTCTCGCACAGGACACGGCTGTGCACTTCTTGGGAGCGTAATGTGTTTGTTTCGTTTAAAGCATGTTTAAATTAAAATAAATTTAATTGATCTGTTACACCCGAATAGGGCTGAGATGTGCTTGTCCCTTTATGCTTGAAATAATCAGCAACTTAAAAGGTAAGCCATTGCCCAAAAATAAACTAAAATGGTAGATTTTTTGCAAGACATGTATTATCGTCACTTTCTTAATTTCTTTAGTCGTGACCTTTCCGAGCTTAGCGTGTTTAATAGATGGAACTGTGGGCTTTTCTTGAAATGAAAATTCCACGCGTCTATGTGAATTTTTGGTTGTTGTGCTAGCAGCGCAGATCCTGAATGTTATCGCTAGAGTCCCCGGGTGAAAAGATACCAAATCCCATCAATTAGTCAAGATAAGTCAGTGTATTCAAACACCACGATAAAAAAAATAAGTTGCCTTTTCAGTTAAACTTTAAGGCACATCTCTGACCTGAAATGATATTTCCATGATGAAATGGCTCACAAGTATTTTTGTTCGCAAATCATATGACTTTCCAAGTGAAATTAACGATTTTCTTATTAGCGCTTGTCGACCGCACCTCAGCCTTTTTCGAGGCGGTGTCTGGACGCAAAATATTGGGAAACTGAACGCGGCGTGATTAAAAAGTGGGAAAACCAAGCAAAATAAAACAAGCTCAAAACAGAAGATAGACCTGATGGTCTACCATGTCTTCCAGATTGAAAAACAAAACTTAGAAGATTATCTTGTCCGTATGTATGAAAGAGTTCTCGCGGACCTTTGACTTTTGGCCAAGTTTGCTCTGCGTGGCTTGCATAACTCGGCTCGGCCGAAAAAAGCTGAAAGGTCGTAAGAACAAAACGAAACAACGGCTTATAATTCCATAAGGACGCTTAGGAACAGTATAAAAGGAAGAATAAGCAAGAGGGATCTTTTGAGGCTTATATTTCGAGATAAAACCTCTGTTATGACAGTTTTAAATGTTATTTTTCTCGACAGGATAGTATTTAAAAGGGTCATAATAGATATATTGTAAAATTTGACACAAGAATGCTCAAACAAATGTTATCTCTTATCAAACTTTTGACAGTGTACCTTGGAAGTTTCAGTCAAACTTCATATATCATGTAGTTCGGGTCGAAAGAAGGTATACTGCGAACATGGTTAGGTTTAACTGCCCCTCGATCACAGTTTTCCTTCCAGGAAAAGTAGAACAGCTTTTAGCCTTGAAAAATAAACTGATCTACGTTCTTTTTTTATCTCCCTCCAGAAAAACGTATGCGTTTTGTTCGACCAGTTGAAACATTTAATCGCATCCAGTACTGCTACAAAACGCACAGTTTTTGACAAAGTTGGTAATTTATATATGACGAAGAAGAAAAGAAAGAAAGGAAATAAAACACGTCCGAAATACAATAACCAGAAAGCAGTGAAGAACGTCATTTGCTGGATGGTCCTGGTTTGGGTGGCTTATAGCCTATTGTGAGTTCGTTCTGCAAACCATAGTCTGCTGACCTTGGGTATCCATAATGAACCTGTGAAGTTCTACACGTGTAGTAGGTCATCTTGACGCTCTAGGCCACCCTGACTCCGATGACTTTATCTTTGGACATTTTACCATCATGTCCGGGCTACTACACCCCCCGCCGTAGTATCAGGTTGCATCTTCACTTACAAATACAGTCGTCGTAACAGGCTTAAACCCGGGTTTAAGAATTAATGAATGCTGTTACGGAAGTAGGTTGCATTGGCGTTATTACAATTACAATTACAATTAATTTAGTCCAAAAAATTCTGATAATACAAAATGCACGGGATTGTCAAATTACAGTTTGGTTAATTTGCATTAAAAGTGCGGATAGAATAAGGCACAAATGAGTTCAAATAGTTCACACTGCTATGAGCGTTGCGGGCTCATTAGCTGAGCTTTCTTAGCTGCCCTTGAGATACTCCTTGTTGGGCGAGTATCCATTCTTTTTTCATCTTCAGGTGGCAGGATCTCACGGTGCATTTCCGAGGCAAGGCGAATTTCATTGTGAGATCGTGCCGACGCGACGCAAGGGTTTTCATCCCTGGTGCGACATGTCCTTTAACTTGGAACTGTGATGAGACGCACATTTTTTCCACAGTGGGGTTTTTGCGATATATGCTATGCTTTTTCTCCGTTTTTAGTTCTCTGTAACATTATTGGGGGCTAGCTTCGTTTCTTTTTAATTTCCCTAGTTTTCTGGTTTTTTCTATGATTTGATTTATTTTTCTCTAGCCTTTGACGAGCTGGTGGAAGCCTACACGGAACAGACTAAAGGTTTATTGGACGGAGGAGTAGATATTCTATTAGTAGAGACGATTTTCGACACAGCTAATGCAAAGGCAGCTTTATTTGCTATCCAGACTCTGTTCGAGAAGGAGTATGAGCGAGTTCCCATTTTTGTAAGCTTTGATTTGTTTTTGCCTTCTTTTTTTGTTGAGATTTCACGCTTACGTTTCTTTAGCATTATCTTTTATGCTTCTTTAGATTTTGTTTCCTATTGTGGAGTGTATTTCATTTGTGACAGATTGTCACAGATTTGTGCGGCCAAATGTCACAGATTTGTGCGGCCAAATGTCACAGATTCCGTAAAAGAAAAGTGGCAACACTGCTAGAGCCAATAAAAGGTATTCTTTCTTTACCCCTTACTTGTAAGGTTTGTAGGCTTGGCCTTGAGTTTTTGGAGTCTCTAACGGGACGGCGTCTAGTACGCCAGCTAGGCTAGTGACCTGGCAGTGACGTCCAGTGGTGCAACCGGCTTGTGTGACCTGGGTGGTCACAGCCAGACTGCATATCGAAAGGTGTTTGCCCCTTTTCTGCGAAGCTATGGAGCTGGTTGGCTTCCATGAAAAAAATCAACTTAAAATACCCACTGAACCCAAAAAGCTCGTCCGGAATGGTTAAAACTTGGAATTTCGTCAAAGAAATGACCTATTAACACACATTTTCAATCCATATTCTGAACTTGGTCTTCTCAGATGGTTAGCCACTGGCCTTAATCTGTCAATAAAAAACTACTACGGTATGATTTTATGTTTATTTTCAAGCGGCTCATTAGTGCTAAATTAGAATAGTAAGAGAGAGTGTGATACGGGTTTAATACAGACAACGGCAGTGAGACACTGAAAGGGTTGCACAAAAAAAAGGATCACGAATAAGCACTTGATAATTGTTCTAGCAATGAACGGCAGTGCCGAGCGGCGGTAACGCTCCGTGTTACATTTCACCAGTTTGAAACCTGCCCGCTGGCGAGTTTCGTACTGATGGATTTCTTCGGAGTGTTTTGGGAGCAGGTCGCGGAACCGGGCTGACTGTGATATACTTTGACCAAATTTCATACAGGCCAGAAGTCCAGTTTTAGTTCCAGTAGTGCCTGGTCGTAACCACGATAACCCCTTCCGATGATCAGTTTGCAGGCTCTTTTTTGGATTTTCTCAATGGCCTGTGACTGCTGGTTGTCGAGGGATGAGTACAACAGACATATATTCCAAGACTGGGCGAACGTAGGATACATAAGCGTTGAGCTCAGTTTCTCGCTCCAGCCCAGCCTTGCGAAGGGCGTGCAGCATGAACAACCGTCTAGACCCATTCTTGGTTATTTCTTCGGTGTTTCCAGCCCATTTGATAGAGTCTTCAAGGCTAACCCCGAGGATTGACGGGTTTTTCCACACTGGATGCCACAGTCTTCTATTTCTTGCCTAAGGCGGTCTGACGATTCACGTCCGAAGCCAACGACAATTGCTTGCGTTTTATTTCTGTAGATTTTCATTTTAGTAAGAAAATTTAATTTAGTAAGAATGTGAAAGGAGTGTGGCGAAAGCCGGATATGGATAAGACTGTTTGGATGAAATAGTCCAATACATATCCCATTGTTCGGGTCCATTCGAAACCGTTGGTCTTGTTAGTAGTGAACTGAAATACAGAAACGCTCCTCAGCAAAGTAACTTACATAAAATTTTGACGCGGATAGTATCCACGACAAAACGCAAATCATGACGATGGCTCCTCCCGTTGAACGACACCGCCAACGTGTGATTGTAATTATTGGTATCCGAAAACGTAAGTGGAGGGATACCTGTGACTTCGCAAAAGTTGTCCGTCCGTCCGTCAGCACGATATTTCTCGAAGGGAATGAGATATTTTGATGAAACTTGGTGTGAGGATTCTTTGGGTCAAGGGAAAGGTCGAGTTCGTAGATGGGCCCCATAGCTGTATCTTTAGGGGAGGGGGAGGGAGAGGTTTCAAATTAGGAGGCAAACAACATATTTTTCGAAAGCTAATGAGATAGTCGATGAAAGGGGTAAGAAGACATGCTGAACACGAATATGAAAATCATTTTCTCGCCGGACAAGTAGTTCGCCCTGAATACGGCCAAAACCGGAAAGTTTGTTTATAGTAAAACTTTTATCTAAAGTTGATTAGATGTCCGATGTTAGGGTAAGGAGACATGCTGAATCCGAATATGAAAATTACTTTCTCACCGGGCAGGTAGTTCACCCGGAATCCCGCAAAAACCCGAACATTTTTCAAAAATAAAATTTTAATCTGAAGTGGTTAGACTTTCAATTTAAGGATAGGGAAACATGCTGAATCCGAATATGAAAATTATTTTCTCGTCGGACAAGTTATCGCCCGGAATCCGGCCAGAACCGGAAACTTTGTTAAAAGTAAAAGTTTATATTAATTTCATAAGGTGTCTGATTTATGGGTAAGAAGACATGCTGAATTCGTGTATGACAATGATTACCTGGACACATAGTTCGCCACCAATCTGGAGAAATCGGAAATTTGTTAAAAAGTTGAATTTTTATCTGAAGTTGATTAGAGGTTCGACACAGGAGGACTAAGGAGATAAGCTGAATTCGTTTTTGAACTTAACTTTTTTTAAAGACAAGTAGTTCGCCCGGAAACTAGACGAAACTGAAAATTTGTCCGAAGCAAGGCAGGAACTTTCGTCAAAGTCGAGATGACGCAGGCGATAGGGGTAAACACACCTGCTGAATCCATATTTGAATTTGGTCTTCTCAGATGTTTACCGTTTTGCCTTAACCTGTTTCTAAATTTTATTAGTAAATTTCTCAAGGAATCTGACGAAGACTGGATCTCAACAAGACCCAATTGTCTGGATCAAATATTACATTTTTTTGGATCCTATCTTTGGTCTTGTTTCTCCAGCGTGTCTGGCGTCAATTCGCCAATGGATTTTATGAAGAACGTGTGCCTCAGCGGTTGGGTGGTTAATTTGCTGATCAGGTACTAGACGCTAAAGCCGAAGAGGAAAGAGTTATTATCGTTTTTTTCTGCCAATTTCCCTGGTACCTTGAAAAGCACTTCCCCAAGAGTGATTTGTCGATGAAATTCTGGGTAAAATCATGTCAAGAGAAAATTGAAGGATTGATTCTCTTCTCTTTGGAAATAGGATTGTTGGTAGTGCTGTAGTTGTAAGTTGAGAATTTTTTGTTTTGTTTTATTGCACTTACGGGAGTCTGCATTAACGCATGTTCTAACTACTGTAACTAGACTCTAAAATCTTTTTACAAGTGGAGCCAGGAGCTTGAATTTTTCTTGTAAACAGTTGTCAGTTGATCAAGTACAGTTTTTACCATTATTGTAATATATGAAAACCATATTTTCGTTAAATAAGAGACCGACAGGGACGCCTAAAATGCGAAAAAAATCAGCCTTGTGGCGGACAAAAAGGACACTACCCCCACTCTTTTCGGTAAGAATCGCCCCCCCCTAGAACGGAAGGCTGGATCCGCCCCTGGTAGTGCTGTAGTTGCAAGATACCGTAACTGTGTTTACGATTCATTGGCTTTAAATATACTTACAAAATCAGACATGGACATGTTAACGTTAACATAGTTTGTTTAGGAAACTATAGCCTACTGGCATTAAGTTTAAAACACAGTTTTGAATTTGAAAATAGAGAATTGTTTTAATTATGTTAAGTTTAGATAATATAATTAAAAATAAGAAATTTTTCTTTTATACATTCTTTTTTAAAGATTTTTGAGCAATTCTAGTTTAATTTGAGAGATGAGAGAAAATTTGTAATTGTGAATATTGACTTAATCAATCTTAAATGTTCGTGAAAGAATGATAAAGTGAATTTTCATTGTATATTTAAGAATGAAGTGGTTTTCTTTTGTTGTTTTATTGTTTTTTAGGGGTCGAAGAGGGGAAGTTTTTTTCTTTTAGTGTAAATATTTTGAGTTTTATGCCACTGCAGAAAGGAACCCTATAGAGGAAGGGATCCTCGAAACAGGAAGTGCTTTAAAAAAACAACAAAAAAAAACATATGTGTATAAATGGGAGTATCAGTGGGAGACAGGTATTGACTATTACCCTTTTTGCAATTTGGCGGGGCCTTGACCCTTTCAGTTAAAGTCCTTGTTCAAACTGGACTAAGTAAAACTTATCAAATTTTCAACTTTTGTTTCATACAAACCAGCCCTCTGCTTTGGCCCAGCGTCACTACCAGATGTTTCAGGCATCAATTCAATTCATTTATTTAAATCCACCAAAGCTGGCGAGTAGAAAAAATACAATAAATGTAAATAATATGTCTATAACTGATCAATACACCAAACGTCTTAGATCTGAGGACCATCGTGACATTCTACCGGACCCCCCCCCCCCCACCCTCCTAACAATTGAACGCCGTGCCGAAAAACTTGAGGGACTCGATCCACTCCTTCAACTACCAGCGACAAAATCAAGTCAACATTACACAAAGTCGTTCGTGCCATATTTCATCCGTCATCACAACCTGAAAATATAAGGAAAAGATGATGGATTTTAGATGGACAAACTATTGAAACAATCTGGACCGTTCTACCAGCTCTGATTTTAATCGTTATTGCACTCCCTTCAATTCGTCTTGTCTTTTTTGTTCATCTACTTTTTTGTACCACCTACTCGTAACAAGTGCCATATGAGCTCGTAGCTCTTGTTGTTGTTTTTTACACCGCCTGTCTTTCCTCTAGATTTCTGGTACAATCGTCGACAAAAGTGGAAGGACGTTATCTGGACAAACTGGTGAAGCTTTTGTGATTAGTGTCAGCCATGCACAACCAATGTGCATTGGACTAAATTGTGCCCTTGGTGCTGTTGAAATGCGACCCTTTATCGAAGCTATTGGGAAAGCGACATCTGCAAAAGTTATATGTTACCCAAACGCTGGTAAGTCCCTTATTTCTGCTTTAGGTAGGTTTTACTTTTACTTCTGGTCTATGTCCCTCCTCTCAATGACGCGATGTTGGCACTTACCCTTTCATTTCTTCTTGAAAATCATACTTCAGTAGCATCTTTTATGTTATTTTAACTAGAATTTACTTTCGTCGAGTTTCCTTCTGTTTGTGTGCCCCCCCCCCTCGCTGCGACACATCTTCGTCCGTATCAAAGACTACACACGGAGACGAAAAATTTGGGCTTCCTGACTTCCATTTTTCTATCAAGCAACTTGAAACTTACTCCCGGATAGGGTTTCCTACCACGGGTCAGTCTCGGTCACTATTAAGAGGTCCTACACTTGTAGTGGTAAGGACGTCGTTACCATGTTCGCTCAGTCCTGGCGTGCTGACGTTGGCAGAAAATTGCCAAAAAGCCGGTTATGAGATGTTACGATGGGCTTCCAAGTTCCACAAGTTACGATTGCCAACCAGTGGAGAGGATACTTAATCTCCGTTCGTGTTTTCAGGAGTTTTAAAGCAAATTGTGTGACTCGTTACTTCGCGTCGGGGAAAGTAACCGACTTTTCGGACGCTTCTCAGTAGCCAATGGATACACGCCTTAGCGTGTCCAAAGTTCCTTTCAGACTGAAAAGAGCTTTTTCATTCATCTGTCTATTCGATCTTAATCCGCTGTCGTAGAAAGAATAGAACTCAAACAATGACGCAAAAACCGGGACTAGCTTCCGAGATCCGCCTTGTTAGCAAAAATAAATCGTGTGAGGCATATTAGCGACCTGAACAGATTCACTTGGAAATCGTCATTCACCGGATTTTTTCCACCCGTGATGGTTTGAGGGAGTCTGAAAGTGATTTGGTTGTTAGGACCCATGCCATAAATTTGGCATTTGTGTATCCAGACTGAATCCGGAGAATGGGAGGTGGGTCCCAGAAATCTTGTGCCAAGCATCCCTAAAGGTGATACGAATGGGAACGAAGCTTGCGAGGATGATCGGTCATAGCAACAACATATTTGAAGGCGCGAAACGGACAAGTCAGTTAAGATTTGTCCCAGCGGCCGGATCTTCTCGGCAACGGTCCTCTTCAGGCTGTAGATGGAGAAGGCAAGAAGGGCCGAAGAAGCGCTATGACGGATATTGGCTGTCTGATCCGGTTAGCACCATAAGTTGGCTCAGGGTCAGCTTGGGGAGAATGAGTACTTCGGCCCACCAGATGGAAAATTTGTAGCCTGCGTAGCTGTATGATAGTTGTACGCATGTACAACTATGCAATAGCAAAGAATACTATCATTAAACGTGCCTCAGGCCGGTTCAATCTTTAGCAGTAGTATCCATTAGCATCCTGTCTTGCCATAGTAGCATCCAGTCTTGCTAATAGTAGCGTGCAGTAACACGGTAGCCTTGAAGTAGAAGCATGTAGTAACATCAATTAGTAGTGCATGCTACATTTTCGTACAGCTTCATACTACTATTTTGAGATAAATATTTCATCGGGCTTACCTAAACACCTTTAGCTTTTCCGTTTATTTTCCTCCGAAATACTCACCGGGGTAGGCTTAACTTTCCTAAATTCTAGGCTTACCCAACACCTTCGGTGGCTACGACGAGACTGCCGAGCTGATGGCAGAACATCTTCGAGGCTTCGCCGAGGATTCGCTAGTTAACCTAGTCGGTGGATGCTGTGGTACGACGCCCGACCATATTCGTGCCATTGCTGATGTAGTAAGGCAGTACCGGCCGAGAATACCGCAAGAAAATCCGTTAGGGGATTCCACTATCCTATCAGGATTGGAACCTTTTAGAATAGGTAAGTTCTGGAAGGCGTAATGGTAAGAATCTTAGTCTCCCAGCTACTCCTTCTACTAAGGCTGGAGCCACTCCATGCCCGCCGTGAAAATCTAATTTTGCGCTTTGGCCGGTCAATCCTTGCTAGTGAAAAGCACAGAGACATACTGCCCTAACCAGAACCGGTGATAGGACGGACGCGGCACCAGAACCTCTCGGTGCCAGAGAAGGGTCGTACTAACCGATATTTGAATTATTTTGTACCATATTTTACTGAGAAAATTAATAAGAAACAGGTGGATTTAAAGTGAAATATTTTGTTGTAATGATTGTATATACTCAAGTTATTTAACCCGTTAAATGTAATGATGGACATACTGTGCCGAATAGCACCCTATCTTCTTATTTAAGCATAGGACGGTTGCTTACATGCCATAGACTGTAAACCATCTCGTCTACACAGCACTGTGTATGGGTAGTGAATCGAAATTTTAACTTTGCAGAGACGTTACTTGAGTGAGGGTGCAAGCTGTTTTGTGCAGTTCTCCCAGTCAATATCAGTTGATGGACCAAGTTTTGCCATGAATCTCGTTTTTTTGCGAAGGGCTTTGAGCAAGGAGGGCGATCGCGTCTAAACCTCCAATGGGCTCAAGGTCTTCTTTAAGAGTACTTACGAAGTTCTACGTTATCTTCCGCGGTTTGGCAGTTTGTTACTGTCAAATATGACCCCATTATTCAAATAATGGATTTTGTTTGAAATGATTTAACACAAAAATAGACTGTTAGTGATCCTTAAGTCGGGACATGAGAAGCGATGGGCTCTCTAACAAGTCCCAACCTTTTAGAGACGGCATTCTTATTTTTCTTCCACACAAATGGGAGTTGTTTATTTGTTGTGTTTTTATTTCTCTCTCATTAGATGATGTACTCTGGGAATACCTAGTGGCCCAGTGTTAGCTAGCGTGTAATATAGCCATTCATTCGTTCAAACTACAAATTTGAGTTGGAAAGTGCACTACTTCTTCCGGAAAGCTATTGAAGGGCATATGACTCATATGAGCATGCGAAGAGATGCATGTTTTTTGTGTGTGTATATAGGCTATACTATGGTAATTTTTGGCTTTTCCGTACGGGATCGACTAAAAGCAGGAAGGGAAGAGAAGGGTTTTGGGGGACGAGAAAAGCATCAGGCATACTAAAACCAGGAAGGGCATACTAAAACAAGGAAGGGCATACTATAACAAGAAAGATGTCACCAGAATTCAAGGCTGCGAAAACTGGAAAGCTGCACCGTTCCCTTTCTCTGTTTAGTATTCTTTTGAGGGTTCGGCAACTTTTCAAATTCAATGTTCATCATTGCTTCCTCGTTTTAATATCCTGACATGGTTAGGCATTCAAGTCCAGTGAGGGTTTGGTAACTATCAGTATTGTAATTAACCTTGACATTCCTCGTTTTAGTACTCTTAAAGTACTACCCACGACAAGCTACTAAAACGATGAAAGAAATGGTGAACCTTACATTTTTGATAGTTGCCGACCCCTCAAAGAACTTAGAATTCACGGTTTTTTGAATACACAGCTGCAAGTGCCGTTCAAACGAGGGTGGGCGACTTGAAATGTGTTAGCTGCCGACCTTTCATTGGCCGGAGGATTCTAGTTGACTAGAAAACCTTAACTTTTGATAGTTGCCGACCCCTAAAAAATTTAGAATTTGCAATCTCTGTGTCCTTTTAGTAGTCTAAGGTACTACCCGTGACAAGCTACTAAAACGATGAAAGAAATGGTGAATCTTAAATTTTGATAGTTGCCGATCCGTCAAAGATTAATAATTTATAATCCACTGTTTCTTTCCTCGTGTTAGTACTTCAAGCTACTACCCGTGTTAAGCTGCTAAATAGTAATGAAAAGGTTAATTACAATTTTTGATAGTTGCCGGCCCCTCATTGGACTTTATTGCCTACCAATGTCAGGATACTAAAACGAGGAGGGAAAAAGTTGCCGACCCCTCAAAGAATACTATACAGAGGAAGGGGACGGTGTAGCTTTCCAGTTTTTCACAGCCTTGAATTCCGGTGACATCTTTCATCGTTTTAGTATGGCCTTCCTGGTTTATAGTATGCCTGCCTGCTTTTCTCGTGCACCATGCCCTTCCCTTCCCTTCCTGCTTTTAGTCGATCCCTTTCCGTAAAAATAGTCCTACGAATCTGAAATCAGAAGCACTGCTATTTCTATCCTTAGACGGATGAAAAAAGGGTATTGCCATACGGTGCACGCGGGTAAACGAGTTTTTATCCCATTTCCTCACTTTTTTTTTTTTTACCATTTGCTTTGCCCCACCTCACCTGTATCTTGTGCAATGTCTATGAACTGGTTTCGCCCCGCGTCTTCGCCTGGGCCTCCGAGGGTGTGAATATTACTATATTCACACTCTCGCATGTACTGGCTGGTAGTATAAAACGTGGTGTCAACTTTTAACTCCATCCAGTGTTTCCCTGTATTCTTAAGACCCACTTAGCCCCTTCCTTCCAAATCAGAAAAAAATAGTAGTCAGCTGTTTATCTTGTGAACACATGCATAAGTATACGCATGTTGTTTTTCTGGATACGTATGCGGCAATCCTGACAATTACCTTTTTATAATACAGGAAAGGAAAGCCGTTTTGTCAACATTGGTGAGAGATGCAACGTTGCCGGATCGAGGCTTTTTGCTCGTCTAATTAAGGAGGGAAACTACGACGTAAGTTTTTTTTTTTTTTCCTTTATGGTTTGCGATTGTAATTTCAAACTTCTACGTGCCTGATCTTCCAGTTTGTGAAAAAACAGTGTTGTTCCTTTTAATCAGGTTTTATGATGAATCCTGACCAGTTGCTACTTGCCTTGTTAATATTTGCTGAACTTTTCCTTCTTTTAATAACTTTAGAGCTGATTTTGTTTCAATTTGTTTGAAAATCAGTCAGTGTACGCGTCAAGGACAAGAAACAGGATCGGATCCGGGTCCTTGAGGACCATACACGCGCTGATAAGTAGGGAGCCAAGTCTGTCCCTGTAAGCATTTTATAGCTATTAAAAAGTAACTTCAAAGTGGGTATCTTGGAATTTTTCGCTAGCTTAGAGTTGGCATCATAAACTTGAAATATTATTTTCACTTAATAATAATAACATTAATAGTTTATTGATTATACATAATTTCCAGAGAAAAAACAAGTGGAGGAAAATAAAGAAAAAGAAAGGAAGAAGAATACTAAATATAACCATACAAACAAAAGTACTAACACACAGTAAGGCGGTGGTGTGGTGAAAACCGAAAGTAGGCTGTTCCCGACAGCTTCCTGTGTAGCATTAGCAGTTTCTCAGAAATATCTATATTTGCTGTATTCCGATGCCATAAGGGGGGAGGTAAAGAAGGAATTCATAATACAACGAAAATAAGTTTTTCGGATAGAAAGCATAGAAAAAGCGTATACCTGCTCTGAAAGAGTCTTAGAGCGTGTTCCACCCTTGTAACAATAGTTACTATTACTTACTATTTCCGTTCCATCTTATAATAATAATTTATTCCTCACGCCTCTCAATACAAAACTTCTACATAACTGACAACTTTTTAAAAGAAAAATGATATGGCAGGGCGAGGAGCGGATCGACTGCGGCACGATTGCCATTTAAAGTCGTCCAACGTTGAAAGTCTCGAGATATGGTATGTTTATGTTTAGGCTATTGGAGAAGGATTCCAGTGATTTCATCTTTTCGACTGGAAATGGCAGTTTGTTCCAGATCCTGATGACTCGGGGTATGAACGAATGATGGTAAGAATTAGATCTTGCAATCTTCATCTTCACGAAAAGTTACTACGCTGACCGTTCCAACCTTGTCGGAATAGTAACTAATAGTTACTATTTGCTTACCATGCTCGGGAGCGTAGTAAGCGTTGTAACTACGCATCTCTGCAATGTGATTGGTCGGATTCGCCCCTTGCGTGAGATTCTGCTGGAAAATAGAAAAATCGTTACAGCCTTGACAGCAAAAAACAGAATTCTTGACGTCATGCGTAGTAACTACGGTAAGTAGGATGGAACACGCTCTTAGAGGACTGTCCCGGTTAACTGTATTTCATGAATATTTCATTCATCTTCTTGATTTAAGCTGTTTGGAAGTAAATTTGACTGATTGAACAAACTACCTACTTGCACGTGTTGAGTGCCTAAATGGCGAATATAAATCAGCTGAAGAATGCAAATGATGCCGTGGATGGTTTGAAGGTCTAACCAATACATTTATTAATTTCTATTGTCTCCTAGCTATTCCCTAGTGTCTCCTCCTAATGCGGGTTTTCTATTGGTTGGCTGTGGGCAAGGAAACAATCTTGATCGGAAATGTGATCGAAGCTGGGAGTGGTAATTTTTTCGTAAACAAGAATTATGCAAGTTTAAGTTACCCAGAAACAAGTGGTTGGAATTTTTTAGGATTGTTTGATGTCATTTTCGGAGAGTTTCTTTGTCGGTTTACCGTTATGAGTCTAATACAGTAGCGATAAATGATTGTACTTTAGTATGAAAGATCAGCTAATTGGTATAATTAGAAAGGAAAATAAAGTTAGTTTGCTTTTTTTTAGTATTAGTACTATCATACTGAAATATAACTAGACCTACGTTGCCTGGGCAACGTGAAGTGTTGCAGCAACCTTTGTTCGGCTTCGCGGACTAAATTGTTGCGAGAGCAACACGTTGGTTTTGTTTCTTCGCTAACTGTTAAATCCTGAATTTGTCAACCCATCGAGGTTTTCAAAATGATACGTTACAATCCATGAAGAATATTTTTCTTAACTAATGACACAATCTGTAATCACATGGTTATCCCTCAGCGTTGAACAAAAAAAAACCACACAATATGTCGGAAGTAGGGACTAAATTGACTTTGCAGCCAGTTGAACTTTATCCTTTTCAATCGTAGACATCGTGACTTTTGGAAACTTGGAACATTTTCCACAGATAAAGTCTGCTGGTGTTAATTATAAATCGTGTAATCAGCTGCTTGTTGCTAGGTTCTTGCGAAACAAAAAAATATGGTTTACAATCCTTTTTGAATAACAAATATTGGACTTAAAAGTTCGTGAATTCTTTAAGTTCGTAAAAAACATTTATTTCTTTGAAACTTGGAACATTTTCCACAGATAAAGTCTGCTGGTGTTAATTATAAATCGTGTAATCAGCTGCTTGTTGCTAGGTTCTTGCGAAACAAAAAATATGTTTTACAATCCTTTTTGAAAAACAAATATTGGACTTAAAAGTTGATGAATTCTTAAAGTTCGTAAAAAAAATTTATTTCTTTGATATTTCGTACTATGTTTATTTGTAAATATGTTGTTTTATTTTGAGTGTTACGGATGATGTGCACTAGGATTAGAAAACTTTAATGTACGTATTGTAAATGCTTTAACGTTTAACCTTTTTCTTGTCTCGTCATTTTGGCGGAAGGAAAGCATTTCATTCATTCATTTGTAGACAACATCCAAAACTTTTCTGTTTAAACTGCGAATCCTTGTGTTACTGTAAATCATGAAATTGGTCTACGCCGTGATCTCCGGATGGATTTGAGACGGAAACCCCTCAGTTCGCCGCATGTCAGTTCCAATTTCCGACAGGTCCCCCACGCGTCAGTTGACCCATGAAAATCTATCAGTTCGCACACACGTCAGCAAAGCCACATCTTCCAGAAGTTCGCCCACACATTATTGATCAGCCCATTAGTTTGCTCGACTAACTCGACTGAATAACCTAAAAAGAAAGGGAAGCAAAGCCAGACGATAAACAAGAAGGAACCGACATTTACGTTTTAATGAGCGTGAAAGGTAAAGGCTGTTAGGAGCGGCAGTTTTGCTTGACACTACGAAATAAAATAAAATAAAAGGTGAATTCAATACACCAGTGTTTCAGTGGGAATAGTTGGCGTGTGGAGGTAATGACGACAACCTGTTCAGCTACAACACCAGGTGCGAATACTGTACTAAGTCCAAAACACGCCATTGATCCTCAGGAAGAACGAGAAATCTTCTCACTAACGACTCAAACTCAACAACTAAAATCATGTGTCAACTAATCACGGCGCTCGTTCGGGACAGCTGTGGTGCCGCTTCCGCTCTTCCGCTAGGTACACGGCGATTTTGGATCGACAAGGAGAGTTAGTCAGTAAGAGTATTACTCACAAGGAGAACAGGGTCCTGTGCCTCCAGTTCTGCCTCAGGCCCTGCCTCCCTGTCTCCTGGTGTTCACCGCAAACTCCAGCGCTACAACTTGAAATGCTAAAAAATTAGTTGTATTTCTATTTTGCAAGTATGTGTTGATATTCTCAAGCTGGTTTACCGGTGTTTGAAACCCCCTGTAGAAGATAAATATGGAAATCTATGTATTTATTTGTTACTACGTTTGGCGTTGGCGTTCACCAGTAGCAATAATAATATTTATGATAGACTGCCTGTTTTGCTGTTCTTGTCGCTGTGGGATGTTTCTGTTAAAAAAATTTACTTACACAGCGCTACCATAATCACAAAGCATTTATAATGTAAGTGTATGGCAGTGAGCACGGTTAAAGGATCCCTCCCATATTTACTGTTTAACTTACAGTATTTTGAAATATTTGAATACTTTAAAACAAGGCTGTGCTTTCAACAAATAACTTACAGTTTTGGCTGTTTTAAGCCTTTTCTCGTTGACTTGTAGCGAAAACAGGGAAACAATTTACATAACCGGTTTTTCTGATGGAAAAACTTCTCGCAGACAACCGTCGACAGCGTGATACACATCAAAGATAGCTACACACGGCAAGTGAGAAAATCAGCGTGGCTTTGTTAGAGGGGTTAGAATGTACCGTATGAAATTGGGGTCTCGGGGTTTAGAAATGTATAGAGTGACTATGGAAGTATGTTGCGTTAGTATTATAAGTAAGACAGGTCCTTTAAGATTGATTCCGGTTTCCTCCTCTTGGCGGCTGTATTCGTGTGATCGTCTCGAAAGGTGCAGGCTGTTGATCAGAAACCACAACAGTCGCTCTGTTATGTTTCTTCTCACCCAGTTACAGCCAGGCTACGAAATGCAACACTTTGTGCTTTCAGTCGGCTTTCAGGATCGTCCAAGGTATCGGAACAGAAGAAGACAAATATAATAAAATAAACAAAAGTGCACATTATGAGAATTTGGTTTGATTTTTACGGAAGAATGCTGACAAAATTGTCTTTTCGTGGATATTTAGTTCTTAATTTATCATTTGTCGAGGAGGGTTAGGCCAATACAAAAATTAAATAAAACAAAGATGTCCTAGAAAAGGATAAAACGAGGATAGTGAGATATTTAAGATGTGTTTCGATCCTCCTACCAGTGTTTTTAATAACATCTGACCTTTTTTCTTATTTAGTTATGACCCAGGGAGTAAGTAAGTATATTTATGATACACAGGGAGTAATATAAAATAAAGAAAGTAAAAGGCACGAATGAAAACTAAACATAAAATAATATTAAACATAATTACGTTCTTTAAATACACTTTAAACACGGTGAACAAAAAAATTGACCTGTAAAACTGAACAGGTTCTGGTTAAAACAAACTGGCTAATAATGTGCGCTGGAAGGGCAGGATGTTCCAACTTTGTACCCAATAGCTTCTGGTAACTATTCTGTTGGGACAAAGCTTTACCATAAATTACCCTTGCAAGCAATAAAGATATAGGCATAATGTCTCAGTTAGTAGTCCAGTTGATGGTGGTGGCTGTATCCGGGCTACAGCCGTGAGGGTGCCCCATTCCTCTCAACGTTTGTGAGCACCAGTCGTCGCCAAGGCGCTTTTAATCCCTCACATGTGTAGCTGGTCACATTTGTTTCGGTTCCGCAAAAGAAAAGCTCAGTTGTTGAAGAAATGTTGGTGCCAGAGCACAGAGCACACTATGGAGTAGCGCCAAGACTTGGAAGAAGTGACAAACACTCGAATCAGAGCAAAATAATTATAGAGAGTAATGCGCGAACTTTGAAAAAAGTGACACATGAGTTGCGTTTTTGATCGAAGTTTTGTTCGCCGTTCGCTTAGCCGGTTGCTTAAAGGACACCTGAATGAAGAGTACCAAGTATCATCCCTATCTGCATGACGTCCGTTAACATTGCCTGCAGAAAACCCAATCCAAATACGAAATACCGTTTCCAAGCTATGATTTTTGCTCCATTTTGCATCTGTCCTTATTTCAGTACCGAGCAATTTTAGAAATGAACAAATGTCTCCAAACAGCCCTTATTCTGGAATATTTTTTAACCAGATAAGCCCAAAGGTATATCTAGAAGAAATTCGAATACGATCCGGCCAGCGCTGTACAAGATTTGAATGAATTGCGCTGGTGCAAACCTCCGGAAACAATCATCCCTATTTTGAAAACGTCACGCTCAGGAGAAGAATGCTCTCCGTGTCCATGTCTGTAAATGCATTCTCCATGGTGTGTTCGAAGTATGGTTTCATTGTTCAGGTGTCCTTTAATTTCCGTTTTTGAACGCCGTCGATGTTCACCGTTTGCTTAATTAGTGTTTTTACGGCTCCGGCGATCTTTGCCAGGTCGACGTTTCTTCGACGATTGAAGCAAACTTCGAACTTGCTAGCGCGAACAGAGTTTGAAGGACGAAGGAACTGTGACCGGTGACCAAAAACGGTATTTAAGCAGAGACCTTTGAGGTTAAAGGTAACTTCAAACTTCGATCAAAAACGCAACTATAGTCAAATCGCAGCGACACTAGCTCCGCTAGAGGACACGAACGTCCCTACTGAAAATCAATCAGTCGTTAACGAGCGCTGGCTCTGATCTTTTCCTCGGTGTTTTCACCGCATCTTAGCCTTGCTAGAATTTTCTACGTCCACCACTGCACACAAGAACAGTTTACTGAAGCTTCACTCGCGAAGTGAGCTGGGCGGCGCTGAGACGGAGGCCCATTTTTATGCATGGGAAGGATAGGTCTTCGCATTACTCTCTAAAGTTATTTTGCTCCGACTCGAATAACAGCAACACTACCACGTCCGTACTGACACTCGATCGTGCACCGGCGCTGGCTCCTATAACTCCGAACACACAAAAAAGATACAACCTCTCCTATTTCCTTGATGTGTGCAGACCGCATCTTACACCCCGAGCGTTGTGGGCAGGGCTACGAGTAAGGGTTATTTCCGATGCATGGAAAGCATAGGTCTTGACGCTACTCAGTAGTGTTATTTTGCTCTGGTTGGCGCACACGAGAAGAGTGGGACAGCTAGAACTGCTTGTTCAAACAAATATACCCCTACTGCTTTCGGCAATAAAAAGCGAATCAGTCGCAAGTCTGATCAGTCGGACCCTTGTTCGTCAATGAGGTTACTTTGCAAACATAGCTCAGAACGTCAAAATGTGTCAAGGAAGAAGAAGATTATCAGAAAAGGGGTGCTGCCTTACGAGTGAAGCTTTGGAACAGTTTGTTCAAAGAAATATACTCCAACTGCCTGCGTCACCCAAAAGCACGGCTTGCAGGTTGTTGGCACGCTCGCTCTGGATCAAATTTATGCTAGAATATTTAGAACGTGTCCGAAAGCTCCGAAACGAACGAAAATGCTGAATTAATTGAGCCTTTTTATACAGCATTTCGCTTTCGGACTTAAATTTTCGCTCAGTTAATGCAGCATTAATTCAGCATAAAATTCATCGAAAAATTCAGCAAGAATGCTAAATTTTATGCTGAATTTTCAAGAAGAAACTGGGGAGTACGGCTATTCTCTCAGTATTTTCAGCGGCAAATATAACAAATTCAAAACAACTGACAATTCGGTAAACATTTGAAATTCTAAGAAAACTGGCGATCATGGCCAATGTAGAAAGGAAAGATCAAGAAGATAAAAAGGTTGGATATCAGTAACAGATCCATTTTTGTCAGCTTTATACAGCTAATTCTTTTTCTTCTTCTTCTTCCTGACTTAAATTTTGGTATTCTAGAAGTGTCAGAGAAGAAAAAAAGGTAACAGCTTTCGGACAAAAAAAGAAGAAAATGCAGCATTAATGCAGCATTTACAGAACCAAAAAGCTTTCGGACACGTTCTTAGCCTTAATTAGATGACAGTGGGATACGTTCGTTCGGACCTAGGGTAGTTTGTGATCGCTGATTTTTTAATTTCTTTTCAGAGAGCATTGGCTATTGCTAAAACTCAAGTAGAAAATGGTGCTCAGATCATCGACGTCAACATGGATGAAGGGATGTTGGATGGTATCGCAGCTATGACACGATTCCTGAATCTCATATCAAGTGAACCTGATATCTCCCGTGTCCCTATCTGTATAGATTCGAGTAATTTCAAGGTGAGTCATTCAGTCAGTCAATCAAGTCTAATTACAAATCGAGATCGGTATATTTCGAAACTATCGGAGCATGGAGGTCAACATGGGAAATAATTCGGTTAGCTAGAACTCGTTCAGAGGCGTGATCAAAATTTGGACTAGGTATGAATAAATATATAAATATAATGTTCATATAAGGATTTAGTACCCCTCTAACTTTACCAGAAACCCCGTTTATGCAGCGTTTACAAGTACAGGAAAACTTGAACAGAATCCGATCTTGGCGACAAGATTACGTTTACACGCAGAGGGAAAAAAAAATCAATTCTTCAAACCAGAAAATCTGACATAAATAAATTCACTATCCAATAAAAAAAAATGTTTTGAGACCATTTATGACATCAGTACTGATGATTACTGCTCTCAAAAGCTAGCTAGCCTTTTTTTTGTACTTTTTACCAGCGCCGCCGTCAAGATTCCTTTCAAGTGGACCGGAATTCCTTTCATCATGAAAGGATTCCCGTCCCGCTAGACTTTTTTTCTACTTGTCTTCACGAACGGAATCCTTTCGAGTCTACCAGAATTCCTTTCTACTCGACAGGATTTCTTGTCCGTGTAAACGCTATATTAGAGACATTATGAGAGTGTTCCACCCTTCTAACAAGAGTAATTATTAGTTACTATTAAGATTCCAGCTAACGTTGTATTCTGTGACGAGCAAAACTCTGCATGGTCAAACAAATTTGTATTCCTCTTCTCGCTTTTAGCTATTTGGATTAAACTTGATTGATTGATTGAAAAAAAAAAGCGCATCGTAGGCACTAAACGCAACCAAGAGCTAGGTACAATATAAAAGGCAGAATAAGCAAAAGGGCTGGAGAAGTGCTTAACACTTGAAATTTCTGTTTAGTCAAACAATGTCTACAACGGATACGTCAGCTATGATTCTTCATCAGCGAAATTTCGGCCCTTCTTGGCAAGGGTCCTCGTCAGGCACATCTTACTAAAAACTTCAGTTGGTTTATCATTTGTCCTTTCCTTCCGGCCAAGTTGGATAATTGTTTGCATGTCTGGGCTGTGAAAGTTCCGTACTTCGTAGATAAATATTCTTTGAGCCCAAGCTGACTTTGAAATATTTATTCAAACAATGTCTACAACGTACATTTACTTTAGTACATTTACTTAAGTAGAAAATATAAGTACTTGACACAAAACGGGGCTCAAGGGGCATTTAAGAGCGTAAATACTCTTTGAGCCCAAGCTGAGTTTGAAACATATATTCAAACAATGTTTACAACGGATATACGTCAGCTACGATTCTTCATCAGCGATATTTCGGCCGTTCTTGGCAAGGGTCCTCGTCAGGCTGTCAATCTTCTGGGTCAACGTCGGGGAAGGAAACAAACCTGTAATAAATAACTGAAGCTTCTACCAACTACAAATATCTTATTAGGGCTAATTACTTTGAAATACCACTGTAAGGAAAAAACTAGTCCCGAGATTGAACTTTGAAACGTGAAGCGGGGTTATTAAGGGAAGAAAATTTAAGGCTCAGTCCCTTATTAACAACAAAACCGAAGTCGATCAAATTGCAGAAACAAACATTTCCTGTCGTCGCCCCAATCGTGCAGCAATAATAGCAGCGGTGTCAAAATCAAATCTCAGCACTAGTTTTTCTGAGCAGTGATTATTAAAAGTAATAGATACAGGCGAGTACTCCATAATAGAAACGTGGAACGAGGTTATTAATGAAAAAATACTTAAGTTTTCAATTCCCTTATTAATAACAAAACCGAAGTTAATCAAAACACGGAAAAAACCCTTTTCTGTCATCGCCCCAATCGTGCAGCAAAAACAGCGGCCGTGTCAAAAATTAAATCTCAGGACTAGTTTTTTCCTTACAGAAGTATTTGAAAGTAATTTGCCCTAATAAAATATTTATAGTCGGTAGAAGCTTCAGTTATTTGTTACAGGTTTCTTTCCTTCCCCGACGTTGACCCAGAACATTGACAGCCTGACAATTTAAGAACCCTTGCCAAGAAGGGCTGAAATATCGCTGATGAAGAATCGTAGCTGACGTATATCCGTTGTAAACATTGTTTGAATATATTTAAGAGCGTGTTCCACTCTACTTATCATAGTTACTTTGCATGACGTCACGAATCCTGGCTTTTTGGCGCCAAGGCTGGAAGATATTTTTTTATTTTCAGCAAAATATCGTGACACGGCTTAATTCGGCCAATCACATGATAGAGATTGTTAGTTACCACGATTACTACGTTCCCTAGCATGATAAGCTAATAGTTACTGTTAGTTGCTATTTCGACAAGGTTGGATGGAACGGTCAGAGTAGTGACTTTTCACGAGATTGGAACGAAAATAGTAACTAATAGTTGCTATTGTTGGAAGGGGGGAACACGCTCTAAGAAGGACCGAAATAACGATGGAGTAAATCACAGCCGACTTATCTGGCTAAATAGCGCCATCGACCTTGATTCACAGTTCAGCCTGGGCTGAAGAAATACTTCCAGTAAACATAGCCTAATCTTTTCTTTTCAATAATTTTCCAAATAAAAGTGTACATTTAATTTTTGCAGGTTATCGAGGCAGGCCTCAAATGCTGTCAGGGCAAAAGTGTGGTGAACTCAATTAGTCTAAAGGAGGGAGAAGCGGACTTCTTAAAAAAGGCCAACTACATCAAAAAGCACGGCGCAGCGGTAGTTGTGATGGCTTTCGATGAAATTGGACAGGTGAGGGATGATCAGTAGTTTAGGGTGCCCCTGATTTATCATTAGTATTAATGTGAGGTATTATTTAGTCTATCGAATTGCGACAACCGGTATTATAATAATATGCTACAGAACAGGCTTTCGCTTCTAAAGAACTCTGAGACGTTGGGATTAGTCATGCTGAGCAATCTGACAAGTCTTACCTATAATAAGTGTATTTAAAAGCCCAGGGGCCATATACATAACACAACAATAATACACATTACAACAGAAAACAACAACAATATTTTCCTACGGCTATGAAGCCTCACTACTAAGCTTGGTCGCTCTTAGCTTCAGCGCTCCGTCGATAAATTCGCACACCTTTGTATAACTCTTCCCGAAGTCCCGAAGTATAACTCTTCCCCGATAACACTCCCCTTAAAAAAAGACCCCTTAACTCCGAAAGCTCCTGGCATCGATTGAGAAAGTGGTCCATGTTTTCCTCTACCACTGCTTTGCAAAGTTGGCAATTATACCTGACATATAGTACACTTGAATCTATTGATGGATTCAGCATTAACAATATCTTCGATAAAGCAGTTCTGAGGACCGGCAATCCGTTTGAACGGGTATAATGACGGATAATGCTGGATTTTATTGAGTTGGTCACTTCAAAGTTGTCGTAACTTCCGCTGTTTTTGCTTGGCGCTGTTTCTGCAAGGCACTGTTATTGCTTTCAGTGTTTTGACCGTCGTTGTTTTTGTGTGTCGCTTCTTTTTCATGGTGCTCTTTTTGCTTCCGCTTTCTTGCCCTTGATGTATTTTCTTTTAGCTGTTTTGTTTTCGTTTTTTGTCTGTCTCTGATTATGTTTCGCTGTTTTGACTTGTAACCGAAAGAGTACAGCGACGTTTTCAGGAAGTTTCCCTGACCCTGGAGACATTAGCCTCGTGTTTGTTGCACGCTGCACGTCCTGGTTGCAACATCAGAAATATTTAGGGAGTGACTTTTGGCCCAAAACAGAGAGTGAATTAGGAGTGAAATTTATTGTCATGAAATGTTCACTTTTGGTCGGAATCGCCTCTGTAAAAAATTTTATTTTCATGAAAAAAACTTGAAATAGTCGGTTATGGTCGGAATCCCTGAAGCAAAAATTAAACATATGGTCATTTTCTGAAATAGAGTGATTTTTAAGTCCTACGTAGGACAAGAGTGACAAAAACAAAATAGAGTGACAATTCACACTCGTGCGACATGTGGCAACACTGTGCACGTCCGCTTATCGGCAACTTCTGGACTGAATCTTTCTACTTTCGATTTGCACGTCAGCGCTTCCTAGGAAGACGGTAGTGCTTCTCGAGGATGGCGGACTTGCTTACCGACCAAGTCCATGCTTCCCTGCAAGGTGCTGCTGCTACCACTTCAGCCAAGAATAAACGTTTTCCCAAAGACGCATCTTGTGCGATAGCAAATAAGTGATGCATCAGCGATGCGACAACACTATTCCAACAAAAACGAGGCTCTTATCTACAACGGCTTGAAGCACTCAGGGTTGCCACGTTTCGCACGATAGTGTGAATTGTCACTCTATTTTGTTTTTGCCACTCTTGTCCTACTCTTGTCCTACGATCACTCTATTTGAGATTATGTCAAAATGTTTCCCTTTTGCAGCAGGGATTCCTAAAAGAAGTGACTATTTCACGTTTTTGTCAAAATAAAATTAAGATGCTTCGTTTTTGGGATCCCAAAATGTAAGTGGCGGGATACCTATGACATCGCAAAAGTTGTCCGTCCGTCCGTCTGTGCGCACTATAACTCTCGAAGGGAATGAGATATTTTGATGAAACTTGGTGTGAGGATTCTTTGAGTCAAGAGTAAGGTCAAGTTCGTAGATGGGCTCTGTAACCCTACATTTAGGGGTGGGGGAGGGGGTTTAAATTAAGGGGCAAATGAAATATTTTAAAACACATAATGTGATAGTAGATTATGGGGTAAGAAGACAAGCTGAACACGATGGTCAAAATCATTTTGTCATCGGACAAGTTGTTCGCCCGGAATCCGGCGAAAACCGGAAACTTTGTTAAAAGTATAAGTTTTATTTGAAGTTGATTAGATGTTCGATTTAGGGGTAAGAAGACATGCTGAACACGGTGGTGAAAGCCATTTTTGCACCAGACAAGTAGTTAGCCCGGAATCCGGCCAAAACCGGAAAGTCTGTTAAAAGTTAAAGTTTTATTTGGAGTTGATTAAATGTTCGATTTAGGGGTAAGAAGTCATGCTGATCACTTGTGTGAAAAAATTTTCTACCAGGGCAAGTAGTTCGCCCGGAATCCGGCCAAAACCGGAAAAAGTTAAAGTTTTATTTGTAGTTGATTAGATATCCGATTTAGGGGTAAGAACAGATGCTGAATCCGTGTATGAAAATCATTTTTTTACCGGGACATATAGTTCGACTGGAATCCGGCTGGAGCCGGAAATTTTTTTATAAGTATAACACACATGCTGAATCCCTGTCTGAACGTGGTTTTCTCAGATGATTAGCTATTTGGCCTTAATCTGCTTCTGAATTTTAATAGTAAAAATGTTCAAGGAGTCTGGCGAAGTGAAGACCCAATCGTCTGGATCATATATTGATTTTTTGAGATCCCATCGAAACTTTTGGTCTTGTTGTAGAGGCGATTCCGACCAAAAGTGATCATTTCACGTTTTTTCGTAAAAATAAATTTTCACTCCCAGTTCACTCTCTGTTTTGGGCTAAAAGACACTCTCGAAATGTTTTTGATGTGGCAACCTTGGAAGCACTACATTACCAGCTGATCGGTTTCCTCGTGGCGATTTTATAGTATGTTAAAAGATGTGTCGCGGAAACTTCGATGTCCTGCCTGCTGAAACAGTCCTCAACTTTAAGGCACAGACAGATTTCTTGTTTCGCCGGACAATTAGTTCTGGAGTTTGGCCGAAACCGGGAAATTGGCGGTAGTGGCAGGAGTTTTCGTCAAAACAGATATGACTTATAGGGATAAACACACATGCTGAGTCCATGTCTGAACTTGGTTTTCTCGGATGATTAGCTATTTGGCCTTAATCTGCTTCTGAATTTTAATTGTAAAAATTTTCAAGGAGTCTGGTGATGATTGAATCTGGCTAAGACAAGACCCAGTTGTCTGGATCAGATATTGAATTTTTGGGATCCCATCGAAACCTTTGGTCTTGTTTTTCTACTAACTCAAAAGTCTCAAAATTGCCCGGAAATGGCAATGGTTGTAACGAGAATTTTTCTTATTCTCAATATCAACTCAGGGTACATTCTTGATATGTCAGCTAGCTCCCCGAGTCAAGTTCCTTTTCTGTTCCCAAGTTCCTTTTCTGTTCCTTTAACAAAAGTGACTTCAATCTGTGTAGCTGGCGATTATCAAAAGATATAGGCACATGGTATTTCCAGAACATATCATTTTTAGCCTGCCATTTTGAAAAGTGTAGTAAGTGAAAAAAAAAATAAGAACACACTTAAAAAGACACACAGAATTTGCAATATTCCCGCAAGGAATTAGTGAAGAACGTCGTGCGCTTGTTTTCAGCTAACGCTTTCATCTTGCATTTGGCCCATCTCTGTTAAAATATGATTACGGCCTAATTTTGATAAATAGAGCAGGTGCTTCACATACTTAAAATAGCAGGATCTTATCTTTTGGATCTCCTTCTTTCGCAGAACACGAGTTCCACCAGAACAAAATAAAATAAGTTTTTTTTTCAACAATTACTTGGACGGTATATCCACCTAAAGAATCTGTAGTAAACATTGTTTTAGACGAACTTCTTAGAGGCCAATGGCCCATTTTGTGCATTTGATTATATGTCTGTATGTATGTATCGTACATGGAAAGCACAATGGTCCATGGTACAAAAAATATTCTGCAAATACTAACTACATGTTCAACACACTTTCTGAAGACAAAACAAAGAAAACTAACTACATAATTAAAACACTTAAAAAGAACAGAGAAATCTATTGTTGTTGTTACTATATTTTTGTGTATTCTTTTTGCATGTTATTCTTGTTCTTTATTCTTTCAGGCAGCTGATATTGAGCGGAAAGTAGAGATCTGCAAACGTTCTTACGATCTCTTGGTTCAAAAAGTGGGGTTCGAACCTAAGGACATCATCTTCGATCCCAACATTCTCACAATTGCTACCGGTATGGAGGAACACAACGACTACGCTATCTATTTCATTGAAGCTACTAAGAAAATCAAGGTGAGAACGCTAGACTTCTGTTCTTCTCGATCTTGAGTGTTGACCTTAAAGTAGCATCGATATTTGTGTTGCGAGAGCAACACTTTGGTTTTGTCCTCGTTTTTTTTTTTTTTTTTTTTTTTTTTCCTATGACTCCGATTTCATTTTATTCCTGGTAACTGAGAAGGGTCTAACCTGTGCGGTTTTTACGGAAAGTGTGGACCTTAGGCCGGATTGATGAATATGACATTACATTTTGGAAAGCTCCGTAGAACTCTTGCCTGGGGCCAATAAGGATGGTTTTTGCTTGTCATCGAGCCAGAGCCTACGGTTTGCGAAGTGAAGTGGAGTTGTATAGCCTATGTCAGAGAGGACTATCTGAAGTTGTGTAGCGAACCTTTCGTTTCATCAAAAGATGTTTCTGCTTTCGAGTGGAAAGCTCCGTTCTAGCACGCAAGCAGGCAGGCACCAGTTTCAAATTGAAGATGGACTAAAATCTATAAGTGTTAAATATATGCGGCAGTTACCCGGCCCCACAGCCAACATATCTTCTTTGAGTGATAAATAGAAAAATCTACAGAGACAAAAAAGTGGCTTTTTCCCACGGGTCCGAAAGTGCTGCCATCTATTGTTTCTGTCCATGTCTGCGACGATTTCAGCTGAGTTTATAATTTTTTTTTTGCACTTTGGTTTGTGGTAGAGTAACGGTATCAGATGTGCCTCTTAAACTTTAAAAGTTCTCTCATTGCTAAAGAAACTAGAGCTTATCCTTTGCTCCTTTCTAAGTCGTGACGTTAGAAAGTTGTCCTACGGCAAAAAAGTCAACTTTTGAACTAAGACAGGTAGAATTTTTTTTTCGACGGTAATCGATAGCCATTGATGAGCCGATCAAAGTATATGCCATCCATTTTTTGGTACAAAAATTCCTTCATGAGATACACCAGTTTGAAAATTTCAAAGGGGTTGACAACTTCATAGTAAGGTACATTGAAACCAAAAATAGGCGATACCAGTTATGATACATATAGGGGACTTTTAAGCAACAGTCGACTGTTAGCCCATAATCATCTTCGGTAATGAGGGGTTTGCAGCTTTTGCTTGTTGGTATACCTGTTATTTGTTTCCGGTGTATTCGATGGTAAGAACAATTTGGTTCCCAATGGTAAGATATGCAAGGGACTTGTAAGTAATCGGCTGTTATGCTACAATCATCTTCTGCGATGATGGGTTTGCAGCTTTTGCTACCTGGTGTACCCATTATTTGTTTCCGGTTAACTTAATGTATATCACGGGAGAGGGACTTGTAAGTAGGAATCGGTTCACGAGGGGCTAGGAATTTTTGCAAATGGGTGCACATTGTATTCGATTTCTATAAATCTGACGGTAAGAAAGTTTGTGTCGATGGTCTATCAATGTAACCGAGGATTAACTGTTTACACAACGGATACAAACGAAAATGTAAAGCAATGAGGTAGTTTCATAATAATTAATAGGGTCATCTATAGTATTTTAATCCTGAAAAGTTACGGATAGCTTTCTATTACCAACTAGATTATATAAGATATTGTTCCAAGTTTTCATCCGTCACGATGTCTACGATTGAAAAGGATAAAGTACAACTGACTGCAAAGTTAATTTAGTCCCTTCTTCCTATATTATTTTGTTGTTGTTTTTACAACGCTGAAGAATACCTTTTGATCATATGATTATTTTTTTTAGAACATCCCGTTTAAAAAGCTTATGCTATAATCATCTTCAGCGATGAGGGGCTTGCAACTTTTGATAGCTGGTATATCCATTATTTGTTTCCGGTGAATTTGATGTCAATCACGGGAGACGGACTTGTAAGCAAGAATCGGTTCACGAGAGGCTAGAAATTTTTGAAAATTGGTGCACATTGTATTCGATTTCTGTAAATATGACAGTAAGAAAGTTTGTATCGATGGTCTATCGCTATAACCTAGGATTAAATGTTTACGCAACGGGTACAAACGATACGGTAATGTAAAACAATAAGGTAATTTTGTAATAATTAATAGTGTCATCTATGGTATTTTAATCCTGAAAAGTTACGGATAGCTTTATAATATCAACTAGATTATATAAGATATTGTTCCAAGTTTTCATCCGTCACGATATCTACGATTGAAAAGGATAAAGTTCAACTTCGACGGCAATCGATAGCCGCTGATGAGCTGATCAAAGTATATGACATCCATTTTTTGGTAAAAAAAATTCCTTTATGAGATACACCAGTTTGAAAGTTTCAAGGGGTTGAGAACTTCAGTAGTAAGGTACACACTGAAACCAAAAATAGGCGATACCAGTTGTGAGACATTTAGGGGATTTGTACGCGACAGGCAACTGTTAGCTCATAATCATCTTCGGCAATGAGGGGTTTGCAGCTCTCGCTAGTTGGCGTACCTGTCATTTGATGAACAATTTGGTTCCCAAATGTAAAACATGCAAGGGACTTGTAAGTAATAATCGGCTGTTATGCTACACAAATCTTCAGCGATGAGGGGTTTGCAACTTTTGTTAGTCGGTATACCCATTATTTTTATCCGGTGAACTTGATGTCTATCACGGGAAAGGGACTTGTCAGTAGAATCGGTGCACGAGGGGCTAGAAATTAGTGCAAATTGTTGCACATTGTATTCGATTTATATAAATCTGACGGTAAGAAAGTTTGCATCGTTGGTCTATCGCTGTAACCTAGGATTTACTGTTAACGCAACGGGTACAAACGATACTGTAATGTAAAACAAGGTAGTTTCGTAATAATTAATAGTGTCATCTATGGTATTTTAATCCTAAAAAGTTACGGATAGCTTTATAATACCAACTAGATTATATAGGATATTATTCCAAGTTTTCATCCGTCACGATGTCTACGATTGAAAAGGATAAAGTTCAACTGACTGCAAAGTCAATTTAGTCCCTTTTTCCGATATGCTTTTGTTGTGGTTAGGGCAATCGATAGCCCTTGAAGAGCTGATCAAAATATATGCCATCAAATTTTCTGAACAAAAATCCTTCATGAGATAAGCCAGTTTGAAAGTTTCAAGGGGTTGACAACTTCAGGAGTAAGGTACACACTGAAACCAAAAATAGGCGATACCAGTTGTGAGACATGTAAGGGACTTGTAAGCAACATTCGACTGTAAGCAACAGTCGACTGTTAGCTCATAATCATCTTCGGCAACGAGGAGTTTGCAGCTTTTGCTAGTTGGTATACCTGTTATTTGTCTCAGGTGTATTCGATGGTAAGAACAATTTTGTTCCCAATTGTAAGACATGCATGGGACTTGTAAGTAATAATCGGCTTTTATGCTATAATCATCTTCAGCGATGAGGGGTTTGCAACTTTTGATAGCTGGTGCATCCATTATTTGTTTCCGGTGAATTTATTGTCAATCACGGGAGACGGACTTGTAAGTAAGATCGGTTCACGAGGGGCTAGAAATTTTTGAAAATTGGTGCACATTGTATTCGATTTCTGTAAATATGACAGTAAGAAAGTTTGTATCGATGGTCTATCGCTATAACCTAGGATTAACTGTTTACGCAACGGGTACAAACGATACGGTAATGTAAAACAATAAGGTAGTTTTGTAATAATTAATAGTGTCATCTATGGTATTTTAATCCTGAAACGTTACAAATAGCCTTCTTCCGATATTGTTTTGTTGTTGGTTTTACAACGCTAAAGAACAGCTTTTGATTATGTGATTATTCTTTTTAGAACATACCGTTTTAAAAGCTTCGATAAGTTGACAATTTCAGCATTTAACCGACAGCGAAGAAACAAAACCAAAGTGTTGCTCTCGCAACACTTTAGCCGGCGAAGCCGGACAAAGGTTGCCGCAACACTTCACGTTGCCCGGGCAACGTAGGTCTAGTTCACAGTTAATTCAAACAACTTAACGTAAGCTTAAATCTATGTTGTTATAGTGAGAATTTGTTAGGGAGATAATTCAATTTTGTTAGTTATTGCGGATGGCTTTCGGGAGGTTGAGTGTGTTCCCACTTTATCTGGTTTTCGAGGTACTGGACCTGGGAGGATTGAGACTATTCGGTCCGGGTTCTTTCCTTGGACTGATATCACTTTTCCTCGGATCTTGTTATCTGTAGGTTATTTTTTTTTCTGTTTTCATTGTTTGTTGGTTGGCTTCACCGGGGTGTAGGGAACCGGGTCTTGACGGGAGAGCACGCATATTTCCATTAGTATAAACGGCTTGTACTGAATAATAAATCTTATATCTAGTCAAAGAAGTATTTCCATCCCGTGCATTACGAAGTTGTCTTCTCAGCTGGGCTCTTGACCTTTTGTTATTTAGTTTATTGTTAAAAAGAACCTGAACCTGAATATTAGTCTGTCCACGTTATGCAGATACCTTGGTATCTGATAGCACGGTCTAGTGTCATCTGGTAGTCTGATACCACGGTTCCGTCCCTAGTCGGACTATATTACACGAAATATCACTTGACTTTCATTATCACCAAAACGAGGCTTGGTTTTTGTCAGAGGGGTGGGAAAGAAATTTGGCACTTGTTATTTGGGTGGATGTAAGTAGCCTATTTCTTCGAGGAGGATTTCTGAAAACAATAATTCAGCAACTGATGTTTTATAAGGTAACACCGTAAAGGGTAGATAGATAATAGATAGAAATTTTTATTCTGATACAACTCGTAGCGCCTAATCGGCACTAAATATGTCGACCATTACATTTAACGGGTTACTTGAATATATACAGTCATTACACAAAAAATGTGTCACTTATCACACATGTACAATCATCTTTCCACTCTGCCACATATAGTGGACTGTCTTGTTCCCGGAGACTACTTGGGAGTCTTCCTTCAGTTTATTACTTCAGGATTGCACAGTCTCTTAACTTTCTTGATAATTGCCCGAGTCTGGGATTCCGAGATTCTTAAATTCCTTCCATGAGCACATTGAATCTTCCCTGACTAATTAGCAATATTATATTTCTGAGCTTCAAATTTAAACTTGTAAACAGTTAATCCTATTTTAATTAATCCTATTACTTACGATGTCTTGCTCGGAAGTGCTCCACATAGAACAGGAACGTTTGTGGCCTGAAATCTTGTCTCATTTTGAAAGTGAAGTCACAATCAATCCGTGGTTTATACGATGCAATGGCTGAAGATGTGATTAGGGATAGACGTTCAAGGTTTGGTGGCAGCCTTTAAAGTTTAACTTTTGTGTCATTTAATTGGATACACTGAACTATTTAGATTCTGCAAAGGGATTGTTTTATTTTCCACTATCTACTCTAGTTACGACGTTCGGAATATCTGTGGCCGTCCCCACAACGAAAATTCTACTATGACGCGGGAAATTTTAATCTCAACACAAACGCTGCTTTTCAGCTTGCAGTGGTGAGATTGGTGAAGATTGCTTAGTGCCTGAACAATAAAAAAAATCTTTCTCATAAGGCGTACAACAAAAATACAAGCGCATAGAGGTACCACAAATCACACGGAATTTTCACTTTTTGAAAATCGACTATTCGTGAATGGCGCAACAACGAAGTAACGCATTTTCATCGCGTCTTCAAGCCAATTTAAGTGATTGAGTGATGGGTAACGAGATCATCCCAGCCTTTTTCGGTTAAACTTTTAAAGGACAAATCGCAATACATAGTGCTTCTGCTCTGATATTAAGAAATGGTTGACTACTTTACAACCAAATTATGTTCACAGATACTTACACATGGCTTCGGCTGTTTTAGCTCATTTCCATATCCCTTGCCTTTGATGACGTTATTGGCAAAATTTGCATAACCGATATCCGGACGAATAAGCTCCTCGAAAAAATTGATCGGACGCATGATACGTCACGTAAAGAGAACAAACGTTGCAAGCGTGATCAGTGTATTGCTAATGGAGGAGATAGGATACACGGATGAAATGAAGAAACCCGGGAAGGAAATGATGGAAATACTACTGAAGTAGAACGAATTACTATCATAACTACAACGTGACCTTTAACAAAAATGTCTTTACAGGAAGTCTGTCCAGGATGTCGGATCAGTGGTGGAGTCTCAAATATTTCCTTCAGCTTCCGTGGTATGGAAGCAGTCAGGGAAGCAATGCATTCCGTCTTCTTGTATCACGCCATCAAGGTAATGTTACGATGACTGTATTTGTATATGGAGTTTGCACTCTCAAACCTGATGTTATGGCGAGGGGTGTAGTAAGCCGGACATAAGATGGTAAATGTCCAGGTAAACAATCATCGGAGTCAGGATGGCCTAGGGCGTTGGTGGCCTACTACACGTGCAGAACTTCACGGGTTCATTATGGATTCCCCTGGTCGATTCACACTATGGTTTACATACCGAACACAAAACAGGTTATCAACCACCCATCATACACTAGGCCTTACAGGCCAGCCCACTCTAAGGAGCTTAACAAAGACTCATAGAAGTGACCTATGGTCCGTAAGTAAACAAAAGGTTTTATTAATAGATGTACTTACAAAAGAACAATCTTTAAGTGAAAAGAGTTGTTACCCGGCCGGGAAAGAAGTGTTTAGAAGAAGGTGACTCACACCCGGCGTGGCCAGAGAGTTAATAAGTAATACGAAAGAGTGGCCGCGACGGTATAAAAGATAAAAGACACAGGCAATGGAAGGGAGTAACGCTGCCTAGCGGCGGCATAAGGAAAACGTACGGAATGCAGATGGCATCACCGTAACAGTAAGAAGAAGAATTGTCTTTCATTCAAGTTTAACTGAAAAGGTAGCTTATTTTTACAACTAATATCAGTACACTGAAATATAAGGTCCTGACAGTACCGCAACACGTCAGTTGACATAAACGTCAGTTCGCCACATTTTCTGACAGTTCGCCTACACGTCAGTTGACCCCCAAAAATCCGTCAGTTGACCAACACGTCACTTGGCTAACCGTCAGTTCGCCTACTGTCAGTTGACATAAACGTCAGTAGACCCACACGTCAGTTCACCTTATCCTAAAATCCGACAGGATTTTGTATTTTTTTCACCTGGGACTATGTAATAACGCTCAAAGTGTGCGCTGTTTGCACGACAACCCAAAATTAACCCAGACACGGATAATTTGAATTTCATTAAAGACCTGCGTTTCCAGGGTTGCTAAGCTCGGAAAATTACGCTTGTAAGAAGTAGAAAACTATGGTAAGATACGTCTTGCAAGGAATCTACATTTTTATTTTGTTTTTTGGCAATGGCTTACATGTGGAGATGGCAAATATTTCAAGCGTAGAGGGACAGGCACATAGAGATACCAGAAATCTGAAAGGAAAATTTCATTCGGTGAAGTTGATTATCTATGGATAACGGACAATCGAATTAATACATTTTTATCGGGTTTGCAGCCTATGGAAGTGTATAAGTGATGCGTGACTAAACTGTCGGATCTCGGCCTTATTCGGTTAAACATTAATACCCAAGTCGCGGATAGGCTAAATGGGGGTACTCGTCCTGCACTAATAACATACAGTAAAAACCAAGTTTGCCTCCCAGCAGACGTGGACAAACATAAACATTTTCTACACTTTTAGGATTTTTATAACCTAACAGAAGGATGCGCTCTTTCAGTAAATACATTTTTGGATGTTATCTGTGAGTGTTGCGGAATATTTTTCGCATTACCTTTTAAGTTTTATTTTTGTTCGTTAAAATTACATTGCAGACTATGCTTAGTGTTATGTTTTAAATATATCACTAAAAAGCTACACGATATCTTGTAGACGGTAAATCGCCAAACAACGGTCTTGAGAAACCTGCTCCATATAGAAGCTGTCTAGTGATTTCCTTAAAGCTAAACTGAAAAGCCAATACTCTATATGACTAAGTCCAAAACACGCCAGTGAGGAGTAAGTTTCTCTGGAACGACGCAAACTCAAGACTCAAATCACGGCGATCTTTGGGAGCAGCTGTGACACCACTTCTTCCTTTCTTCCGCTAGGTGCCCGGAGAGGCCGGAGATTTTGCATCGGCAAGGATAGATAGTCACTAGGAGTATTCGTGTTTTATCATTTAACTGAATTATTTGGATTCTACTAGAGCATTTTTTATTTTCCATTATCTGCTCTAGTAATCACGTTCAGAATATTTACGGACTTCCCCACAACGCTAATTCTACTATGACGCGGGAAATAGTTCAGTACGGAAAGTTCAGTGACCCTTGCATTCCAGCTCAAGGTGGGGGGGGGGGATCATTGCGTGAAAATTTCTTTTCCGTAAAAAGTTTATGTCAAGCAGACAACAAAGGGACAAGCGCATAAAGGTACCACAAATCCGACAAGAAAGTCTATCCGAAAATCGATTATTCAAATTCAAATTCGTTTATTTCCATGATATCTTTTAACAAAAATAGTGGTGGATCGTCATACATGGTCGACATAGTCATAAATAGTCACATATATGTTGCAATTCTAAAATTTTAAAACACAATCCGATAACAAACATATTTACAGAACATGTCAGTTTAAAATTCATAATTCCGATCCGTTAAAAAACTTCACAAAATAGGGAACAAACGGCTTGAGATAACGCTCCGTAGATTTTGCGTTCGGTTTGATTATTCGTGCGTTTGATTATTCGTGAATAGCGGAGCAACGAAGTAACGTATTTTCATCTGGTCGACAAATCTATTTAAAGTTCAGTGGGCACATCAAACTACCCCAATCCCACTCTGTAACAACCTAGGAACAATGCTTACCCCCTAGATCAGCAGCTTTTTCAACAGTTTCCTCTCTGTGATATTTCAAAGCGTAACTTTTTGGGCCAATACATGCTCAATTTACTAGCTTGGACAAAGATAAAAGTGATGTTTCTTATAATACTTAGTAAATCTTTATTTTATGCATAAATCAGCTTGTATAATTTAGACTTGAATAGGTTATTTGTTTTTGAATGATTTTTGTAGCTATGTTATTTTTTATAAGCTTATTGCATATTCTGGTACATTTGTAAAGCAAGCTAATCAAGCTTCACAACACTATTCCACAAAGAAAAACTTTTAATAGGCACTTTAAGCCATGGAACTTCTGATGAAACGCTAGAACAACCAGGTAAACTGCACCTACGGCTTGACTTTGGTTACATCTCAAGTATATCCTTTTCTATCAAGCATTGCTAGGAGTTTTTGAATTTCCTGCCACGATATCCCAGCTCGTAAGATTTGGATCGCCGAAATGCCATGTAAATACAGGGGATAACAAGAAAACGGCCGATTTTCGTAGCGCCTTCTAAAGGAAGTCGGAAATGTTTATTTGTGAAGCATTTAATACAAAGTAAAGCATTATAAGTGTCCATTGTGCTTTAAGTGAATAAGTGACGGGTAACTAGGTTGTCCTGTCTCAGCCCGTTTCGTTTAAACTTTAAGACGATTGAGTAGCATATCACCATTTAGGCCTCCGAAGCCCAACGGCATAAACTACTCTCCCGACGCTGGAACAATAATATCCTTTTAGTTAAAAAGTGGTTAGAAGATACAGCCACCCACAGGATTTTTGTCTTTTATGTGGTTCTTGAGGTAAAAAATATCTGAATCTGAATCTCAGCAACCTCATAACATGCGCATACATGTGATAAAATATTTTTTTTTTATCAAACGTCTAACAGTGTCGTCCCACACAACGAAGTTTTTGTGACACCGTTAGTACACTGTCAGAAGTTTCATAACAAACTCATGTACGTTCTTTTGTTAAACTTTATGAGAATATATATGTTATGACCCGTTTAAATGTTATCTTTCAGCGAAACATAACACTTAAAAGGGTCATAACGGCTACATTCCCATTAGGGGTCGGCACCGTTTCTGTTTCTGTTTCTGTTTTTTTACTACCGTTTTCTGTTCTGTTTTTTTTTTTAAATAACAGAAAAACAGAAAACAGGTAGCCGTTTTTTTAATGCCGTTTCTGTTTCTGTTTCGTTTTTTATCTGACCGTTTTAGCCGTTTCTGTTTTTATTTTACCTTTTTTTCCAAATTTCCGTTTTTTGTTACGACTTGTACGCGTGGCGTCCTGCCATAATCTAGCGGGTTTTATTCTCCCGGCGGATTATGCCATCTACCGATATTATCCGCTTTTCGGAAGGAAAGATTTTTTGAGTCAGAATAGAGAGATTGCACCCTACCCGACGAAACGGATATTTTTACACCATCATTAGATGAAGCATAACAATAAAATTAACATTAGGAGGTATACCAGTACTAACCGGTAGGACTTTTGACTTACAGACTAAATTATCGGCCTTTGATAACCATTCTGAGCTGGTTAATTGCTGAAAACGTTAATCTTGCTATTTCTTGTTGATATAATAATACTTTTGCTGGAAACGTTAATCTGGCTATTTCTTGTTGGTATAATAACACTTTTGCGAAACGGAGTCTCGCATCCCATTGGTCGGTTAAGACGCATTTTTTGAAATCCAACCAATAGGAAGCACGAATCGTTTTGTACTGAAAGCTTGAAGCCTTCAAGCTCCCATTTCTGATGAGACTTTTCTTCAAAGCTGTAATTATACAACTAAGAAAGAGCCACCGAACTTTTCCAATGTTCAAAAGTGTTCTTTTTTTTAACTTTTCGGTAAAGATGTGCACTTTCAGGGTGCTAGGAATTAATTTTTAAGCAAAACCGTTGTGGCGCAAATGATCATGGACCCTCGGGGGACCATGAAATGTAAAGTTTATCAAAAGTAATTTTTCACTTTGCTGTTAAGGTGCGCACTTCAAGGGAGCTGGCAGTTCATTTCTGTACTTCAAGGGATGGTCGGATCTGGAATTTGACAATTTGTGAGCCAATCCTATCGAGACTCTAATCTTCCAGCCAAGTTCCATCGTTCTAGCACACCTGGAAGTACCTTAACTCGCGATAACCGGAATTCCGGACCCATCCAACCTCCCCCACAGTGCACGAATCCAGTCCGTTCTGTCTCGGGTGTACCTAGTTCTTGTGCTTGTTCTTCCCACCAAGTTTCTTCCCGATCAGTCCACTCTATGCGAGACAAAAGTTTTCCAGTACTCCCGTCCAACCCCCCCCCCCCACATTAATGGGATCCGGTCCGTACTTGAAACGGGACATCCGAGAAACAAGGTCTATCCAAATATCAAGGTTCATTAAGATCCGATCACCCGTTCGAAAGTTAAATATACCTCAAGATTCCAGATTCCTCCTCCCTGCACTCCCCCACGATGCTCGGATCGAGGAACTGACTATTTCCAAGTTAATTTGGTCGGGTCTTTGATTCCTGCCAAGTTTCATCGTCCTAGCCCACCTAGGAGTACCTTAACTCCGGATCACCGGAATTCCGGAACCCCCTCCAACTTCCCCCAAAGTGCCCAAATCCGGTCCAGTTCTGTCTATGATGTACCAAGGTCTTGTGCTTGTTCTTCCCACCAAGTTTAATCGTAATCGCTCAATTTTAAGCATGTCACAAGATTTCCGGTCCAACCCCCCCCACATTCATCGTATCCGAACCGGACTTGAAATGGAACGTCTGAGACACGAGATTGTTCGAAATATCAAGTTTCATTAAGATCCGATCACCTGTTCCAAAGTTATACATATACATACGTCAATATTTCAGACCCCCCCTCACACCACTCCCCCCACGGTGGTCGGATCGTCGAAGTGACTATTTCCAAGTTAGTTTGGTCAGATCCATGATATGCCTGCCAAGTTTTATCGTCCTAGCACATCTGGAAGTACCCTAACTTTGGAACAGTGGACCGACCGATCGACCGAAAAGTGATCGGTATATGGCACTTGAGTGAAGCCCATGCAAAACGCTGGGGCATGCTGACAGGGGTGTCCATGGTTCTCACACGTAATTGTACCCCTTCTTCCGCATAGGGATATCAGTATACAGTACTTTGGGAACTAAAACAATTTGGTATTTAATTTTTGACCTTGAAATATTTTGCGTTTAAAGGGTCCTGGTACCCTTCTGGGGAAAAAGGGGTACACATACGTATGACTTCCATACTCACCCCTGCCAGCATACCGCAGCATTTGACCATGGGTATAAAAAAGGGCTTAGTTTACCAGACAGGTGAAGAGTCCTTTTTTTTCACCTTACACAATTATACTCGACCTTCTCTCACAACCTTCTCCTGTCGTAATGGTCGCCTTACTGTTATCTTATAGACACAAAGAAGTAGGAAAAAAAACCCAGAAATACCTGTTAAAACGGCCGTTTTTTTGTAAAAACGGTCCGTTTCTGTTTTTCCGGAAAAAAACGGAAAAACAGAAGCGGTTTCCCGTTTTTTTTATCACCGTTTCTGTTTCTGTTCCGTTTTTTATTTGCCGTTTTTTACCGTTTCTGTTTTAGCCAAAAACAGAAACGGTGCCGACCCCTAATTCCCATGATGCTTACCACAAGGATGCACAAACAGGTGTTATCTGTTATCAAACGTCTGATGGTGAGGTCAACATAAACTAAATTTGTTGCAAAGAAGGGCAGAGTCCGCCTTTATCGGAAATGGATTTTTACCAAAACAGGAAAATGTTCGCATCCGGTTTATTCTTGCCTTGTCTCTTTGCAGGCCGGTTTGGATATGGGCATAGTAAACGCAGGCGCACTTCCCGTCTATGACGACATCAGCCCCGAGTTGCTAAAGATGTGTGAAGATCTGATTTGGAACAAAGATCCTAACGCAACGGAGAAGCTTCTCGAATATGCGCAGAAGCATGGAAAAAATGCCGCTGCCGCCGTCGTGGCTGACGAGTGGCGCTCGAAGCCAGTTGAGGACAGGCTAGAATACTCCCTCGTTAAGGTAAGAATCTGGCACATTTGAAAAAAAAAACCTGGGTGACAGTGTCTCCTGTAGCAACTTTTCTGAGTGATAAACGTAAATCGAAGACTGACATTTTGTCGAGCAGAAGACTGCTTTCATGTTGAAGCGTAACCCGTTCACTCTGCGCTACACGATTCGCGCGCTCGTTTGCGATGAGGCAACGCAATGCAATTTCAGTTGCGTTGAATTGAACACTGGACGCACAAAGCTGAAAGTCAATTTTTGGTTTGTGTCAGTGCAACGTGCAAACCCCGCAGATATAGCAAGACCAAAGGTGCCGACGGGATCCCAAAAATCTAATATTCGATCCAGGCAATTGGGTCTTGTCTTCGCAAGGCTAATCAACAGAGAAAACCAAGTTCAGATACACCTCGATAAGCCATATCTATTTTGACGATACAGCATGTCTTCTTGTCCTGAATCCGAACATTTAATCAACATCAAATGAAACTTTTACTTTTAACCAACATTCCGGGTTTTGCCGGATTCCGGACGAACTACTTGTCGTTTTTTCACCATCGTGCTCAGCATGTCTTCTTACCTCTAAATCAAACGTTTAATCAACTAATCAACAGCATGTCTTCTTGTCCTGAATCCGAACATTTAATCAACATCAAATGAAACTTTTACTTTTAACAAACTTTCCGGGTTTTGCCGGATTCCGGACGAACTACTTGTCCGGTGAGAAAATGGTTTTCACCATTGTTCTTAGCATGTTTTCTTACCCCATAATCGACTATCACATTAGCTGTTTAAAAATATTTTGTTGTCCCTTAATTTGAACCCCCATCCCCAAATGTAGGGCAACATAGCCCACCTACGAACTTGACCTTACCTTTGACCCAAAAAACCCGCACACCAAGTTTCATCAAAATATCACATTCCCTTCGAGACTTATCGTGCTTACAGACGGACGGAAGGACAACTTTTGCGATGTCATAGGTTTCTCTCCACTTACGTTTTGGGATCCCAAAAACCTATTTAAATATTGATAAATCTGAAGCAGAAAGAGCTGTTAAGGTTGTGTTATTAGCTACTATATAAAGGGATTTGGTTGCTTTCTGAGGATAACAATAGAACACAGGAGTAGATTCTTGGAGTAATGAAAAACCATAGTGTGTCATTAGGGTAGAGAAAGATTACGGAGGAGATTTTTTTTTGTGTGTGTTTGTGATTCTTTTGTCTGCCGTTGTTGCCATGGCCCTTATTAGGCTGCTGATTAGTCAATATATATTTTCATATCCTTCGCTTTTAATATACATATAATATAATCCTTAATTTCTTAAATAGCTCGTACAATTCACTCGTTAGCATTGGATTGTCATACAGTTTACGACCAATACATATAATAACAGAATATTAGACATTTTGATAGTAAGTTAAAAAATTCGAAGTTGACACTTAATATATACAGTTTACCTTCTTAATTACTACATAGAATTGAAGTTGTGTACGAAGTAGGGTGCAAAGGACTCTAGGTCCCTGTCCGTAGAATGTGTGTTTAGGCGAACAAGTTTCGGACAGTTTACAGTTGCTACTTTGTGTGTGTCTGGTGTTCGGTCGATTCCGGTTGATACTTCAAAGTCCGGCAATATAGTTCTGAGAAGGGTTTGGTACTTCGAAGTCCGGTAATATGCTTCTGCGAAGGTCTGAGGTCAGGCTTGTGCGCCTAAAGTCCATAGTCAGTTTGTGTCGTCTGTCAGAGAGAGTAGAGAGACCAGGCTTAGCAAATCTGTCTTCATAAGAAGTGTAGGCTGGGCCAAGGGTAATCTTCAAGACTCTCTTCTGGATACTTTCCAGTCTGTCCGTCTGTAAGTCTTCGGATGCCAGACTGCACAACAGTACTCTACGGATATACGTACTGTGCAGAGACCTCATAACTCTCGGTTTAAGATCTCTATAACTATAACTCCTAGTATGTCTAAAGTTTTTGAAAGTTTTATTTTTGAACAGTTATTTCAAGATATTGAGGCGGATCTAGACCCAAGACAGTTTGGTTTCCGACCTGGTTGCAATACCACTCATTACCTAATTAGGCTAGTCGATGATCGTTTGAGACATATGGAAGAGAAAAATGCGTATTCGGAATTACTACTAAGCGAGATTGTGAAAGCGTTCGATAGCTTGGATCACGCTGTAGCGATCGTTGAAGCCAAGGAAATGGGAGCTCGTCAGTTCTTAGTCCAATTCTCGCTAGTTTTTTAACAGGACGGAGTGTGTTATGCTAAGTAGAGCTGATATTTCAGATTTTTTAGACATCATCTGTGGTAGTCCCCAGGGGACCAAGTTGAGACCTTTTGATGATGATGAATGATGTATTTAATTCAGCCAAAAAAGCCATAATCTAACACAAAATAAATAATAAATAAGGAAAAATAACACATCAACAAAGCAACCGCTAACTACTTATTACTCGGCCAAAGCAAAACAATCAGCTTAAAGTGCCTTCCACACTCCAAGATTATAGAAGATAGGTTTTGCAGCCAACTGTACAAGATCATTATCACTCTTATTGAGGCGAATAAATAGAGATACACAAGCTTTCCGCTGGAGCTCTTTCAATGTAAAACAACGTTTTGCCACTAGAACTTCACTAACACTACATCTACGTGGCAGGCGAAGCAGTTTCCTTATAGCACTGTTATACACAACCTGTAATCTTGATAGTGAACCCTCTCTAGCATTCGTAGCTAGGCCTAGGTAAGAAAACTGGTAGCAAAATGTTTTATTCAACCGTATCTTGATATCCTCGTTAAGGAAACCAAATTTCCAAACCAAAGCATTTGCTCTTTTACAAAAACTTTTCATAATCTCTGAAATATGGCGATCATCTCTAAGATCCTTTTTAAAATAGAATCCAAGGTAACGTAATTCATCAACAAATGTTTCTGATCGCTTTTAACAAGATATTACTCAGTATTTCCAACCGCTTTAAATTTGTTGACGACCTATCAACCTTGTCGGTTTGAGCTGCTCCCCCTAACCAGACCGAGCAATCTTTGTCAACTATTTTCGATCTCATGAAGGAGGAGCTGGCTGACGAGAAGCTGTCAGTCAGTCTTAATAAAAGTGTAGTTTTGGATTTCTTTCCTTAAAAAAGATAGAGGGTCATGGAAAACATTATCTGGAATGTAGAGATAGCGTGAAGCTCCTTGGTAGGATGATTGATGGGGGTTTAAAGTGTAATTCACACGTGGAAAAGATTCTCCAGAAGGCAGATTCTTAAGTCCTTCGCTTGTTTGGTCTTTCACCAAGAGTTAAGAGGTCTCTGTACTGTACGTATATCCGAATACTCTTGTGCAGTCTGGCATCCGGGACTTACAGACGGACAGACTTACAGACTGGAAAGTATCCAGAAGAGAGTCTTGAAGATTACCCTTGGCCCAACCTCCACTTCTTATGAAGACGGATTGGCCAAGCTTGGTCCATCTACTCTCTCTGATAGACGACACAAACTGAGTATGGACTTTGGACATAGATGACAATTGCCCAAACACACATTCTACGAACAAGTACCTCGAGTCCTTTCTACCCTTTCGTACACCACTTCAGTTCTGTGTAGTAATTAATAAGGTAAATTGTATATATTAAGTGTTAACTGTGAATTTTTAAACTTATTATCAAAATATCTTATATAGTGATATTATATGAATCGGTGGTAAACTGTACCAGTGCCAGGAAAACTGTTCGAGTGCCAGAGAGTGAATTGTACGAGAAATTAAGGAAATTAAAGATTATATTACATATCATATTAAAAGCGGACTCTGTGAAAATTTATATTGATTGATGAGCAGCCCAGTAAGGGCCATGGCAACAACGGAACACAAAAAAATCAAAATATAAAGAAAATTTTTATTCAAACAATGTTTCAAAGTCAGCTTGGGCTCAAAGAATATTTATATGAAAAGAAAACACAAAAAAACTCCTCCGTAATCTTTCTCTACTTTAAATAGCTTCAGCGAGTGCTTGAGGGTTAAACTCTTTTTGCTAGTTTATTTTCGCATTTTCTTTGCTGCCATGGCGACTGGCTTTTTGTAGTAATAATTGAAATAAATCTATTTGAATAACGGTGGACAGAAATTCATTATACTTCAGTAGCATTTCCGTAGATTCATTCTCGAGGTTCTTCGCTCCATCCTATCTTCTCGATTAGCAATACACAGATTATCACGCGTGCCACGCTAGTTCTCTTTACGAGATGTATCACGTTCCCGATCATTGTTTCCGAGGAGCTTATTCGTCCGGAGACCGGTTATGCAGTTTCGCCAAGGTTATCATCCAAGGCAATGAACATGGTAAGAGGCTAAAAACAAGCGAAGCCGTGTGTAATTTTCGGTAAGCGTCGTTTTAAAGTGGTTAACTATCTCAGAACATCTGAGCAGAAACACTATGAAGTGCGAGGTGTCCTTTAAAGTTGCACAGAATTTCCTTCTTCTAGGGGATTGACAAGTACGTAGTCGAGGATACGGAAGAGGCGAGATTGCGTAATGACAAATATCCCCGCCCTCTGAACATAATTGAAGGCCCACTTATGAAAGGCATGGGTGTAGTTGGAGATCTGTTTGGAGCTGGAAAAATGTTTTTGCCGCAGGTAAGCTTTCCAAGTCGAGAAAGATATCACTTATAATTGTCACTGGTAGTTGGTGCCTAACTATTGCTCTGTTTTTCGCCCCTGTTAGGAACAAAACCAATGGTTTCTCTGGAATCTCAAAAAGGTAATATATATTTGACGTCTTGATCCCGATAATCCAGTATTGACTATTTCTGGTCTGTTTAAGGTTCCGTGAATACGTACCCGATGAAAAATTTGTAGCCTGCATAGTTTTACAATAGTTTTACGGAAAAGTTGCATGTATTGATATGTAACAGTAAAGAATACTATCATTTAATGTGCCTCAGACTGGGCCAATCCTAAGCAGTAGTATCCAGTAGCATTCTGTCTTGCAATAGTAGCATCCAGTCTTGCTAATAATAGCATATAGTAGAATGAAGTAACACGGTAGCCTTGAAGTAGCAGCATGTAGTAGCAACACTTAGTACTGCATGCTACTTTTTCGTACAACTTCGTACTACTATTTTAGATAAATTTTTCATCGGCTATTTTCATTCTTAATCAACTCCACCAAATCGATTAGATATTGTGTTCTGTATTGGATTTCCGGCTTAGCCCGGATTACGACCGGATTGTCATTACGAGTGTTCGAAGAGACAATCCGCCTATTTCTGTGATTTCTATTATTACTAGTGTTACAGTTTAATCGAACAGGGCTGAGATCCGACAGCTAAGTTAGACTTCATTTATTTACTTAACAGGCCAGAAAGCCTGTTTCACCGTTTCACGGTCTAGAATGTGTTTATTTTTCTTTTCTCTTTTTTTCTTGAGTTTACTCCGCTATTTACCTTTGTTGTGATTAGGGGTAACAAAATAAATAATAATAGACTTCTTCGAATAAACCTATTCTTTCGGATTTGTGGTACCTCCATATGCTTGTCCCTCTGTGCTTGAAATACTTGGCAACTACAAAGGTAAGCCATTGCCGAAAAATAACACACATAACAAAAAGACATATCTTATCCTACTCTCTTCAGAGGATTTGCTTCATCCAGATTTTTGAGCTTATATAGCCTATCCCCTCACCACCGCCTTATCCGTTTCTTTCGTTGATTTTGTGTAGATTTCGTTTCCTTTTTTTTTGCGTTTCTTTACTTATTCCTACTCCACCATATTTACTTCATGTAATGTGTGGGTGATAAATAAACTAAATAGCGACTGTAACCTGCCCGTATCCCATTGAAATGCAGGCTTTTGCTGAAACTCAAATTCTCCGCGTATGGGAGAATTTTAGGTTGTCGTGCAAGCAGCGCACATTCTGAACGTGATTACTAGAGTCCCGGGTGGAAAAATAAAAAATCACTTCCCGATGAAAACTTATAGCCTGCGTAGTAGTATGGTAGTAGTACGAAAACGTTGCAGGTAATACTATGTAATAGCAAAGAATACTATCATTTAATGCGCCTCAGACTGGTCCAATCTTATGTAGTTGTATCCAGTAGCATCCTGTCTTGCCATAGTAGCATCCAGTCTTGCCAATAGTAGCATCGTTAGTACTGCATGCTACTTTTTCGTACTACTTCATAGTACTATTTTGAGATAAATTTTTCATCGGGTTAGACGAGTCAAACTAATTCAGTATCAGATGTAAAAATAAGCTTTAACTCTTTTCATTTTCTAGGTGATCAAGTCTGCTCGCGTCATGAAGAAAGCAGTTGCTCATCTCATCCCTTACATGGAAGAGGAAAGACTCGCAAATGGTGGAAAAGCAGAGGTAAAAATCGTGCCTCATTTTTAAGTCCGTATCAGAACCCTGGGTATAATAGTCTTAATCCAGTCTTCAGCTCCTGCATGACACAAATTTACCCTTTAGCGTCGGTTGCCACAGTACCAGCCAGTGTCGCAAGAAGTACTTCAAATGTGTACTTCAGTAGTAGCCTACTTGAGTTGTAAGTGCATGACCTGAACTTAAGTAGTTCTTCAAGTACTGCGCACTAATCCAGTCTTCAGCTCCTGTTTGACACAAATCGACCGTCCCGTGTCGGTTACCACAGTACCAGCCGGTGTTACAAGAAGTACTTCAAATGTGTACTTAAATAGTACTTGAGTTGTAAGTACATCACCTGAACTTAAATAGTACTTCAAGTGCTGCACACTAATCCAGTCTTCAGCTCCTATTTGACACAAATCGACCCTCTCGTGTCGGTTATACCAATGACCAGCCGGTTTTAAAAAAGGTACTTCAAATGTGGACTTATAAGCACATGACCTGAACTTAAATAGTACTCAAGTGGTGCGCACTAATCAAGTCATCAGCTCCTGTTCGAGACAAATTGACCGCTCGTGTCTGTTAAAGCAGCCAGTGTTGCAACAAGTACTTCAAATGTGTACTCAATTAGTATTTGAGTTGTAATACATGTCCTGAACTTCAGTAATACTTCAAACGCACTAATCCTGTCGTCAGCTCCTGCATGACACAAATTTACCCTCTCGTGTTGGTTGCCACAGGACCAACCAGTGTTTCAACAAGTAGCCTACTGCAAATGTGTACTTAAGTAGTACTTGAGTTGTAAATACGTGACTTGAACTTAAGTAGTACTTCAAACTGCGCACTAGTCCAGTCTTCATCTCGTGTTTGGCAGAAATTTACTCGCTCCTGCTGGTTACCACAGTACCAGCCAATTTATTTGATCTAAGCAAACTGTACTTGAAGATAGTACTTGAAAATTGATCGCTATTTAAGGCTTCAAGTTTCTAGTTATTTTACGTAAATAATAAGTATTAAGTACCCCAGGAAATATGTACTTAAGTACATCTCAGATACTTTTTCAGATACTTACTCAGATACTTATTTTGTACTTGAAGTACTTCCGAGCACTTGTATACCAGCCAAGATCTCAGGCTTGAAACATTCTTATGTCCTAATGTAAGGCATATTTCTAGAATAAGGGATGAGTTTAAGGCACATTTCTGTACAAAGTAGTTCATTGCTTAGTCTATACTAGTTACATTTTTTTGTTCTCCTAGGATACTGCATACCAGGGCACAGTCTTGCTAGCAACAGTGAAGGGAGATGTTCACGATATTGGGAAAAATATTGTTGCTGTTGTCCTTGGTTGTAACAACTACAGAGTTGTTGATATTGGAGTGATGGTGCCTTGTGATAGAATCTTGGAGAAGGCTTTGGAAATAAAAGCAGGTAAAAGCCATGTTTATTAATAATCGAAAGGACTCCTCGTGTTAAATAATGTTTCCGCTGCAAAATTCTAAGATAATTGACTTATTCTTCGAGACTCACTGATGGTTGATTTATTCTTTGAAACTGAAGATTAAAAGATAACGTGTGTATGAATCCACTCAGTATTTACGGAACAAAATCTGGGGTTTGTTTGGCGCAGTGGCTGTGAGACGGAAGCCCCCATCATTATCAGTTCTTGGATGGCAATCAGGCCCGTATCCAGGAATTTATTTCGGGGGGTTTTTGCTCGCGGATCGGACAAGAAAGACATAGATCAGAGGGAAAAGCGTTTAAAAATTATTATTTTTGTATGTTTCGGGAGAAGGGTGAACCCCCTACCCCCCCCCCCCCCTAGATACGGCCCTGGTGGCAATATTCATTTCATCTTTGAAAGATTCGAATCTTTCAACTCATTGATTCCTTTCAAGCAGTTAGTTTAGACAGCCGTTGATCACCATTTTCATGTGTTGTTGTTTATTTTAGTCGTTCCGATGGATTAGAGTTCGGTCTAATGTTTGTTTGATTTGCGTATTTATATAATTATTTATCTTATTATCATCAATTTTGGTGGATCAATAAAACATCATCACATCATCATCACCCTTTTGTTTTTCAGACGTTGTCGGGCTCTCCGGTCTGATCACGCCTTCCCTTGATGAGATGGTTCATGTTGCGAAAGAAATGGAACGTCTGGGTTTAAAGCTGCCGCTTTTGATTGGTGGAGCCACAACCTCCCGCGCACACACGGCTGTTAAGATCGCACCCTGTTACAATTCTCCCGTTGTCCATGTCTTAGACGCTTCGAAGAGCGTCGTTGTGGTAAGTGGTTTTGCTGTCCAGTCTTTATTCCTCCAGCACGTCAGCCACAAGACGTCAGCACCGTTACCTTTCCAAAAAAGTTGACCTGCCGAATTTGCGGCAAAACATACGTTTTCTTCAGGGGGAATGTTTCAGGCATCAGATATTCTTGGGAAATATAAAAACAAATTTCAAGCAGGAAAGAAAATAACAACGAAACAAGAAATTTGATAAATTCGCAATGGTTAATTGTTTGCGTCAATCAAATTATTTAAAACCGAGCAGCTTAAAGCTTAAAGAGGTCATTGAAATCAGTTAGGGGAAGCAGACGAAGACATACGAAATGTTAGCAAGTGATATTAAAACCATAAAAAACAAATTGAATGAAATATAAGTCGAAATGTCGTGAGATAAAAGTCAATAAAAAAAGATGTCTGATATTGACGAGAAAAATTGACAGGATAAAGCAAAAACCGACCGCCAGTGCTCCTCTCAGACCGACGCACGAACGACGGGAGGGCGGAGGGAGCAATACCCCTATCGGGAAACTACAATTCGTTTTAATAGACCCCTTCTGCTATTCACTGTTTTCTCTCCCGTTACAAAATCATAACGAATCATTTATTTGCCAAACAAAGTTATTGCCACACAATAACTTTGTTTTATCTTGAAACGTCGGCGAACGTGCGCTGCCGAACCTGATTTCATCACTGTGTCACTGCGGCTGCGCTCATGGGTGCTAGGATTTCTCAGCATTTAACCACGGCAAGCGTTTGTTTTAAATTTGTCGCGAGAAAAACAATGTATTTTTGCGCGAAGCTTGGCCAGAGTCGACAAGTGGTAATTGGAGCGTGTTCCAGCCTTCTAACAGTTGTAACTATTAGTTACTATTTTCGTTGCAACCCCACGAAAAGTTACTACGCTGACCGTTCCAACATTCTCGAAATAATAATTAATAGTAACTATTTGCTTACCATGCTCGGAAGCGTAGTAAGCGTGGTAACTACGCATCTCTGTAACGTGATTGGTCGGATTCCGTGGCATGATGTTCTGGAAAATAGATAAATCGTTCCAGCCTTGACGGCAAAAGCCGGAATTCGACGCCATAATACAGTAAGTAGGGTGGAACCCGCTCCTTAGCTAATTGGACTAGGCAAGGATGAATATTTTTGTAAAACACTCCTTCCGGACCATTTTGTCGTGGAAAAGCTATTCCTAGTTAGAGCTATGCTTTAAGCAGAAAATTGTGTTTTGAGCACGTCTTAAACACAGCCGATTTTCCAGACTTCGAACCTTCTCGACATGTGCAGCCGTGACGATTTCCTCGACGACCTCCGCGAGGATTATGCCGAAATCCGTCGAGATCATTACGCCAGCTTGAAAGACCGGAAATATCTGAGCCTGGATCAGGCGAGGAAAAGGGCCCTCCAGTGCACATTCGTTCATGAATTGACCCCTGTCATGCCCACGTTTTTAGGAGTTAAAGTGATAACTGAAGAGTTGGAAAATCTGAGGCCGTATATTGATTGGAAGCCCTTCTTCGACGTGTGGCAGTTGAGAGGGAAGTACCCGAACAGAGGATATCCAAAGATTTTCAATGATAAGACAGTTGGTGAGTCAGTTCTGCTTAATTCTACCATTTCCGTGAGAGCTGATGAGTATATAAAGCCGCATTTCAAATTCAAAAACATGAATTAACTTTAAAACATAATTTCGTACGCGGGAATAGCACATGTAGCTCATCATCATCTCTTACTATCCATCCAGTTTCACCAATCGGATCACCTGTCCACGGCGCAAGGTCTCAAATTGCTTTCCCTCCGCCCCACCGTCGAACCCAGAAAACTGTGGTTTCCTACTATATTAGCTGCGTTCTTCGTCACGGGAGTTCTCGCCGGTGGTCTTTCCTCATAGTTCCCCCCTTTTGTAACACCATCACCACTGTTTTCTCTCTGTTTAATATCAACTCCTTCTGTTTGAGATACTCCGCCACCAAATCAAGCAAAGTCTGTAGATTACATTTACTATTTTCACTTCTTTTAAGGCGTTTTTGCATCCACTGATGACGACTCACCAGTCTTATAACCCGTTTTTGAACTAACCCTGTCCGGTTTTATCTTACGGTGCGGACTAACCAGAACCTGCTCGGGAGCCCGGCTGTACAGATAATTTGACAGGGTTTCGCGCAAAACCCAGAATTCAGTCCGATTTTGCACTCACTGGTGACTACCCACTGGTGAACCGAAAACGCTTTACAACAGAATCATCGAACACCGGTGACAAGACGCCAGAGACAGTCCGGAATGCATCGAACGCGGCTATTGGTTAGTGTCCTTTATAGGCGTGCCAAGTCTCATCTTCGAAATGTATGTGGAACGAACTAGAAAAGTATGTATGTATTTATTATAAACCCGTCATCAAGTTCCCCGATATTCTTGAAACAAAAAATAAAGCTAAGATACTTAATGTATTTTGTACGGCCAATTGGCTATTAAATATATTCATATATATACATTCAAGGCCCAAAGACCCGTCAAAGACTCCCCAGTGCCCGCGCCGTGAAGAAAATAAAGAAAAACAACTAGATTTCTAAAGAAACACTACTAACTTATACCAGTACCATATGTCATGCACGATGAGTCAAGAAGCTGACTTGCACTACTGATTGTAAATTTAATAGCTTTATAAGGATCGGTCAAACAATTTAATGAGTTACTTTTCAACGAGCTGGAGTAAGAACTTCAGTGGAAAAAGCTTGTCCGTATAAAGATTAAAGGTAACTGCAGTATTTGCTGCTCGGATTATTCTTATCCCTGTGCAGATAAGGTTAATACTAAATAGAGATAAGATGAAGCTGACTAATCTGAGTAGCAAATACTGCAGTTAACTTTAATCTTTATACGGAGGGAATTTTTACAGTGTTGTGACCGACGGATGAACAGACATTATGATTGGTATGTGGCACGATCCAAAGGCTTTAAGTCCTACAAAAAACGATCTTGACTTAACTAAAATAAGATATGAATAAAAAAAAATGATGGAGAGTGAAGATTTGAGGAAATAAGAAATTTTAAGAATTTTCTCAAGTCAGCTGTCAAACACCAGAAAAATTTCTTTTGGTGTAGAAGTTCTGTATATAGTGTACGGAAGGATTTAATAATGTGTCAGGGTTCTTTCTGTTGAATAATGTCCTTATAGCTTTTATATGCAAATGAATCATTCATACACACTCCTGATTAGAATCTCACTTAAACGTATTGACTTTTTTTAGGCGATGAAGCGAAACGTCTCTTTGAGGATGCACAGCAGATGCTGGACAAAATCATCGCTGAGAAGTCCCTCCAACCAAAGGGGGTCTTGGCGTTCTACCCCTGTAATCGCAGCGGAGATGATATACTGGTAAGCTATAGCGTGTTTCCAACTTCCAGTTTTTCTCAAAGATGTCGATCACGTGCGTTAAAGCAGAACTGAAAGCTAGTACAGTTCCATTATATTTTCCTTCTTGTCAATAAAAAGCGGCATCACCAATTCTTATTTTCCTTTCACGGTTTTCATCCGTTTGCTCTCTGGCCAAATCTTCGCGTCATTTATGTTTGGTTCAGTTCAGTTATTTCAAAATAGAACTAGGAAGTAGCGCCAGGACTTTAGAAAGTTGACACACACTCAAATGGCAGTGATACTAGCACCGCTAACGAAAAAGAACGTCCATCCTGAAACTCATTCTTTCGTGCACCAGCGATGGCTTTAACAACTTCATATTCTGAACACAGCAAAAAATGATATAGCCTCTCCTGTTTCCGCGGTGTGGGTAGACTGCACCTTTGCTTTACTAGATATTTCTAAATTCGCAAGTTTGTCTCGCTTTAAATGCGGCAAGCGTTGTCGGCGGCGCTACGAGTACGGCCCTTTTGCAAAGCACGTAAAGCATAGGTCTTGGCACTCTTCTCTAGTGTTATTTTCGCTCTGTTACGGACTGTTCTAAACCAATCAAGGGACAATGCTGCAAGGTTAGTCAATATTGCGCGTAATTGTACCGTAAGTAAGTAAGTAATATATTTGTAACCCGCCATTTCGAAAAAGCGGAGTAAATGAAAGAAAATAAACAAAACACATAAAGACACAGAAAAAGACACTAATTTTCAATCTTCGGCCAGGAATTCAGTGTTTCATAGCAGGTAACAGAATGATGCGCAGTTTCAACAGATAGCGCTTAGGATGTTAGTGTTATGATTTTGCAGAGGTTACCCAGTGAACGATATGCATACAAGAAGAGCCGAAACACCGCCGGAAAATGTCTGCTGACTTTTCCGTTTATCATCATGATACCGGGAAAGTCAGCAGATGCTTTTTCAGCAGTTTTTCAGCTCTACTTGGCAATGCTTGTTATGGATAACGTTTTCAAAATCATAACAGATAACTGTGCATCCTTGTGCTGTCTGTTATGAAACTTCTGACAGTGAGATAGCTTGTTTTCAGTGGAGAGATATGAAAGGAGCTGATCTGTTCTTTGCCTGTGATACAGTACGGATAGATAGATAGATGAATATTGCTTTTATTGTTCTCGAACTATCATGGCAAAATCCAAATTCCAATCCATGTGCAGTTTTAACATCCGCTACTCAAGTTTATATTTCTGGAGGAGCTCAGTATAAGAAATTTTGGGGGATCTTGACATAATCAGTTGTGCACGCTTCTGTATTTTTTCAATCTGATAAGCCTGGTCCCTAGTAAAGCCAAAGTGTAAACCTTCCACCAGGTATTCTAATCCTGAACGTTTAAAAGAACCATAAAACCGGAGCAAATCTAGCGTGAGCTAGAATCACTTTCCGTTCGTTTTTTCAGAAATAATTTGTTATTATCCGTTCTAGGTCTTCGACCCCGATGAAGATTATTTTCCCCGCGGCGAGTCAATAGCAACCCTTTACGGGCTGAGACAACAGTCAGAGAAAGATGTCGCCCCTGACGATCCATACATGAGCATTTCGGACTTTGTGGCTCCGATGGAGTCCGACGTCCAGGACTACGTAGGGATGTTCGCTGTCTCGTCCGGATTCGGGACGGAGGAATTGTGTAAAAAGTACGTATTTTTTCATTTGTTTCCTTCAAAACGAGGAGTAGCCTACAGAATGTAACATATATTTATTTATTTATTCATTTATTTCCCTCAGAATTGAGGAGTAAAAAATAATTTATAAAACAGAACTATGCCTAAACCATCTGGTCCATTCATTAATACATAAATACTATAAAAAATACACATAATTTCGACAACTAAGTTACAGTTATTTACGCACTATATTATTCATTTGTTAAAAAATGGGTATAGGTTGTGGGTTTGGAGGGCTACCGAAGCTTTTTTATAAAAGTTGGTCATCTTTTTCCTCAAAGTTAAATGTGGATCTTTTAATTTAAATTTTTTAGAATTAAAAAGACTATACCTTGATCAACTGATCCATTCAGTGACACTGTAAATGCCTCAGTGGAATCCAACGTCGAGGACAACGTAGGGAGGTTCGCTGTCTCGACCTTATTCAGCACGGAGGAGTTGTGTAAAAGTAAGGATTTATTTATGTATTTATTCATTTAGTTCCCTCAAAACTGAGAAGTAGTTTACAGAATATAATATATACATAAAACTATACCTAAAGCAACTGACCCATTCAGTGACAATATAAATACTATAAAAAAATACTCATGGTTTGGAAAACTAAACTAAAATATTAATAATAACGCTCCTGTAGAAAAATGGGTGTAGATTGTGTGTTTGGAGGACTTCTGATGCTTTTCTGTAAAAGTCTGTCGACTATAACGACGGAAACTAACACCGAAACCCGAGAAGAATTTTAGAAATGATATTTTAACAGCATAAATACGTGGCAAGTTCAAGAGTTTTCTAGAATATTTGCAGCGAAAAGAACATCAGGTAAAGCAACGGTGGTGAACAGTGACCCGGGGATATCTTCTCTGTATCGCCCACGAAAACGAATTAGTAGGTGAGATGCCATGGGAATTCGATCTTAAATATGGTTATGGACTGAGAATCCTTGGCAGACGTTGTATATAGGATCCCCAAGGACGTCACAACTACGTCGCAGGTGGAAAAACTAATCCCGTTACCAGTAGCTTATATTAGGGGGGGGGGAGACCTTGAAATTCTTGAAAAAAGGGTTTTTAATTGGAAAAACCTGTGCGAAATAGGGCGACAGGGGCTATCTTCATCCGAAATTCTCGGAAAAGGAGATTTTTTTACAGAAAAAACGTACGCGAAAATACAAATTGAGAAGCTAAATTGAAATTATTTACAGTATGGTTCAGTAATTGATCTTAGAAACAGTTTTTGAGTCGTAGTGTGCATGATTACAAGATTAAAAGGTGTTTTTAGTACCTACGGGTATTTTTAGTATTGAAAACGGTCAAAATATGCAAAAAACGAGGATGGGGGGGGGGGCCTTCGGCAGCATATTTTCACTGAGTTCTCGCCCCTCCCGAAAATAATGAGAATATACGCTACTGCGCGTTACCACAATTAAGACATTAATTTTCATCACGATATACTATTTACGACAAAAAGCCGACATTTACGATCACTTACGGAAATACCCTTTGCTGACAAAGAAGTGACAAGACGATTAAAATTCTCAACCACCGCAGTTTTTCTGTACTCAGTAAAATTATGTCGTCAGCACAAGTTACGTAAGAAACATCGCGAAGAGCTGAGATCAGGGATATTTGAAAGGGTGACATTAAAATATAGGAAGAAAAAATACCGCCTTCTCTCACCCCTCTGCCCACTGGCAAACTAGAAGAAAACAGAAGACTCCAAACATACCCTATCCGACATCCGATTATACCAAGTACGCAAACATGGCAAATAGAACGTGGAATACCCGTAGCTAGAAGAGACAGGATTATAATACATAGATGGTACTTTACACAAGGGACTTGTACCGTGACTAAACTATAAACAATTTTTCGAATATAACTTAGAAGTCTGGGACTCCATCGTCGGAGCCACGTAGACATACCAGGATAAGATACCAGCAGAGGGTCCTGGGTTCAAATCCCGGCTGAGGAGCATTTTTGTCTATCAGTTCACTACTTATAAAAAAAAAAAAGAGACAGGATTGCTGAAGCGTTAGATACATCAAACGCACTTTTTGTATGTAAAATAATTGTATATGTTTATATATTTTATATATAAAAATACATCCATTCCCTTTGTCACATTTTCGCTGGCTTGGTTTAACTGTTTGTAAAAATATGCTGTCTTTTAGCCAGTGCAGTATCTGAAGCTTGTAAAGAGATTAAAGTGGATACTCTAACATTGTGTCAAACTGGTCTAAGTACAACCGAAAGGCTTTGGTTTGTTTGTATTCAGTTTTTTGCGATCACTCTGTACTCTATCTTTCTAGCACCTTTGTTCTATTGAAAAAGAGTGACAAACGTAAACTACGTACGTGTTACTACAAATACTGTAAATACATGCTTTATTTGCCTATATCGTATCGAAATTGGAGAATAATCAGGACCTTCATAATAATTTGTCTGGACAAGCATATAAACGGCTTGCTCAATATCACGAGCTCATCCGTTTGTTCTGTTGATTTTTGTGTTTTCACTTTCACATTGTTTTTGTGCAGTGGGTTAGAAATAAATTAGTATTACCATATCAATTAAAAGAGCATCTTCTGAAACTTTCTATTTAGGTACGAAGCCGAATCTGATGATTACAGCATCATCCTGGTGAAAGCGTTGGCTGACCGATTAGCTGAGGCCTTTGCGGAGAAGCTTCATCGTGACGTCAGACTCCACCACTGGGGTTATAGCAAGGACGAGGAGCTGGAACCCGAAGACCTCCTTAAAGTTCGATACCAGGTAAAAGCGAATTTCGATCCTCTTCTTTTAGACTACTAGGCTTTAGAAGCCTATACAACCACAATTAGCTGGTTGTATATATGCTCTACGGTAAATTTGAGTTCGAGCAAAAATCAAAACAAAAATTTAAAATGTTGTAAAAGTAAATTTGTTGAAACAGCTAACCGTCAGTATTGTGTTTGAACCGACTGGTTCTTACGCCTAGTACATTCTTTAGCTTTTTCCTAATGCAATCCACCCCTTTTTGTGGTATGTAAAGATTCTTCGTCTGAGTGAGGATGTATTCCTTCCGTCGATATTCGAGACGGGAGAGAGACAATTGTAGTTTGCCCAGAAATCGCTTTCTAAGCCCTGCATTTAATTTTTAATTTCATAGTATTGAACACACATGTTGTCTTGTTCTAGGGTATTCGCCCAGCTCCTGGATACCCCAGTCAACCGGATCATACTGAGAAACTGACGATGTGGCGACTCATGCAAGCCGAGCCTCGGACCGGAATCCGGTTGAGTGAATCTCTTGCCATGGAACCGGCAGCGTCGGTTTCCGGGTTGTACTTCTCCCATTCCAAATCTTCATACTTCGCAGTGGGAAAAATTACTAAAGACCAGGTATTTTATTCGGTTTATTTTTGTGCAAAAAGCGAGCTTGAGGCACACGCTTAGAATTTGTTTCTGCCTTCGAAAAGGCAAGAGAAGGCCCCTAAAGGCAAGAGGCGTCGCCCAGACCTTGGTAGTGCCTTTTAAATTGGTCATCTATTCAAACGGTGGAGGATTTCTGCCAGCGCGGCGTGCGATATGATTCAATCGAATGACACAAATTTTTTTGTGAAAAGCCAGCTTCTATTTTTCAGTGTTTGAGAAAAAGTGATCGATGAACTCAGTATTTGGGCAAAGTGCTCGATGAACTTCTATGGAGGCTGGTGCGGCTTCGTATCAGCCTCTCTGGAGGATGATGCGATGTCGTAACATCCTCCACAAAAGTAATTGTCATAAAATAACTTCCTGTGGGACATAGGAAGATATGCATTGCATATCTGTTCGAGAAAAATTATTAAAGGTTAACTTCAGACATCGAGTTTGATATCGGAAAATAACAACGAGACGGCCATTGAAAATAACCTGTCCGAGCCGAAGGCCAGGCAGGCTGTAGAAAATATCCGCCGAGCGCAGTGAGGTTGATATTTTTAAATGGCCGTCGAGGTTGTCATACCGATATGAACCGAGATGGAGGTATATTAACTATTATAACTTTAATATTTCATAGGTAGGTATTATTCTTCTTTTGTTGTACTTTTTCGCTAATGGAGGTAGGGAATTTTTTTTTAGTAAAGTAGCAACCGAAGCCTACTGTAGACCTAATAAAATGACTACTGTTGTGACTCACGGACTTCTGTTTCTACTTATATAGTCCTTTGCTTTTCTGGTGATTGAGATGCGATCTAGCGGTCAAAACCTACTACAGATCTACTAAATTTACTGCTCTAGGGGCTGTCGAAGTAAGCAACAACAAACCCAACGTGAAGACTTCTGAGAAACAAGAGATAATTCCAGAACAAAGAGAATGATTAATGCTGAATAATTAGCCTTTGGAAAGCAAGGGATAGTAGGATGTTGTTTCAGTTGAAAAGCTGTATTTTCAGTAGAAATCTGATACGACCCAGGGCAAAGGCTGGTTGCTTTGAGTGTAAGATGTTCTGTCATTTTTTCAGTGCTAAATAACTAGCTTTTGGAAAGCAAGGGATATTAGGATGTCGTCTCAGTTGACAAGCTGTATTTTGAGTGGTAATCTGACTGTGACAAGATGTGACCTAGGGCACAGACTCGTTGTCTAAGAGAGTAAAATGTTCTGTCATTTTTCGACATTTATTCTATTTCTTATATTATTTTTTGTATACTTTTTTAAGTATTTTTTCTCTAATTAATTTTTTTGTGAAAAGTCAGCTTCTATTTTTCAGTATTTGAGAAAAAGTGCTCGATGAACTCAGTATTTGAGCAAAGTGCTCGATGAACTTCTGTGGAGGATGTCATGGCTTCGTATCAACATCTCTGGGGGATGATACAATGTCTTAACATTCTCCACAAAAGTAATTTTCATAAAATAACTTCCTGTGGGACATAGGAAGATATGCATTGCATATCTGTTCGAGAAAAGTTATATTACAATAATCTTCACACAGAAAGTCAGAGGTAGATATGAGAGGATGATACGGTCATATCATGTCATCCTCCAGAGAGGATGATATAAGTCGTATCAGCCTTCGGAGAGGATGATATAAGTCATATCGGCTTCAGAGATGGTTTCTTTTCAAAAAAATTGTTAACAGTTAACACACCTCCATCTCGCTTGATATCGGAAAGACAACCTCGATGGCCATTTAAATATATCAACCTCGCCTTCGGCTTGGAGAGATTGTTTTCAGTGACCGTCTCGTTGTTATTTTCTGACATCAACCTCGATGTCTGAAGTTAACCTTTAATTACTGAACGTGTGTCATAGGATGATATACAGTACATATATGTTCGAGAAAAGTTATAGATTGATATTATACGTACTATTTGCTAACTGTATGACGATACAGCGCTAGCGAGTAATTTGCACAAGCTGCGATGGAAATTAAAGGTTATTTGTTTGTTTTATTTGTGCAGAAGTGGCTCATTTGTATTTTTTCCAGGTGGAGAACTATGCTCATCGCAAGCGTATGCCTGTGGAGACGGTCGAAAAATGGCTAGGTGTGAACCTAGCTTATTAATATAGAAAAAGGTGACATTTAGGGCAACATTTTGTACGGGACTGGTGGGAAATAGCAAAATTGGCTGGGAGCTACTCTGTTGAAAGTTTCAAAAGAGACAACACAAGGATGCGCGGTTTCCACAGATAACACTTGTGATGTTAGCTGTTATGATTTCCAGACGTTACGCATTAAGACATACAAGAAAAGCCGGAACACCGCCGTAAAAAACATCACCTGACTTTTTTGTTTGTCATCCTGATATTGGAATTGTGAGCTTTCGGCCCTTCTTGACAATGCTTGTTCCGCATAACGTTTAATGCGTAACGTTTGGAAAATCATAACAGATAACATCCCAAGTGTTATCTGTTTAAACTGCACATCCTTGTGTTATCTATTATGAAACTTCTGACAGTTTAGACTATAGGGACTATGGTGTGTTGCTAGTAGATTTACACAAGGTTCTTTTCTTTGACTAGAGTGATTGCTTGTCAAATCTTCTCTTGAAAGTTACCTTGATTTTCCGCTAGATGAAGCACGACTACGACAAAATATGGTGATTGCGAGCTATGTTTTCACAGACAGGAAGTTCATCCGATTCTGTTGACAGTAAAAACAAAACAAAATGAACTTCCATGGCTGAATTACAGTATAGGTATTTTTCTTTAAACACTTGTCGTAGTCTTCATAAATGAAAATTAGGGAGCAATCATTGCAGCGTCTTGCCCTCATAATCGCGACCGATCACAAACAAAATATTGATCCGCGCTTTATAGTAAATAAGGTGACACGCCCTTAAGAAGTTGGGATGCGACTTTCCATACGTACGTTTTTTAACAAGGATACGGGGTTTCGGTTTTAATAAGCGTTGAGCCCTGTTAGCAAAGTTCATAGTTTAAGCAGTTTAGTCTTTCGAGATGTGCCAATTATTCCAGTGTGCCTTAACTAGTTAAGTTATAGTTCAAAGCTAATCTTTTGTTTACGTCTTCCGATTAGATGGCGCTGCGCATAATGGCATCCTAAAGTATCGTTCAAATAGGTGTAATAAGTTGTTTCTGCCATACGTCGTGTTTACGCCTTATTACACGCGCTTGTTCAGATTGAAAGTAAAATGTTCTTATACATGCAACGTTCGAGGTGGCAGTATGCATAAATTTTGTCGAGCTTTTAAAGATCGGAAAAAGTGTACATTTCTTGAAAAAAAATTCTACTTAAAGTACAAAGGACAATTAGCGACCATGATGTTGTGCAAACTACTAAACTAACATATGGATAACACTGTTCCTTGAACTAACAGTAAGCAGTTGTAAGAGAACAAAATGTTTTCTCTCGAAGAAAAGTTACCACTTCAACTTCCAACAAAGTAGAACCTTTTGCTCCCCGTGGCAACCCTGGTGTAGCCCTTTGTTTCCACTGGCTTGATGGAAGAACCCAACCAAGCGATCTGGGTGGTGCTCCATTAGACAAACTAGAACCAAGGTTTAATCAGCTCATTACAGCGCGCCCCGAGGAAAAGGCAAGAGTGTATACGCCGTATTATGCTTACTATACCTATTTCGACAATGACTCGTGATGCGCCACGAGAGTTCCGCTCGCGCGTAAACGTTGCGTCCGCGCATTGTTTCGCAAGCCCGCGTCTAGCGCCCTCTGATTAAATGATGCAAAGTAACTTCGTTGGGAATTTTGTTGAATAAATAAAATTCCAAAAAAATACTCTACCGGGCCAAGCTGTCTGGGAATCTGTAAAGTAACTCACGGAAACATCGGCTACGATATTCTACAGCGATGTTTCCGTCAATCTTAGCAAGGGTCCTCTTAAAGCTGTAGCTGAAAGGAAAGAACCTGCTACAAATAAGTGAAGCTTCTGTTACAAGTACCAGGTTTTGGAGAATTACTTCTTGGAAATTGCTGTATGAGAAAACTAGTGCCGAGATTTCATTTTTGACACGGCTGCTATTTTTGCTGCTCGACTGCGTCGATGACGTGGAAGGCTTTTCATAAGGCCGAAATATCGCTGAAGAAAAGAAGATTCATTTTTGTAAAGAGATCCAAAATGATGGGGGAATAGACATTAGGCCGGAAATAAGGACGTTAATCTGCCATGCAATGTTATCGGTCATTTCGATGTTTTCTGGTATCAAATCCCCTGCACTCGGGCATTAAGTATTGATCTGTTGTTATAAAAGTGTTGCACGATTCCGGTCCCACATCCACCCAGGTCATTCTCTCAGAATAGATAGAAAGCTCTATAGAATTCATAAGTTTATATAATTCATATAAAGAATTATATATCTGTGCATTTTCCATTTGTTAGACTTATGATCAGCTGCTACTTGGATTATCATCCCTTTGAGAGACCCCCGCCCCCCACCATGGGCTTGAAGCAAACAGTACTCTCTCTTCGTGTACCAGCGAAGTGAAAAAGGATATAGTAACTGGTTTGAAGTGTTTCAAAGTTGCAGAAAGTCGTTCACTGGTATCTTCTATTGTTTGCATGCTTTACTTTGGCATATGCTATCATTCTGACTTACGACTGGAGGGAAAGGGTGGATTGTCAGCAGGCGAGAAACTCAAATATGAGGAATTAGTAGATGTTCCTTCAACCCAAGCTGACTGCGAATCATATTTGACGGTACAAAACGGATAAGTCAGCTACATTTTATGTAGCATAAAATGTAGCTGACTTATCCGTTTTGCAACGTCAAATATGAAGAATTAGTTTCAGGGAGTTAAACCATCTACAGTGCAGTGTCATTAGAATGAGAGGAATTGTTCTTAAATTACCCTGATCGTGTTCAGAACACTTGGAAGTTGTTTTTTTAAGCCAGGATGACCAGGAAAAGTTTGAACTCGAGAATAAGACATTTCTGTACTTTCTCTTCCGACCAACTGATATTTTGTGATCAGTATCAGGCAACACTTGTGTATAATCATGAGTCAGGTTGTTGAGGATTGTTGAGGGAGCGAAGTTTGTTTCTGTGTTGTTAAAAATTTAGGTTGTTGTTGATGTTTTACTTCTTTAGGTGCAAGGTGTTATTTGCTGCTGGTTTTTTATTTTTCAGTTTTTCAGATTATAGGACTGGCTCTTACCTTGATTTAAGGTATGAGATGTTTGTATGTAGTGCAAGCTAGCCCCCCCCCCCCCCATTAACACGTAGCATTAGCAATTGAAAGTCCACGTCAGATCCGTGGAAGAAGAAAAGAGATATGCTAAGGGTATTCGAGCTGCCTTCCCTCGCTCTTCACTACTGAAGAAGCGGACCTAGTCCCTCTCGAAATCCATAATAATAACAATGTAATTCAAAGAATATGCCAATCTACAGTGTATGTCTAAAACACTTTTCGTGGTTAATTTTTTCAGCGTACAGGTTGTTCAGGGAATTTTTTAAAGCGTTCGCCAGCCACTCAGCTTGTGTCATGTCCGCGCAGACAGATTAATTTCGGCTTCCAACCTCAGGGCTGATTGACTTTTTATGGCACTTGCCCTTCGGCCGAGTCCCATATAGCGGTCGCAATTTCTGTCCGTCCGTCGGTCGGTCGATCTGTCCAGGTTTTGCTAGTTCGGGCGCTTCCACATAAGCTAGGACGATGAAACTTGGCAGGCATAGCCTATCAGAGACCCCCAAAAATTAAGCTAGAAATAGTCACTTCCCCGATCCGAGCAGATCGTGGAGGGAGTGGGAATCTAGAATCTAGATGTATTTATAACTTTTGAGTGGGTGATCGGATCTTAATGAAACTTGGTATTTGGAAGGACCCCATGTCTCAGACGACCCAGTGTAAATCCGAACAGGATCCGGTGACTTAAGGGGGAGCTGGAGCGGAGGAACCGGAAATCTTGGGAAACGCTTAGAGTGGAGGTATCGGGATGAAACTTGGAGGGAAGAACAAGCACAAGTCCTAGACACATCGTTGACATAACCGGACCAGATTCTGGCACTGTTGGGGGGGGGGGGTCTGGAATTTCGTTGATCCTGCTGGTTCGGTACTTCCGGATGTGCTAGGACGATGACACTTGGAAGGCATGTCAGGGACCCGAACAGATTGACTTGATAATGGTCGTTTCCTGGATCCGACCACCGTGGGGGAGTGGAGGGAAGGGGAAGGGAATCTGGTGGCATGCTAACTTTTGAACGGGTGATCGGAATTGAATGAAACTTGGCAAGTAGAAAGAGCTATCGTCTCAGATGTTCCATGTCAAGTCCTGGTCGAATCAGATACTTGTAGGGGGGGGGGGACCGGAAATCACGTGAAATGCTTAGAGTTGAGGGATTGGCATGGAAGCTGGTGAGGTGAGAAGAACAAGCGTTAGCCCTAGATCCGTAATTGACATAACCAGATGGTATCGGGGCTCTGTGGGGGGAGTTGGAGGGTGTTTCCCGGAATTCCCGTGATCGCCAGTTAGGATAGTTGCAGCTATTCTAAGAACGGTGAAACTTTGCAGTCCTATTAATGACTTGAAGACCCGACATAATGCCCTAGGAAAACTTGTGTTCCTGGATCCGACCATCCTTGGGTTGTTGAGGGAAGGGGAATCCGGAAATCACTGGCTTCCGTAAGTTGCGAACGGGTGGTGTGATTTGAGTGAAACTTTATGGGTGATAAGAACTGATGACCTAGACAAGCAAAACATGCGTCCGAACCGGAAATTTGGGGGAACAGGAAATTTGCGGGTATGCTATGCTCCGATTCGCATTCAGCCACAGTTGGGGGAGCTGGAAGCGGATTCCTGGAAACGTGTTGGCTCGCATAGGGGTCAAACAAGTGTAGCGATTTTAATGAAACTTGGAATGTAGTAATGTAGAGAGCTCACTTGCCCTAGATGACGTTAGAGTCCGAACTGGATCCGACCACGCTAGGGGAGGGGGGGGGTAGAGTTACTGGAAGTTCCCAAAAACGCTCAGATTTGAGTGAAACTTGATAGGTGGTAACAGAAAATGCTTCAGATGCATTCAGTTCTCCGAAGTCCGAACAAGATTCGGACTCGGTAGGAGAAGTTGGAGGGGGGTATCGGAAACCGTGTGGCATGTCTAGGGACCAAACGAGTGGATCTTTAGGGTTGAAAACGTGGAAGGTAGAAAAGTCATTTGCCCTAGGTGATCTGAGGCGACGGAAATGCTCAGACTTGAGTGAAACTAGATATCCTATTTGTAGGTCCGAACCGCATTTTTAGATGGCGGGGTATTTTGGTTTCTCGTCTACTTTTTTTGGTGCCACCTACTCGTATCAAGTGCCATATGAGCTCGTAGCTCTTGTTCACCGGGATAATGCGCCACCCGGGCTGAACCGAAAGCCTTATCGCTTATTACCTTTTTAGATAAGTTATATCAAGATCTCACGTGTGATTGTTATTGTTTCTCTAGCGCATCTGGCGGCAATTCGTCGTGGATTCTAGGAAGGGCCTCATAAGGATTGTATTTGTTCTTCTAAGACCCTGTTGTCCTCTGTTTCAGGCATTTGGCTTTTTCAGTAAAGTATTACTAGCCTGTCATTATTATCGTTATAGCCGTGCGCTACAGGAACACATGTTCCTACAGACTGCATTGGTTTTCGCTCTGAAGCAAAATGTGAATTATTTTTTATCTAAGATAACGATTAGGAGACAACAAATTGAATACTGGAGATGAAAAGTATTTAGTGTTTCCGTTATCGGCCAACTCTTATCAGGGCTCTGCTCTTATCAGGACCCATCTTGCTTATCTTGACTTTTTATGAAATACCTAGCTCCCTTGTGGAATTTTAAGCTTCTAAAATCCCGACTTTCTCCGTTGTTTCGTGTTATACCAACGATCTTTTAGCGCTTTTTCGGCCGTGCCGAGTTTTGCCCGTCACACAACGCAAAGTTGGCGGGAATGCTCAATGTCCGCTGACAACACTTTCACACATAAGGATATGAGATTCGTCTGTTTTGGCTGCTTTTATTTGCTTAGTTTCCCACTTTTTAACCACGACGCGTTCAGTTTTCAAATGTTTTGCGCCCAGCCGCCGCGTTAGAGAGCGGGAAGGCTGGATAGAGTCGACAAGCCATATCAAGAAAATCGCTTTTTTTATGGGGAAAGTAAGGGTATTTCCGGAAAAGACTTTTTCGGACCCATTTCATAGTGAGAAGATCATTTCTAGTAAGAGTTGTGCTTTAAGAAAAAACATCTGATCTGAGCTCCTCTTTTTAAAAGACTAGGGTATACAGCCTACAGGTTATTCGGTACCGTTGATGATTCAGTAATAGTCTGCTCTTGATGACCAACTCTTCGTGCCGACGAAGAATCGCCGTTTGCCCAGAAACGTCACGACAACAAACGTTGTTGATTGATTTAGACAGGATTTTAATCAATTTAGAAGGTTCGTTTGGGCGACGTTTCTTGTTCTTCCCATGGTTCACTGGCGTGTTTCAGACTTAATCACATAGAGCCTGTTCCACCCTTCTAACAATAGTAACTATGAGTTACTGTTTCCGTCCGAGCCTCACGAAAAGTTAGTACGATGACCGTTCCAACCACAGCTTTGCGATCTAGAAATAGTAACTATTTGCTTACCGTACTCGGGAGGGTAGTAAGCGTGGTAACTACTAATCTCTGTAACATGATTGGTCGGATTACCCCGTGGCATGATATTTTGTCTTAGAAAAATTTGTTCCAGCCTTGACGCGTAGTAACTAGGGTAAGTAGGTTAGAACATGCTCATAGAGCATTTCGTGATAGCTGGTTCACACGAGGCTGAAACGGCGGCCGATTCTCGATCAGTGGATAATTTACGCGCATAAATAGCGGTTGAAAAAATCCAAAAATCAGCCACTGATCTTCTAAATAGTGCGCATATTTTCATCGCGGTCACCAATCGGGAAAAACTAAATCCTTTGGGATTTCACCTTTGATGACTCTGGGGACAGTAAACAGATTGTAATTAGGGGAATTAGGTCAGACTTGGCGAGTTTTAGGTTTAATACAGTTCAAATTCTGTCAAACTGTGAACATAAAGTATCCCAGGATTACTTAAATGATTTTGAAGAAAAGGTAGAATAATTCTCTAATTTCAACAGCATATTTTCTATTTCTGTCTGATAGTCGTTTCGTTGTGTTTATTTGAAAAAAATAATAATTTGAGTGATTTATTCATTTAACCTTCGCTGAAAAGTGACTGAACAACACCAAACGATTGCATTATGTTCTCGTATTATTTATATTTAATATTATTTACATTTATTGTTCTAAAAAAACAAAAATATTTAAATGAATTTTATTTGCTTTTTAGCCAGTTTTTAACAGAAAATTGCAAAGTCGCCTGAAATTCGTCAATATTCAGTTTGTGACTTTTTTCTAGACTGCTAGTCTAAAGACTTTTTTCTAGTCTAAAGAAAATTATTGTCAAAAGTCAAACTCACAAGATGTTTGTGTTAATTGTATATACTTTGTTACAAACAAAAAGAATGTTCGGATTTATGTTTTTCTTTTTAATTCTCCCGTCAACCCCAAAAGGTTGATCCGTCGTCTGAACAGATCAGCCGCTGTTGACGCGCTTATTTGAGTCACGTATGCACAAGCTATAACCGTTTGTGTACTCTTGGTGTAATGAATTGCTTGTGGGAAAAGAGGAAACGTTCTTGAATATTGGGAAAAAGTGTTGTGTACTGCCGTATGGTCTAACGATTATTAGAGTACTTGCAAACTATTTGGAACGTTTCACATTCAGTAATTCATAAACAAACGGTAATTCCTGAACTACGCGTACTATGTACCCGTAGGATTTCTCGGAAAAGCAGAAGCCATAATTAGCTTTCATTGTTTAAAGATCGCTTAGAACATGACTTTCCGCTAAAGAACTGATTAGGCTACTCTGAAAGTTGCAAAAACTTAAGAAAGGCAAAGGCAGCCCTGATGAAATAATAATAATTATAGAATGCACGTAATTATGACGGTGCGTGAGTGATGCAGAATTCTAGACCGGGGACGAGTTAGGGTTGACGGTTGCTAATCAAAGAGTCCAGATAGTACAGTCAATATAAGGTTTGACCGCAAACAAATTGCAACAGAAATGATTTTTAAACCATCTTGTGTAAAATTCAATATCTGATCCAGACAACTGGGTCTTGTCTTAGCCAGATCCAGTCATCGCCAGACTCCTTGAACATTTTTACAATTAAAATTCAGAAACAGATTAAGGAAGCTGATTATCTGAGAACCAAGTTCAGATATGGATTCAGCATGTGTGTTTACCCCTATAAGTCACATCTGTTTTCACGAAAACTTCTGCCAATATCCCGGTTTCGGCCGAACTCCGGAACTACTTGTCCGGCGAAAAAAGAACGATCAGAAACTAACTCAGGGTATCTTCTTTCCCCAATCTTGAACATCTAATCAACTTCAAATACAAATTTAACTTATAACAAAATATCCGACTCCAGCCGGATTCCGGTCGAACTATATTTATTTATTTATTTATTTATTTATTTATTAATAGAAAAAGACGTTAAGCCGAAGCTTCTCTCTCTACAAGCACACAGATGCTTACTACATTTTTCAACACTGCACTACACACTTAACATATAACAAATATAAACTAAAAAGGGTTCACATACGCGCTATTGCAGAATGTTGTACCAGCAAGATGTTGTTTGAATGAAAGTAAATTTGGTTGGGAAACGGTCTCCTCGGATAAACCATTCCATGCCTGGCATGCACGGTAACAAAATGAACGTTGACCAATTTTCCGGTTTATTTTTGGTGGGTATAACCTCAAAGAATGCTGACGGGTTGACTGATATGAACTAAACTCAAAAACTGTTTTTTGACCAAATTATCTACCGAGTTGAGAATTCTGTAAGTGTTCAGAATGTCATTACGATCCCGACCGAACTCCAATGAAGGTAGATTAAGATGTCTCATTCTATAATCGTAGGTAAAGTACCGTAGGTATGGAATTAATTTTGTGGCCCGGCGCTGAACCCTCTCTACTCGGGACCGGTCTGTTTTGTTTACGGGATTCCAAACTGAAGAGTTATACTCGACTAATGGTCGCATCATTGTCTTATACAATGTCACAAAATTCCTTGTATTAAACTTAGAGAAACTCCGCTTTATCATCAGCAGACGGTGATTAGCGTTCCTTGAAGCAATACTAACATGCTTATCAAACTTCAATCCTGTGTCGAAAACAACACCAAGGTCTTTAACTGACTCCTTCGACTTCAAAATATTACCAGCAATAAAATAATTATAACTCACTGACTGTTTTTGAAGGTAATGCAAAACTACACACTTGTCACTGTTAATTACCATCGAGTTTTTGGGATCCCAAAACGTAAGTGGAGGGATACCTATGACATCGCAAAAGTTGTCCGTCCGTCCGTCCGTCTGTCCGTCCGTCTGTAAGCACGATAACTCTCGAAGGGAATGAGATATTTTGATGAAACTTGATGAGAAGGTTCGTTGGGTCGTCGGACCAGTCAAGTTCGTAGATGGGCTTTGTAGCTCTACATTTAGGGGTGGGGGAGGGGATTGAAATTAAGGGACAAACAAAATATTTTGAAACAGCTAATGTGATAGTCGATTATGGGGTAAGAAGACATGCTGAACACGATGGTGAAAACCATTTTGTCATCGGACAAGTAGTTCGCCCGGAATCCTGCCCAGACCGGAAAGTTTGTTGAAAGTAAAAGTTTTATTTGAAATTGATTAGATGTTCGATTTAGGGGTAGGAAGACATGCTGAAGACGATGGTGAAAACTATCTTCTCGACGGACAAGTATTTCGACCGGAATCCGGCCCAAACCGGAAAGTTTGTCAAAATTAAAAGTTTAATTTGGAGTTGATTGGATGTTCGATTTAGGGCAAGAAGACATGCTGAACACTTATGTGAAAACCAGTTTCTACCCGGACATGTAGTTCGTCCGGAATCCGGCCAAAACCGGAAAACTGTTGGAAGTCAAAGTTTTATTTCTAGTTGATTAGATAAGCGATTTAGGGGTAAGAAGAGATGCTGAGTCCCTGTGTAACAATCGTATTTTACCCGGACATATAGTTCGACCGGAATCCGGCTGGAATCGGAAAATTTGTTATAAGCTAAATTTCTATTTGAAGTTGATTAGATGTTCATTACTGGGGAAAGAAGATACCCTGATTTCGTCTTTGAGCTTTCTTTTTTCGCCGGACAAGTAGTTCTGGAGTTCGGCCGGAACCGGGAAATTGGCAGAAGTGGCAGGAAGTTTTCGTCAAAACAGATATGACTTATAGGGGTAAACACACATGCTGAATCCAAATCTGAACTTGGTTTTCTCAGGTGATTAGCTATTTGGCCTTAATCTGTTTCTGAATTTTAATTGTAAAAATGTTCAAGGAGTCTGGCGAAGACTGGATCTGGCTAAGACAAGACCCAGTTGTCTGGATCAGATATTGAATTTTTGGGATCCCACCAAACTAGTAAGGAATTCAGATCTTCTTGAAGTAGCACTACATCAACAGGGCAACGAATCGGGCGGTACAGTATAACATCGTCCGCGAACATTTTTATGGAGGCATTCTTGATTACACTCGGTAAGTCGTTTATGAGGACACAGAACAAAATCGGGGCTAAACAACTACCCTGAGGAACCCCACTTGTGACAGCGACAGACGACGATAGACAATTACCAACTTGCACTTGCTGGCAACGACCAGTCAAGTAGCTTTCGACCCACGTGATAACGCGAGAGCCAATGCCGTACTTTTTACACTTCTCGATTAGAACTCTAATGGAAACTTTGTCGAATGCCTTGGAAAAGTCAATGTATACACAATCAAACAACTGTCCTATATCTCCAAAATTCTGAAAATCTTTAATCACTTCCAGTAGCTGACTGTTACACGATCTTCGTTTGCGAAACCCATGCTGTGCGGTGCTCCACAATTCATTCACTTCAAAATAATGCTGTACTCGATTCACAAGAATCTTTTCCATTAACCGAGAAAAAATGGACGTGTTTGAAATTGGCCGGTAATTGCTGAAAACGTTACGAGGGCCGGATTTATACAGAGGTTTCCCAACGGCTCGTTTCCAACCTGATGGACAAATACCCGATGAAAGACACAAGTTATGTCTGTATAAATATATATCAATATATATGTCTGAGTAAAATATGATTGTCACACACGGATTCAGCCTCTCTTCTTACCCCTAAATCGGTTATCTAATCAACTAGAAATAAAACTTTAACTTCCAACAATTTTCCGGTTTTGGCCGGATTCCGGGCGAACTAAATGTCCGGGTAGAAAAGTGTTTTCACATAACTGTTCAGCATGTCTTCTTGCCTAAATCGAACATCTAATCAACTCGAAAGACTTTTAATTTTAACAAACTTTCCGGTTTGGGCCGGATTCCGGGCGAACTACTTGTCCATCAAGAAAATGGTTTTCACCATCGTCTTAAACATGTCTTCCTACCCCGAAATCGAACATCTAATCAACTTCAAATAAAACTTTTACTTTTAACAAACTTTCCGGTTTTGACCGGAATCCGGGCGAACTACTTGTCCGATGACAAAATGGTTTTCAACATCGTGGTCAGCATGTCTTATTACCCCATAATCGACTGTCACATTAGCTGTTTCAAAATATTTTGTTTGCCCCTTAATTTGAACCCCCTCCCCCACCCCTAAATGTAGGGCTACAAAGCCCATCTACGAACTCGACTGGTCCGACGACCCAACGAATCCTCACACCAAGTTTCATCAAAATATCTCATTCCCTTCGAGAGTTATCGTGCTTACAGACGGACGGACAGACGGACAACTTTTGCGGTGTCATAGGTATCCCTCTGCTTACGTTTTGGGATCCCAAAAAACAAGACCAAAGGTGTCGATGGGATCCCAAAAATCTAAGATTTGATCCAGACAACTGGGTCTTGTCTTAGCCAGATCCAGTCTTCGCCAGACTCCTTGAACATTTTTACAATTAAAATTTAGAAACAGATTAAGGCCAAATAGCTAATCACCTGAGAAAACCAAGTTCAGATTTGGATTCAGCATGTGTGCTTACCCCTATAAGTCATATCTGTTTTGACGAAAACTTCATGCCACTTCTGCCAATTTCCCGGTTCCGTCCGAACCCCAGAACTACTTGTCCGGCGAAAAAAGAAAGCTCAAAGACGAAATCAGGGTATCTTCTTTCCCCAGTAATGAACATCTAATCAACTTCAAATAGAAATTTAGCTTATAACAAATTTTCCGATTAGCCGGATTCCGGTCGAACTATATGTCCGGAAAAAATACGATTGTCACACAGGGACTCAGCATCTCTTCTTACCCCTAAATCGCTTATCTAATCAACTAGAAATAAAACTTTGACTTCCAACAGTTTTCCAGTTTTGGCCGGATTCCGGACGAACTACATGTCCGGGTAGATACTTGTTTTCACATAAGTGTTCAGCATGTCTTCTTGCCCTAAATCGAACATCTAATCAACACCAAATAAAACTTTTAATTTTGACAAACTTTGCGGTTGGGCCGGATTGCGGTCGAAATACTTGTCCGTCGAGAAAATAGTTTTCACCATCGTCTTCCTACCCCGATATCGAACATCTAATCAATTTCAAATAAAACTTTTACTTTCAACAAACTTTCCGGCTTGGGCCGGATTCCGGTCGAAATACTTGTCCGTCAAGAAAATAGTTTTCACCATCGTCTTCAGCATGTCTCCCTACCTCTAAATCAAACATTTAATCAACTTCAAATAAAACTTTTACTTTCAACAAACTTTCCGGTTTGGGCCGGATTCCGGGCGAAATACTTGTCCATCGAGAAAATAGTTTTCACCATCGTCTTCAGCATGTCTTACTACCCTTAAATCGAACATCTAATCAATTTCAAATAAAACTTTTACTTTCAACAAACTTTCCGGTTTGGGCCGGATTCCGGGCGAAATACTTGTCCGTCGAGAAAATAATTTTCACCATCGTCTTCAGCATGTCTTCCTACCACTAAATCGAACATCTAATCAACTTCAAATAAAACTTTTACTTTCAACAAACTTTCCGGTTTTGGCCGGATTCCGGGCGAACTACTTGTCCGATGACAAAATGGTTTTCACCATCGTGTTCAGCATGTCTTCTTACCCCATAATCGACTATCACATTAGCTGTTTCAAAATATTTTGTTTGTCCCTTAATTTGAATCCCCTCCCCAACCCCTAAATGTAGAGCTACAAAGCCCATCTACGAACTTGACTGGTCCGACGACCCAACGAACCCTCACACCAAATTTCATCAAAATATCTCATTCCCTTCGAGAGTTATCGTGCTTACAGACGGACGGACGGACAGACGGACAACTTTTGCGATGTCATAGGTATCCCTCCACTTACGTTTTGGGATCCCAAAAACTTTATATCATATCAAAGTGTTTTCTATTTAATTTTTTAATTTTTCAGCTGAAATGTGATTCTGATGTAGTTTTATGTCCTGAACTTGAATATCACGTCCGATTTAAGGTACGGTCAACCGAAAGTGTTTCACATTCATCAATATTCGAGCAATCCATATTTCTATTACATTAAACGTTGTTTGCACTTACGACCGAATACAGACCCAAATGGATGTGTTGAATGGCCAAACAATAATTGTACTGTATTCATTATTAATAACTACTTGTTACTTAATTAAGAATAATTCGTTATTCTGTACATGGTTGACGTTACTGATTTTAGAGTCAACATGCATTTGTCCCTCCTAGTTAGGCTCATGAGTGCCTACTGCTCATGAGTGAGATACTATGAGCGTGTTCCACCCTTCTAACAATAGTTACTATTAGTTACTATTCCCGTTCCATCCTCACGAAAAGTTACTACGCTGACCGTTCCAACTTTGTCGGAATAGTAACTAATAGTTACTATTTGCTTACCATGCTCGTGAGCGTAGTAACTACGCATCTCTGTAACGTGATTGGTCGGATTGGCCCCTGGCGTGAGATCCTGCTGGAAAATAGAAAAATCGTTCCAGCCTTGACGGCAAAAAGCCAGAAATCGTGACGTCATATGCGTAGTAACTACGGTAAGTAGGATGGAACACGCTCTATGTATACAAATAGGGTGAATTTTATTGCGATATGAGTAAAAACGGGCTGTCCTTAATTGTCCAGTCAAGCCTATTTGTCGGGTGAGTGAAGCTTAACCTGAACAGGTGTATCATTGGCTTACCCAATAGTCGTAGTTATTCAAGGATATAAACTCGATATCAAGTTTTACGGGTAGCAACAATTATTGATCGTTCTACAGAATAACTAGTTAATAATCTTTAATATATATTTATAAATTTATAATATACACGTATAAATCCTAGATATATGTAATTATTAAAATCGTCATCGCCCGGTCTTGGCTGATGTTCTCTTCGAGCAATGTTACCCTGCGGCATCTCTTCTTGTGACAAAATTTGGGTCGACGGTTGCCTCTAGCAAGTAGGTTCAGCAATCTTTGGTCGTCTTTTGAGACTAGTTTCTTAGGGAACTTCAGGATGGCTGCCTCCGCATGGCGGGACCAGTCCATCATTGTCTCAGCTTCTCTTTCGATTCTTCAGTTTCGGGCCTCTAGTTCTTTCAGGCTCTAAGGAGCTGAGTCCTGGATTTCTTGATCCACTTAGGTGGCAGGAGTGTATTACGCTCTTAATCAGCTGTCTCATATTTATTAAGTTCAAAAATAATTTTCGTTCAGTCTTGAGGGGCTTAGGTTCTTCTTGGGGACAGGTCGTGGGTTGTCCTGGAGTTACGGAGATTAGCGATTTGGGGCGTCGTGGTGACTGGTTTGCGTTGTCGATTAGGGCATTGGGGTCCTTCGGTGGTTTGTGCAGGACACTAGCTCCATCGGTTTCCTTTTCTTAGTGGACCTTTTCTTTTCGGGGAATGGTACTATTGTACTTGATTGTACTCTGCGGTCTCTTCGCGGGAAATTCGGATCTGAAACAGATTTCCCCATGTTGCGTCGCATACCTCGGTACTTCCTAGTCGGCGCTTGCTTCTCCGCCATTTCTTCGTCCCTCTTTTCGCTACATCAGCAACATTTTTTTTCCTTGGCTTCTTGGTGTGCGCCGATTTTTAGTTGTGTTCTTCGTCTCATTTTTCTGATGGTTTAGTTACGAATGGTCTGAGCCCCTCCATCTTAAATATTTGTATGCGTTGAAGACCAGACACTCGACTCGAGTGAGACCCTTATTTATTCTTGGTGAGACTAAGTATAAAGAAGGTATTCACGAGCGGGAAAGCAAAGTTGGAATCTCTTTCCGGTGGTTTTCGGGATGCTTGGAAACCGAAGCTGCTTTCACGGATAGTGATTCCAGAAAGTTCGTGGAAAGCTCCGCGGGAAACTGACTGCATCGGCGGGAACCTTGAAACGGATGAAAAAATAATGTCACTAACAAACCGAAAAAAAAATGATAAGCGTCATTGAGGATGAAGTTCGTTCGTTTATGAAATAATGGAAGAAACGTCCAATGAACCATATTTATTCTGAAAGGTTTGGAATTCAACAGTTTCCCGCCGATTTCAGCTTTCTCTGCGTTTTCGTGATCGGTCCTGGGGAAAGTAATTCCAGGAATCGCTTTCTCACTGTTTTGGGAATGCGCCTCGCTCGCCGGAAAAATCCGCTTATGGCACTCTAGATAATGTGTACTTTCGACAACCCAATCGAACAACAAAAACAGTAGCCGCGTCCAGAAAGGAATCACAGCACGAGCTCTACGTCCAACCAACTTTAAGAGAAGAAGTTCACAAAATCAGATATTTAAGAAAGAATCTTTCGTTTTCCAGCTTGAGCGGCTTGAGCCTGAAGAGGACCCTTGCCAAGAAGGGCCGAAATATAGCTCGAAAAAAATGTAGCTGACTTATCCGTTTTGCATCGTCAAATCTGATTCGCAGTCAGCTTGGGCAGAAGCAACATCTTAATGTGTAGGTATAGTGTGGAACAAAGTGTGCATATCCATTGCACTGGACTGGAAGGGATTAACTCAGCCTTTTACCAATGTGATTTGTGTTACCTGTGATTCGAATTTAATTAATGAATTATGCTTGACATACTTATGTTTATGCTTGTTTCATCGATGTGAGCAAAGCGTTCGATCGCGTTTTGAAGTGTTACGCAAATCTACCTTTGAATTTTGGCTCTTTGGTTTAAAAATCATCGGTTTCGTGTTCGTTGGGGAAATGTTATAAGTTCTTCTTTTTCCGTAGAAAATGGGGTAAGGCAAGGTGGATCCGCTTATCTATTTATTGTGTCTTCTGACGAATTAAACATTCGCCTTAGCGCTAGCGGTTTGGGCTGTCACATTGGTGCGCGTTGTTTTAATAACCTTAGTTATGCTGACGATTTAGTGTTGCTGGCGACTTGCCCAAGCGCACTAAATAAGTTGCTTTTGATTTGCCAATCATTTGCTGAAGAATGATATTCTTGTTAATGCAAAGAAAACCGAGTGTGTTCATTTTTGACCAAAATCGCCAACTACCCCTTTTATCCCTCCAATTAAGCTTGGGGGGAATGTACTGAGTTTTGTACCGCACTTTTGTTATCTCGGTTTTCTTTTTGACCAGCATTTAAACGATGATGTACATAATGGGCATACTCTGAGGTCAGGGTATGCACGTGGTAACCTACTCCTTAGAAAGTTTTCTTTTTGCTCTTCAGAAGTGAAAACTTTTCTTTTCCATTCATACTGTACGTGTATTTTTATGGCACTTGAGCTTACTCAAGTGCCATATAGCGATTGTAATTTCTGTCCGTCAGTCGGTCTGTCGGTCCCGGTTTTGCTAGTTCGGGCACTTCCAGATAAGCTAGGACGATGAAACTTGGCAGGCATATCAGGAACTGGACCAGATTAAATTAGAAATTGTCACTTCCTCGATCCGACCATCTGGAGGGGAGTTGAGGGAGGGGGAATCCGGAAAAAATAGGAAAAATGAAATATTTTTAGCTTACGAACGGGTGATCGGATCTTAATGAAACTTGATATATGGAAGGACTTCGTGTCTCAGACCCTCCATTTTAAATCCAGACCGGATCCGGTGACACTGGGGGGAGTTGGAGGGGGAAACCGGAAATCTTGGAAAACACTTAGAGTGAAGGAATCCGGATGAAACTTGGTGGAAAGAACAAGCAGAAGTCCTAGATACGTGATGGATATAACCGGAACGGATCCGCTCACTTTGGGGGAGTTGGGGGGGGAGAAGAATTCTTAGTGATCCCACGAGTTTGGTGCTTCCTGATGTGCTGGGACGTTGAAAATTGGCAGGCACATCAGGGACCCGACCAGATTAAATGGGAAATAGTCATTTCCCCGATCCGACCATCTGGGAGGGGGAGTGGAGGGAGGGGGAAGCCAAAATGTGTGGTATTTTTATCTTGCGAACGAGTCATCGGATCTTGATGAAATTTTATATTTAGGATGACCTCGTGTCTCAGGCGTCCCACTATAAATCCGGACCGGATCCGATGACACTGGGGGGAGTTGGAGGAGGGAACCGGAAATCTTGAGAAACGCTTAGAGTGGAGGGATCGGGATGAAACTTGGTGGGAAGAACAAGCACAAGTCCTAGATACGTCATTGATATAAGCGGACCAGATCCGGGCACTCTGGGGGAGTTGGGGGGTTCCGGATTTCTAGCGATCCCGCGAGTTCGGCATACTTCCTGATGTGCTAGGGCGATGAAACTTGGCAGGTATGTCAGGGACCCGAACAGGTTCACTTGAGAACAGCCGTTTCCCCGATCCGACCATAGTGGGGGGAGTGGATGGATGGGGAGTCCGGAATCTAGTGGCGTGTATAACTTTTGAACGGGTGATCGGATCTTGATGAAATTTGATATTTAGGATGACCTCGTGTTTCAGACGTCCCACCATAAATCCGGACCGGATCCGATGACACTGGGGGGAGTTGGAGGAGGGAACCGGAAATCTTGAGAAACGCTTAGAGTGGAGGGATCGGGATGAATCTTGGTGGAAGAACAAGCACAAGTCCTAGATACGTCATTGATATAAGCGGACCAGATCCGGGCACTCTGGGGGAGTTGGGGGGGGGTCCGGATTTCTAGCGATCCCGCGAGTTCGGCACACTTCCTGATGTGCTAGGGCGATGAAACTTGGCAGGTGTGTCAGGGACCCGAACAGGTTCACTTGAGAACAGCCGTTTCCCCGATCCGACCATAGTGGGGGGAGTGGATGGATGGGGAGTCCGGAATCTAGTGGCGTGTATAACTTTTGAACGGGTGATCGGATCTTGATGAAATTTTATATTTAGGATGACCTCGTGTTTCAGACGTCCCACTATAAATCCGGACCGGATCCGATGACACTGGGGGGAGTTGGAGGAGGGAACCGGAAATCTTGAGAAACGCTTAGAGTGGAGGGATCGGGATGAAACTTGGTGGGAAGAACAAGCACAAGTCCTAGATACGTCATTGATATAAGCGGACCAGATCCGGGCACTCTGGGGGAGTTGGGGGGGGGGGGGTCCGGATTTCTAGCGAGCCCGCGAGTTCGGCATACTTCCTTATGTGCTAGGGCGATGAAACTTGGCAGGTATGTCAGGGACCCGAACAGGTTCACTTGAGAACAGCCGTTTCTCCAATCCGACCATAGTGGGGGAAGTGGATGGATGGGGAGTCCGGAATCTAGTGGCGTGTATAACTTTTGAACGGGTGATCGGATCTTGATGAAATTTTATATTTAGGATGACCTCGTGTTTCAGACGTCCCACTATAAATCCGGACCGGATCCGATGACACTGGGGGGAGTTGGAGGAGGGAACCGGAAATCTTGAGAAACGCTTAGAGTGGAGGGATCGGGATGAAACTTGGTGGAAGAACAAGCACAAGTCCTAGATACGTCATTGATATAAGCGGACCAGATCCGGGCACTCTGGGGGAGTTGGGGGGGGGGGGTTCCGGATTTCTAGCGATCCCGCGAGTTCGGCATACTTCCTGATGTGCTAGGGCGATGAAACTTGGCAGGTATGTCAGGGACCCGAACAGGTTCACTTGAGAACAGCCGTTTCCTCGATCCGACCATAGTGGGGGGAGTGGATGGATGGGGAGTCCGGAATCTAGTGGCGTGTATAACTTTTGAACGGGTGATCGGATTTGAATGAAACTTGTATGGTGGAAAGAGCTATCGCCTCGGATGATCATTGTTAAGTCCGGGTCGGGTCGGGTTATACCTGTGGGGATGGGGGGGGGGGACCCGAAAACTCAAGAAACGCTTAAAGCAGAGGGATTGGGACGGAATTTAATGGAGAGAACAAGCATTAGGCCTAGATCCGAATTTGACGGAGCCAGATGGTTTCGGGGCCCTGTGGGGGGGGGGGGGTAGAGGGGGTTTCCTGGAATACCGGTAGTCGGGGGTTAGAATAGTTCCAGAAGTACTAAGACAATGAAACTTTGCAGGCATATTAGCGACCCGACTTAATTGACTTATTTATTTAAACTAGGATACGACCAACTAGGGTCAAACAAATGGGTGATAAGAATCGATGGCCTCGACATGTAAAAGATGCGTTCGAACAAATGCGACCACGGCTGGGGGAATTGGGGGGGGGGACTTTTGACATGCACAAAAACCAAAAGGAATGGCCCGAATGAGATGCTAGTTCGACAGTGCCGAGTTTATGCGCCCTAGATTTGTTCTTTGGCGTCCGGGCAGGATGCGGCCAAGGTAGGGGGGGGGGGGGGTACTGGAAACTTGCAGATAGGCTATGCTCCAATTTCAGTGAAACTTGATGGACAGGAAGAGGGAATTAGGAGATATGACGTTTATGTTTTCAAGTCCTGTTCGGCCACAGTGGCGGGAATTGGAGGGAGATTGCCGGAAACTTTGAGGCTCGCATAGGAGTCAAACGAGTGCATCAGTTTAAATGAAACATAGAACTTAGAGAGAGCATATACCCTAGATGACATATTTTGGGCAAGGATCCAGATCCGACAACGTTGGTTGGGGGAGGGGGGTACCAGAATTTTCCAAAAATGCTCAGACTCGACCGAAACTTTAGCGGTGGTATAAAAGAAGATACTTTAGATGATCCATTTTTTAGTCCGAACCAGATTCGGCCACGGTAGGGAGGAGTACCGGATGGAGGGAGTACCGGAAATATTGTAGCACGTCTAGGGATCAAACTAGTGGATTTATTAGGCTGAAACTTGGAAGTTTGAACAGTCATGTGCATTTGATAACCGAGACGATGCCGGAACTGCTTAGAAGTGAGTGAAACAAACTATCCTACTTCTATTTCCAAACCGCATTTTTGGATGGCGGGTGTATTTTGTCACGTTCTCATCTACTTTCTTGTACTGCCTACTCGTAACAAGTGCCATATGAGCTCGTAGCTCTTGTTGGTCTTTCGTTGGTTGGCTCCTACAGTAAATAAGTGAGGTGCGTGTGGCTTATAATGATATTTTTCGATATCTTCACAAGATACCTCGATCAGCAAGCGCGACTGAGGTTTTCGATGATTTCTGTGTAGCCTACTCAATTTCTCCCAACTCCACCTATCGTGTAAAACTTCGCTTAAACAGCGTTTAGTTGAATCTGATAATGAATACATCCTTTTGGTTTGTTCTCCATGGCTCCGCCTGTCTCTGCCAATTTGGCAGAAGTTGTCTGAGCGTGGTTAGGTATCTTTGCTTTTTTGTCCATGTGATATTTGCACTTGTTGCCGCGTTCGTTTTTTTTTTGTCTTCTTCTTTTTTCCTGTTTTCTTTGTGATATGGTAATTTTTTACTGGAATAAAGTTGATTGATTGATTAAATAAATAATAAGAGTTCCAAAGAAACAGCCGAGAAACAGCTAGTGTGGTGATGAATGTGAAACTCTTTTAGGTTGCACATATTTTGAGTCTGATATGATATTCGAATTCAGCACAGAAAATTACCTTAAAACATGTATTTTACGAAGAAAACGGTAAGCTTTTAGAAAATACCCAGCTGGAAAAAAAAAAAGTTGAAAACGCTTTAAAACACGAGGGTTTCCTACAGACAGATTACCAATTTTTGACACAGAACAGTTTCATTGTCTCTACAAAATGGTTTATTCATTTCTGTTGCGATTTATATGCGGTCAAACGATTGTGCTAATCGCCAATTGCTTGTATGGTGATGAATGTGAAATTTCTTGTATGGTGATGAATGTGAAACACTTTCGGTTGACCGTATCTGAATTCTGATGTTATATTCGAGTTCAGACGATAAAACCACATCAGAAACATGTTGTTCATCGTGTTCAGCAATCAGCATGTCTTCTTACCCCTATATCGAACATCTAATCAGCTTCAAATACAACTTTTACTTTTAACAAACTTTTCAGTTTTGCCCGGATTCCGAGCGAACTAGTTGTCCGATGACAAAATGGTTTTCATCATGGTGCTCAGCATGTCTTATCACCTCATAATCGACTATCACATCATCTGTTTAAACATATTTCATTTACCCCTTAATTTAAAGCCACTCCCCCACCCTTAAATGTAGGGCTACAGAGCCCATCTACGAACTCGACCTTAATCCTGACCCAAAGAATCCTCACACCAAGTTTCATCAAAATATCTCATTCCCTTCGAGAGTTATAGCGCGCACAGACGGACGGACGGACAGACGGACAACTTTTGCGATGTCATAGGTATCCCTCCACTTACGTTTTGTGATCCCAAAAATTGCGAGGAGAGCATGATTCGACACTGAAAGCAGAGGAACGGGAACAGAAAATAAGATGAAGTCGTGTGTCTGTTAAAAACCGACCTTTCACCCAGGGGCGGTTCGAAGGGGGGTCTAGGGGTGACTCACCCCCCCCCCCCATGCTCCAGAGAATCTGCGCTCAGGCGTATGTTTCGAGCTTGTCAGTATAACAGTCGTGTGTTTTGAGCTTTTCAGAATGACATGCAGGCAGTTACCACCAAACGTGAATTTCACCCACAAATCACATTTTTTAGTTGTATGGCTACGAAGAAATTTCTATTCGTATGTTTTCAGATTCACAGTTGTGTTTTCTGAGTTTTCCAGAATGAAAGTCGTGTGTTTGAGCTTGCCACAATGACACCTACCGCGAATTCCGCCTGAAAAGACCCGTTTCTTGTCGTGTTTTATTAAGAGATTTTCTAGTCTTCTATTAGAGACAGTCGTAAGTTTTGAGCTTGCCATATGAGGCAGATAATACGCTACGAATTATCGTGTGCTTTGAGCTTGTTAGAATGACAATCGTGTGTTTTGAACTTGCCAGAGTGACATAAATGACATTACGAAGTCGTGATTTTCACTCTGTGGTGCGAAAACAGGCTGATTTTCGAAAATCTCGCCTGCGGCGCAACGCTTCAGCATTATCCTACCTGCTTTTGTGCAAAAATCTCCTTATCTCAAAAAGAAACAGGCACAACCGCCTGATGATTGCACTATTTTTTGTGTAGTCTAAATTCAAAGTGGAAGTTACACCACGTACCAACTTCCGGGAAAATATCCCACTCCGTTTGCGAGTTATCGGGGCACTGACAAATATGTGATATAGTTGGCAGCCTTTAAAATGTTTCGCAAAACTTTATATACGCCGTCTTTCATAGTCGTCTACTCGCTATCTGGTTGAATGGCCCGTAATTTAGGTGAGGTGTTAGGCCTTAGATTTCAGCCACTAGAAATGCCAGAAAAAGGTTGGATTACAAAAAAATCGCCTGCGACCCTGAGTTTAAATTTGTCTTAGGTATATATGGTAAAAGCTGCTGCTTGGGTCTGAGCCACGTTAAAAGCAAGAGTTTGTGTGGGAAGTAATTGAATATTGCCGAATAAAGGCCGATTAAAAAATTTTTGCCTGCGGTTCTTTCGTAGTCCTCCCCTATTTCTATTTGGTTGAAGTGTGCATCATTTATGTGGGGTTTTAAGCTTCAGATTTGGAGTCTAAGCTACATTAAAAGGTAGGAGTTGTAAAGGAATAGTTGAATGTTGCTCGCATTGAAAAAATTTCGCTGAGCAGATATTTCAGAAGCTGGTACTGAGGCTTGTCTTCTCTCCAGCGAAATTTGATATGAACGGCATCGTCTAATTCCTATTACTTCTTTGCTTATTATTTATTACTACAACGGCATTTTTAGTAACGTTTTAGAACTTAATAACGTTAATATAATTTGAGCCTGCTGGTGCTGTGTTTTTAACCAGTCGTATATTTTAAAGTCCTCACCCCCCCATGCCCAAGCACCTCGAACCGCCCCTGCTTTCACCATCCTCCCAACTTCCCAAAAATGTTTCATGCTACTATATTCTATTCTTGGAAAAATTGCTACTTAAATATTCCTTGAGCCCAAGCTGACTTTGAAACGTCTATTCAAATAATGCATAAAACGCCGAGTTACGATGCTCTAGCATTGATATTTCGGCCCTTCTTGGCAAGGGTCCTCGTCAGGTTGTCAATCTTCAGGGTCGACGTCGGGGAAGGAAACAAACCTGTAAGGGAAGTGCTACTTCCCTAAAAATAACTTTTGACATTTTCCTTGTTTTGCCCTTCCTAAATGTCATCCAGAAAACTAAGTTCCACGAATTTTATTGACGTGAACAATGAGATTTATTTGCGTTTCTTTGTTTATGTTGGTAAACAAAGGTTTATTATTGCAACAGATAAGGCGCACCTATAATAGTGCATTTGTTCCTTGAGTGTCTCAGAGTTTCCTGTAGGCTTCTAGCAATGCAGGTCTTTCTGATTCTTTCCTGTGCCTTCGCGGCCGTCGTGGCCCAAAACGCGGGTACGCAAAATGTCGAAACTCCGCTTAACATGAACATCCAAGTATGTACCGGACCTGGCAACTGTCAGACGGAAGCAGATGGAGTTGTTCTTGACTCGAACTGGCGCTGGACTCACAAGGTAATATGTTTTTATTTTCTGCATATGATGCGGGCAGTTGATCGGGATGTTATGGGCCAGTCAGTAAAAAATAACCGAGTCAAAACTTGGTCAAAACAGTTGGTTTGTTCATGGAAGCAGCCGGTTTTTCTGTAAATCAGTCGATTTTTCATCAAAACAGTCGTTCCTTCTGAAAATCAGTCGTTTTTTCTTGAAAACAGTCTTTTTTTCAGAAAGAACAGTTCGTAAAAATTACAGGCCAGTCCGTAAATTCCTTGCCAACCCCCCCCCCCCCCCAAAAAAAAAAAAAAAAAACATTTTGGCTAGTAACGCCTCTGGCACTCGGCACTTCTAAGTCTGTTCGGGCACCTTCCAGATTTTCCTTTTGGATTCAAGATTTACGTTTTTGTCAAGGCGGATCCAGGTATAGAGCATGACCAGAAACGTCTGGAAGTCTGGGACGTTAGATACTCCGGATGACGGAGTCTGGGAGGGTATCGTAGAGTCAACGCATTTATTGGACAAAACGAATATTCACAAATACGGAGTAAAGGAAAAGGGTCGAATATAGGAATAATGTGGCTTGCATAACTTTCGAACGCGTTGTAGGTTCTGCATGAAACTTGATATTTGGAAAGATTCTGTGGCTCAGATGTCCTAATTCATGTCCGGGACGAATCCGATAACTATGGGCGGATTTGGAGAATCAGAAATCTCGTGACACGCTTACAGTGAAGGGATTGAGGAAAAACCTACTGGGGAAAACAAGCCCAAGATACATAATTTACAGCACCAGAACGGATTCGGGCACTTTGGGGGGAGTTGGAGGGGGGGCTGAGTTCCGATGAGCCTTAGTTAAGGTGCTTTATGGTGTGCTAGGACGACGATGCCAGGTGTATCAAGGACTCGACCAGATTGACTTAGAAGTAGTCACTAGCCCAGTCCGGACATCGTGCATGGATCTGGAGGGAGACGGAATCCGGAAAATTTTGGCTTGCATAATTTTCCAGGGTTCGGACCGGATCCGGTAACTGGATGGGCTCTTGAAATCTCGTGACACGCTAAGAATAGAAAGACTGGGATTTGACTTGGTATGATTCCTGATTAGGACAAAAGTTTTCCCTGAAAAGTATGCACAGTAATGGGAAAGATTGATTTCGGGTAGGCACCAGATTAGGCACGTCTGGTATGATATTGCCGTTGTCGCTGACTTGAATTGATTCATGTTTATATATATTTCGTAGGCTAACTAAACTTTCCACATTATTTATAACATTTCATTCGCTTCCTTTTCTTGGCTCAAAGCCCAGTCGCTTAAGTTTTTCAACCTTGGCACCCTTCGGAGGTCCTTGTTGTACGTCTCGCTGACAGGATTCGCAATGAAGAATAATAAAACTATCGAGTTAAACATGTATGTAGGCATATGTACTATATACACTGTAAAAAGTTCCTCCGAGTAAGGATTAAAGTTAACTGCAGTATTTGCTACTGGGATTAATCTTATCTGTATCGATATAAGATTAATCCGAAAAATTAAAATTAACTGCAATATTTGCTACTGAAATTATTCGTATCTCTACGGAGATAAGATTAGTACGAAATAGAGATAAGATTATCTTTGTAGAGACAAGATTAATCCCTGTAGCAAATACTGCAAGATTTTATTTTACAGTGTCGACTGCTAATACCTGGGACTGTTCCTAATCCAGAAGGTTTCCGTTGCCAAGGGTGAACACAGTAAAAACAAAATCTTGCAGTATTTGCTACTGGTATTAATGTTGTCTCTACTGAGATAATCTTACCTCTATTTCGTACTAATCTTATCTCCGTAGAGATACGAATAATTTCAGTAGGAAATATTGCAGTTAACTTTAATCCTTACTCGGGTCTCGGAGATACTTTTTACAGTGAAGGTAGGCAGGACCGTATCGAGGAATTTTTTTTGGGGGGGGGGGTGCCTGCTGGTCGGACAAAAAAAGTACAAAAAATACATAGATCAGAGGGAAACGCCTATAAAAATGATTATTTTTGTATGTTTCGGGGGGTTAGAGGGTTGACCCCCTGGAAACGGCCTTGAAGGTAGGATTCCTTGGCTCCAAATCTCGATCCCCTATGCCTAAGACCAGGATTTTATGGCTCAGAGTCATCCTCCATATTTCGTTGGGGGTACCGGGAAGAGCTTTTAACAGAGTGTGCCCTGAATCAAGCACAATGAGATGACTTCCTTAATCAGTTCTTGGGATTTTCCTAATGACGTTGACTTTGTTTCAGGCTAACGACTATGTTAACTGCTACACTGGTAACGCCTGGGACAGCTCCCTGTGCTCCAGCCCAGATGCCTGCACAACCAACTGCGCAATAGAAGGTATCACTCAAAGTGAATGGGGAGGAACCTACGGAATGGCTAGCACTGGATCTGAATTGTCTTTGAGGCTGGCCACTAAGGGCCAGTACTCCACAAATATCGGTGGAAGGACCTACCTCCTGGACTCCAGCAAGCAAAAGTAGGCTGACATTAAATACTCCTTGAGCCCTAGCTGACTGGGAAATTTATAAATATTCCTTCAGCGCAAGCTGATTGCAAATCATGTTTGATGGTGCAAAGCCAATAAGTCAGCTGAACTGTATTAGAGCTATATTTTGGCCCTTCTTGGCAAGGGTCCTCTTCAGGCTCAAAGCCGCTCAAGTTGGAATATAGCTCTAACAAAATTCAGCTGACTTATCCGTTCTATACCATCAAATATGGGGAATTTATGTTAAAACATTCGAAAAAAATTAGTTTGTTTCTTCCAGTGCAGTAACAGCCTGACGAAGATGGACCGAAATATCTATGTCACGTATTGGAGCTGACTTTCCCTTTTTTGGTTATTGTTTTAATGTTTCTGCTCATCGTTACCATGTCAGAAATGGCCTTCAAATACCATGCGTCTCGAACAACTCTCAATTCTCTGAAGTTTCCTAGTTCTCGGTTTTCACCGTCAATAGTTTCGTAACAAACACAAGGATGCGCAACTTCAACGCATTGACTGACCGATATATATATAAAATAAATAAAAAAAAGCAACCAGCGAATCCCCGAACTAAAAATATGCCAAAGGCCAAAAACGGCGATCAAAAAAGACAAGACACTCCTCGAAAGAAAAATGATGTAGAGATATGAGATAACGCACTTATCAGTGGACTTGACAGAACATTTTCATCCTGATGGCCGGGCCACATTCAGTCACACCTGTACGTAATTTGGTTCGTTAATTTGGTTATTACCCACTCTTACGTTTCATCCTGGTCACACCTGGAACGAAGAAATTCAAGATATATTACCATCATCATCACTCAAACGTAAACAAAACTGGCTAAAATCAGCGACTCTGGTCTGTGATTGGTCCAAACACTCGAAAGATACGTTTTAAAATGGCGGAGATCGATTTTTCCATCTCGACAACCTTACGTTTTCAGCGTCTTTTCTTCCCAATTTCGACCGTAAGACGATCTTATTACCGGCGTTATTACTAGGTGTGACTATAGTGGGGCCCGGGCATGACTTTGTAAGCGTTATTTTATATTTGATGGTGCATAACGGATACGTCAGCTGAATTTATTACAGCTATATTTTGGCCCTTCTTTGCAAGGGTCCTCTTAGGGTCAAAGCCGCTCAATTTGGTAGAAAAGAACTTGTGGGAAAACTTTGTAACAAAACTCAGCTGACGTATCTGTTTTGCAGTATCAAATATGATTCGCAGTCAGCTTGGGCTGAAGGAATATTTATAGCTATTTTATAGGTATAAAAGTAACGTTGCAGACCATGTTCCGTGTTATCTTTTGCAGAAATTTGACACCTTAAGGCTCAGAAAAAAAAATTCTCTGTAACATGGACAGATAGTGGGAACAGGTAGTGTTATTAAAGTTTAACTGAAAAGCCAAGTTACTTTTTGGGATCCCAAAACGTAAGTGGAGGGATACCTATGACATCGCAAAAGTTGTCCGTCCGTCCGTCTGTAAGCACGATAACTCTCGAAGGGAATGAGATATTTTGATGAAACTTGGTGTGAGGATTCGTTGGGTCGTCGGACCAGTCAAGTTCGTAGATGGGCTTTGTAGCCCTACATTTAGGGGTGGGGGAGGGGGTTCAAATTAAGGGACAAACAAAATATTTTGAAACAGCAAATGTGATAGTCGATTATAGGGTAGGGAGACATGCTGAACACTATGGTGAAAACCATTTTGTCATCGGACAAGTAGTTCGCCCGGAATCCGGACAAACCGGAAAGTTTTGTTGATTAGATGTTCTATTTAGAGGTAGGAAGACATGCTGAAGATGATGGTGAAAACTATTTTCTCGACGGACAAGTATTTCGACCGGAATCCGGCCCAAACCAGAAAGTTTGTCAAAATTAAAAGTTTTATTTGGAGTTGATTAGATGTTCGATTTAGGGCAAGAAGACATGGTGAACACTTATGTGAAAACAATTTTCTACCCGGACATGTGTTCGCCCGGAATCCGGTCAAAACCGGAAAACTGTTGGAAGTTAAAGTTTTATTCCTAGTTGATGAGATAAGTGATTTAGGGGTAAGAAGAGATGCTGAGTCCCTGTATGACAATCATATTTTACCCGGACATATAGTTCGACCGGAATCCGGCTGGAGTCAGAAAATTTGTTATAAGCTAAATTTTTATTTGAAGTTGATTAGATGTTCATTACTGGGGAAAGAAGATATCCTGATTTCGTCTTTGCGCTTTCTTTTTTCGGCGGACAAGTAGTTCTGGAGTGTTAAGAGGATGGACGAGTGGATGTCTCCATAACAGGAGTTCGGCCGAAACCGGGAAATTGGCAGAAGTGGCAGGAAGTTTTCGTCAAAACAGATATGACTTATAGGGGTAAACACACATGCTGAATCCATATCTGAACTTGGTTTTCTCAGGTGATTAGCTATTTGGCCTTAATCTGTTTCTGAATTTTAATTGTAAAAATGTTCAAGGAGTCTGGCGATGACTGGATCTGGCTGAGGCAAGACCCAGTTGTCTGGATCAGATATTGAATTTTTGGGATCCCATCGAAACCTTTGTTCTTGTTCCTCTTGGGTTTGAATACATTAAATTAGATTGACTCTGTGAAGTGAATTTAAACTTTTCCCCTTGTGCTCTAATATCGTTCAGAAAATGCACTGCCGGCCTAGCTAAAATAAGTTCACCCTGACGCAGAGAATTCGAATTTTAACAAAAGGCTGCATTTCAGCGGCGAATTCAGTGAACCTCAGCAATTGTTCAAATCCAAATTGCAAGGTAACTTTTAAAGAAAGCACGCTGTTGCGTGTTACCCGAAAAATAAGTTTACCGTTGTAGTTGCTAATAGTGCGAAAAAACGATGGGAATCGGGAGCTCCCGGGCGGGAATTCCTGCCCGGATTTGCGGCACCATCATCACTTCCATATGGAAAAGTTTAAATTTGTTCAACTTGATGATGAAAGTGCAGTAAATCCGGCCGGGAAATCCTCATCGTGTGTTCGCACTTTAAACATCTCAACCATTATGGTACAAACACATAGAGGTACCAAAAATCTGATGGGAAAAGTTCATTTTACGAAAACGACTGTAAGAATAGCGGATCAAAGAAATAAAGGATTTTCGTCGGGTCTTCAAGCCGAATAACTGATGAAACTAGACTGCTGCATCTGTGCCCTACAAGACTAAACTTTCAACTTCTGACAGTGTGTTGCCTATCGATTTAGAATAGTCCGAATAAGGCAGCCCTAGCCTTTCACACAGAAAATTAAGCCTCTATCGAGCGTGAAGAACATCGCTATAAAGGTAGTGATAAACTGTGGGAAACGGAAAATGGTGCGCCCTTTTTTGCTCTAATTTTTACAAATATAAATAAGAGCACAACCAGAACAGACCAAAGGTTTCGATGGGATCCCAAAAATCTAACATTTAATTCAAACAATTGGGTCATGTCTTCGCCATTCAGTCTTTGTCAGATTCCTTGAATACTTTTACTGCTAAAATAAAGCTGAAAAATGGATTCAACATGTCTCCTTGCCCCGATACCGAATCTCTAATCGATTTCAGAAACAACTTTGAGCTCCAATCAAATTTCCAGTTTCAGCCGAATTCGTCATGAACCATTTGTCCAGCAAGAAAATCAAGTTCAGATATGGATTCAGCGGACCTTCTTACCCCCTCAGTGAATATATTATTCGCTTATAAACATACATGTTTCTACCGTAAATTGAAACCCCTCCTCTGCCTCTGAACATAGGACTAATGGACCCATCTACGAACTTGACTTGTACTTCACAGCGAATCCTCATTGAACAAAATCCTCGCTTGAACAACATATTTCCTCGTTTGAACAATGTATATCAACCCGTTCGACCTTCAATTATACTAAATCTCTCCGACGTCCATAGAATAAATAAATGAATGTAGTCATACCACGCGCAGAGCTATACTCGTTTGAGAATAAAGGGGTACGGACCGCTATAGCCGAAAATGGTCGACAAAATTTGTGTCCGGTTTCCACCGGATTCCGGGTTAACTACTTGTCCGGCAAGAAAATAACTTTCATATTTGGACTCAGCATGTCTCCTTACCTCTAAATCAACTATCTCAATAGCTTTAAAAAAATATTTCGTTTGTGCCCCTTAATTTGAAACCCCCTCCCCCACCCCTAAATCTAGGGCTATAGATCCCATCTACCAACCTGACCATACCGTTGACCCAAAGAATCATCACACAAGTTTCATCAAAATATCTAATTTCCTTCGAGAGTTATCGTGCTCACAGACAGACAGACAGACGAACAGACGGACAACTTTTGCGACGTCATGGATATCCCTTTACTTACTTACTATTACGTTTACACAACAAAACACAGAATAATACACATTTAAGGATTAAAGCCCAGCGTACTTAGACAAAGCCATAGTATCGTGTTCGTCTGTAAACTCAGTCTATGGTGAAGAGCTGACGTAATCCTTCCACATATCCACAGATCTCATTTTTTGTCTTTCATTACAGGTACCGCATGTTCAACCTAATGAACCGCGAGTTCACCCTCGATGTCGACGTTTCAACACTCGCCTGTGGTCTCAACGGTGCTCTCTACTTCGTTGAAATGGATGCCGACGGTGGCTTAAGCAAGTACCCGACTAACCAAGCCGGTGCCAAGTACGGAACTGGCTATTGCGACGCCCAATGCCCACATGACGTCAAGTGGATCAACGGAAAAGCCAACAGCGCCGATTGGCAGCCATCTTCTACTGATCCCAACTCTGGCAAGGGACGTTACGGTACTTGCTGCGCGGAGATGGACATCTGGGAAGCAAATAGAGAGAGCCAGGCTTTTACCACCCACCCTTGCAGCATTGTATCCCAGGTTCAGTGCGAAGGAACTGCATGCGGAGATAACGACAGTGGTGACAGGTATGTAACAATGCAGAAGTTTAGTTCTTTGTCAACTTTGAAGTCCGTATAGAGATCTGGACTTCTTGATCTAATCCCATCTCGTCATAATCCTTTGCAGATTGTCTGTCGTCTCCATGGTCATGACCAGGATAGAATAAAATATATTTTCACAAAAGCATGAAGGCCATGGCAGAAAAAAAAATGATTTGAAACATGCTATCAAACATTCTCGCAACTATTTTCGAGCTAAGAAAAATCATAAAAGTGAAAGAGGACGTTTGACGTCGGAAACTATATGGTATAGCCATACTAATAATTCACTGATGACTCATTACGCTAAGTGAAGAAGCTTGAAAATCCTGGCCTCACGGAGCTATGGTTGTACAGACCTATGGTTGTATTGTTCATATGGTTCTATAAGTGTACAGTTGAAAGACTTTGGTGGTAGAGACTGTTGCACGAACTCAAAATACAAAGTTTTGGTTTCGAGAAAAAACGAGATATTTCGTGGTTGTCCTTACATTTTTGATTGGTACAAAATACTACAGTCGCATACAAATACTTTATGGCACACGAGTTAATATTATATTTTTGTTTCTGTATCTTCTGATTCTACCCGGGTGTGGTTGGAGTATTGTGTTATTAATTGGTATCTTTTCCACAAAACCCAGATTCCTTCTGGGGTACTTACCACGGATTTATTTTCATTGCAGTGGTCGTATTTTGGCGATAATTAACTTTTTAGTGTTGTGGGGTAGGCCAAAAGCGGCCGAACTCTTGCCATACTTGGGACAATTATCTCGTAGCGAGTTGATGGCGCACCATCACTCGACGCAGTTGATGAAAACACACTCTTCTTAAAACTTTTCATCGCGTCATTCTTGATGTAAAAACTATCCAGCCTTTCTTTCAATGAAAGGAATCTGGACAGCTCCTTCAAGCTGCTATCAAGATTTTCATATTTTCGTCATAAAACTGGAATTACTGATGGCACAGACCATCCTGTCAGGCATTCGAATCAATCAATCAATTTTATTTCAACCCTAATAGGACTAGGCTCACACGGGTGGGAATTGGAAACAATCCGGGAGCGCCCGACTCTAATCGCATCTTCGCTGCATCAGAGGGGCCTTTCCGAGAAACAGGATACAGGTCGATACACAAGGGATCGACTAAAAAGAGGCACGGCACGGCATGGCGCTGGAGGCACGGGTAATAAAAAGAGATAGGCAAGTAGTAGAAGTAGACAAGTAGAGCTCGTAACTCCAGAGCCTAAAAGAAGGCACGTTAGAACATTGTTCCTGTCCCTCACTCTTAAGCCTGAAAGGGTCCTTTTAGCATTCGTGCCTCTTTTTAGCAGTCTTGCCTCCTAAAGAGCTTCGGACTATAATCGCATCTTTGCAGCATCAGAGGTGCCTCTCCGAGTAACAGTATACAGGTCGATACACAAGGGATCGACTAAAAGAGGCACTGCACGGCATTGCCCAGGAGGCACGAGTAATGATTTAAGGATAATAATAAAAGATTAGCAAGTAGTAGAAGTAGGCATGTAAGTGAGAGTTCGTAACTCCAGAGCCTAAAAGAAGGCACGTTGGAACCTCTAGACAACCCGATCAAACAGCAAAAACAGCAGCCATGTCTAGATTGAAATCACAGGACCATCTTTAAGTCCAACCAATTTTCAAAGAAGAAGTTCACAAAATCGGATATTTAGGAAGAATATTCAATTGTTTTTCACAAGTTCATTTTCCAGTTTGAGCGGCTTGAGCCTGAAGAGGACCCTTGCCAAGAAGGGCCGAAATATAGCTCCAATAAAATGTAGCTGACGCTTTTGTGTGTATACACACAAATTTATACACACAAGTTTTTGTATACACGCAAATGTATACCGTTTTGCACCGTCAAATATTATTCCTGCCCCTCACTCTGAAGCCTGAAAGAGCTCTTTTAGCATTCGTACCTCTTTTTAGTACTCTTGCCTCCTACACTACGTCGTGCCGTACCTGTTCCTTTTTAGTCGATCCCGATACACAAGGAGTGGGCAATTTACCATCTTTCGCTTTTCAGATACAACGGTGTTTGCGACAAGGACGGTTGCGACTTCGCCTCATACCGACTCGGAGATCGCAGCTTCTACGGTGCCGGCTCTGGCTTCGCCGTTGATTCAAGCAGGAAGTTCACCATCGTTACTCAGTTCTTGACAACTGATGGAACTGACAACGGTGACCTCAAGGAAATCAGACGTTTCTACGTCCAGGATGGAAGACGGATCGAAAACTCTCAGGTCAGTTAACTGGAACTCAACTTGAGATAGTGAACAATACTCATGAAACTGAATTAAATTAAATTTAATTTAATTCATAACCCGTCTAGTCTTGTTAAAAGATAAAAAAGAAGAAGAAGATAGAAACAACACAATAACAATGATCAAAAAAGTTAAAATTCAGTAAACTGGAAGGTCATGGAGCTCCATGGGTGGTTACATTTTTCCTTCATCCTGTTGATGGATGTCAGGACGTAACTCTTCGTGTCGACAAAGAATCGCTATGTGCCTAGCGAAAAACGAAAAAACATAACCGCAACAAACGTTGTTGGCTGGTTTACACAGGATCTAAGTCCTTATCCGATAAATTAATTGCAAGGACTCAACTACACCAGCAAGCCCCACTCCCCAGCATGCCCCGACTCGCCGTTGCATCTCTAAAGAAATCCCTTTTGCTGATGGTGATGAAAATCAGAGCATTCCTCGTCCGTGTGGAATCGGGAAAACGTGGGAGGTTAATCCCTGGGGTAAAACAAAACGCAGGGACCATCCTGAGGGATAAAGCACGAATATAGCGCGATCTTCCTTGTCTTCCACTCTCCATTCTGGGAAATATGGAAGGACTGTTACGAATGAAAGAGCGAGTTTGCCGTTTCTTTTAATCCTAGACACTAAATGATTTTGTTTTGTTTTGTAGAGCAACCTCCCCGGCTTTGAAACATACGACTCTATTACCGAGAACTTCTGCCTGCAGTCGAAGTCCCTCTTTGGTGACATTAACGATCACACCCGCAATGGTGGTCTCAAGGCTATGGGAGATGCTCTTCGCCGAGGAATGGTTCTCGTTCTCAGCTTGTGGGACGACCACGATGCTAACATGCTTTGGCTCGACTCCAACTTCCCCACCACTGAGGACCCCAACAAGCCAGGTGTTGCTCGTGGACCCTGCCCTACTAGCTCTGGAGTTCCATCCGAAGTTGAACAGCAGAATGGAGATGCCACCGTTAAGTTCAGTAACATTAAGTTTGGTCCTATTGGGTCAACAACTTTCTAGTTATTTTACATTCTTCTCGTAATTCTTTGGCTCATTGGCTCCAATACCGTTGTGTCGCCAGTGAATGTCTAGAGTAATATTTGAAAATATACGCCCGTAATTGAATGTTTTAAAGTTCATTGATCAGTATTACATGTCCGAAGTGGGACTAATTTCTAAAGTCCAAAGTTGGGGTCGGATCCCAGTTCTTTGACGGGGAGTCGCAGGCCCCTCAAAAAACCCGTCTCCGACCCGGGTTCCGGCTAAGAAACCCCCGGCGAACCCCCCCCCCTCCGGACAAAAAAACCCCGCCAAAACCCCCCGGTACCAAAACCCCCCCGGCGACCCCCCCCCGGCTAAAACCCACCCAGTACCAGCCCCCCCCCCCCACCCCCGGCGAAAAAAACCCCGAATCCTTAAAAAAGTGGAATCCGAATAAAAAAGACAATCCCTAAAGAATCTCTTAGTCCCAAATAATCCCAAATAGTCCCTAAGCTACGTATAGTACAACGGGTTAGCTGGGTACCCGGATTAGCTCATGTGCCTACTGGCGGATATGTAAGAGTAGAATAACTGGACGCAACTTCATTCGCAGACTTGACTGTACAATAATTTCTGAAGTACAGTGAATATCAAGTAACAAGTGTAAGAATAAGCTTGTGCGTGCAAAAAGGGTATGTATATGTGAAGCAAAAAGTGCTGGCTGGATGTGTTCTTATTTTTGAATGCGTTAAGCGTAGGCAGAACATATATATACAAGGGAGGTGAGTGTAAAGCGAATGTGAAGGTTGATGGTGACAGAATAGTTGCTGAAGTGAACTAACACACGCATTCACCTGAAGATGTGGTCAGTGAGTTGTTAAAAGTGAAAGATCAAAACCCGTGCCACTCAGTGTAACGACCCCCTCCCCCCAACAAATCCTCTCCCAATTATTTCCCCTTCCTGTCGAAGAAGTTGCAGTTAGTTTTTGGGCTGTGCGCACTATAACTCTCGAAAGGAATGAGATATTTTGATGAAACTTGGTGTGAGGATTCTTTGGGTCAAGAGTATGGTCGAGCTCGTAGATGGGCTCTGTAGCCCTAAATTTAGGGGTGGGTGAGGGGGTTTAAGCGAAGGGGCAAATGAAATATTTTGGGATCCCATCGAAACCTTTGGTCTTGTTCTTGTTGTACCAGAAGTCCCCTTGACAGACTAATATCACGGGAAGTCAATTTAAATGTTTTGCATTCATATTAAATGTAAAGGATTCGGGGTTTTTTCACCGGGGGGGGGGGGGGGGGGGGGGGGGTTGGTACCCGGGGGTTTTTGTTTGGGGGGAGGGGGGTTTGTCACCGGGGGGGGGGGGGGGGGGTTTGGTCGGGGGGGGGGCTGGTACCGGGGTTTTTTGGCAGGGGTTTTTGTCTGGGGGGGCGGGTCTCGCCTAGACCCCCCCGACCCTCGGACCATTCGTCGAGAATCTTTTTCTCGACGGAATTCCCAATCAGAAGATTTATTGGACTCCTGGTAATCGGACCTTCCAGACATCCTGTCTTTGTCCCGTAAGCACGTTATTTATCCAAAATCACCACCGAGCCAGATCCATTTGATAATTCTTCTGTCATTGATTTCTGTTTTTGTTTAGATTTTTACTGTAATTTCAACGCTTGTAAAAAAAAAAAACAGATTATTTTGATCCAGAATGATCTTTAAATCGCTTTAATCAACACCACTTTACAAATAATCAAAGTAATTTTTATCAGAGTTGTTCTTTCCTAAATTTTCGACTTATCTCAGTTTATAATAGATCGCATTCAGCCGGTAGTAAAGCAAAGCAGAGAGGTGGATTGACCCTATTATCCGTGTACCGACATGAACAGCTGGACGAAGACACTTTTAAGAACTAACAACTATCCCTTCTTGGTCGGATTCCGGTGAACTGTCGACTTCATTGGAAAAAGAATCTGGTAGATCGATTTTCTATTTCTTCTTACCCGCGTTGAACGAAAACTCCAAACACCAGATCACAGATAACTAGGTGCTTATCATATTTTCTGTTTTCGTACACCGTCCCTACAAGTATTCACTAAGCAGTAAAACAAAGCAGACAGATCGATTCAACATGTCAGCGTACGCGATTTTTGACACTGTGAACTATTTGACCATGAAACTGGAATCACTACCAAAAGTTTCAAACCTGTGGTCGGATTCCAACCGAATATCGCTCGGACCAGAAAGTAAAGTAATAATATTAAACTTTACTTTTAAAAAATGCACTACTTTTGCGGATTTCGGCTTCAGTACTTTTCCGGTGAGAAAGCGAAGACGTGGATCAGCATGTCTCAGTAGAATAAACAAATCGCTGGGTGTGGTGCTGGAGCCATCTCCGAGTCTGACCAGTACTTTGACCCAGTGAAACTTCACAACAAGCTCGAGGAAATGCCTCAGCTTCTTGGAGTGTTATCATGTTAACGACGGGCAGCCTTGACGAAGTCGTCAAAGCTACCGCTGTTTGAGATCACAAAAATCGAGAGAGAAGATTTTGTAAGCTTACGATTACGCCCTATTCAAATTCTTGTTTCCTGTTGATAACGATCTCCTACAAATAAAAAATGGAAATCCCAGCTTAGTGTCAGTGTCGACAAGAACAAATAATCATAAGACCCTCCGTCTCCCTATCTCTGTAATACGACCATGCGGAGTCGAATATATTCTGATACCCTACCCGATGCAACGAGCGGAGGAGGAGCTACGCAGAATATCATAATTTGTTAACTTTACAAACAGCTGTGTCACAGAAGGGTACAACAAATCGAACAGGGAAAGTCCTCAATATGAAAATCGCCTATTCATGAATAGTGGAGCAAAAACAACACATTTTCATCGGGTCTTCAAGCCTATTTAAGTGAAGAGTAACTAGATTGTCGTATCACAGCCTGTAGACGTCCCTGATAAAATCCGTTGACGAATTGCCGCCAGACGCGTTGGAACAATAACTATCACACGTGAGATCTTGGTATAAGCTATCTGAAGGGTGAAAAAGCAATTAGGCTTTCGCTTCATACCGGGTCGCGTATTAGCCCCGTGGAAAAGTCAGCCAGCACTGAAGTCGGAAGCCAAAAATGACAAACTCGATGACGCTTGACAGAATAGAGTTTTGTAAAGCAGAAATAGATGTAGAGGCATTTTAAACAGTTTTAAACATGACTAGGACTAAGAGGAATTGAAAATAGCCCAACCAACCTGAATAAACGTGTCATTATTTTCTTTACGATAGCGCACCTAACGGTCAAACAAAAACTAGTTTGAAAGGAATTTTGTGAGGGGTGTGTACGATTCTCGGGATAAGCGCCATCTCCAGGCTTTATTGTTGTGAACTTTTTCTCGAGTCGCTGGCATTTTTTTTTTTTTGAAGAACAGGAGGATAGACCAAAAATTGGCTTCCAATCCAATTTCACATTTAATAGTTTTAAGTTGAAAGAGCAGCAAACCTAGGGCTCTACGAGGTAGGCCTATTGTGGTAGTCCCTCGTTTCTGCCTACAAACATGTTGTTTTTTCATTCACATTGCTCTAGCCTACTCCAAAAATGGATAGTTTATTTCTGAAGATTCCTGTTGAGATTTCCAGCTTCAGTTACTTGTTCTTGTCTTGTTTCGTATTAGAATCACCAAGAGTATGCATATACTGCAAAGTGCAGCATAATATTGAAAAGTGCATTCTCAGCCTACTGTAGGTAGGCTAAAAAGTTTCTCTGTGTAAAAGAATAAAGTTAACTGCAATATTTGCTACTCGGCTATTTGGTATTAATCAGTATTAATCTTATCTGCATAGAGATAAGGATAATCCGAGTAGCAAATGCTGCAGTTAACTTTATTCTTTTTACACAGAGAAACTTTTAATCTTTATACAGAAAAACTTTCTACAGTGTAGGCTAATGTACATGTTTTGGGTTAGGCCTGGGTTAGACTATGCCAGCTCTATGCCAGTCATACACAAATCCTCAATTTTTGGGCTTCATTCCCAAATGTTGGGGCACCATGCCCTGGTTACATTTACAGTTACAATTTTTGACTTAGACTGGTTACATACCTAAATAGGGCTGTCTTCCCATCCTTGGCTACTGAAAAGATACCTGATCAGCTGATCTAATACTCTATCCATGATCTGTCCAACCAGTTTCTCCAGTTTTCAAAATATTAGAGCAATCACAAGATACATAGACTTTTGTTGAAGCCACTCATTTCTATTGGATTGGGTTTACGCTATCCTAGGATGGATCAGAGGTGCCTATACTTGCCGCTAGGATGGATAGAGTAACATAGCCCAGACCTAGCGTAGGTTACTCTATCCTTTTTCAGGTAGTCTCCACTATATAGAGTGGATGAGTCAAGCTTTTCAGTCTGTTATTGAGTGAATATTACCTTTTGCTTGTTTGCCTTTTATTGTATTTATTTTGAGTTAAATTTATGATAACATAGTCAACAAGATATTCGATCCTAATCAAAACCTGTTCAAACATAAATTAGGTCTGAGCCGATGCTGCTAAATTTGGATTTGCTGCTTTCCAGACTAGTTCTGAGTATATAGAGACAATAAACTACACTTTTTTCTCTTTTAAGCTCAAGTGTTAAGATCTCTGTTGTTAAGAACTCACCATTTCGGATCACTGAGGTTGTCTAATTTTTTAAAAAATTCACTTAAAATAAATACAATAAGAGGCAAACGCTCTTCAAGTGAAAAGATTGAAAAATTTGTTGAAACAGGGTAGAGTAACCTAGTGATGACAACCTGGAAAAGGATGGAGTAAACCCAATAGAAAGAGGTGGCTTCAACAAATGTCTATGTGTCTTGTGAGTGCTCTAATGTTTTAAAAATTGGAAAAGAGGTTGGATAGAGTATTAGATCAGGGATCTTTTGATCTAAGATGGGAAGACAGCCCTATTTAGGTATGTATTCAGTCTCAGTTCAACCAAATATCATGGGGGTACCATTCCTATTCTCCAGGGCATGGTGCCCCAGATTGCCACCATGCCCATACTTTGGGGGATGCCCAGACGTTCAGGCACTATGACCAAAATATGACTGGGCTATGCCACTGGTTTAAACATGGTGTCAAGTCTATATGATTGTACAGAAGGGGTATGTAACCTCAAATTTATACAACCTCCAACCTGGCCTAAATAGGTAGGAAGGAAATTTCAGTACATTCCTAACAAAGTGCTTACTTTCAAGCAGGAAACCCTGAACGACCTAGGACCTATTTTGGACTGCACAGAAGTTTCCTGTGTAAGGTTTTCAGTGCAAGTTCGAGGTTTTATAAATTGGAGGTTGAATGTAGCCTACTAAAAAATAATGTGAAAAATCTTTGACCTTGCCATGAGAGCTTCAATATTATTCTATAAATGTGGGACAATGAGCTGATTTGGTGCACTCAAGCATGATTCACAAAGAGCTTGGGCTGGACAGTCTACCAGAAACCCCTGATTTTGGGAAAGCCTACAGGAGGGGTATCGAACCTCGAATCTACACAACCTCGAACCTGGCCTAAAAAGGCTCGAAGGAAGTTTCGGTCCAGTCCTGAAAAGGTCCTAACTGTCAAGAAGGGAACCCTGAGTGACCCAGGACCTGTTTTGGACTGCACACATTGTCCAATATCTCGGTACTTTTTTTTTGTGAACACAGATTTCGATAATTCTGAAAGTCTCAAAATACTTTTTATCTATGGGGTATCTAGGAAAAAATCACAAACAGCCAATGTGTCCACGCATGGGCAACACGAAAATGAGTCACAGGGAAATTCTCCAAAGATGGCTAACCAGGGCAAACCTGGTCCATGTTCGCCACAAATTATCCTATGTTCGCTATTTGTCTTGTTAATTAAAGCACCCTTTGCTTTAAATCTAGCCCTAGGATTAGTTTTTATTCCAGATTTGTATTGGTCATGTAAGTAGATGTAGGATAATTATTTTATCCATCTCACGTCTAGGCATGGGCACAGTTCTGTTTTTTCATTCAAACAGGAACAGGCAGAAACAGGCCACATAAAAACAGAAACCGAAAGAAAACATGAAACTTGAAAACAGGTCCTATTCTGTTTTAACAGAAATGATGACTTCGAGAACAGAAACAGCTGTTAAACAGGCGAAAAAAAAACAGAAACGGCTGTTTAAAACAGGTGTTTTTCCTTGCATCGCACAGATGCCTTTATTCGAGTTCTTTTCATAGAACAAGAAATATCTTGGTCCAGAATTCCAGCAACCTATACCAATGAATTACACTTTCTCCCAATGGAAAATGAGCCATGGAAGTTTCATTTGGCTTAACAACAAATTTTCGCATTTGGATTGTTTGTCATAGTGATTGGTAATAAACTAAAGTCTATGGATCATACAAACTCGAAGTGAAGCAAGCTTCACTTCGTGACAGTGGTTGGTGATAATGATAATTTTTTCTGTGATGGGTGTGTTGCAGGGATGCATGCTCAATAAGAATACCGAATAGCTTTTCCTCTGTGGTTTCTTTTGAGCATGGTCAGACTAGGCTCAAAACGCGCCGATTTCTCGGCTGAATGTGAGTCTACTGTTCTGCGAAAATCCATAAAATGTCATCAAGCTGAACAATCTGAACTTTTCCGTATAGAACTGATGTTGTGCCAAAAATACTGTCAGGAATTCAAGTGGCGAACAACTGACTCTGATCGTTTGTTTGCATCATGGACGGGTGCGGATGTTGTGATGTCGCTAAGCTAGTTTCAGCCTTTTTGGGATCCCAAAACGTAAGTGGGGGGATACCTATGACATCGCAAAAATGTCCGTCTGTCTGTGAGCACGATAACTCTTTTGATGAAACTTGGTGTGAGGATTCATTGGGTCAAGGGTAAGGTCAGGTTCGTAGATGGGCTATGTAGCTCTACATTTCGGGGTGGGGGAGGGGGTTCAGATTAAGGGACAAACAAAATATTTTTAAACAACTAATGTAATAGTCAATTATCGGGTAAGAAGGTATGCTGAGCACGATAGTGAAAACCGTTTCCTCGCCGGACAATTAGTTTGTCCGGAATCTGGCAAAAACCGGAAAAATGGTTTAAAGTTGATTAAATGGACGATTTAGAGGTAAAAAGACATGCTGAACACTATGGTGAAAACCATTTTTTCGCCGGACAACAAGTTAGCCCAGAATCCGGCCAAAAATTCAAACTTTTCTTCAAAGCTGATTAGATAAGGAGATACGCTGGATTTGTTTCTGAATTTTCTTTTTTGCTGGAATTTCGGGCAAAACCGGAAACTTGGCAGAAGTAAAGCAGGAAGTCTCGGTCAGTATCGTCAAAATAGATATGGCCTATAGAGGTATATCTGAACTTGGTTTTCTCGGATTATTAGCCTTGCAAAGACTGGATCTGGCAAAGACAAAACCCGATTGTCTGAATCAAATATTAGATTTTTGGGATCCCATCGACACAAGGCCGTATCCGGGGGGGGGGGGGGTTAGGGGTTGACCCCCCCCCCCCCGAAACATACAAAAATAATCATTTTTTATAGGCTTTTCCCTCTGATCTATATCTATTTTTTTCGACCCGCAGGCAAACCCCCCTCCCCCAAAATAAATTCCTGGATATGGGCCTAAATCGACACCTTTGATCTTGTTTCTTTTTGAAGTTGAAAGTACTATAAGTCTTTTGAAATCATATTAAATTCGCTGCACAAATAATACGTCATGTGAGCCCTTCTTGGTGATCACATGTTCGGTTTTAGTGGAAAGTTCATTTATGAACACTCTACTCTTGCTTTTCCATTCTCGGTTTTCACCGTTTTACTTTATCATTCTTATCTCGTGAACCATGACAGATGCCAATTTGAAACTTGGTGTACTTGAGGAGGATACCTGAGGAAGTAAGGGCTGCATCTACCCTTTCAGCTTTCAAGTCACAGGCCAAGTCCTTTTTGGGATCCCAAAACGTAAGTGCAGGGATACCTATGACATCGCAAAAATGTCCGTCTGTAAGCACGATAACTTTCGAAGGCAATGACATATTTTGATGAAACTTGGTGTGAGGATTCATTGGGTCAAGGGTAAGGTCAAGTTCGTAGATGGGCTATGTAGCTCCATATTTAGGGGTGGGGGAGGGGGTTCAAATTAAGGGACAAACAAAATATTTTTAAACAGCTAATGTGATAGTCGACTATGGGGTAAGAAGGCATGCTGAGCACGATAGTGAAAACCATTTTCACGCCGGACAAGTAGTTCGTCCGGAATCCGGCAAAACATGGAAAATTGGTTTAAGTTAATTAAATGGTCGATTTAGGGGTAAGAAGACATGCTGAACACGATGGTGAAAATAATTTTCTCGCCGAACATGTAGTTAGTCCGAAATCCGGCGAAAACCGGAAAGCTGGTTAAAAGTAAAAGTTTAATTTGAAGTTGATTAAATGTTTGATTTATGGGTAAAAAGACATGCCGAACACGATGGTGAAAATCATTTTCTCGCGGGACAACTAGTTCGCCCGGAATCCGCCAAAACCGGAAAATTTGTAAGTCAAACTTTTATTCAAAGTTGATTAGATGTTCTCTATAGGGATAAGGAGATACGCTGGTTCTGTTTCTGATTTTTTTTTTGCTGGACTAGTAGTTCGGTCGGAAATCGGCAGGAAGTCTCGGTCAGTATCGTCAAAATAGATATGGCTTATACAGGTATATCTGAACTTGGTTTTCTCTGATGATTAGCCTGTCCAAGACTGGATCTGGCGAAGACAAGACCCGATTGTCTGAATCAAATATTAGATTTTTGGGATCCCATCGACACCTTTGGTCTTGTTCTTATCGAAAACATAATGTTCCAAAACGTAATTTCCTTTCTTCTTTTTTCCTTCCTTTTTTTTGGGGGGGGGGGGGCAAGGGCGCTTTGGTGATGGAAGATCGTTCGCTAGTGGATATTTCTTGTCTGTTTGTTATGTCTTCATTTCTCTTTTCTTTTTTTCTCTCCTTTTTCTTTCTTTTTGATTTCTTTGGTTTGTTTCCCTTAAGATTAGATGAATAAAGAATAAGTCCCGCCCATTGCCAGGCCTTATGGTGGGGCCATAAACAGGTGATGGTGTTGTTTATTTTTATGAATAAACTGAACTGAACGCCTTACTCAACAATATCCTACAGCCCACTCTTCTTAGGGAAAACCTTCCAAACCATTGAAGCCTTGCTAGAAATGCTCCATGGGGTATTTCTTTTACATTTTTGTTCCAGGAATTGGGTTAAATGTACGCTGTAGTTTAGAGAATTCATAAGGTCGACTTTCTTGGCGAATGTCAACTTTTGTGATGGAAAAAACAGTGATCAAGCTGTTGTAAAAGTGATGAAGTGTTTCCCTAAATCAGGCTAATGTCTCTTTTTGGTCCCTAAATCAATCCTCAGGCCCATTTAGATTTTTTCCTGATGAATATTACAGTTAAAACACCTGCAGTTGAACGTTTACCCGGCATTGTTTGCCAAGAAACTACCGGTACGGAAATTTTGAACCCATCATAAAAAGTCTATTTTTCTTTTGTCTTCAAAAGAAATGGTAACCTATTCTTATATTTGTGTAAAATTAATTTTCAGCTGCGAAGGGGTGGGAAATTTGAAATATTGCCATTAAAAAGTGAATTTTCCTCATACTTGCATCTTAGCTATATCAGACAAGCAAAATCTTAAAAACTAATGTTATGGTGCAAAGCAGCCAATTTTTTTTTAATTTTTCGCCAAGAACTGTAATTTTCCTTGCATATTCACTTTTACTCTCTCTGTCTTTAGGCGACTAGACTTCCTAAAAATCTTTTGGATGGGCATGGTCACACCTTGGCTATGCCACTGATGAAGCATACTACGAAAATAATGCTAAAAAATGCAGCCATATTTTGCTACATGAGCTACCAGTGATTCAAACCGTTATTCCTCTGATTTTAGCAATTAAAGTGTAGCCTACTTCAGGTTTTATTAGCTGTGAACTTAGTTTCCTTTTTGGTGTTCAGAGGTCCCTTTCTCGGTTTAAAATGGTGCCTAAGTCTCTAAGCCTGTGACTCCTATGACATCCCTGGTATAATTTGCGTTTTTGCAGATACCATGGTATCTGATACCACTGTCTGAAGTCGTTTTTGCAGTTATCATGATATCTGATACCATGGTCAAAAGGCGTTTTGCAGTTATCGTGGTATGTGGCCAGTTATTGTGTTATCTGATATTCAGATACCACGGTCCGACCGCGGTAACTGGTCGCGGTATCTGAAAAAGTCATCACACTTTCATCAATTTTTGTCAAATTGGTTGGAAAGAAGTTAGGCGCTTAGTGGTGTGACTGGATATCTTTTTTTCTTTTGTGATGACTTCGAAAAACGCAATTTCGGCAATTGTCGTTTTTGCAGAGCAACCGTATATCAGATACCGTACCACGGTAACTGCAAAAATGACTAATTGCAAATCCAGTTACCGTGGTAACAGATACCATGGTATCTGCAAAAACGCAACTATTGTCATTTCTAACCAGGTTGGGTTTTATTGAGTCTGCACTCCTAAGCAGAACAGTTTTGTAGAGGCTTAACGGCCTGCCCAGCATTTCGCGAATATATTATTATTATTGTAATGAAAATTCTGGAAAGACTATAACTAATTTAAATACATTATGTGTTATTATAGTAACAAGCATATTGCTTGTTATTATTGAATTATATTCGATAAAACTGTTTCTGGTTTATTCGTCACTGAGAGTCTCTGGCATAAAATGCCATCTATGTATTATTAAGCATATTGCACTAGCTGTCACACAGACTGAGCTTAGCTCTGCTGTGGACAACTAGCTAACCATCTGTGGTCTCCACTACTAGATCCAGAGGAGAGATGATGCAAGACATTATCTATCCTGTCGGTTTAAGGAACTCCATTGCTGGTCTGTAAATAGTAGTCAGGTTTTTTGTCAGTGCTTTATTGTTTCTTGCTGTGCACAAGCATTTGTGTCAGTGCAGATGTCACACATGGAAAAATAACCTTTTCTTTTTAGGGTCAGATTGGTTTTGGCAGAATCTCTGAGAAATGCTTCAGTAAAAATTGAATTGAGTTTGGATTTATTTGGAGTCAGTTACTTCTGAAGCATAGCCATGGCGTTTGGTTTTGCAGCAATAAGCTACATTATTTCACTTGTCTTGGATGCAATACTGATTTTCTTTTCAATATTTCATGTGAGTATCTTCCTTCGATATCAACTGTGTGTATCTTTAAGCTAGAGCATTTTTGGGATTGCAGAACCTGAGTGACATTGCTTATGCACACTAAATGCCGTAGGAGACGAGGTATTTTAAAATTCTGTTGAGTATCATTTGAGTAAGAAAGTATATTGGAATTTTGCAGATGCACACAAACCTGGCCAATATTTAAAAGTGGTGGAAGGGGTTATATGTTTAGGGAGGACAAATATTTACTCAAGCACTGAGATTGTAGATTTAGGGGTAAAAAGACATGCTCGATGTCTCAACATGCTCGATGTCCAAGTTCTCGTCGGACAAGTATTTTGCCTGGAATCCTGCAAAACCAGATATTAAAAATAGTTTCTGAAGTCATTTAGACGGTCAGTTAGACGGCAAGGAACGTCAAAAATTAAATGGTGTATCCATATCTGATGATTGTATCTTTCACAAAGGGTGGTGAAACACTTTGCTGAAAGTTGAACGTCTTGCAGTTTGCTTAATTGCTTATGCGGTTCAAGTAGAAGACAAGTCTTCTTTTAGTATACCTGATGTCTTTGCTAGTTTTGGCTTATATGTGCTATGTTTCTTTATTCTCCTCATCTCTTACGTGTATGTCTATTTGTTTGACCCCCACCCCCTTCTAGCTAATAGACAAAAATCATTCATCGAAAACTTTATGTTTCCAGATAATTGCATTCGATGAGCTGAAGACAGAATACAAGAATCCGATTGACCACTGTAACAGTCTCAATCCTGTAAGTGTTATTGTATTAAGTAGAGTCTCAAAGTCGTTGATTCTGATTGTCATGTAAGTGTTAAATGTTTATATCAAGTGGAGTCTCAAAGTCTTTCTATTCTGATAACACTTGACAACGTTGGCTCAATGGTAGCTGACTCTGAAAGCAGGGTTTTACGCATCAGAATCTGTGTAGGTTGTAGATTCTGTTGCTCATTTCTGTATCTCTTTTTAGGACCGGTCTGTCGTACATAACTGATTTTAGGATAGATTTAGCCGATGTGGGACGCTAGGATGTTCTTTCTTTCTTTGTATTGACAAACTTGTATATACACGACTAGCGTAATACTAACATAGACCAAAAGCAAAATTTATTTATCAAACAGAATCCCAAGGGCTCTATGGCTCTTGGTAAGGTTAGGGCAGATATGGCGGTAAGGTTAGGACAGTCTGAGAGAATAATAAAGCAGGCTTCTTTAAATTATACTGCAGACAGACGATCAGGTTCTTCCCTTCGGGTTTTCTGCAGTTTCACCGTGAAGTTGTAAAAATCTTAGATTTGTACGTACGGGAACGGGCTAAACTGGGCAGGAATTTCCATTCTGCAATCCCCCCCCCCCCCCGCTATTTTAAGTCCGAGAGATTCTTGTGTTGGGTGCCGCACTGCTAGTAGTTTCTGTTTTTGAGACCCAGAAATGCTAGTGATGGGATACCTAAGACTTAGTAAATCTTGTCTGTCTGTTGTGCGAGAACTCGCGAAGGTATTGAGATATTTCACTCAGTAGTGTCTCGTGTTTCCTAGTATTTACTGTACGCCTATATTTTTTGTTCTTACCGATCGCACGGTACTTTTCACTGGCACCTGCCTCCCGACCATGTTCTAGACTCCAATGGAGTCCGCATTAGTGAGGTAAAAGCAGACACTGGGGAGTCTAGAAACGGTTTATCCCTCCAAAGAGCAGTCAGCATTAAATAAAAAGACCAAAGGTTTCGATCGGATACCAAAAATTCAATATTTGATCCAGACAATCGGGTCTTGTAGCTATCCGGTCTTCGCCAGACGTTTCGAACGTTTTTGCTAAAAAAAAAAAAAAAACAAGACCAAAGTTTCGATGGGATCCCAAAAGTTTAATACTTGATCCAGACAGTTAAAATTTTATTTTTATGGCACTTGCCCTTCGGCCAAGTGCCATATAGCGATCGCAATTTCTGTCCGTCCGTCGGTCTGTCGGTCTGTCCAGGTTTTGCTAGTTCGGGCACTTCCACATAAGCTAGGACGATAAAACTTGGCAGGCGTATGAGGGACGCCAAATGATTAAGTTGGAAATAGTCACTTCCCCCATCCGAGCGCCGTGGGGGGATTGGAGGGAGGGGGAATCCGGAATCTTGAGGTATTTATAACTTTTGAACGGGTGATCGGATCTCGATGAAACTTGATATTTGGAAAGACCTCATGCCTCAGACAACCCACTTAAAATCCGGACCGGATCCAGTGACTTTTGGGGGGGGGGGCTGGAGGGGGCAACCGGAAATCTTGGGAAACGCTATGAGTGGAGGGATCGAGATGAAACTTGGTGGGAAGACACCTAGCAAACACTAGATACGTCATTGACATAACCGAGCCGATTCGGGCACTGTGGGGGGAGTGGAGGGAGGGCGAATCCGGAATCTTGAGGTATTTATAACTTTTGAACAGGTGATCGGATCTCGATGGAACTTGATATTTGGAAAGACCTCATGCCTCAGACGACCCACTTAAAATCCGGACCGGATCCGGTGACTTTTGGGGGAGCTTGAGGGGGCAACCGGAAATCTTGGGAAACGCTATGAGTGGAGGGATCGAGATGAAACTTGGTGGGAAGACACCTAGCAAACACTAGATACATCATTGACATAACCGAGCCGATCAGGCACTGTGGGAGGAGTGGTGGGAGGGGGAATCCGGAATCTTGATGTATTTATAACTTTTGAACAGGTGGTTGGATCTCGATGGAATTTGATATTTGGAAAGACCTCATGCCTCAGACGACCCACTTAAAATCCGGACCGGATCCGGTGACTTTTGGGGGGGAGCTGGAGGTGGAAACCGGAAATCTTGGGAAACGCTATGAGTGGAGGGATCGAGGTGAAACTTGGTGGGAAGACACCTAGCAAACACTAGATACATCATGGACATGACCGAGCCGATTCGGGCACTGTGGGGGGGAGTGGAGGGAGGGGGAATCCGGAATTTCGAGGTATTTATAACTTTTGAACGGGTGACCGGACCTCGATGAAACTTGATATTTGGGAAGACCTCATGCCTCAGACGACCCACTTAAAATCCGGACCGGATCCGGTGACTTTTGGGGGGGGGAGCTGGAGGTGGAAACCGGAAATGTTGGAAAACGATATGAGTGGAGGGATCGAGATGAAACTTGGTGGGAAGACACCTAGCAAACACTAGATACATCATTGACATAACCGAACCGTGCCTACTCGTAACAAGTGCCACATGAGCTCGTAGCTCTTGTTAAAATTTAGAAACAGATCAAGGCTTATAGTGACGGTTGAAACACATTCGAAACTTAAAAAATAATCGTTTTTGTACATTTTGAAAAGACAGTACAATATCTGGTATATATCTGAGAAAACCAAGTTCAGATATGGATTCAGCATGTGTGTTTACCCTTCTAACTCATATCTATTTTGACGTAACCGATCGAGATTTAACGTAACCGATCGAAATTAATATTTTGTTTGCTCTTTAATTTGAACCCCCACCCCTAAATGTAGGGCTACATAGCTCATCTACGAACTCGACCTTTCCCTTGACCCGAAGAATCCTCACACCAAGTTTCATCAAAATATCGCATTCCCCTCGAGAGCTACCGTGCTCACAGATAGACAGACAGACGGACAACTTTTGCGATGTCATAGGATCCCTCCACTTGCGTTTTCGGATCCCAAAAATCAGAAACAGATTAAGGACAATGGCAATCATCTGAGAAGACGAAGTTCAAATATCGAATCAGCATGTGTGTTTATCATATAGCCTACGTTGACGAAATTGATCAAAACTTCGTGCCTTACTTCTGCCAAATTTACAGTTTCTGCCGGATTCCGGGTGAACTACTTGTCTGGCAAGTAACTAAAGCTCAGAAACGAATTCATCATATCTCCTTACCCTTACATCGACCCTCTCATCTACTTCAGATCAAAATTTCTACTTTTAACACATTTTCCGGTTTCAGCTGGATTCCGGGTGAACTATACGTCCGGTGAGAAAATTATTGTCATGTACGGATTCAGCGTGTCTTCGTACCGTAAATCGAGCATCTAATGAAATTCGAACTAGACCTGTTGTTACAGCAACCTTTCTTCGGATACGCCGACTAAAATGTTGCGAGGGCAACACTTTGACAATTTTCATTTTCGGATTCAGCATGTCTCCTTACCCCCAAATCAACTATCTCATTAGCGCCCGTCATTTTCGCCCCTTGATTTAAACACCACCCCTATATATTCAGCTTTGGACCCATTTATGAATTTGACCTGTACTTTGACCCAAAGATCCTCACACCAAGCTTTGACAAAATATCTCAATTCCTTCGAGAGTTATCGTGCTAACAGACAGAGACGGAGACGGACTGACATCCCATCACTTGCGTGTTGGGATCCCAAAAAATGAAAGGCCACTAGTGAGTACTCGGGCAGTGAAGAACGCAGATATTGTCAAACCTGCGAAACAACTGGAGTTATTAAACTCAGGTATTTTCGAATTTGAAAAATGACTCAGGAATCTAAATATATACGTGTTGTTCGCCACCGCACTGTCAGAATTTGGTAGCAAATAAAACAAGGATGTGCGGTTTCAACAGATAACATATACCCTATGATGTTAGCTGTTATGTTTTCAAGCATTGCTAGGAAGAGCCAAAAAAAAACAACGACCGATATCGCGAGGACAAAAAAAAGGAAGCAGATGTCTTTTCGGCGCTGTTTCGGCTCTTTTTGTATGAAGAACGTTTTAATGTCTAACATTTAGAAAACATAACAGCTAACACCATAAGTGTTATCTGTTGAGACCGCGCATCCTTGTGCTATCTGTTATGAAACTTTTGACAGTGTGTGCCTGGCGGAGACGAACCGTTTGCAGATACTAATGTTTTATTTTTATTTTTAGCTTGTCCTGCCGGAGTACGGTATCCATATTTTCATGAACATCTTGTTCTTATTTGCTGGAGAATGGTTCACTCTAGCTATAAATGCGCCGCTCATAGCCTACCATGTGTACAGGTGAGCCTTTTATCTTCACAAGAAGTGATCCAAAAGACAAAAATGTTCGCCTGGCGGGTATTGAAGCCACTACCTTCAGCCTGTATCACCTTTGTGGTAACCAGAGCACCGAATAGCAGCGACTAGAGAACGTCCCCAATGAGACTCAATCAGTCGTGCACCAGCGCTGGCTCCGGTAACTTCATATTCTGAAGTGTAACCAAGGTGTACTTTCACCAGGGAGCTGTTTACACCTTGGTTCTTTCAGTTTAAGCCGACAGGTAACACTCAGGTTCCTGGAGATGACTAATCTCAGTCATTCAAGTTTGAGGTCGAGAACTGGGGAGAAATTTAATTCAGTTCGGTGCAGGTGCCGATCTCCTGATACTCCGCCCTCGGCCGGGAGTGCGAGGCGTGGTTGGGGGCAAATCATCCGATGCGAAACAGATACTCTAGATAAATCATTTATAGAACCGGATTGGCTCCGGGCACTGTGGGGGGGGGGATGGTTCCAGAATTCCGTGATCGCAAGTTAAGGTACTTTCAGATGTGCTTGGATGGTGAACTGGGCTGGAATATTAGAGATTCGACAAGATTGGCTAACCAGAAACTTAAAAAATACTTTTGACCAAACGGTACATATTCATGATTCCCAAGGGTCATGATAATTTTTGCCTGGAGGGTATAGCTAAACAATGAATCCCTAAAAGTACAAAAACACAGCCTCAAGGGTTTTGCTTACAGATGAAGTTCTCGCTCCCTTAAAGGTGCATCTTAACCGCAACGTCGAAAAACAGTTTTGATCAAACGATACATATCAGCCCATGATCCTTTGTGCCTCATGGGTTTGTTTAAACGTTTATTTCTAGCACCCTTAAAGTGCGCATCTTAACCGAAAAGTGAAAAAAAATACTTTTGACCAAACGATATTTATTAATGATCCCCAAGGGCCTGTTATCGTTTTTTGCCTCAAGGGTTTTGCTTACAGATGATTTTCATCGTGACAGCCAAGTTCTAAAGTAAAATGATTTTTACCATACGAAACATTCTCGCGATTTTCAAGTCCATGATCGTTCTTATCTAAAGGGTTCTGCTTACAGAAGATCAGAACAAACGCACGAAAAGGCAAATTCTATATTTCAGCCTCTGAACCAGCCTTACAAGTGCCATATGTTCTTCCAGCTCTTGTTTGTGCTCCCTTTTTTCCTTGTCTACTCCGCGTTTTCATATAGCGATCGCAATTTCTGTCGGTCCGGGTTTCGCCAGTTCGGGCACTTCCACATAAGCTAGGACGACGAAACTTGGCAGACATATCTGGGACCCCAAATGATTAAGTTGGAAATAGTCACTTCCCCGATCCGAGCATCGTGGGGGAGTGGCGGGAGGGGGAATCCGGAATCTTGAGGTATTTATAACTCTTGAACGGGTGATCGGATCTTAATGAAACTTGGTATTTGGAAAGACCTCGTGTCTCAGACGATCCACATAAAATCCGGACCGGATCCGGTGACTTCAGGGGGAGTTGGAGAGTGGAACCAGAAATCTTGGAAAATGCTTAGAGTGGAGGGATCAGGATGAATCTTGGTGGGAAGAGCAAGCACAATTCCTAGATACATCATTGACATAACCGGACCGGATTTGAGCACTATGGGGGGAGTTGGAGGGGGGGTCCAGATTTCTGATTAAACGTGAGTTCGGTACTTCCTGATGCACTTGGACGATGCAGCTGGGCTGGCATATTAGGTACTGGAATAAACCGACTTGACAATAGTCGTTTGCATGATCCGATGATCGTGGGGGTAGTGGCAGGAGGGGGAATCCGGAATATTGAGGTATTTGTAACTCTTGAACGGGTGATCGGATCTTAATGAAACTTGGTATTTGGAAATACCTCGTGTCTCTGACGATCCACATAAAATCCGGACCGGATCCGGTGACTGGCAGATGGAGAGGGGAACCGGAAATCTTGGGAAACGCTTAGAGTGGAGGGATCAGGATGAAACTTGATGGGAAGAGCAAGCACAAGTCCTACATACATCATTGACGTGAAATTAGATACCTTATTTCTAGGTCTAATCCTAGGGGGGGTTGAAGGGGGGATTTTGTGACATTTTCGTCTACTTTCTAACAAGTGCCATATGAGCTCGTAGCTCTTGTTTACTATGTCAAATGTTGCGTATTGCGTCTTCTGGATCCTATCTACCTCTTTTCTTCAGGTACTCCCGTCGGCCGATAATGTCCTCGTACGGGTTGTACGACCCGACAAATATCATGAATGCAGACATATTAAATTCTTGCACTAAAGAGGGCTGGATCAAGCTTGCGTTCTATCTCCTAGCCTTTTTCTATTATCTCTATGGGTGAGTACTCGTGACGTATTTATTTTATTCAGTTACCCTAGGTTCACACAGTTGCTCACACTGAGGCGATATCGGCCATCGCCGAGATTTTCGTCGCCAAAATCGGCGATTTCTGTTGCTCGTCAGGCGATTTTAATGTTGGGAAAATTCAACTTTTATCGGGCGACAGTACGATTTTATGCACGCAACAGCAACATGGACGATTAAAAAATTAATTATTGCTGTTCAGTTCTACCCCATTTTGTATGAAAAGCGAGAAAAGGGATTTTTTTTTTCAATTTTTTGCGTTAAATTCTGTTGCCGACGAAAATTCAGTGTGAACATCCAGGCGATAAAATCTTCTATCGCTGCGATTGAAAAATTGTTCATCGCCGCGATTTGCTCTGTGTGAAACTAGGGTTACTGAAGCACAACACCCACTTGCGCGACTTCCTTCGATACTCCAGTATATATGATTAAAGCACACACCGAGGGACGGCGTAAGGTAGCAAGAATATGAATCCCCGAAATTAAAAAAAAAAAAAAAAAAAAAAGCACACACATGAATGAACTAGTGGTTGACTTAAACTTACGGCATTTCATAACTCACGCACACGTCTTACTAGGAATAATCTTTTCATTATAAAATGGTCAGAAATACGGTTTTTCGAAAATATCAATACTCGCCCCGTGACCGTACTAGTTTTCGTGTTGGCGTTTGCTCTGCCAAGACCGCAAGCTAAAAAAAAAGCTGAGCAGGAAATTCGAACATCGGAATCAATTTTGAGAGTTGCTGGTGTTCTTGTTTTTTGAAATAACAGTTACCGGTATTAGAGATGGCTAATAAGAATTTCCGAGATCAATATTGAGTTTAGTTAGGTTTAAAACTGATTTTGAGAAAAAGACATCTTTTTCATTGTAGTTACAATTTTTGGTTTGTAAATAAAAGGTGACAGCAGTTAGAGCCAGGCGTCACCCTTCACATTTTTCTTCCATATCCCAGACATCCGTTTTCGTCGAAGTGGATTCGGAAGGAGAATCCACGCGAAGCGAAGACTTTCAACAAAGAAAAATCATATTTTGTGTTGTAATTAGGCTTGCTAGCTATTGCCTAAAAGTCCCGCTTTAAGTTTATTTTCCCTGATTCCATAAAGTGTTTGTAACCAGAAAAGTGTGTTTCCGGGATCAGCAAGAAATTTTTCTTGCTCGCTTTGTGACTCGAATTTGACAGATAACTGTTGAGTGACTTTCGATTTTGTGGCTCGGATTTGGCGGGACAGTCAAATTTAGCAGCAAATAAAGTTTAAAATCAAATGAGCCGCTTTATCAAGCATATAGACATAAAACTGAGCGCAGGAGTTTATCTGGAGTTTTTTTTTTTTTTTTTAGACCTTCTAATTTACCGCAAAGAAAACAGACAAAACGGCGTTTCCGCGAGTTTCAACTTGTGGCTTGTTGTCGGTGTATTCTCGCCGTCCCCGAGGGCTCCTAGGGGAATCAAGGGGAAAGGTGAAAATAGAGGGAGTCAATCCACGCATACTCCGCGTACGGAAAACAACGAGAACACGGGGAATGCTGCCAAAATGGATTTTGCTCCAACAAAAATATGCAGTTGCCGAAATTCACTTTATTTTTGGTTTTGTTTTGTTCATTCTGATAGTTTTTAATTTTAATTTTACATTGTTAATCCAATGTACCATAAATTGTAACTACAATGAAAAAGGTCTTTTTCTGAAAACGAAAATAAACCTAAAACTAAACTCAATATTGATCTCGGAAATTCTTATTAACCTTAACCATCTCTAATACCGGTATCTGTTATTTAAAAAAAATAGGAACAAAAATAGTAAAACAGCAACTCCCAAAACTGATTCCCCTCCAAATCTGAACGGGAGTCCTTTTTTATGATGGTGGTGATAATCGGTACATTCTCCGTCCGTGGGGACTCGCGATAATACAGGAAGTGAGTCGATGGGACAAACAAAATGCCGGGACTCCTCAAAAGGAGTTCTCGGGCAACGGCGAGAATACGCCGTAGATCTCCCAAACTTGCGCCGGTTGTCGCGGTTAAGTATTGATAACCTCGTAGTCATTACTGGCAAGAAATATATTACTACTTATAGACTTGTAGTTGAACCTCGATCACCCAACTTCGGTACTGCAATCGTGCTGGATCGGGAAAAAAAATGCCTGGGCCTTGATACCGCCGAGTGGAGGCCGAGCTGACGGAGAGTACCAACATTTCTTATTTCAAAAAAAAAAAAATATTCTTTGAGCCCAAGCTGACTTTGAAACATTTATTCAAACAATGTTTACAACGGATACGTCAAACAAACCTGTAATATTACAGGTTTGTTTCTTTCCCCGAAGTTGAACAAGAAGATTGACAGCCTGACGAGGACCCTTGCCAAGAAGGGCCGAAATATCGCTGATGAAAAATCATAGCTGACGTATCCGTTGTAAACATTGTTTGAATAAAAATTTCTTATTTCTGCGTACAGTAGGAGTTCTCGTCATCTCGGGGTCCAACACGGTACCATATTGGTTCCGCGTCTGCTCAGTTACGACGAAAAATCCGTAGTCGGTACAGAAGGAAGTTCTACTACATGTACTTATAAGTTCTTGCTTTTCGCAGGGCCTGTTGTACGGAAACCCCAACAATAACCCCAAGGTTATTATTGAGTTTTTTGGGCACGAGGTAGAAATTACTTGGTGGTGGAACGTTTTGAGGCAAAAGCATCCGAATTTTGGGAACGTTCTCCATTCCTGCTTTAAGATTTTATGTAATTCTTGGGGTTGAGTACGGTACGATCTCTGCAGCTAGTCACTACTGGTATAGGAACGGAGCATAACGGTAGCATACGAACGTGCGGGAGTTTGCGTACATACGCGATGAAATATTCTCGAGGATGTTGTAATAAATTTAATTGTTTTTTTTTGTTTTTTTTTAGGATGATATACTCCTTGATCTCGTCTAGCTGATTATGAAATTACTGTTTAGGAATGTTATTGTGCTTGTACAGATTGTGATGTGACCATGTTTTATGAACAAGTGTTGTGATTTACTCTACTGATATCAGTACATTTTTCAAATTACTCGGAAGACTATGTTTATGGCTAGGACTAATGAACAGGAATATTACTGTTCTTGTTGGTTTAAAAGTCACTATTTTTAAAGAATTAGTAGTACGAGTGTTTAATATTTCATTAATGGAAGACCACGAGGGAGGGGGAGTGACGAGATCCACTTGGACACAGGAGTCTTCTGGATATAATGAAACTACTGATTCTTGACTTTCATGGTTTGACTTAAATTGTTTACTATAATCCCCTAGGATGTAACTTCCGCCCCATACAGCAATGTATGCGTAGATAATTGCAATTAAAAAGACAGTGTCTTATACCATACACACTTACTATCTTAAATTTTGCCTTGAATCGCACTTGTTATGGACAAGGCTGTGTTGCCAGGTAAAGTTGTCGGTGCCCACGACACTGGAACCTTGTCGCTAATTTTCCTGGTCGCGTCTCTCTAGTCTCATGCCCGGGACCCACTACGGACACACCTGTTCGTAAATCTGTCTTGACCCGTTTTTAAGACCGGTTTCTAGCGGTTTTTAGACGTTCCTCCTTCAACCCGTTCGTAAAATTTGAGATGGATTCCATCTCCCGTTTTTAATTTGTTATGAACAACCAATGAGAGAGAAGCGTCCTAAAACGTATTAAAAACCGGTCTAAAAAACGTCTAAAAACCGAATTACGAACAGGTGTGTCCGTAGTGGGGCCCGGGCATCAGTCTACTCATCTGTTGAAAACAGCTGTATGCATGACCGTCTCGTCGGTATGGGAGAAGATGTTCGGCGGCTCCCATTTCTTGTTGAAAGATTAGTTGCGTTTCTGATCTGAATTCTCGCTTCTCCTTTCTGAATTCTCCTACAAATTAGCGTTTTCGCTCTTCTTGCTTCTCAGTTTTTGGTTTTGACAAAAACACGTTTAGTTTAAGTCTAACGTTAATGTTTAAACGAATAGGGCTGAGATCCCGCAGTCTATTGTCTATTTTTCGTATTTACTTGAATAGGCCTGAAAGCCCGATATTTCTTTTTTGCCGCGTAGGATCTTTTCCGTTCTTCCTGTCCAATTTGATTTGGCCAGGTGGCTGCGCAGTGCGCATCCACTTTCCCTCGGTGACAGCCTATGTATTTCGAAAGACACCAATTGGTGTTGGCTAGTGACGAAACGTCCGCATGACCAGATGCGTTACTAGCCAAAATGTTTTTTTTTTGGGGGGGGGGGGCAAGGTATTTACTGACTGGTTGGTCATTTATATCGACTGTTTTGAAGAAAAATCGACAGTTTCCACGAAAAAAAAATCGACTGCTTTTATGAAAAATAGCGGCGATTCGCGCCGACTCCGATATTTTTTACCGACTGGCCGACAACATTGGGGGGGGGGGGGGTCCCCCATACGGGACGCCCCTGCCCGTGACAAAACGTCCCCATGGCGAAACGTCTACATGACAAAATGTCAAGTTCGCCTTGGTCTTCCAGCGCATAACCTAGGTAAAACAACTTCAGAGTTTGCATTACAGATCCAGGATTACAGAAAAGAGCAGACGTGATACCATTTGCTTCAGCAAATGCAGATGCTGCAGAACTGCTACGTTTTCCCCGTTCTCGTTTTGGACAGAAACGCGAGAAAAGGAGTATCGACTTCCTATCTTAAAGGAACAGAAAACTTGACTCGGGGAGCTAGCTGACAGATCAAGAATGTACCCTGAGTCGATATTGAGAGTAAGAAAAATTCTCGTTACGACCATTGCAGTTTCCGAGAATTCGACTTTTGAGTTAATAGAAAAAAAAGCAAAAGGTTTGTGTGCCGGGAGTAGGAATCGAACGCACGACCTCTTGACTACTATCCCGATTACTCGATCCGAAACACGGCCAAAGGCGAACTTTTACTGTGTTTTTATTCTGTGCCTTTAATAGCCAGAATTGGGGAATAGGAGAATTATGAAGGAAGTTTTGACGAGAATAGAGATAAAAATGCAGATGTTGCTTTAGCTTCCGGAAGTGACCGCGCGTCTGGCTAGAAGTGTCTTGTTCAAGCGGTTGGCGACTATTGGCAAAAATCCCGTCCCTCGTCTTCACTGAAAATACAGCGATGATTGGTTGAGCCTTTAAGGCAATGTTTGTAGAGGAGGTGCTTTAGTTGGGTACCCTATTCGTAGCTCGCTCTGTAATAGCACCGCTATTAAAATTTAACTGAGAATTTTTACATCTGATATTTGAATACACTGAAATATTTTGACTCTCGAAGAGATTTTTCATATTTTCACCCGGGGCTCTAGTAATCACGTTGATAGTGTTTGGTGCTTGCACTACAACCCAAAATTTTATCCCGACACAGAGAATTTGAATTTCAGCTAAGACCTGCATTTCCACGATTAAAGATGCTTAGCTCGGGAAGGTAACGCCTGTAGAAAGTAGGAAAATGATGTTAAGATATGTCTTTCAAAGAATCTGGTATTTTAATTTTATTTTTCGGTGATGGCTTACGTTTGAAGTTGGTAAGTGTTTCAAGCGTAGAGTGACAAGCACATAGAGGTACAAGTTCATCCGATAAAGTAGATTAACTGTGGATAACGTACAAACGAATTGACTCCTATTGGGTTTTCAGGCGTATTGAAGCCGACTTCTGTTTACATCATTCAGCTCAACACCCGGCATTGTTTGCATTGTGTTAGGGATTTTTTTCACTATTTGCTCTAATAAGAAGTTCAGAATAGCTACGGCCGTCCTCACACCGCAAAATTCTACTATGACGCGGAAAACTTGAATCTCAAGACAAGCGCGGCTTTTAAGTGGTCAGCTCGCGGAAGGTAGCTAACTTCGTTGGAATTTATTTTTCTTAAATTGTTTTCGTCAAGCTCGAGCATGCAACATAGGTACAGGCGCATAGAGATATCACAAACCCGACGGAGAAATTCCACTATATTCAAGTCTATTATTCGGGAATAGCGGAGCAACGAAGTAACGCATTTTCATCGGGTCTTCGAGCCGCTTTAAGTGAATAAGTGATGGGTAACTAGATTGACCTCAGCCCTTTTCAGTTAAACATTAAGTGTATAAGTTATGTGTAACGGGACTGTCGGATCTCAGCCCTGTTCGGTTAAACTTCAGTCGAGACTTCAGTAATCCTGTTTGCGTATCTGAACATCATTGTTTGGCCATCTCCAGTTCAGCGATCCTAGCGGAACATTTTTCGTCGATCCTAGATCGATCGAAAACAGGATGAAAACTCAAGAATTGACATTATCCGCCTGGATGATTGGGAAGATGACTGGTAAGTGGCAAAAGTAATAAATCGGTAATAACTAACAATTATCATAAGGTCAGAGTCAGGAACCCAAAGAGTTTCAGGCCTCAGCTCAGCTCGTACAGCGGTTTCCAATAATCCGGCCGACGTGCTCTGCTGGAAAGTGGCTTTCGAAGCCATTTGACCGAGAAAACTGTCTATTTATTCACTAAGAAAAATTATATTTGTATTTCATCGACAGCTTCATCTTATCGGACCGATCTGCAACGACGTCGTCAACTCAACACGCCTCGGCAGGGGCGTCGCAAGTGCATTGGGGGTGGGGGGGGGGGTGGGGTGCAGAGCCAAAATTTTACCGAATCTTTCAAAAATGTTACCGATCCTAGAACTAGGAATTCGAGCTTTAATTATGGGACAGAAACGATTCCGTATGAAGAGTAACAATAAAAGGCAGCATGAACGACGACAAGCCAGCTATTAGGCGGTGTTTTGGCGAAGCGCACATGGACACTATATTGCCGGGTATGATTGCAGTAATAGCTACTACCTATTATAGTCAATAGAAAATCACATCGAGCGCCGCAGGCGAATATTTTTTGAAATCCTTTATTTATTTTTTTTGAAGGCTAAAATTTAACTGGTTCTCTTACAAATTCTATCATTTACCGCTGATTAAATACCGAGACTGTATGAAGTTCCACAAATCTGATGGAGCGACGTTCCGGCAGCAGCAGCAACAGTTGTCTAGTCAATATACTACCTGTAATCACATCAATTGAGCGCCGCAGGCGAATTTTTTTTTTTTGCTTTTTCCTGCCAAATTTTATTTCTACCCAAATTCTAGCCTTTTAATGTTTCGAAATCTCAATCCTAAAACTGGCTTAAAACCAGATGACGCGCCTTTCCACAAAATAGAGAATATTACGAAACGTGCTGCAGGCGGAATTTTCGAAATATTTGTGATTAGATATTCTTTTTGGGATCCAAAATAAAAGTAAGGACTGTCGATGATATCACAGATCATCCCTTTTGTCTGCGACCAGTGCTTCACTCGACCTCTTCTGAGTTTCGAGGTTCGTGTTAACTTCCGAATCTTGGCAATTATAACGAATAAGTCACCGTATCCCGGTTATTATACCCGATTGTTGTGGTATCGAAAGACTACCAAACAATCATCATATTCGGTATACTTTCGTCGAGATTGGAACAAAGTCAGGATTCGTGGTTAACTTCCCAATCCTGGAAATTATACTGAATAAATTACCGAATTCCAATCGTGATACCAAATAATTTCGAACCAATAGCTTATTTGGGATTCTGTGTAACAACGGAATCTCCATAAGTATACCAAATAGTTCCGGCATCGAAAAATTACCAAATAATTTCAGTAAATTCTCTCACCAAATTCGTGATAACTACCGGATACTGGCAACTATACCGAATAAGAGATTCGGTATAACTACCGAATCCCCATAAATATAACGAACAGTTCTGTTATCGAACAAATACCGAACAATACTACAATACGAACAATAACTGCCGAATACTGGCAATTATACCGAATCCCGATCATTATACCGAAGAGGTTTTTGCAGATAGCCTATTTAGGATTCTGTATAATTACCGAATCCCCGTAAATATAACGAACAATTCTGCTATTGAAAAAATACCGAACAATGTTAGTAAAATTTTGGGCCGAAGGCCCAAAATTTTACCGAATCTCAAAAAGGTGGGGGGGGGTGCTGCACCCCCCCCCCCTGCGGCTCAGGCCTAAACCTAGATCGGATGAGGGTATTGAATATTGATTAAAGTCCCCATCTCTCCCTCCCCACTTTTCTAGAGCCATGCCCATGTTTGATAGTGCAAAAGGGATACGTCAGCTGAATTTTATTGCAAACATATTTCGGCCTTTCTTGGCAAGGGTCCTCTTTAGGCTCAAAACCGCATAAGTCGGAAGAAAGAACTTGAGGGAAAAATTATTTAATCAATTTACATATGCTGGGTTGCCGCTAAGGTACTACACACGCTTTCCGGTTTTGCAGTTTGATGGGAATACTCTATACGACGTAAGTTCGAAACACGCCAGTGATCCTAGGGAAGAACAAGAAACGTCACCCAAACAAGTCCTCAAATCCTACGTAGACCAGATTTGTTGTGGTGACGTTTCTGGTTCTTCACTAGGCACACGGCGACTCCTCGTCGGCACGAAGAGCTAGTTTCCTCCTTCGCTCTGACATTTTGTCGTATCGATCGCAGTTTCTGTCCGTCCGTCGGTCTGTCGGTCGGTCTGTCCAGGTTTTGCTAGTTCGGGCACTTCCACATAAGCTAGGACGATGAAACTTGGCAGGCGTATCAGGGACCCCAAATGAATAAGTTGGAAATAGTCAGTTCCCAGATCCGAGGATCGTGGAGGGAGGGGGAATCCGGAATCTTGAGGTATTTATAACTTTTGAATGTTTTTTTTTATATCTTAATGAAACTTGATATTTGGAAAGATCCCATGTCTCAGACAACCCATGTCAAATCCGGACCGGGTCCGGTGACTTTGGGGGGGGGGGAATCTTTGGAAACGCTTAGAGTAGAGGGATCGGGATGAGACTTGGTGGGAAGAACAAGCACAAGTCCTAAATTCATAGTTTGACTTTGACATAACCAGACCAGATTCGGGCACTATGGGGGAGTTGGGGGTGGGGGAGGAGCTCTTGAATCTGGTAATCCCACAAGTTCGGTACTTCCTGATGTACTAGGACGATGAAACTTGGGATGAGTATCACGGACCCGAACAGGCTGACTTGAGAATAGTAGTTTGCCTGATCCAACAATCACGGGGGGAGTGGATGGATGGGGAGCCCGGATTTAGTGGCATTCATCACTTTCGAACGGGTTATCGGAATTGAATGAAACTTGGCAAGTGGAAAGAGCTATCGTCACAGATGTTCCATGTCAAGTCCTGATCGGACTTGACGGACTAACTAAACAAATCTCGTGAAACGCTTCCACATAAGCTAGGACAATGAAACTTGGCAGGCCTATCAGGGAACCGACCAGAATAACATGGAAATAATCACTTTCCAGATCCGATCATAGTGGGGGGAGTGGAGGGCGGAAATCCGGAAACTATTAACATGCATAACTTTGGAAAGGGTAATCGGACATGCGTGAAACTTGACATGTGTCAAGAACAAGTGTTTTGGATATCCAGTTTCAAATCCGGACCAGATTCGATACCTGTGGGGGGAGGGACTGGAGTGGGGCACCGGAAATCTCGTGAAACGCTTAGAGTCGAGGTATTGGGATGGAACTTGATGGGAAGAAAAAGCATTAGCCCTAGATACGTAACTGACAAAACCGGATCGAATCGGGGCTCTATGGGGGAGTTGGAGGCTGTTTCACGGAAATCTGGTGATCGCCAGTTAGGATAGTTCCAGATATTCTAAGGACCGATGAACCTTTGCAGGCCGCAGGCGTATAACTGACTTAAAGTTTAACTGAAAAGCAAAGTTATTTCTGTGTCATTTAATTGAATACACTGAATTATTTGGGTTCTGCGAAGGGATTCTTAATTTTCCACTATCTGCTCTAGTTATGACGTTCAGAATATCTGCGGACGTCCCCACAGCGTAAATTCTACTATGACTCGGGAAATTTTAATCTCAACACAAACAGGGCTTTTCAGTGGGCGGTGGTGAGATTGGTAAAGAATGCTTAGTGCCTGAACAAAAAAAAATAAGAAGTCTTGCTTGTAAGGCATACAACAAAAATATAAGCGCATAGAGGTACCACAAATCACATGGAAATTCCACTATTTGAAAATCGATTATTCGTCAATAGCGGAACAACGAAGTAACGCAATTTAAGCGCTGTTCAAGCCAATTCAAGTGAACAAGTGATTGGTAACTAGATTTTCCTATCCCAGCCCTTTCCGGTTAAACTTTAAGGACGAGACATAATGCCCTAGGAATACTCGTTTTCCTGGATCCGACTATCTTTGGGGACTTGAAGGTAGGGGAATCCGGAAATCAGTGGCATCCGTAAACTGCGAACAGGTGGTGCGATTCGAGTGAAACTTTATGGGTGATAAGAACTGATCACCTAGTCACGCAAAACATGCGTTCGAACCACATATGGCCACGGTTGGAAGAGTTGGAGGAGGGGGGCGGGTTAACATCCACAAAACCAACCGGATGTACAGAAAAGGATGCAAGTTGGACTTTACCGAGTTTATTCGGCCTTGATTTGTTATTTGGCGTCTGGATCGAATCCGGATGGGTATAGGGGAGGGCAGGGGGTGGGGGGTTGCAGCTGGATTCCGAAATTTGCAAGACAAGCTATGCTCCGATTCCAGTCAAACTTAACGAACGGGAATAGGACATGTCAGATATGCGACTTTTATGGGTCTGAGTCGTATTCAGCCACAGCAAGGGGAGTCCCGGAGATGATGTGGCTCGCATAGGGGTCAAACAAGTGGAGCGATTCGAATGAAACTTGGAGAGTAGAGAGATCACACGCCACAGATGACATGTTTTATGGTTCAAACTGTATCCGACCACGGTGGGGGAGGTGGGAGAGTTACCGAAAGTTCTCAAAACGCTCAGATTTGAATGAAACTTAATAAACGGTAAGAGAAAATACTTCAGGTAATCCATTTTGGAGTCCGAATCATATTCGGCCACGGTAGGGGGAGTTCGAGCGGGTACCGGTACCGGAAATCGTGTGGCACGTATAGGGACCAAACGAGTGGATCTACTGGGTTGAAACTTGGAAGGTAGGATACTCGTTTGCCCTAGATGATCCGAGGCGATGCCGGTAATGCAAAGACATGAGTAAAACTAGATATCCTGTTTATAGGTCCGAATCACATTTTTGGATGGAAGGGTATTTTGTGACGTTCTCATCTTCTTTCGTGTACCACCTACTCGTATCAAGTGCCATATGAGCTCTTAGCTCTTGTTCTAATAATAACGTGGATTTCGCCTGCGCATTAGTGAATGCGAAACCTTTTCGAAATCGATATGCACGTTGCTTTATTGCTTGTCCATAGCTGATCACAGAAAATAGTACTTTACGCATTCGTATATTCATTATATCTACCGTCGTAAATAGCGACCAGCCTCCGGGATTTTTGCGCGCGAACTGGAGAGCATAAAGTACTTCAATTGTTCGAGATTTCAAGTTCATGCTTTTCAGCCTTCATGGTTGATGGATTTATTGGCTGATTTATTGAGCCAGTGCTGTTTTTCATTCTCAGTAGGAAAGCGGTTTTGCGAGGATTAGATTTTTATTTCGCTAGTTTTGCAGGGTTGGCTAATTAGAGTTGGTCTAAAAAAACGTCGTTTCGGCTTGAAATCAAGTCTGCTGTCTAAACCCTGATAAATAATATAGGGGAGTATGGTGGCCTTTTGGGGCGTAAGATAGGCACGCGTCTTGACGGTAACTCATTGAAGTTTCTGTGTGCTTTTGAATAACGAATATACATTGGAAAATTATTATTAAAGAAGGAGTGGATGGAGGTGTTGGGTAAGGTACAGTCTCCAGACGATAGCGTAAACTGAGAGCTTGAGTTTAAGCAACTTACTTTCACTAACAAATGAGATAAAACATTGTGCCATACTAAACGGTAGCTTAAGAATTTGGTTTTTTTTTTTTATTATTTTTTTCCTTTCACATTCTACTAACTTCCCAAACTGAAAGAATGGACGTCGTCTTCCAGATTTTTCTTCCGGATTCCATTCCGATTCGATCCGGATTCCGTTTTCATCGAGATGGATCCGGAAGACAAAAATCGGACCAAAAATGTCTGGAAGTCTGAGGCGTTAGGCCTCCCAGATTCGGGAATCAGGAAGGATGTCAAGAGAGATTTGCGAAAGGGACATCTCCGTAGTTTTTGGAAAATAGCAAAATTAATCAACATAAGTTTATGTATCCTGAAGACTTGGCTTGACTGGGCAGAAGATTCAGTCAGACATCTGGAAAGTGAACTTTAAAGTTTCTCTTTGACTTGAACATACTGAGTTTTTTTTTTCAACTTGAGCTCTTGTAGCGACGTTCAGAATATGTATTTCAGCTCGACGCGGAGAAATTGATTGTCATCAAAAGCGTGTATTTCAGTTGTTAGTGAATCGAAGCTCGGAAACGTTCAGTTCCAGACTAAACTTCTGAAAAAAGCCCGCTATTGCGTGTGGCCCTAAAGAATCTTTCTACTTATGAAGAATAAGTTTTAGCAATCGCTCACAGTTGTAGTTACTAAATAGCTCATAGAGGTACGACAAATCCGAAAGAAAGAAGTTCACTCGATGAAAGTCGACTATATAGATAGCGGAGCAACGGAGTATCCCGATGAAAAATGTATCTCAAAATAGTACTATGAAGTAGTACGAAAAAGTTGCATGCAGTACTAACGATGCTACGACATGCTTCTACTTCAAGGCTACCGTGTTACTGCATACTACTATATGCTACTATTAGCAAGACTGGATGCTACTATGGCAAGAAAGGATGCTACTGGATACTACTACATAAGATTGGACCAGTCTGAGGCACATTAAATGGTAGTATTCTTTGCTACTACATAGTAATACATGCAACGTTTTCGTACTACTACCATACTACTACGCAGGCTACACATTTTTCATCGGGATCGCATTGTCGTGTGGTCGTCAAGCCTATTTAAGTGAAAAAGTAATACTTGACTGCCACCTATCAGCCTTATTCAGTTAAACTGTAGGTGAGAAAAAAAAGGAAGAATTCGTGATTATAATTATTAACTTTAAAATCCTCTTGAGCGCGATTCTCATATTATCACGGAAGGAACGGCATTGAAAAATAACTTGGAACGAAAGTAATTGTCTAAAATGGTAGCTGTTAAAAATATGTCAGACCAAGCGCATGAACCATGACATATTCACATCTTGCGGGAAAAGGACTAAACAATCTTTTTTTGTAATTAGGAAGTTCAAGGTTTCGCCCATTTTTTTCATTTTGTGGGAAATCGGCCAAAATCCAGCCTTAAATTAGGCTTATAGCATTTTATGGAAATTTCGAAGTCGTTTTGGAAACATCGTTTCGTTTTGGTACATTGCTCTACCGGTTTCTGGCCGGATAGTTGGGGCTCACTCAGCGGAATTCCAATCGGACGGGGTCCACCCCGTCGAGTTAATATCTTTCAGCACTACGCTACGGCTGGGTTTCGATTGTCTGAGAGAATAAATATTCCTTCAGCTCAGGCTGACTGCTAATCATAGTTGACAGGGCCAATTGGTATGCCATCTGAATTTTATTAGAGCGAACTTTCGGCCCTTCCTGGCAAGGGTCCTCTTCAGACTCAAGCTGGAAAGTACAAGCCGGGCCAGCTGTCACCTCTCACTAGTTGGCTCCTCCCATAGGAGCGAACTCATCAGCGACCAATCCCGGGCCTCGGAATTCTGAAAAAAAAAATAGTAGTAAAATCCAGCAGACGCATCCACTTAGCACTGTCAACTGTGAGAGAATATCTCCTAGATGGATATTGCATTCCGGACGGTGCGAATTCTGTCACGGAATATAAGTAGGGCTTAAATAGGAGGAGAATACCCATTTTTTTAATACTAAAAAAGTCTCATCTAGTGCAGACTTCTACGTGCCAAATTTCGGCCACTCTGCTCCTGCCGTTCCGTACCCAAACAATGAAACGCGATTTCCTGTGTCCCACAGTAGTGGGATCCGGTACATCTGAAGTAGATGTGCCACTTCAGAATCTGAACATTGGAGTCGGAGCGCGGGTTCGTTGGCTGAAATCAAAACAGTTTTTCTGCCTCAGAACAGGGATCCTGCCTCGGAGTAGGGATCCTGCCTCAGAGCAGGGATCCTGCCCCAGAACACGGATCCTGACTTAAGAAGGAAGAAAATCAAAAGACCAGGAATCCTGTATTCTGCTGCTACTTTCGACTTTCGGAATTTCAACGAACCCGTCTCTGCCTTTGGATTTCAGCCAACTACCCGGGCTCCTCCATTTGGTGGGTCAGAAATTAAATATATATATATGCTCCGTCAAGAACCAGACATCAAAATTGAAATGCCCAAATCATTTTCTTTACCGGATTATGTTCTACGGCACAAACTACGGAAAATATTCGTAGTGACAGCTCCATAACAGGTAACTTGGTTCGGACCGGAACTCAATGAATGATATAAGCCTAGATGTCAGTGCTGGTGCTGGAGTTGTCTCAGTTGTTTCAGAGTCAAAACAAGTAACTCCTTAATTCTGCCATGGTTTCATTTCCCACAATATTTTTCTGCCTTTCGGGATAGATATTATGCTGTGAATACGCGATTACTATTTCTTAGCCAGATTTCTGCACTTTCGTCCTCAAGTTGAACCAGGCTTAACTTTTCCGTATGGACTCGATAAGAGAAAAGGAAGTTCTGGCATAAATTCTTCCGCCACTGCCCGTTCCTGATCCTCTGTAAGGTAAAAAAAAGGTAAAGGAATGGGGGGTTGGGGGCCAGCCATCCTGTGCTTTCACACACCCTTCCTGTCACCTTCCCCGGGTTTCTCCAGGTACCCATTTGAAGCTGGGTGGCTTGTCTTACAGGGTTACGCCACTACCCGTCCCAAACCAAACAGTAGGCACTACCGAGACTCGAACAAGCGACCCTTCACTTGCAAGTCCGGCGCGCTAACCACTCGGCCACCTGATCCTCTGTTCTAGAGGTTACTCTGAAATGGTTTGAATATCTATGTATACATAGAACGAGGCCGCACTGGGTGAGGATATTCTGTGGGTTAATCTGACCCGTAGAACTCGGATAATCTGACCTGGTGACAAGTAACATGTTTACGAGATCGAAGGCGTCTGAGTGAAGGATTATAGTAAATTTTTCATTTGGGATCCTATCGGAACTTTTGTTCTTGTTTTTACCCGATCCACAGCGCCAGAAGTAAAACTGCATACAGATGTTGCGGGGACTGTAGAAACGCCCAGAAATCGTATGAGAAACATTGACGCACGAACATATGCCGTCGTATATAAGCCTTGGTTATTGACTAGATCAGTATCAGTTTGTTTTTGTGTCGTTCCAAGGTAGTTGAGAAGAATTAAGGATGTTCGCAAAGGTAAAACTCGTTTCCTTTCGTTTTGTCAACCTTTAAAGTAGGCTCCTTTTGCCCTAGTCTGTGATGAGCCTGGAAATGTTTCGGAACTTTCCGTTATCGTGTTTTTTCACACATGAACATAGACCCAACTCCTAATAATAGTAAAAGAATCGCGGTGTGTTCAGCGAAGAGCCAAAACCGTCACCACAACAAACGTTGTTGATTGGTCTGCAACAGAATTTTAGTAAATTTTAAGGATTTCTTTGGGTGACGTGTCTCGTTCTCAGCTAGGATCACCGGCGTGTTTCGTACTAAGTTGGAAACGACTGTGGGAGCATTTTGCATCTATTCCTGGGACTGAACATACCAGGACCGCTTATGTTACAGTCTAACTGTTTGAATGTTTAACATTTTTTCTACCTTTAATGGGTACTGTGGCAATTTCCTTCCTGCGACCAACAGTTTCTGTCAGACTAGTTGTATGTAAAATTAAATAATCAATTGATTACAAGTTCTTGTACTAAATCGGGATTGTTCCAGATTGCTATGGTCGCCTGCGTAGCTTCAATGGCCTTGGCCCAAGACTATCCCAAGCCCGCATACCCAGCACAACACAAGCAGCCAGCATATGTAAGTATAATTTGTCCGTCCGTCGGTCGGAACCAAGTCCGAATTGTCGTGTCTTAACTGAAAAAAAACGGCTTCCTTTCAAAATACGATTCTGCACGCTACCTATTAATAAGGCGTTCCCCGAGGAGTCCTCGGTGAATTAAAGGGAGCAGCGAGAATAGGGGAGCCACTCCACGCGGACTCCGCTTAGGAAAACAACGAGAACCCTGGGAATGCTTCTAAATGGATTTTGTTCGAAAAAAAATATGCTTTTCACGAAGTTAGTCTGGATCCACTTTATTATTGGTTTTGTTTCTTCTGATTATTTTTAATTAGTTTTACATTGCACCAACACCAGCAAAAATCGAGCCCAGGGAGTCCTTTCTGATGATAGTGATGATAATCGGAGCATTCCCCGCCCGTGCGGACTCGCGAGAATCCCCGGGGAGACAGACGGGACAAACAAAAACGCGAGGACTCCTCAAGTGGAGTCCTCGGAGAACGGCGAGGATACACCTATAGCGATCTTGTGACTGAGTTTGTTATCAACCTTGTCTTTGATTGGTTCGCAAGGATTCGCAAACATTTCTCCATGTAAAGAATAAGCTGGGATACAGATAGAATCCGGAAGAATGGCTATGAAAGAACAACACGCCAAATAAGAGACAAAATGGTCAGAGCCCTGAAACAAATAGAAAGATTCATATTGAACCATTGCTTCCAGTAGGACAATACGTTGAAAATAGATGACAATGTTTAAAGTTCAATGGGTCAAACAATTATGATGCCACATTACCACCCCCTAGGATACAATGTTACATCAGAAATCAGCTGATTCCTAGACAACCTATTTTCGCTAATAGAACGTTACGGCGTTTTTTGCTGACTGCTATACTCTGATTTACTAGCTTCGACGAATATAAGCGGAGTTTCTTTTTTTCTTATCCATTCGTTGTTATATATTCTCCGGATCGTTTGTATTGTTGAAGATTATTCATATTAACGGTATTAAGTGAGAATTCCTTGTAAGCTCTGGAATCAGCTGCAAGTAAGTCGGTTATATTTGTACATGTTTGGCAGTTTTGTAAGGTTACGTCCAGAAAACAAAACTTTTCTTCGATACTACAAACTACAGAAGTTTCATCAGACAACATTAGAGCAATCTGACAGCTATAGAGACGGTTTATTTTAGCAATCACGTCATTCTCATCACTGAGCTCAACAAAATTATTGATTTTCGTACATGGCCGGGAGTTTTCAAATTTCCACGCCTTGCAATACCATGCTCTGAAACCATCTCCGCCGAGACGCCGAAGAGGTAATGACAAGCGATAACAAGAAAACGGCTTATTTTTGAAGCGCTCTCTAATGGAAGTTAGAAATTTGTATGTGTGAAGCATTTTATAAGAATTAGAGCATAGTTAGTGTCCATTTTGCTTCAAGACGAGAAAAATAAAAATTAAAACTATCGGTGAACTAGTGGTTCAGTCGGAAGAAAAGGGTTGAGCTATCGTGGGCTGGAATTCCTGTCAGGATTTTTGGCATCATTTGGCATGGCATAGATATATATACCAATAGCTGAGATTTTTGTTGAATTAGTGGCTCAACGGCGGGGAAGACCGATCATTTATCTTCCCGAAAGAATTCGTAATGCCAAGAGCGAATAAGCACACGATCTCGATCTCTGTTAATACGGCCATGTGGATCGAATAAATTGCCAAAGTCCTGCCCGATCCAGACAAGCGGAAGTTGAGAGCCACGCGGAATATGACAATTCGTTATCTCTATAGACAGCTCATCGCAGTAGAGCCCCGGAGGAGAAATTTCGAGAGTAACAGACTATGTGTCGTACAGCAATGTGATGTCACTGCAGAGGCACACCTACTGCGGCCTTTCGCTCTCAATGCACAGCGGGAAACAGGGAAGTAGTAGACGGGCGTCAACTCGAAGCTCAAAAAGCTGCTCAATTTTGCCGGGGTTAGCTTATTTGTTCTTGGTAATATCTGCTTACTAGAATATTGTATTCCTGTAGGAACCTGGTATGCCGTACAACTTCCAGTGGGGCGTTAAGGATGAACCCTCTTACAACAATTACGCCCAGGAGGAGAACAGCGACGGAAAGCTCACATCAGGTTTCTACCGAGTTGCCCTACCGGACGGAAGAACACAAATTGTTTCATACAAGGCTGATGATTACACAGGTACTGTGCAAACTCCAAACACTAAGGGTGGGTTCAAAGTTTAACTGAAAAGACTTATTTCTACATCTGATATATGAAAACGGTGAAGTATTGGAGAGAATCGCAGAACCGGGCTTTCCAACCAATGCGATCCTCAGAAGCAGTATACGGTAGACTGATCCGCTTAAGTTTTTCGAGAAATACAGCACAGTTTCAAAGGAGTCAGGTATGTAAGGATATTGGAAAATAAATGGATCTATACTGCGTCATGTGCTTTAGGGCGAAATTTTCGGATTAATTTTGAAAGAGATTGTAGGTGGTCCAAAGGAGAGCTATCAGAAAACATCAGCAAGGCATAGCGGCCGGATCGGGTGAATTTTGCAGCAAGACTTAAACCAGTTATTTCAGCAATCCTATCCTTCTACGAAAGTGCCATGAACTCTGCGAAAGTCGCGCATACGTTCACTTACGTCACGTTGCTACTCGCAAATGGCTCGCCCCCTTGCTCACCACCTGGATGCTGTATGGCGATGCCGAGATTCTTCATTTCCTCTAATGAATAATCAGCAATGTAATGTCTTTGGGCTTAGAATATCAGCATATAATAAATTTATCAATGCGCATATTTTCAGTTTACTTTCATTTTATTTCTGATCTTGCCCGAAATTAGTTGTTCTGTAGTGATAGAGATTTTGGCTGATATTGATTGTGACCCACAGGAGAGGCTCGGTTCGTGTCAGTAAGAAACTTAAGACTGGGTTAGAACTAGAATATCTAGGTTTTGAAACGGACTTTTAAGTTTTCCTTAATTTCCAGGTTTCGTCGCTGACGTGAAATACGAAGGCGAAGCCAAGTACCCCGAATACAAGGCCGGGAGCTACCCTGCACCCGCTTATGGTCGCCAGGCTGCCTATCCTCCCAAATACCAATCATAGACTTTGAAAGTTAACCATAGCGAATATATTTTTATATGAATGCGGACTGCGGTCAGTAACCAAAATAGATTGTTCATCTTTGTATAGATATTGTTGTGCTCCTTTTTTGTTATTGTCTATTCGGGTGTCCGTTGAACTTCTAGTAGTTTCTCGTGTTCACTCATCCCATAGTGACTTCTTACTGGAACCTGCCTCCCGTCCAGTCTAGAAAGTCCGCACTGGTGAGGTAAAACGAGACACTGATTAACCCGAAAATGGGTATAACACTAGGGAGATATCACCAATCAATCCAGAAACAGCCTTATAGGAACAATCACAGACCACTTGTTTTCCTGTTGACAAAGAACGCATAAGCTTATGGATATGTGAATCTCGATGTGAATCACCGTGTCAAGTCGCTACCATCTCGGGAGAAAAAAATAGTGCAGGTCAGCGTCAGGCAGATTGTACTGCTTCAGTGCAAAACCTGGACCAAACAAGAGCTGAAATCTCATATGACACTTGTAAGAACAGTTAGCATGTTTCAGATACGGTTTGCAGTAGTCAAGGCTGCATCTCTCTCCCGATATTCATTTCATCAGAAAACGACTAGATCTACTAAATCTGAAATGGTTATTCCAGTCACTGATAACTGTTTCTCCCACAACGATGATCGGATCGGGGGAGGGACCATTTTTAAGCCAATCTGACAGAGTCCCTAACATGCCTGCCAAGTTTCATTGTCATAGCACATTTGGAAGTACCCCAGCTCGTGATGACCAGAATAGAATTGTGGAAAACCCTCTCAAACTCCCCCAACTGTGACAAGATCCGGTCCTATTTTGTCAGTATTGTCTCTACGGCTTATGCTTGTTCTTTCTCATCCCGATTTCTTGCACCCATCTCCAGATTCCCCCCCCCCCCCCCCAGTTATTGGATTCGTTCAGAACTTGAAATTGATCATCTGAGGCACTTGTTCTTGACACTTGTGAAGTTTCATTCACGTCCGATCACCCGTTCTAAAGTTATGCATGTCACCAGATGCTGGATTCCCAATCCCTCCACTCCCCCCAACGTCACCGTATCGGGGAAAGAACTATTTTCAAGTCGACCTAGGAAAGTACCTAATATGTCTGTCAAATTTCATGGTCATAGTAGATCTGGAATCTGGAAGTACACTAACTCGTGATCACCGCGGAAATCTATGAAATCCCCTCCGACACCCTCCACTGCGACACGATCCGGACCTATTTACTCCGTACGATCTTGAAGCAAGGGATTAGCTGGCTTTGAAATTTTCAATGTAGGCTACTTATTTCAATGTAGGCTACTTATTTCAATGTAGGCTATTTATTACCGAGCCCACCACCACCATAGTCGGATGCAATTCGGACACGCAAATGTTGCATCTACGGCACTTAACTACACAATAATTTTCCCTTGATTCGGAGAACATCCGTAAAATTTTCGGTGACACCGACGCCCGACGAGACCGGATCCGGTCTCGACCTCAAAATAACATCTAGATTCCTTGACCTTTGGACGTTACGTATGTTAAAAGATTTCTAGAGCAACCACCAAGTTTCTCCCCAATCGAATTACCATTCCAGCTCCCCGCACCAAGGTCGTATTCAGTCCAGACTTCAAAATCACATATATGAGCCCCCTAATCTTTGTACCGTCCAAGTTTCATCCCAATCCCTATATTCCTTTTCAACGAACGTTCCAAAATTATTCAATGGTTCCAAATATGGAATCCTTACATCCTATCGCAACGTTCCAAAATTCTCGTAGTCCCCCCTCGCTCCCGTGGTCGGATGCGAATTGACCTTATAAATGGAATATCGTTCTGCTCCTCCGAACCGGGTCACAAGTTTCTGTACTCCCCCTCCCTCCACCGCCACACGAATGGATGGCCGATGGATTATAATTAATTTAAAATCCATTTATAAGCATGTTAAGTGTCATCGTGGAGTGGAGTGGATGCACCCAAAAGTGAGACAGATTGATCACCAGTACGATCTCCATATGGCACTCCAGTCGAAAACTGCAAGGAAAACTAAATAATAGTCGCAAAAATGCTAAAATTAGAGCAAACGCCGATAAATCAGCGATAAATCTGCGCGCCGCCAAAACATTTTCGGCGCTCAGCCGCCTACCCAAATTCTCTCCGCCGCTGCAGAATTTAGATTCGGCGCGGCTTCGGGGACTAGGGCGACGAAGCCTTTACCGACTGGCTGGTAATTTTTACCGACTTTTTCTGCAGAAAAAACGACTGTTTTCAACAACAAAAATGACATTTTTGAAAAAAATCGACTGACTCCAAAAAAACGACTATTTTGACGAAAAGTCAGAAAATCGACAAAGTTTCGGAAAAACCGACTGTTTTCATGAAAAAAATCAAATGTTTTGACGAAAAATTGCGGCGCTTCGCGCCGAATCGGTAATTTTACTGACTGGCCGACAGCATTGGGGGGGGGGGGGGGGGCACCCCGTCGTGACGCCCCTGGGTGGAACACGCTCACAGCACGCTCATAGGGCGTGTTCTCGCCGTTCCCCGAGGACTCCTCGGGGAATCGAAGGGAACGGCGAGAATATAGGGAGTCACTCCATCTGGACTCCGCGTACAGAAACAGCGAGAACAGGGGGAATGCTTCGAAATTCGATTTTGTTCTAAAAAAGTATATGTAGTTGACGACATTAGTCTGGGCCCACTTTATTTTTGGTTTTGTTTATTCTGATTGTTTTTAATTGATTTTACATTGCACCAACACCAGCAAAAATTTATTGCCCTCCGAATCTGAAAGGGAGTCCTTTTCGATGATGGTGATGATAATCGGAGCACTCCCCGTCGGTGGGGACTCGCAAGAATACGGGGAGTGAGTCCCCGGGACAAATAAAAACGCAGATACTCCTCAAATGGAGTCCTCGGGGAGAATACGCCTATAGGCGTATTCTCGCCGTTCCCTGAGGACTCCTCGGAGAATCGGAGGGAACGGCGAGAATAGAGGGAGTCACTCCACGCGGACTTCGCGTACAGAAACAGCGAGAACACGGGGAATGTTTCCAATGCTTCTTTTGTTATGTAATAAAAATATGCTGTTGACAAAATTAGTCTGGGTCCACTTTATTTTTGGTTTTGTTTATTCTGACCGTTTTTAATTAATTTTATCTTGCACCAGCACCAGCAGAAGCTGACTCCCCTCCGAATCTGAAAGGGAGTCCTTTTTGATGATGGTGATGATAGTTGGAGGATTCCCCGTGCGTGGGGACTCGCAAGAACACGGGGAGTGAGTCCCCGGGACAAAAAAAAACGCGGAGACTCCTCAAATGGAGTCCTCTGGGAACGGCGAGAATACGCCTTATAGAGTATTTCCTTTTTCCCGCAACAACTCAAGTTGTTCTTTTATATTTCGTTACCTCTGCGGCAGGACTGTTTCTCGGCGCCAAAATGCCCGAATTTTTAAGTTGCTTGTTCAATGTGCGTGATGAAAAGTTTTGTGCAGCAATCTCCCGCAGTGATGGGGATGCTGATCTGGAATTGTTTATAATGAGTATACCATGTAAGAAACAGAACTCATGGAAAGGGACAGTAAGTTTAAAAAAATCTTTTTGCAGCAGGGGCTTGGCCAGGGTGTTATTGCTACTGTTAGTTGCAAGTTGTGGTCTGGTGATTGTAAATTAATGTCCCATATATCATTAAATGAGAGTTAAATTATTCTATTTTGATTTTGCTTAAGAATGAACGGTCACCAGAAAACACCAAAAAGTATAGGTTTGTTATGTTTTTGTTTATTGCAAACCAAGATTTCGTTTTAGGTTCTGTTGATTCCATTTTTTCTGACTTTCTACAATCATATCTTAGCTGTTATTTATACTTTGTAGAATCTTGGTACCTGCAACATTTGCTGTATATTTTTTTGCTTTGCACCCCCCCTACATTTTGTGAATTCAGTCAAATTTTCCCATCCCACCCATCCTCCTTTTGTGAATGAAATATGCATTTGATTCCCACTGTTTCTTTGCAGCCTTTACCACTACACTTACAAAATGTGTGAAATTGGGCCTTAATTGAAATCTCTAAACATAATTTTTTTCCATTTTCTTTGAACAAAGTTGCAGGATTGCCAAATGCCTTCGTCTAAACATCTTATGAACAGGGCCAAATTGTTTTTGCGCCAGCTTGCATTTCCAATTTTCTATTGACTGTTTTTGTCACATGTGCCATACTGTTCCAACAGACAAAGACATTAGCAGTGAAAAGACAAACAACTCCCATAAGTATCATGAGTCTCGTCAGTTACCACCTTCTAGCTGGTGGTCTGTCTTTAAAACAATAAGTGTGTTGGCATTTTGACCTGGAAAATTATCATCCGACTACACATTATGATATGTTATTGTTTACAAATCTTATTTGTTTGTTCACATTTTTTGTTTGTTTGCAATCACATTTATCGTTTGAAATTTGACAACAACCAAATGCCAGGTTGCACACAACTCAATTTTCTGTGAAGCAATTTCAGTGGAGTTTCCTCTTAGTGTTAAGGTAAACTCAGGGACCTATGCTATTGAATCTGTTTATTCTGCTGAGGTGTTTTAACATTTTCTATGTTGGAGCCGATATGATGGTTTGAAGGACTAAACAAAATAGGAACCAGTCATGTCAGAAAAAAAACTGGATGAATATCCTGAAAGAAAGGATCAAAAGATGACCTGGTTCGGTTAGTTCTCAAACTGAGAAACCTTCCTTTAAAGGTATCAGCCGAAACTTTCTCAAAACTTGCTGCACAATGCCATATGACTGTGGATGAGTACAGAGAAGTTATCTTGCAAGCCTTTTCAGAAGGAAGGAACAAAGGTTTTGAGCTTGACTTCGTAGCTGACAGCCACACACTCATTGTGAAGAAGAACATTGAAGATCAAGGAATCAAAATGAAGTTTGGAACTTTCAGATTGCAAGTGGTAAGCCTACAGATTGATGAGATTTACTAATTATTTTGTTTTATTATGACCGGTGTTATACTATACATGCAGACTTCATCAGAGATGGGCGAATCCGATTCCAGGACTTGGTACAAATCCGATACTGAATCCGAATCCACCATTTCAAGCTGAGGATTCGAATCCGGATTCGAATCCGACCTTAACAGAAATCACATCATTTACATAGTATATAGTTTAAAAATCAGAGGTGACAAAAAGCACTGATATCTAAGGTAATTAGATAATGTGATAAATTAATGAGGATGGTTGGTGGTGGAGAGCAAAAAGTTGGATTGCCTAATTCAGCTGTGTAAAAATTTGGAAACGGAAATAGAAGGATGTAGACCAGAAATTTGCTTGGATTCGTAAGATTGAGAGTTTGGAATCCGAGTCCAGCCTGACAAGCAGAAGATTTGAATCTGGATTTGAATCGGGCCAAAAGGACGAATCCTGAATTCGAATCCGGATTCGGATTCGCCCATCTCTGGACTTCATGGGTTCATATGGATCCCCAGGGTAAATTCACAATATGGTTTGTAGACCGAACTGAAAATAGGCTATAAACCACCTATCATACACTAGGCCTTACAGGCCAGCCCATTCTAAAGAGCTTTAAATAAGACTCATAGCAGTGATCTATGGTTCGTAAATAAACAAAAGGTTTTGTTAACTGGCACTGTACTTACAAAATAGACAACCTTTAAAGCACACCTTGCACTATTTGCTGTTTGTGTTCCAATATTCCAAAATAACTGAACAATACTCCTGCTCCTCTCGTGTCGTATTCGCCAGCACCTCTTCAGAAATCGTGTTGTTCCTTTGTGGAATGGCCTGTCTGATTCAGCTGCGACTAGCGAAACACCTGAGGGGTTCAAAAAGCGACTTGACGAGGACTGGTGTGCGCAACCGTGGAAAGTGTACTGGAGTGCCCCAGAAACAGTGCCCCGGAACTCCATCATCAACCGCAAGCTACTCATCGTGATTCAACATCCTTATTGCTTGCGAGTGCAATTTAAGGTAATTTAAGGTAATATAAAACTAGGCCTTTCTTTTAACAGATTATTCGCGGCTTTGACTGTGTTAAGCCTTTTTCGAGACTCATCGCTTTATAGCAAAAACACGGAAACATTCAGATAACCGGTTTTACGCACCAACAGCATGCCAAGCGTATACTCGTCGGGAGCATGGTACGCATGGAGAACAGTGAAACGCGGCAAGTGCGAACATCATTGATGTGTAGTTAGCGGGTTTAGAATGTAACATATGAAAGTAGGATCTCCAGGTTTAAGAATTAATGGAGCAATTACAGAAGTAGGTTTCAATGGCATTATAGGTACGACGGGTCCTTTAAGTGAAAAGAGTTGTTGGCCGGTCGAGGCCCGGAAAAGAAGTTTAGGTGTAGACGACTCATGATCATGAGATGAGTCATGATCATGAGTTGATAAAACGAAAAGAGTAGTGTACAGACAGTATGAAATATTAAACATAGTTAACGGAAAGGGAGTAACGCTGCCTAGCGGCGGCAGAAGTGAGCAGTGGGGGGAGCAGATGGCACCACCGTAACAGATTATGAAGATAGAAGTTTGGAAGCTGTTAGCAGTTAGAAATAATTGGGGAAGAACTGACGTGAATTCAATTCTGACAATTTGAATTAAGGGGTTTTCCTTGATCGAGTTTATGCTAATAAGTTGTTGTCTGTTAACTACCAGACGACCACCAGCGCATAGCTCACCCAGCAACGATTCTGTTATACGCTACTCATGGTGGGTCTCAGAATCACCTGCATCGGTGAACGCCCCGGGTGCACCTAAAGTGTTGATTCTACTGATCTGCTTATTCTTTCTTTCCACCATGCCTTAGCAACGAGATAGGAGTAGCCTACACCCAGAAGGACTTCTGAGCTCCAGCATTCAGGTTCAGAGTCGAGAATATTTCAGTGTTCATCTCGAGGAGTTATAGTGAGGTTCAGGAACAAACTGATTCTAGGATGTGCATTCCAGCTCGAGAAGCTTTTCGGTGATTAGAAGTTGACAAAGGAAGATATTTTAAAGAGGTTTGCCCCCCCCCCCCCCAGCGCGGATCCTGGCGTCAAGTCGACTTTTAAGAAGACAGCGGAAAAAATATTCTTCACTCGAAGAAAAAATAATAATGATAACAATAATATAGTATAAATAATAATAATATAATGCAACAAGTTTCATGTGAAAGAACGTGCATTCATTCGGTGTACAAATTGTCTAAGGAATTCTTTTTTTTTTTTTTTTTAGCATATTCCTTGCGCAGAAGTACAATGGCACATTCTTGACAACCTCGTCCACGACCAAGTGCAGTCGAAGTCAAAGATTCACGACTTGGAAAATGTTCAGAAGAACCTTGAGTCAGGTAGGTCAGGTTGAGTCAGGTAAATTAGTACGTAGGGGAGAAGGGACCAAATTCGGCAGTTTTTTACATTAATATTTTGCATAACACTGCGTGCCTTTGGGATCCCAAAACGTAAGTGGAGGGATACCTATGACTTCGTAAAAATTGTCCTTCTTTCCGTCCAGCACGATTACTCTCGAAGGGAATGAAATATTTTGATGAAACATGGCGTGAGGATTCTTTTTGATGAAACATGGCGTGAGGATTCTTTCGGTTAAGGGACAGGTCGAGTGGGGGAGGGGTTAAGATTAAGGGGCGAACAAAATATTTGTTAACAGTTAATGAGATTTAGGCGTAAGAAGACATGCTGAACGCGTAGATGAAAATCATTTTGTCGCCGGACAAGAAGTTCGCCTTGAATCCGGTTCGATATAGTAGTAAAGGCATGCTAAATCCGTATATGAAAATTATTTTCTCGCCGGATAAAATAGTTCGCCCGGAAAAAAGTTAAAGTTTTATCTGAAGTTGATTAGAGGCTCAGTTTAGGGGCAAGGATGCCTAATTCATTTTTGACCTTTAGTTTTTTTGCCAGACAAGTAGTTCGCCTGGAAATCCGCCGAAACCGGGAATTTGGCAAAAGTAAGTCAGGAAGTTTTGACCAATCTCGTCAAAGCAGAAATGACGCATAAGGGTAAATACACATTCTGAATCCACATTTGAACTTGGTTTTCTCATATGATTAGCCATTGGCCTTAAACTGTTTCAAAATTTTAATAGTAAAGATGTTCAAGGAGTCTGGCGAAAACCGGACATCTACAAGACCCAGTTGTGTGGATCAAATATTAAATTTTTGGGATCCCATCGAAATCTTTGATCTTGTTTATTTTGTTTAGCAATTCATTTTTTTTGTTCATGTCTTGCCTAGCTTAGAGAAACCGAAAGAATCCTCACACCTAAGTTTCATCAAAATATCCCATTCCCTTCGAGAGTTATCGTTCTGACAGACGGACAACTTTAACTAAGTCATATGTATCCCTCCACCTACGTTTTGGGATCCCAAAAACAGTCTTTCCAGTCCTTATTCTTCTGTTGGCAAAAGTTAGGAAAAGGACGGATATGTCGAGAAAATGACGTAGAAAATTGATAGGTATGGCCTTACTTCAATTTCAAATATTTTCAAAATTCCATCACGGGCAAGTCGAACATTGTATTTTTCGTCATAAACATAATAACATCAACACTTTGTCATAATTTTGTCAACTGATTATATATATTAAATGTTAATACCATTACTTACTGATTATTCACTGATGAGTCATTGCGCGAATGGAAGGAGTTTTAACATCACGGACTAGCGGAGCTGTAGAGAGTAACGGGCCGTTAACGAACGGGGCTAGTGACTCGGCGATCAAAAATGTGAAGTGTTATTAGTTGCGTTTACAGATACCATGGTATCTGCTACAACGGTAACTGAATCTGTAATTAGTCGTTTTTGCAGTTGCCGTGGTATCTGATACACGGTTGCTCTGCAAAAATTACCATTGCCATAATTGCACTTTTGAGCCAGTTTAAAAGATAATATCCAGTTACATCACAAGTGCTAAACTTCTTTTGACAAAATTTGATGAAAGTGAGATGACTTTTCAGATACCACGATCAGTTACCACGGTGGGACCGTGGTATCTGAATATCAGATCCAAAACGTGACATGATATGAATTAATTGTATATATTAAGTGTTAATACCATGTTATCTGCAAAACGCAACTATTGCTTATCATACTTCGGTTAAAAAAAAAAGCTTGCATGCATCCCAAAACGGCCAAAGCACAGAGTAGATTTGGGCTCGCGCAGAACGACGGAGGGAAATGTGTTATTAAAGATGGCCTCACAATACGCTGATACGGATATTTTCTGTTTTGTAGAGAACAAGCTACTACGACATCAAGTTGAAGAATGCATCAAAATAAAGGAGAAAGTAGAATCGGAATTGTATGGAAAGTTTCTTGTGATCCTCAATGCGAAGAAGAAGAAGATACGGGAGCTGAGTCAAAAAGCTTCCACCCCGAGCGGTGAGACGTCGTTTTACTGCTTCAACAGACTTCTTGGAAGGGGGGGGGGGGGTCACTTTTTTCGTAATGGGTTGGTTCATTCAGGTAGACATGTTCGATCACCTTCGGATGGAATGGCGGGGTGTGGAGTCAACTTTTTGCTTTTCAGACTTATTTGTATTCTAGGCGATGGCTTCATGTGTGACCTGTTGCGAAACCAGTCTGTTTTCAAAAGGGAAGGGGAGTATATTCTACCGATTAGACTTGATTTGACAATTTACTGACAAAATGATGCAGACTATCCAGTCAATAGTCTAACACACCAGACAAAATTTTGATGGACACTGCACCACTTGAAGCACACACCCACTACTTACTCCTTTGTTCCAAGATTCAACACTATTTGAATACTAAAACTTGGCTCTGCTCTACAAATTCTCCGTGGCATTGGCTCTTTCAAGCCTTTTCCCAGGCTCATTGACTGCTAGCCAAATCTCGGCAAAATTCGGATAACCGGTTGGGAGCATCAATGCCTCATACGCGAACACTCGTCGGGAGCATAAGGCGCATAGAAAATAGTGAACCATGGCAAGTGGAAAGATTAGTGAAATATTATTAGCGGGCTTAGAATGTAGGATGACATTCGGTTCTCCGGACTTAATAATTAGTGAATGTAGTTACGGAAGTAGGCTACATTGGCATTAGACACTACGGATCCTTTAAAGATTTGTGCGCCTGTCTCTTAGTAATTACTCTTTCATATGGAACGCTATGGCCCATTTTACTTTCTGTGTCAGCCAGAGCAATTCCGGAAAGTCGATCTTGTCCTAGAGTTGGCAGTAGATGGTTTTTCATTAACTTCACTCTGCTGAAACAGAAAAAGCATTTGGATATCCAAACTTCGAACAGCTTCCGGATCTACCGACAAGACTTTTTCAGATTCCCACCTCCCGCGCTCTCTAGTTTCGCCACTATGTGTGACTATGATAAATTATCGGGAATCAGCTCAGAGCGTGTTTCACGCTACTTACCGTAGTTACTGGAGCGCATTTGAAAATTTTCGGTAAAATATCACCCAAAGGCAGCTCTATGGGGTAATCCGGTCAATCACGTTATAGAGATTCGTAGTTACCACGCATACTACGCTTCCGAGCATGGTAAGCAAATAGTTACTATTGGTTACTATTTTGAGAAGGTTGGGACGGTCAGCGTAGTAACTTTGTGTGAGGTTGGAAAGGAATTAGTAACTAATAGTTACTATTGTTAGAAGGATGGAGCACCTCTCAGCAGGGGCGTAACTAGCCTTTTACCTTTGGGGGGGGGACGGCCAGTTTGTGCCGACGGACTGAAAAATGTGCCGACAAAACACACCGTTGCCGCTTCGCGGCAAACGGCGTGGCATTTCCTGCCAGCATAGAACAGAACCGGTGTAAAACGAATTGTAATGCAATTGCCATTATTTGTTTTAATCAAATTCGTATTCAAATTCACATTTTCGTCTTTTCCGTTCAGCTTTCGCGAAAAAGTGACACTTTCAACGACTATACCCAGAAAAAGTTAAAGTAAGCGCCGCAGGCGAAAAAATTTGCTATACTTACCACATTAATATGTTTCTTTGAATGTGTTTCAAAACCCCAAGAACTTCAATCCTAAAACACCAACTAAATGAAACACCATTCTTCCAAATAGAGAATAGGCCTACTACGAAATGCGCCGCAGTATAAAACTAACTGTAATGCGTCAATTATTATTATTCCTTTAATACAAGTTCGTAAATTTAAATTTACATATTTGGCTTTTCGTTTCATCTTTCGCTAAAAAGTCACGCTTCCAACGACTGTAGCCTATCCAGATTGAGTTAAACTAAGCGCCGCAGGCGAAATTGTTAAAATCTGCCCATCTCGGGAAAAAAAAACTGATCTACACCTACCATACAAATTCTAGCTTTTAATTTGCTTCAAACCCCCGGAATTTCACGCTTAAAGCGCCAACTAAATGGATTACCGTTCTTCCAAATAGAGAATACTAGGAAATACACCGCAGGCAAAGTTTTGTAGAAACGCTGGTGAGCAGAGCGCCTCTTTGCGATCCGAAATAAAACTAAGACTAGCTGTAAAATCACAGATCTTTCCATCAAAAAAGGTAGTAAAACGTGCGTATAAAAGGAACCTCATGTGCCGACAAGTCAACCGACACCCGACAAATGCATACGAAACTGTTTCCTTTGTATTTCTTTTTTGATTTCTTTGTATTTTGATTTCTTTACAAATATGTGCAGACAATAGCTAATTAGGTACAGAAAGGTGCCGAAAAAACCTGACCCTTCTACAAAATGTCCCGACAAAATTTGTTCGTATACTTTAGCTGCTCGTGCGTAAAGCTTTTGCCGGCGCTTCGCGACGACAAAAGCTTATTTTCGGCAAAATTGTGCGACGAATTTCTTTTCCAGGCCATATTTTTTTTTGGGGGGAGTCCTCCTCCCCCTACCCCCCCCCCCCCCTTTAGTTACGCCCCTGCCTCTCAGACTTCGTTTTCTGCTTCTATTGCATGATGTCAGATCGTGCCAAAGCTCATATTTCGTTAAAAAGTCATCTACTCTGATCTTCCACGGTATGTCCCCGTTCTAGAATGTGAATAGTAAATTGATTCCCTGCGTTCTGTGTCATATTATTTTTCTTGCGCAATCTACTTAGTTCGCGTTAAACTTCTACTGACGATGATTGTTTGGTTGATAAAAGTTATATTGTCGTCTATTTTAAGAAAGTTTTGGTGTATCCAGAACGGATAGGCTAATGATAAAGCCATTTTTCTCTGACTGCACAGAGGACGATTCAGCGGTTATTTATTTAATTATGCATGAAATGAAAACACGGATGAATTTCGAACAAAACAGATGTGTGGAATCCGGAAGAAAATTAGGAAGGCGAAGCCTGGCTATAAGGTGATAGCCGGGAATTTGGGCCGGGAATTCCATTTGGGCCGGGAATTGCATACAAAAAAGTTGCATTGTGAGTAAACAGAGAAAGATACTACTATACAGTAGTATGTTGTAGGGAAATAAATGAAAAGTAGTAACAACAAATGAAGGACGTTATCTCAAAGTGTTCCTTTTTAGAAGCAGACGCTTCGGCCAGTCGAGAGAAATCAGACGAAAGCAACCCGGATGAAAACTACGGCCAGGAAACAGATGAAGAAGCAGACACCGATGATGAGCAACAATATAGGAAAAAGCAGAAGAATTCATAAATAGCTCGGGCTTACGAAGATTAAGAAATATCTGTGATAATATGCATGGTGAACCAAGTATTATTGCGTGAATTTGGGCGTTTTTAAAAATATCCGCGAAAGGGTTCCAAGAACAAAAAATTCATTCCCAAGCGCAGTGATCGAGCTACAGTAAATTGCTTAACAGACTTGGTACCAGCTCTTACGTTGCTGCCAGCCCATTAGTCGACGCCTTCAGGTAAGCGCTTGACGACCATGTTGGAACTGACAAGTATTATGCCGATAATTTTTGTAGAATTTTGCTACTGCTTGTGCCTTTTTTGCTATTAATTTTCTTTAGGGAAATATTGAAGGTGGATTCACGAGTAGAAAACCATATTATCAAATTACATGCATTCTGCACCACTGGTATCCACCTGAGTACTCACTAGTGGTCTCTGTTTCTGTAGATCGTTTTTGGGTTCCCTGGTCATTGCTCATAAAGCGTTTTTGGCTTAGCAGAACTTTGTCGGGGGCAGGCTCTAGTTAGATGTCATCGGGAGATGGTGTGACCTAAAAACTCTTTATGGAGGACACCAGACACTTATAGTAACTAGTGGTGGGTTTACACACTACGTAAATTCCTAGCCTACCTTACGCACGTATTTGGGCTTGAAGAGATCTCTCACGGACGTATTTATATAAGCAACGGACCGATTCTTGAATACGACAGTATTGCTAGAGATATTTTCAAGCCCAATTACGTGCGTAGAATACGCTCGGATTTTACGCAGTGTGTCAACCCACGATACATCCAGAAACCACTAGCAGTGCGAATTCGGACCGAAATTTACTGAAATTTTCATTTTATCTGGGCATTCCGTGCGATCAAAGTGCCGCACCTATCTAGACCTGTACGACAGGCTGCATAATAATGTAAGCATTTGAATATAAAAATAAATGAAAATAGCTATCATCGTTTTCATGGTGTCCGGTAGAGTTGGCTAGAGAGTACGGCAGATCCTTTTTGGGTTGCAAAAGTAGAAAAAAGAAAAAGATACAACAAATTCTGACTGAATGTTGTAATTTTAAATTCAGGAGATCAATTAGAGCAAAACAGCATGTATAATTATGTTACAGGAACCCTACTTGACCCCTAATTGCAGTCAGTTCATTATCTCAAGCTGCCAGAAAGCTCATCTAATCTCATGTCCCCTAGGGATTTTCAGTTGTTTGTCTAATAGGCGGCTTTTTGTTCCCAGTGTGACCAAGCTCTAAAAAAACGCAACATGAACGTCGCTACCAGAGGCGTTACTAGCCAAAATGTTTTGGGGGGGGCGAGGCATTTACCGACTGGCTGGTAATTTTTACCGACTTTTTCTGCAGAAAAAAACGACCGTTTTCAACAACAAAAATTACATTTTTAAAGGAAATCGACTTATTTTCAGAAAAATCCACTGATTTTCAGAACCGACTATTTGTCGAAAAATCGACCTATTTTCAAAAAACGACTGTTTTCATGAAAAAAATCAACTGTTTCGACAAAAAAAAGCTGCGCTTCGCGCCATCTCGGTTATTTTTTATCGACTGGCCAACAGCATTGGGGGGGGGGCACACTCTCCCCTAGTCGTGACGCCCCTGGTTGCTACACAGAAGAAGACTTTTCCGTCAGAGATCTCAGAGAGGAAAATTTAGGAACAGATGCTATGCTTAAGTTGCGTTTTATTGGATTCACTTTTGTTTCGTCAAAGTTTGTAGTTTGGCTCTTGTTTTGTCTTACTTGCGTTTTATTGAGTTCTTGTTTCCGAAAAGTCAAACTACACCAAACTACGTCGGCGAGGTAGTTTGTAGTTTGAGCTCCGTAGTTTCAGGTTCGAAACTACAGCAAATGGAATGGACAAATAAAACGGCTTTTAAGCGAAACTACGCCGAAACTACGTCCAAAAAAACGCAACTTTAGATCCATTTATACACGACATTCTGGGCTTTCATAGTGGCAGGTCGTCTTACCGATACTGCAAACGTTCAATACGGGCCTCGTTTTTGCTGTAACAGTGCACATCGCTGCTGCAGCACTTCTTTGCTTCTTCACAAGATGCGTTTTTAGTGGAGTGTTCCTTGGAACAATTCACTGTTGCGAGCGCTGTAGCAGCTTTTGGTTTTCACCGTTTTTGTAGAGCTCGTAACTTGTGAATATGTATCAAGTTCAAACGTGGTACACTTGTGGGTATTGTTGTCTGCTTGTGCCTTTTGGGGTCCCAGCTCCCCCACCCACCCGGTTCAGGGGCCATTGGGCAAAGATTGCGCATTGAGTGGAGTCCATAACCAGTGGACAATGGCAGATATCAAGTTGAAAGCTGGTACAACTGTTCGTGCTGTAGTCTAGTTGTACTTATAAGTGGTCCCGCCCCCCACATCTACCAGGCTCAGGAACAATTGGGCCCAGATTGCCCATTTAGTGGAGATCATACCCGTGAACAATGACAGAGATCAAGTTGAAACTTGGTACAGGTGTTGGCACTGGGGTCTATAGTTGTGCTTTTTAGGGTCCCTCTCCCCCTCCCAACCCACCTAGTTTAGGGGCAGTCGGGCCGGATCGCCCAGATATTGGACTTCAGAACTCGTGAACCATGACAGACATCAGTTTGAAACTTGTTATTATTGTTGAGACTGAGATCTGATAGTTGTACTTTTTGTGTTAGATCCACAAACTCACCTGGTTCTGGGGCAATCGGGCCCAAATTGACCCGTAGATAAGATCTAAACTTACTACGGCTGAAGCTAGAATGACGAACTTTCCTGTACCTATATCCTCTTGCTACGAAGAAAATGAGAGCCCACCTCCCCCGCCCTCCCCGTTCATGAGCAACTGGGACCGGATTGCCCATGTTTGAGATTTTGTGAACCGTTACAGGTATAAATTTAAAATTGGTACACTTGATGATATTGGGGTCTAGTTTAAATTCCCCCCCCCCCCACACACACACATCTTCACCATTCCTCGGTTTCGGGGCAACTGTGCCCAGTCCATAGCTTGCAAACCATGGCCGGTATCAAGTAGAAACTTGGAACGATTGTTGTCAGTGGGTTCTAGATTTGTAAGCTTTTTTAGGAGGAGGGGGTGCTGCCTCGAACTTCCGGGCCAATCATAGATAGGACAACGAAATTCCATTTCTTTACGGTTTTTAGGCTCTTGAACATACTTTTGGAGTTCTCACTTCCTCCACCCTTCCCGTCCGCTTGCAGCGGGGCCCAGATTGGCCCATGTGTTAAGTTCGTGGGCGAGAGCACTCATCAAATTAAAATCTCGTATACTTGTACAAAGCACTTTTCGTAAGAAGCGCATTGCGTTTGTTTGGTTTCATGTTTCGCAAAGGGTTTAGGGGTGTCTGTGTTTTCGTGTTAGGAAGGCGGATGAAAGGGGATCTGAAACTTTATGACTCTGACATTAGTGTAGTAAACGAAGTCTGTTAGAACAAACCTAAAGTGTATGAAGGAGAAAAACTTATCAGTGCTCTCCGAAATTTTAGCATTTAGTTCCCAGACTTTAGCATTTAAAATGCCAGATTTTAGCATTTAATCTCATACTTTTGCATCTACTTCCCAGATTTTAGCATTTAATTCCCAGCTTTTAGCATTCAAGCTGCCAGAATTTTGTATTTTGTTCAAGGAAAATTTTGACACTTAGTGATCCTAAAATTTGGCAATTTTGAAACCCAAAATCTCGTCCGGTTCTGGCAGCGCTGTATCAAGCTAAAATCCTAGCACAATGGATCAAAACTTGTCAGTGGTGCGATTGGTCGATTTGATGACGCGCTTAGCAAGCACAGCTGAATCATCTAGTTAGCAAGCGAGACTGAGACGTAAGAGCCAAAGCAAATGGTTGGAAACAAGACCAAAGGTTTCGATGGGATCCTAAAAATTGAATACCTGGTCGGTCCTGACAGTTGGGTTCTGTAGATGTCCGGTGTTCGCAGACTGCATGAACATTTTTGATATTAAAATTTAGAAACAGATTAAGGCCTATGGCTAATCATCAGACAAAACCAAGTTCAGATATGGATTTGCCAGCAAATATAGTAGAGGTATAGGCGTATTCTCGCCGTTCCCCGTGGACTCGACTTGAAGAGTCCTCGCGTTTTTCTTTGTCCAGGGGACTCACCCCCGTATTCTCGCGAGTCCCCACGCACGGGGAATGCTCGATTATCTTAACCATCATCAGAAAGGACTCCCTTTCAGATTCGGAGGGGAATAATTTTTTGCTGGTGCTAGTGCAATGTAAAATTAATTAAAAACTGTCAAAACCAACAAAACAATAAATAAAGTGGATTCAGACTAATTTCGTCAACTGCGTATTTTTTTTTTTTTTAACAAAATTCGTTTTGAAAGCATTCCCTGTGTTCTCGCTGTTTTCTGTACGCGAGAGTCCCCGTGGAGTGACTCCCTGTATTCTTGCCCTTCCCTTCGTCCCCGAGGAGTCCTCGGGGTACGGCGAGATTACGCCTTATGTCGATGTGAACAGTTACTTTAATGGGAACAGTGCAGTTTTTAGAATGAAGATCTGCGTTTAATTAGGTAAATTGGCTAACTGGTAGTTAGCTTTAGACACAGCAGGTGCATGAAAATGTCCCACCAATGTCAACAAACGTACACATACATAAGTACACCTCTACTGTACTGTAACGCAAGATCCAAAGCAAATGTTTCAAACCATTCCCGAGGCATATTCTCGCCGTTCCCTCAGGACTCCACTTGAGGAGTCCTCGCGATTTTTTATGCTGCGATTATCATCACGATCATCAAAAAGGACTCCCTTCAGATTCGAAGGGGAATCGACTCTTGCTGGTTTTGGTGCAATGTACAATAAAAAAGTAAAAAAAAAATCAGACTAAACAAAACCAAAAAGTAAAGTGGATTCAGACTAATTCCATCAACTGCATTTTTTTTTCGGACAAAACCATTTTGGAAGCATTCCCCGTGTTCTCGCTCTTTCTGTATGCGGAGTCCGCATGGAGTGACTCCCTCTATTCTCGCCGTTCCCTTCGATTCCCCGAGGAGTCCTCGGGGAACGGCGAGAATAGGCCTATAGCTAACACGCTCCCCAATACTCTATATGACTAAGTCGAAAACACGCCAGTGATCCTGAGGAAGAAGGAGTAAGCTTGTCCGTAACGACTCAAAGTCAATGACTCATATCCTGTGTCAAACAATCACGGCGATCTTTGGGAGCACCCGTGACACCACTTCTGCCTTTCTTCCGCTAGGTACCCGGACTGGGAGAGGCCGGAGATTTTTCATCGGGAAGGAGAGACAACAGTATGACTATACTCTAGAAGAAGAAGAAGAAAAACAGATTTCAAAAAAATCCTCCCTGAATCTAAAGCAGCTGAACCAGATTATCTCTGATTACTCTCAAAATGACAGTTGAGAAGATCACAGCAAATGTTGCTTCTGTGCTGCTAGCCGATAAGGAAACGCAGAACCAGACTCTTGCTGTGCGGCCTGACTTGCCATCCAAATGCACTTGGCACTTGGGAGTGGATGCAAAGAGTTCTCCACATTCCAAACATGAGCTGTAAGTAGCCTGTTAGCATTCTTGGATTAGCCTAAGATAAACTTTGTTAGCTATTTGTTGTAGAATCACTTATAGCTGTGCAGCTGGTCCTCAGATGTTTAGTTGTACCCAGTCTAGTAGATTACAGGAGTGTTGCATGAAGCTGCCCTTACTATGGCACCGCCCACCCCCCAATTGGCCATGGTACATGATCCTGCCACCTTGGATCATGAAGCTGCCACCCCGAGAAAAATCATGCAAATTCCAAGAAAACAGCAAATTTTGTTATTTGCAAAAGGTCAAGGAACCTCTCTGACCAAACAGCTGGCCTCTAACTTCACCATGTAGCAACATACTATTTTTAGCAAAGTGGGCGACTTCATGATCACTTGGGTGCCTATATTCTTTCTTGTTCTCCAGCTTAGCTTTGAACAATTACAAGTAAACTATGGTACCAGCAGAAAGTGAAGGTTCTAAGCTTCCTTTCAGGATACTCCACTGAATTTTATCTCAACCTTTACTCTTTTTCCCTAAGTCATTTCCCAAAAATAGGAGTTTAGGGTGGCGGCTTCACGCAGCACTCCTGTAGCCCTGCACTAGCCCCATTTCAGGCACAGTGCTCAAACGTCTAGCACCATGCATGGGTGCTAGATGATCAAGCACTGTACCTTGGATTTCATGTATGGTGCATGGATTTTAGTATACAGTGCATTCTGAAAAAACACATTTTCTGTCATCACAACTGAGCATCGGCTCGGACAGGGCTGAAATTACTACTATGAATTAGAGAAATCAAAGACAATCTTTTATGTATTTTTCACAACAAAAACAAAAGGGCTCTAAATGGAGACTATTTTCCATGTATTTTCCCTATCTATTCCCCGAGAGCCAATATTCTGGTTGGCTGCTAGGTAGAAAAAGCTGAGGCACACAGGAGGCACAGGACACTTTGCATGCATAACCCTTGACTATGTAGAAAAGGAAATGAGGTTTTTCACATCTTTCATCAGACGAGCCCTTCTGTTTTTGTTGTGAAAAATATATAAAGGATTGTCTTTGATTTCTCTAATTCATGGTAGTAATTTCAGCCCTGTCCGAGCTGGTGCTCAGTTGTTATGACAGAAACTGTGTTTTTGATGTATGCACTGTATACTGAAATCCATGCACCATATATGAAATCCAAGGTACAGTGCTTGAATGTCTAGCACCCAGGCATGGTGCTAGACGTTTGAGCACCGTGCCTGAAAAGGGGCTAGTGTACTAGACTGGTTGTACCGTAGGCTTTATGCATAGAAGGGCTATGGGCAGGGGCTCCCCCCCCCCCCAAAGGCCTCTATATTCCCGTTGGCACATTGGGCTATCTTTATAGCCTACATAAGGAATGCAAAAGAACTAAAAATTTTGTGTGCTTTTGTCGGGCTTTGATTGAGTCTTGGCAGATTGGGATTGGGTTCTATTTATATATAAGAACCAGAGTTCTGCCAACTTCGTTGGGTGCATGTGGTAAGTTCAAGTATAGTCGGCATAACAGGTTCTATTTACACATAAGAAATCAATTTCTGTACAGTGTAGCTGGTTAAAATATTTAAGAAATCAAATGCATTATAGTTTTGTCAGGCGTCTGCATTGTGGTGAGCAGATCGGGTTCCTTTTTGTACGTCAGAAATCAAATTCTGCAAACTTTGTGGGGGCAGCCAGAAATCTCAAGTCTCGTTGGCATAACTGGTTATTTTTATACATAAGAAATCAGGTTCTGTACAGTCTAGTAAGGAATACACAGAAGAATTTTGTGGCTTCGGTATTCTCGTCAGCACATTGGGTTCCTTTACACATAAGAAATCAAAGTCTATAAACCTTATTGGGCAACATAAAGTTTAAGTTTCCTCAGCACATTGGCTTCCTTTTACAGGTAAGAAATAAAGTTCTTTACAGTCTTGTCGGCAAAACAGAGAAGGAATTAATTCTGAATGCTTTTGTTGGGCGTCTGTATTCTTGTTGGTACATCGTGTTCTTTTTACACGTAAGAAATCAAATTCTGCAAATGTTTATTGGGCCCAAATTTTTCCAGAAAAAAGACAGATTTGAAAATTTTTGCCTTCGCCGCTTAGCTCAAATTTTTCTGGGTACAGTCATTGGAAGCTTCACATTTTCGAAAGCTGAAACAAAAAGATGAATATGTGAATTTGAATATATGAATTTAAACTAAAGTACAATCTCAAATGAAAAAAAAAATCATGTGCTGCATTTTGTAGTATGGTATTCTGTATTTGGAAGAATGATGTTTCATTTAGTTGTTGTTTTGGAATTGAAATTCTTGGTGGTTTCAAACACGTCAATAAGCTATAGCCTGGATGGTAGGTACAGCTAAATTTTTCCAGAATAAGGGCACACCTAAAGGATTTCGCCTGCTCCGCTTAGTTTAACTTCTTTCACTATAGTCGTTGGAAGCTTCAATTTTTGGAAAAAGATGAAATGAAAAAGCAGACTATGTGAAATTTAATATACGAAATTACATCAGTTTTATTCTATTATGGTCCTGTTTCTTCTATTCTGGTGGGAAATGTACGCCGTAAAAGGGTATTTTGTCTGCAATTTTTGTAGTCCGTCTGCACAAACCGGACTCCCCCCCCCCCCGAAAGGTAAAATTCTAGTTACACCCCTGGCTATGGCTATAGTGACTATAACTATAGCCATAGCCAGGCTATGGTGAGATCACATGTGTTAACTTCTTCTAATTCATAATCTTTGTAAAGTCTTAGTTGTCCTGCTGATGTCTTGAACAATCTTTGATGCTCTTCTATAATCTTCTCTCTTATTTCTAGAGTTCATCTGGAAGCTAGGCTAATCTGGGCAGATCCTGTTTCTTAACCTAATGCTTATTTGAACGCCGCCTCACAACACTGATGGTTGCTGACAACATTTACAGCAGAATATTTGCCAAAAATCTTTAATTCATATTAGTTTTACCTCATGCAAGTATATGTTCAGATACATCATCTTTTAGGGTTTTAGTTGCTCAAAGATTGACACCTACTGGTCTGGGCTAGAATAGTTTTGTCAATAGGTAATGAATGTGCAGCAACTTTGTTGAAATTTTTCCTTTCACAGATAGGCTAGGTACCTACTGAGAACACAGTTCCGTTTTGTCAACAGGTAATGCATGTGCAGCAACTTTGTTGGAATTTCTCCTTTCACAAATAGGCTAGGTACCTACTGTTATTAGCACCGGAACACTCTACCCCAATTTCTTTACCTTGATGACAGTTCATTCAGACCAGCAAATAGAAGAAGGAGAATTTTTAAAGTCTGAAGAATGTACAGCTTGTTTCGGTTTACTTTAATGCCTTTTCCCTTTCTATTTGAATGTTTTATAAGCAAGAAACAAAAACAAGGATGGATAGCCAACATATGTGTTCACATAAGCATACCTCTACTGTACTGTTTTGAGTAACTGTTTTGTCTTCTACTTTTTGGGACCACCCCATCCATCGCAGAAGTCACTTCTGGACATGCTCAATCACAGGATTTTTTTCTGGATACTTTGGTGGAGCTTCCAGTATTTGTTTTCTTTGCCCCTGCTTTGTCAGTTTTTATGGCACTTGCCCTTCGGCCAAGTGCCATATAGCGATTGTAATTTCTGTCCGTCAGTCGGTCTGTCGGTCCCGGTTCTGCTAGTTCGGGCACTTCCGGATAAGCTAGGACGATGAAACTTGGCAGGCATATCAGGGACTGGACCAGATTAAATAAGAAATAGTTGCTTTCCTGATCCGACCATCTGGAGGGGAGTGGAGGGAGGGGGAATCCGGAAAAATTAGGAAAATTTAAATATTTTTAGCTTACGAACGGGTAATCGGATCTTAATGAAACTTGATATATGGAAGGACGTCATGTCTCAGACGCTCCATTTTAAATCCAGACCGGATCCGGTGACATTGGGGGGAGTTGAAGGGGGAAACCGGAAATCTTGGAAAACACTTAGAGTGAAGGGATCCGGATGAAACTTGGTGGAAAGAACAATCAGACCCGTACGGAAAATCTACACCTCGAATCTAGGTCAAAACGGCCTCGTACGTTTGAAACACAAACTAGGTCGTTTTCGCTGCCTATTCGCTCTTGTTTCCACCTCAAATCTGGGTCAAAACGACCTCGTACATTTGAAACACAAACTAGGCCGTTTTCGCTCTCGTTTTTCACCTCAAATTTGGGTCAAAACGACCTCGTACATTTGAAACAGAAACTACCTCGTTTTCTTTCTCGCCTCATTTGCTTTGGTCGCGGGTTTGGTAGCGAATCCAGCTCGACCTCGTACATTTGATACAAAAAGACCTTGTTTTCTCAGTAAGCATCACGAGATTCACGAGGTCGAAACCAAAGAATGTTGGGAATAATCGACCAGTGCAGCGCCATTTCAAGTAACAAAAATTCGTATCCATTGATCAGTGAATTCTTACAGAACTGTGCCAGAGATAAAGTATTAACGATGGTTCAAAATTATACTCAATATAGAAGACAAAACTAGTTTCGCGAAATGATCGATTTATGACAAGTAACTCTCGAAATTTGTTGGGTGATGCTTTTGCACCATCGAACAAGGTTCAAACTTGGAAGCTGCTTCTGAAATTTTTTGAACTTCCCAGTACAGCAATATTTTCAAATCTATAGACGGCAAGGCTTAAATTAAAGCATTTCCGTGGCTCTTACAATTAATAGTTTTTTTTTGCTGTCTCGAAATAAGCAATTAGGGAATAAGGTACCATATACTGGGTAGATTGGATTTGATAAGTATAGTGATACATAAAATCGGACTGGATTGCTCTTTGCTCCTAGGTTTCTGGCAAACGTAAAGCTCGAAAGTAGTTTCTCTCTCATGATAGATATTCCTTCAGCCCGAGCTGACTGCAATCATATTTGACGGTGCAAAACGGATAAGTCTGCTATATATTATTAGAGCTATAGTTCGGCCCTTCTAGGCAAGGGTCCTCTTCAGGCTCAAGCTGGAAAATGGACTTCCTGGGAAATGGAAAATTATGAAAAATGAGCTAGAAAATGACTGGTCAGTTTCCAGCTTGTGCGGCATAACCCTGAAGGGACGCCTGCCAAGAAGGAAATATAGCTCTAATAAAATGTAACTGATTTATCCGTTTTGCACAGTCAAATATTCTTTCTTATTGATCACCAAATGCAACTGCCTCTGCCTCTGCATCTCGTCAATTACCTTGCCAGTGGAACTAAAGTCGAAGTATAATAGGAAAAGTCTTTCACCATCCCCTGATGGCAACTTCGCAGCGAAACTATAAGGTCGCCCTCGCACTTCACCAAAAACGAGGTGGACATGAAATCTCCCTGATATTTCGCTACCATCTTCGCAGCGAAAACAAGGCCGAAGTTGAATACACCCTCGCCCTTCGCCAAATATGAGGCGGAGGTAGACTCGCCCTGTCTTTCGCCATCTTTTTCGCAGCGAAAACTAAGGTCGAAGGGAAATCCGCCTTCGACCTTTACTAAACACGATAGCGAACGCGAGATCTCCCTCTCCTTCGCCTTCATATTCGCAGCGAAAATGTGGGTCGAAGTATAATTCGCCATCAATATTCGTCCTCGCTATACTTCCGCCCGCATTTCGCCACCGAAAATACCGTTTCGTCCTCGATTCGAGGTGTAAAATGGCATTCGACGTGGAGATTTTCCGTACGGGGAAGTCCTAGATACGTGACGGATGTAACCGGAACAGATCCGCTCACTTTGGGGGAGTTGGGGGGGGGGGAGAAGTCCGAATTTCTAGTGATCCCGCGAGTTTGGTGCTTCCTGATGTGCTGGGACGCTGAAAATTGGCAGGCATGTCAGGGACCCGACCAGATTAAATAGGAAATAGTCATTTCCCCGATCCGACCATCTGGGAGGGGGAGTGGAGGGAGGGGGAAGCCAAAATTTGAGGTATTTTTATCTTGCGAACGAGTCATCGGATCTTGATGAAATTTTATATTTAGGATGACCTGGTGTCTCAGACGTCCCCCTATAAATCCGGACCGGACCCGATGACACTGGGGGGAGTGGAGGAGGGAACCGGAATTCTTGAGAAACGCTTAGAGTGGAGGGATCGGGATGAAACTTGGTGGGAAGAACAAGCACAAGTCCTAGATACGTCATTGATATAAGCGGACCAGATCCGGGCACTCTGGGGGAGTTGGGGGGGGGGGGGCCCGGATTTCTAGCGATCCCGCGAGTTCGGCATACTTCCTGATGTGCTAGGGCGATGAAACTTGGCAGGTATGTCAGGGACCCAAACAGGTTCACTTGAGAACAGCCGTTTCCCCGATCCGACCATAGTGGGGGGAGTGGATGGATGGGGAGTCCGGAATGTAGTGGCGTGTATAACTTTTGAACGGGTGATCGGATTTGAATGAAACTTGTATGTTGGAAAGAGCTATCGCCTCGGATGTTCAGTGTTAAGTCCGGGTCGGGTCGGGTTATACCTGTGGGGATGGGGGGGGGGACCGGAAAACTCAAGAAACGCTTAAAGCAGAGGGATTGGGACGGAATTTAATGGAGAGAACAAGCATTAGGCCTAGATCCGAATTTGACGGAGCCAGATGGTTTCGGGGCTCTGTGGGGGGGGGGGTAGAGGGGGTTTCCTGGAATACCGGTAGTCGGGGGTTAGAATAGTTCCAGAAGTACTGAGACAATGAAACTTTGCAGGCATATTAGCGACCCGACTTAATTGACTTATTTATTTAAACTAGGATACGACCAACTAGGGTCAAACAAATGGGTGATAATAATCGTTGGCCTCGACATGTAAAAGATGCGTTCGAACAAATGCGACCACGGTTGGGGGAATTGGGGGGGGGGGGGGACTTTTGACATGCACAAAAACCAAACGAATGGCCCGAATGAGATGCAAGTTCGACAGTGGGAGGGGGAGGGGTACTGGAAACTTGCAGATAGGCTATGCTCCAATTTCAGTGAAACTTGATGGACAGGAAGAGGGAATTAGGAGATATGACGTTTATGTTTTCAAGTCCTGTTCGGCCACAGTGGCGGGAATTGAAGGGAGATTGCCGGAAACTTTGAGGCTCGCATAGGAGTCAAACGAGTGCATCAGTTTAAATGAAACATAGAACTTAGAGAGAGCATATACCCTAGATGACATATTTTGGGCAAGGATCCGGATCCGACAACGTTGGTGGGGGGAGGGGGTACCAGAATTTTCCAAAAATGCTCAGATTCGACCGAAACTTGATAGGTGGTATAAAAGAAGATACTTTAGATGATCCATTTTTTTAGTCCGAACCAGATTCGGCCACGGTAGGGGAAGGTGGAGGTAGTACCGGAAATATTGTAGCACGTCTAGGGATCAAACTAGTGGATTTATTAGGCTGAAACTTGGAAGTTTGAACAGTCATGTGCATTTGATAATCGAGACGATGCCGGAACTGCTTAGAAGTGAGTGATACAAAATATCCTACTTCTATTTCCGAACCGCATTTTTGGATGGCGGGTGTATTTGTCACGTTCTCGTCTACTTTCTTGTACTGCCTACTCGTAACAAGTGCCATATGAGCTCGTAGCTCTTGTTTTTATTCTCTTCTGTGGCCTAGATCGAACCTCTGTCAGAAAAGGGGGCTGTGTAGCAGTTCAATTTGGCTTTGAATACTGAAGAGTCTACGCGGTTTTTAGGCTGAACAGGTTATAAGTGGAAGGTAAAATGAAATGTTTGTGCAAGTGTATTTTTTTTTCAGCACTTCCCAACCAAAGATCATGCCAAATATTTTGTGTAATATTGGAAACACTCCCATGGTCAGGCTCAATAACATTCCGAAGAGCTTTGGATTGAAGTGTGAAGTCTGTGAGTTTTAGGCTAAATTTATTTGTATATTTTCCCTCCATTTCAAGAGTGCAGTTGACAGCAAAAGTAACCAAGTGTCAAAGTACAGTTTACAGTTGACTGGAAAAGTAACCTTTGTCATAAGCACTTAATTATATTAGTTGGTAGGACTTGATATTCAGAAATCAGTCACTTATAACCTGCTTTTCTCTTTATTCTCCACAGACAATTCAAATATCTCAGTACATGAATTCAGGATTTCTGCTCTGTTTTCATGTTAAAGGACACCTGGAGAGCGTTCTTCTCCTGAGCAGTGACGTTTTCAAAGTAGGGATGTTCGCTTCTAGAGGTTTGCACATGCAGACTCCAAGACAAACAGTGCAATTCATTCAAATCTTGTACAGCGCTGTCCGGATCGTATTGGATTTTTTTTCTAGATATACGTTGGGCTTAACTGGTTAAAAAATATTCAAGAAGAAGGGTTGATTGGAGACATTTGTTCATTTATTCAAACAATGTTTACACGGATACGTCAGCTCTGATTTTTCATCAGCGATATTTCGGCCCTTCTTGGCAAGGGTCCTCGTCAGGCCTGACGAGGACCCTTGCCAAGAAGGGCCGAAATATCGCTGATGAAAAATCAGAGCTGACGTATCCGTGTAAACATTGTTTGAATAAATGTTTCAAAGTCAGCTTGGGCTCAAAGAATATTTATCTACGAAGTACGGACATTTGTTCATTTCTTTTTCTTTCTTTTTTTAAATAAGGTAAAATTACAATAAAAGATAAAAACATCTTTACTTAAAACGCAATCAGAAAATATTTGTCCTTATAGCGAAAATTTAACACTATCATAAACTTAACGCATAAGCTATCTTTATTTTTTTTTTTCCCGCGTAGCTTCTTTTTCATTTGTTCTTGCTTTGGATTGAACCAAAACAAGTGGCTACGTCTCCACCTCCAACTCAGTGACGTTACTACAAAATTTACATAGAAGTTTACCCTACTTTAACGTCACGTACACTTTCGTCTTAAACCTATTTTCTTTATAATTTATCAACTCTAAATTCAACTTCTCTTTTCAAAATTTTAATTTTTATATTAAATATTCTCCTCAAAACTCACTCTCTCATTCAAAAACCCTTCCTCCATAAAATCTAAACCTACAACCTAAATCTACCCTTTTTTAATTTTTCTAACAATATTAAGTTTATCTACCATATTTTACAACCATTAAATATCTTTTCTTCTTTACTATTAATCTGCTCATATTTTTAAAACTTGGCAAAAACCCAAAATATGTAAAAAAAAAATTTCACTTCGAATCAAGCAGTCAAATTTTATAGGTTCGATCAGGAATAAACAACCAACAAAAAACAAAAATTTTAAACTCACGCACTACCTGTTTCAAGATACTCTACCGTCCTTAGGGAATCTCTCTTACAGTGGCAAAAAGTTACTTCAATGAAAAAACAACAAAAAACCTTAAAACTTATTCCTTCACTCACCTACAAAAAAAACACCAAAAACCAAACTCCCGATTTAAAATCTCCTTCTTTTACAACAAAAGAAAACTAGCAAGGAGATTCTAAATATCACTTCAATTCCTTAAAAAATATCAGGTTAAAAGTTTGACTGCCCAAAACAACAAGACCAAAGGTTTCGATGGGATCCCAAAAATTCAATATCTGATCCAGACAACTGGGTCTTGTCTTAGCCAGATCCAGTCTTCGCCAGACTCCTTGAACATTTTTACAATTAAAATTCAAAAACAGATTAAGGCCAAATAGCTAATCACCTGAGAAAACCAGGTTCAGATTTGGATTCAGCATGTGTGTTTACCCCTATAAGTCATATCTGTTTTGACGAAAACTTCCTGCCCCTTCTGCCAATTTCCCGGTTCCGGCCGAACTCCAGAACTACTTGTCCGGCGAAAAAAGAAAGCTCAAAGACGAAATCAGGGTATCTTCTTTCCCCAGTAATGAACATCTAATCAACTTCAAATAGAAATTTAGCTTATAACAAATTTTCCGATTCCAGCCGGATTCCGGTCGAACTATATGTCCGGGTAAAATACGATTGTCACACAGGGACTCAGCATCTCTTCTGACCCCTAAATCGCTTATCTAATCAACTAGAAATAAAACTTTGACTTCCAACAGTTTTCCGGTTTTGGCTGGATTCCGGACGAACTACATGTCCGGGTAGAAACTTGTTTTCACATAAGTGTTCAGCATGTCTTCTTGCCCTAAATCGAACATCTAATCAACTCCAAATAAAACTTTTAATTTTGACAAACTTTCCGGTTTGGGCCGGATTCCGGTCGAAATATTTGTCCGTCGAGAAAATAGTTTTCACCATCGTCTTCAGCATGTCTCCCTACCTCTAAATTGAACATTTAATCAACTTCAAATAAAACTTTTACTTTCAACAAACTTTCCGGTTTGGGCCGGATTCCGGGCGAAATACTTGTCCATCGAGAAAATAGTTTTCACCATTATCTTCAGCATGTCTTCCTACCCCTAAATCGAACATCTAATCAATTTCAAATAAAACTTTTACTTTCAACAAACTTTCCGGTTTGGGCCGGATTCCGGGCGAAATACTTGTCCGTCGAGAAAATAATTTTCACCATCGTCTTCAGCATGTCTTCTTACCCCTAAATCGAACATCTAATCAACTTCAAATAAAACTTTTTCTTTCAACAAACTTTCCGGTTTTGGCCGGATTCCGGGCGAACTACTTGTCCGATGACAAAATGGTTTTCACCATCGTGTTCAGCATGTCTTCTTACCCTATAATCGACTATCACATTAGCTGTTTCAAAACATTTTGTTTGTCCCTTAATTTGAATCCCCTCCCCCACCCCTAAATGTAGAGCTACAAAGCCCATCTACGAACTTGACTGGTCCGACGACCCAACGAACCCTCACACCAAGTTTCATCAAAATATCTCATTCCCTTCGAGAGTTATCGTGCTTACAGACGGACGGACGGACGGACGGACGGACAGACGGACGGACGGACGGACGGACGGACAGCGGACGGACGGACAGACGGACGGACAGACGGACGGACAACTTTTGCGATGTCATAGGTATCCCTCCATTTACGTTTTGGGATCCCAAAAACAACAAAACCAACCAAAAATTTGAATTTTTATTATATAATTTTTAAAAAATACAGGTTGCCCACACTTCAATCATAAGATTTTTAACGCATCATTCAACCATCCCACATCCACGGATCTATTCCATAACTCTCTCTGCGAATTTATTTCAACCATACTGTTTATCCAACTGTAGAACCTCGGGAAATTTATACTTTTACCTTTCTTCCTGATTTTCCACACGTGGACACAGACTGTAGTCATCAAGAAGACCATAGCCTGTTCTTTCCCTTTTGCAGCACCGATTTCAAAACACAATTTCAGAGCCATTTTCTTTTCTTCTAAACTTTCAATTTTTACACCCTCCCTCTTAAAAATTTTCGAAAATATTTTTAAAAATTTCACCATTAAACTGGCACTCCAGGAACTCATGCTTCATACCGTCAACGTCTTAAAGTTGTTTGGTACTGAAATAAGGACGGATGCAAAATGGAGCATAAATCATAGCTTGGAAACAATATTTCGTATTCGGATTGGGTTTTCTGCAGGCAATGTTAACGGAAGTCGTAAAGATAGGGATGATACTTGGTACTCTTCATTCAGGTATCCTTTAACATTTCTTGGTTGATTGCTTGTTGCATTTGAAAAGGTTGAATGAATCGTTGTTCGTATTACCTGGTCAAAAGACAAAGATATCAAGTAGTCTAAGTGAAAAAAAGAAACAAAAAACAACGAAAATAATGTGTACGAAATGAAAAGATCAGACAATGATATTCCTCAATGGAGTGAAAGATGATTCTCATCTAAATTGACCAGGGGCGTCACGACGGGGGGGGGGGGGGGGGTGCCCCCTTCCAATGTGTCGGTCGTTCTAAAAAAAATAACCGAGTCGGTGCTTCGATTTTTCTTCAGGTCAGTTGATTTTTTTCATCAAAACAATCGGTTTTTCTGAAAGTCAGTCGATTTTTTTTCAAATTTTTTTTTTTTTTTTCTTGAAAACAGTAGTTTTTCAACAGTCGGTAAAAATTACCAGCCAGTCGGTAAATGCCTTGCCCTCCCTCCCTAACATTTTCGCTAGTAACGCCTCTGATACTGACTAATCTTTTCGTCCCGTGGACTGTCACTCAGTCTAGTTTGATAAACAGTCATCTCTCTGTCTTTCAGTGGCGAAGTGCGAATTCTTCAATGCTGGAGGGAGTGTGAAGGACCGTATTGCTATCAGGATGATCGAGGACGCCGAAGCAGAGGGTAAAATCAAGAAAGGAGACGTCCTTATTGAGCCAACCTCGGGGAACACAGGTTAGTATCGTCTCTGTTTTCCAGGTGCTGTTGCAAATTTGTTGGGTCTGGTTGGAAATTCGGCCTCACAGGTAGGCAAGCCTCAATCCTTGAGGTGAATAGCATGAGTGTCATTCAAGGGTAGCCCTGCCAAAACTTGCCTGCCCCTTGCCCCATAGACTGGATACGAAATTAAAGATAAAGTTTGTTAAAGATAACCGACGTAGAGACTATTTAGGCTCGGAACCCACGGTCGTCTTTTATCGCCAGTCCAACGTTCAGTGAGGCGACTTTAAGGCCCATTCACAACGGGTTTTAGCCAATACTCAGTACCAGGTAGTTTTGAAAATCGCTTCCGATACCGAAGCTTTGCTATGTTTCTGCCGTTCGCAATGGATACAGATGCCAGTTTCGGGTACCAGCTAGCCTCGGACCCGAGTTGAAATCAGTTGAACTTTTGAGGGTACTAGCCAATCAGACTATTTTGAGAAATATTGATAATATTCTGATTGGCTAGTTTCGAATCAAGCCCAATAGCTAAAATCACACCCACTCCTTGCTGTCTTGAAAACCGAAAGTGAGGTCATTGTCACTCGGTCTGACGTGGTTCAGCATTAGCCAATCGGAATATTATTCAGTATTTCCCTAAGTAATCTGATTGGCTAGTACCCTCAAAAGTTGAAGTGATTTCAACTTGGGTCACAGACTAGCTTGTACCCAATACTGGCACCAATATCAATACGAACGGCAGATTCCCAGCTAATTCTCGGCCTCAGAGTGATTTCCGGAACTGGCTGGTACCGAGTATTACTAAAACCCGTTGTGAATGGGCCTTTAGGCAATTTTTACATACTTGTTTTTCGTTTATCTTCCAGCGAACATTCCTGAATCTCTATATGACACGCCGGTGAAACACCAGTGAACCTAGGGAAGAACAAGAAATATCACCCAGACGAACCCTCGAAATTGATTCAGATCCTAGCACGGATTTTGTCCAAGGACCCGTCGTAGTATTACTCATTAGCCGTACGTCCGTTCTCATTCCCGAGACTGCGAACTTCCTTGAGAACTCACCGCAACCGCGCTAGACTGAATCTTACATTCACCTTGTTTGTTGCTTTTCCACGCGGATCACTTCGGATAAGGTCACTGGTTAGGAATACCAGTTAGACCTACGTATGTTTCTCTGTGTTTCTTGTCGAAAACCAAGGGGCCCTTCTTGGCAAAGTTTAAGAAGGGACGAAATATTCGTGAAGAATAAACTTGACAAGAAGAAAAGAAGAATTGTACAGGCCAAGAAAAAAAAACAATAACATCAGTCGCGTTTTTACAGATACCTCTTGCCATGGTAACTGGATCTGCAATTAGTCGTGTTTGCAGTTACCATGGTATCTGTTACTGCGGTTGCTCTTCAAAAATGGCAATCGCCGTATATGCGCTTTTAGAAATCATCAAAAAAGAAATACTGATATCCACTCAGATCTAGATGACATAATTTCTTTACCACCAATTTGACAAAAAACTAGACTCTTGTAGATTCAGCCCAAGCTGACTGCGAATCATGTTTGACGGTGCAAAACGGATAATCGTGGCAAGTGAAAGAATAGTGAGATATCGTTAGCGGTCTTAGAATGTTAACATATGAAATCTGGGCCTCTGGGCTTGAGAATTAATAAATGCAGCTACGGAAGTGGCTTGCATTGGCGTTATAGACACGCCGGGTCCTTTAAAAAAATTAAGAAGTCACATTTCGTACTTTTTGTGGCTACTCCTCCATCCCTAAGTGACGTTGATTTCAATATGGTGTTATACACCTTTAATTATTCACGTCACGTATATTCAGAAAATAAACGAATATTTAATTTAATATTCTTTCCCAGTAATAATTGGAACATAGTTATCTCATTTTCGTTTTATAAAATATTTTTTTTCCTATAAATTTTCTTCGAGCAAGAACATCTAAACCTTTAAATTTTATAAATTTAAAATCATTTCTGTCAATTTTCTCAAAATCTCACAAAAATTTTAATAAAACAAATCATCTTTTTAACTTTAATTGTTAGTAGGTTGAGCGTTGAGTACATTGAAGTAACCCTTTCAGGCATCGGTATCGCTCTCGCGGCAGCTGTTAAGGGGTACCGTTGCATAATCGTTTTACCTGAGAAAATGTCCGTCGAAAAAGTGGATACCCTCAGAGCTCTGGGCGCTGAAATCGTCCGAACTCCAACAGCTGCCTCTTTTGACTCGCCGGAATCGCACATCGCCGTCGCCCAGCGGCTACAGAGAGAGCTACCCAACGCCCATATCCTGGATCAGTACAGAAATCCAGGAAATCCCCTTGCCCATTATGATATGACGGCGGAGGAAATCATTCAGCAGTGTAACGGGAAGGTGAGAGCGAAAACCTTAATTAACCTAAGACCAACTACAGCTTGAAAATCCGAGGCTGACTATCGCAGTAAAAAAGATCTTGCAGTATTTGCTACTGTATTTCATCTTGTCTTTATTGGGATGAGATTATCCCTAATTCGGATTAATTTTATCCTAATAGAGATAAGATTAATCCCAGTAACAAATACTGCATCCTTATTCGGAGAAACTTTTTACGGTGTTTCGCGGTATCAGCTTTGAACTATTTTTGTCGTACGAAGTATACCCTTCAAATTCCATCGGGAAGCTTCTTTATCGATGTTATTTTTTGTCTATATTTTTTGTCATGAACTCGTGAATTTCAGAAAAGAAATTCTTCGTCGATGGGGTTTGTTGCAACCTTCGGCGCTCAGATGAACGGGCTACCCTCCAAGGGGCTTGTGAGCATCATTTTGCCAACCACTGCGTAACTCGTCAACAGGATCAGTTAAAATCTTGAGGATTCAAATTAAATCGCTGGCATTAGTTTGCATTTATCTGTGCGATTGTCTGCGGTCCTTGAGTCCTAAGACTTCTGAATTTGATTCAGAATTACTTCAGGGTATTTTGTCGCTTTTCTCTGTGTAATTCTTTACGTTGCAAGAATCACTGCAGCCGCAAAGTTTCGGGATAAATCGAGAGTCTTCATCGATGTCCCATGGGCCAGTCATATCTCAGGTCGACGAAGTTTTCCAAGTGGCCAGCGATAAAAATATAATGATTTTAAAAAATGTGTGTATAATTACAGGTGGATATGATTGTTGCTAGCGCCGGTACCGGTGGGACCGTCTCCGGCATTGGCCGGAAAATCAAGGAGAAAATCCCTGATTGCAAAATTGTTGGTGTCGATCCTGAGGGTTCAATTCTCGCCCAGCCAGAAGCTTTGAACCAAACCGACTCCAGTGGATTTTACGAAGTGGAGGGCATTGGCTATGATTTTATTCCCACCGTTTTGGGTAAGCTGGTTTCTTAGCCGACTTTGGGTTGTTAGAGATCCAACGGGACGGATAACCACTGTTGAAGCTACACCAGTCTGCGACAATCCTGACTTTTTATAGGCTAAGCCAGCCGTTGGCCTTTGGGTGTGTCCATATCAAATTAAATCATTGATTTTCATCACGAGGCCCATCCATGCCATGTGGCCCTGGTTTGTAAGGAGGCACCGACATTGGAGTCTTAAACTTCTAAATTCGGTTCAACTTTTACTTCTGGTTTATTTGTCCCCTTGTATAACATTCAATCAATCAATCAATCATCGTATTTATTCCCGAATATCTGTTTCACAACATGATAACATAGGAATGTCAACTTAGACAAAATGTAAGTGATATAATACAATTCATTTTAAAACTTGTACGACTTCATAACTTGTAACAAAATTAAACGCCGCCTATACAAAATTCCAAAAACTTTTAGCGTGAGCCATCGTCTCCCGTAGGTGTTGTACACTGAATGAGTTAGTGAGGCGATCCAAAGCATCCCTCCATCATCAAGGGAGTCGCGTATGGGCGGGGGTGGACGCCCCCCTCCCCCAGTGTTGTCGGCTAAAAAAATAACCGACTCGGCGAGAAGATTTTTTCTTGGGAAAGTCGATTTTTTTTCAAAACGTTCGTTTTTTTTATGATAGTAAATTTTTTTTTATAAAAACAGTCGGTTTTTGGGATCCCAAAACGTAAGTGGAGGGATACCTATGACATCGCAAAAGTTGTCCGTCTGTCCGTCCGTCCGTCCGTCTGTAAGCACGATAACTCTCGAAGGGAATGAGATATTTTGATGAAACTTGGTGTGAGGGTTCGTTGGGTCGTCGGACCAGTCAAGTTCGTAGATGGGCTTTGTAGCTCTACATTTAGGGGTGTGGGAGGGGATTCAAATTAAGGGACAAACAAAATGTTTTGAAACAGCTAATGTTATAGTCGATTATTGGGTAAGAAGACATGCTTTGTCATCGGACAAGTAGTTCGCCCGGAATCCGGCCAAAACCGGAAAGTTTGTTGAAAGTAAAAGTTTTATTTGAAGTTGATTAGATGTTCGATTTAGGGGTAGGAAGACATGCTGAAGACGATGGTGAAAATTATTTTCTTGACTGAAAAGTATTTCGCCCGGAATCCGGCCCAAACCGGAAAGTTTGTTGAAAGTAAAAGTTTTATTTGAAATTGATTAGATGTTCGATTTAGGGGTAGGAAGACATGCTGAAGACGATGGTGAAAACTATTTTCTCGACGGACAAATATTTCGCGCGGAATCCGGCCCAAACCGGAAGGTTTGTTGAAAGTAAAAGTTTTATTTGAAGTTGATTAAATGTTCGATTTAGAGGTAGGAAGACATGCTGAAGACGATGGTGAAAACTATTTTCTCGATGGACAACTATTTCAACCGGAATCCGGCCCAAACCGGAAAGTTTGTCAAAATTAAAAGTTTTATTTGGAGTTGATTAGATGTTCGATTTAGGGCAAGAAGACATGCTGAATACTTATGTCAAAACAAGTTTCTACCCGGACATTTAGTTCGTCCGGAATCCGGCCAAAACCGGAAAACTATTGGAAGTCAAAGTTTTATTTCTAGTTGATTAGATAAGCGATAGCCCTGTAAGACAATCATATTTTACCCGGACATATAGTTCGACCGGAATCCGGCTGGAATCGGAAAATTTGTTATAAGCTAAATTTCTATTTGAAGTTGATTAGATGTTCATTACTGGGGAAAGAAGATACCCTGATTTCGTGTTTGAGCTTTCTTTTTTCGCCGGACGAGTAGTTCTGGAGTTCGGCCGGAACCGGGAAATTGGCAGAAGTGGCAGGAAGTTTTCGTCAAAACAGATATGACTTATAGGGGTAAACACACATGCTGAATACAAATCTGAACTTGGTTTTCTCAGGTGATTAGCTATTTGGCCTTAATCTGTTTCTGAATTTTAATTGTAAAAATTTTCAAGGAGTCTGGCGAAGACTGGGTCTGGCTAAGACAAGACCCAGTTGTCTGGATCAGATATTGAATTTTTGGGATCCCATCGAAACCTTTGGTCTTGTTCTTAAAATCAGTCGATTTTTTGTCAAAACAGTGTTTTTTCTTAAAAACGACCGAGCCGGTAAAAACGACCAGCCAGTCGGTAAATACCTTACCCCCCCCCCCCCCCCAAAAAAAAAAAAACATTTTGGCTAGTAACGCCTCTGTCCATCAGAGTTTTCAGGTCAGAGAATTTTCTTGCCAGGATTGCCGCTGATCCCCTTTTTCAGCTGAAGAAGGCGCTCCTCACGGACGTGTGTCCGTAGCGCGTTTCAGTGTTGTTAACTATTGCTGTGTTTTTGTTTCGTTGCGTAGTATATGGCCTTTGGCTGAGATAAAGCTATTATATATTTTATATACTCCAGATGATGGGTACCCAAACCCAGTCTAACAAAAATTGGTGATTTGTTTGAAGTTTGGAAATCAACCAATCAGAATTATTTGACAGTGTAGTAGGTTTGGGTTAGGGAGCGGGGCCATAATTTTGTACAGGGGCCATTCAACGTAGTCCGAACCGAACATTTGACGTGATTTAGGATGCCATAAATAATTGGCGCGGTCCAGCCCTATACGAGCGGCTGTCAAAAGGCGCCGATTTTAATCGATCTTCTCTTCACACATGTTGGGTACCGATAGTAGCTTTTAGTTAGGACACATCCAACACCCCTTGGGAATAATCAGATGATAACAAGAAAAAGATTTTCAAGGACCAGCTACCGATAAACCGCGAGGATTTCCATTCTTTGTTGGGAAGACTGAGCAGTATTTCAGACGCGTTCTCTATTTCCAGATCATACAGTTGTCGACATGTGGGTGAAATCCAACGATAAAGACTCTCTTACGATCGCAAGGAGGCTTATCCGAGAAGAGGGACTTCTCTGCGGTGAGTTGTGTTTCCTTCCCTCACCGCCAACCACCTCATACCAACCCAAGAACACATAAGTCTCCCTGGAGAACATAACAGTCATATTGACGCCGATAGCGTAAAAAAGGGAAAGTGTTGTCCTTTTTCTGTCCCGACCTCTTGTCGGGTTTTAGACTAATTCCCTTCTTCTTCAGTTAAAATATAGTTAATAATTATGTATTAATAAAATAGTAATAGTTAAAACAAGCTTTTTTTTTTTTTTAACTTAATTAGCACTGCTGGCTCCGTTTCTTTAGGGTCGACTAGTTGGCGATGCTAGTGATTTCAACCTTTTAAATGTTTATTGAAGGGATTACCTGTCTGATTTCCATACATTGGCATACAGACAGATGCCGTATTTCAGATCGTTTCCTTTGCATTAAGTCTGGCAATTTTTCTGCTCTATGAAAGCAAACTACATATTACCCGCAATCTCGACTGCCGTCGCCCACAAGCAGTGTCACTGATTGGTTTGTACAGCTCGCACCTCGGATTGAGCTAATCAAAAACGGGGGGGGGGGGGGGCTTTACCTCAACCCCTAATTGGATTTGGCTTTAGAGTAAAAGCACGAAAGCAACTGTAAAAGAAAATCCGAACTTTGAACAAAATATCTCAACCGCTTCTAGAGTTATCTTGTTATCTTGCTAACTGACAGACTGACGAACGGATAGACAGAGGCGGGCTGTTGATAACAGCGATTACTGAGAAGGAAAATAATGAATAGTGACCGATTTCAGTTCTGGTTTAAATTTCCTTGCTTGCCGGCGGTTTTCGTGCACCTACGACAAAAAGTGGATGGCGCCTCTACGCGCTGAGCTATGGGTGGCTTTTGGTCTTATAAGAACAGAGCAAAATGTACTCCCATGAATGGAGCCCATCGGCTATCGAAAAGCTGGTCCTTAAGCGCAATACGTTAGAGTGGACGAATGTGACTCTGGGCGGGAAAGGAGACCTTTAAACCTAGGTAAAGTTCAAATACGACTTATTGTATCCTTGAACTAAATGGTTTGTTTCCCTATAGGTGGCAGCTGCGGTGCTGCCATGTCTTGCGCTCTGAAGGCAGCCCAGTCCTTGGGCGAAGGTCAACGCTGTGTCGTTGTCCTGCCCGACGGAGTTCGTAACTACATGACGAAGTTCCTGAGTGAACAGTGGATGATGGACAGAGATCTATTGGACACTTCAGGCGATGCTAGTCAGTCCCACTGGTGGTCGAACTACCCCGTTTCGCACTTAAAAGTAAGTTTAAGCCTCATTCACTCATAGTCTCAGAAGCTCGGTTCTGAGTTTTATTCAGGTTTTGTGAAAGACTGTGCGCCAGGCGCGCGGCGAAATCGCGTGGTGACAATCGTATATCATAGCATTTCGATCGTATCACACGGAGACAGACAACAATTCAGTTCTACTTTAAGGAGGTATGCATATTTGACGGAGCAAAGCGGATAAGTCAGCTACATTTTATTAGAGCTATATTTCGGCTTGAACTTCCTTTCATTTTCCAGCTTGAGCGGCTTGAGCCTGAAGAGGAACCTTGCCAAGAAGGGCCGAAATATAGCTCTAATAAAATATAGCTGACTTATCCGTTTTGCTCCGTCAAATATGATTCGCAGTCAGCTTGGGCTGAAGGAATATTTATCACCAAAGGAGGTATGCACTTCAGTTAAAGCATAACTCTTACTAGAAAGGATCTTTTCACGATGAAATGGCTTAAAAATATCGGCTTTTATGGCACTTGCCCTTCGGCCATAGCGATTGCAATCTCTGTCTGTTCGTTGGTCTGTCGGTCGGTCCGGATTTTGCTAGTTCGGGCACTTCCACATAAGCTAGGACAATGAAACTTGGCAGGCGTATCAGGGACACGGCGAGATTAAGTTGGAAATAGCTACTTCTTCGATACGACCATCTGGGGGGAGGGGGGGGGGGAAGGAAGGGTGAATCCGGAAAACTGAGCTATGTATAACTTTCGAACGGGTGATTCGATCTTAATGAAACTTGATACTGGGAAGAGATCTCGTGTCTCGGACAACCCACATCAAATTCGAACCAGATCCAGTGACTTTGGAGGGAGTTGCAGGGGGAACCGGAAATCTGGGGAAATGCTTAGAGTGGAGGAACGGGATGAAACTTGCTGGGAACAACAAGCTCAAGTCCTAGATACATCGTTGACTTACCCAGACCGGATTCGGGTACTTTGGAGAGGGGGGGGGGGGTCCGGAATTCGGTGATCCGCTAGTTCGGTACTAGGACGAAGAAACTGGGTAGGCAATTCAGAGACCCGGATAGACTGACTTGAGAATAGTCGTTTCCCGGATCCGATCGTCTTGGGGGGATAGGGAATCTGGAACCTATTGACATGCATAACGTGTGAACGGTTGTCCGGATTCGAATGGAATTTGGTTGGCTGGAACCACCTAATCGGGACTCTTTTGGTGGCGTTGGAGGGGTTTCCGGAAATCCGGTCATCACGAGTTAAGACACTTCCAGATATGCCAAGCACGATGAAACTTTGCAGGCATATTAGTGACCCGATCAAACAGACTTAGGAACCCGACACAATGCCCTCGAAAATCTTCCGCACCTGGATCCGACGATTCTCGACCAGGGGAACTCGGAAATTACTGACTTACACTGATTGCGAACGGTTGGTCTGATTCAGTCAAACTTTATGGGTGATAAGGACTGATGACGTGGATATGCAAAACATGTGTCCGAACCGCACGTAGCTATGGTTCGGGGAGTAGGGGGTGGGGGGGGGGGGGTCTCACGTGCACGAAAACCAAACGAATGGGCCGAATGGGATGCAAGTTGGATAGTACCGAGTTTATGCGGCCTCGATTTATTATTTGGCGTATTTTATTGACGGGAAGAGGAGATGTCAGAGATGTGAAATGTGTGTGTCCGAGTCATATTCGGCCACCGTGCGGGGGGTGGAGTGGGAGTCCCGGAAATTGTGTGGGCTCGCATAGGGATCAAACGAGTGAAGCGATTTGAATCAAACTTGGAAAGTAGATAGATCAAATGACCTAGTAGACATACTTTAGGGTCCGGACTTGATCCGAGCACGGTGTGGGGGGGGGGGGGGGTCCTGAATTTCCCGAAAAAAGCTCAGATTCGAGTGAAACTTGATAGGCGCTAACATAAGATGTTTTAGATGATCGATTTATGTGTCCGAACCAGATCCGGCTGCGGTAGGGGTAGTTGGAGGGGTACTGGAAATAGTGTGGTACGTCTGCGGATCAAACGAGTGGAACCAAACTTGGAAGGTACAAAAGTAATTTGCCCTAGATGATCCGAGGCGATGCCAGAACTGATCAGATTAGAGTAAAACTAGATGTCCTATTTCTAGGTCTGAACCTAGGGGGGATGAATGGGGTGTTTTGTGACATTCTCATCTACTTTCTTGCACCAACTACTCGTAACAAGTGACATATGACCTCGTAGCTTTTGTTGGAAAATACTTTTATTTACCACGTCAAATTAGCCATTTTCTTGTTGGCGCTTGTCGACTCGATCCAGCCTTCCTCATGCTCTCTCTGACGCGGTGGTTGGACGCAAAATATTTGAAAACTGAAATCGCCGTTATTAAAAAGTGGGGAAACAATGTAAATCAAAATTGAAGAAAATCTAAAAACAATACTTTGAAGCTTCTCATGTCCTTAAGTATTGAAGATTCGTCAGCGGACCTTGACGCTTTCGGCGAAGGTTGTGTTGCGCGACAGGCCAAAAAAGCGTTAAAAAGTCATAGGTACAAAACGAAACAATGGCGAAAGGCGGGGATTTCAGGAGCTTATAGTTACGTACGGGAGCTAGGGATAACGTGAAAGGCAGAATAAATAAGAGGGGTCCTCAAAGCTTTAATGGAATAACCTTGATTGGAACTGTAAGGGTTGTGTTTTTGGTTCTTCAAGGGTAATTTACGTAAAATTTAAAGAGTTTCGCCCTTGAAATAAACTTACTTTCAGGTGACAACCCTTCAGTTGAGCTTAAAATGTTTCAGTTGTCCAAGGGTTCAAGTAAATGAGCATTCTCGCAGACATTTAGACTGTATAGTTTATCCTTTTTCTAGTTGCAAGCACCTCTGACTGTTTTGCCGTCGATTACCTGCCAGGAAGCGATAGATATCATGAAAAAGGAAGGCTTTGACCAGCTTCCAGTTGTCGAAAATGATGGGTAAGTTGACCGTGATCCTTATCGCTTGGGCAAACCGTTTTTTCTTTCCTGGCCCATCTGTGAGGCTGTACTGAAAAATCTCCTGTGCACCTTTGGAAGAAGAGATCGGCGCGAATGATTTTTATCGGACTTGTAACTTTGTATATCACTTGGAAACTATTGTTTCTGGGATTCGATCATCCATATTGGGGTGGATGGAATCCCAGATCTTGCGACACGCAGAACTTCCGAAAAAGAATTTAATTTGCAAGCTTGGTAGGTGAGAAAATCTCATGTCCTTGATCTTTTGATTTACTGGTGTGGACTGGATCCGGCCACTGCGGTGGAAGTTGGAACGTCTCGTTAAATCTTGTTCGAATGGCCATCGGGATGAAACTTAGGAAACTTAATAGCACAGTGTGCTCGACCTATCGATCCGGACCAAGTCCCCACTATTTTCGGGGGGCTGTGGAGGCCAAGGAACCACATTCTTGTGGAAAATTTCGGGTGGAGCGATCGGGACGGAATTACGCCGCCATGAATATCAAAGCACGAGACCTACCATGCATAGATCCTCCCATATCCAAGTGCCACATGAGCTGACAGCTAATTTTTCATTCCAGGAATGTTCTTGGCATGGTAACCCTCGGCGCTCTATTGACTCGGTTAATGAATAAGAAAGCAGAAGCGAAGACTCCAGTGAAGGACGTCGTGTATTCCCAGTTTAAGAAAATCTCTCTTGAAACTCCTCTCGGAAAAGTCTCCAGGATCTTGGACAAGGATCACTTCGCCCTTGTGGTTCACACCCAGAGATCATGTAAGTAGATCTTCAACGCTTGAGGATTAAAGTATGAACTCGTCACTTCGTGGGTTTGTTGTGATCATATGTAAGCAAAATCCTTGAGATAAGAACGGTCATGGGTCCTTGTAAATCACGAGAATGTATTGTTCGTAAAATCTATTTTATTTAGGCATTTGACCGTGATGATGCACACTTTAAGGGCGCTAGAAGTTCATCTGTAATGAACACTCCTGAAGCACAAATGATGATAAGCTCATTGGAATCAAGAAAATGTATATTTTGCTCAAAATTATTGTTTGTATTTTAAGAAACTCAGTTGTAAGCAAAACCCGTGAGGCAAAAATGATCACGGGCCCTTAGGGATCATGAATATATATCGTTTGGTTAACGTATTTGTTTACTTTTCGGTTAAGAAACGCACTTTAAGGGTGCTAAAAATTAGTTTAACACCTTTGAGTTAAATGTAAACTTTGCTTAAAAGCATTTACTGTACTTCGTGCTTAGGATTAGTACTTTAAGGTTAGGATTAGTACTTTCAAGGTTAGGATTAGTACTTTAAGGAATGGTTGGATCTGAGAAGTGACAATTTCTGATCCAATCTTGTCAAGTTTATAATTTTCAAGCCAAGTTTCATCATCCTAGAACATCAGGAATTACCTTAGTTCGCGATCACCGAAATTCCGGACCCCCCACCCACCAACTCTCCTCACAGTGCCCGAACCCGGTCCGATTTTGTCATTGATGTATATAGTTCTTGTCCTTGTTCTTCCCACCAAGTTTCATCCCAATTGCTCCACTCTAAGCTTGTCACAAGACCCCCCCCCCCCACACATTCATCGGATCCGGTCCGGACTTAAAACGGGACATCCGAGACATGAGGTGTTCCCAAATATCATGTTTCGTTAAGATCCGACCACTCGTTCGAAAGTTATACATACATCAAGATTCCATATTTCTCCTCCCTCCAGTCCCCCACGATGGTTGGGTCGGAGAACTGATTATTTCTAAACAATCCCGCCAAGTCTCTAATGTTCAAGCCAAGTTTCATCGTCCTAGCACATCTGGAAACACCTTAGATCGCGATAGCCCGATTTCCGGACCCCCCCCCCCCCCTCTAACTCCCCCACAGTGCCCAAATCCCATCCAGTTCTATCACTGAGTATCTAGTTCTTGTGCTTCCTTCCCACCAAGTTTCATCCCAATCGCTCTACTCTAAGCGTGCCACAAGATTTCCGGTCCCCCCCCCCCCCCATATTCATCGGATCCGGCTTTAAATGGGTCATTCGAGGCACGAGCTCTTTCCAAATATCAAGTTTCGTTAAGATCCGATCATCCGTTCCGATGTTATACATTCCTTTTGGTCGGATCCCTGACTTGCCTGTCAAGTTTCATAGTCCTAGCCCACCTGGAAGTAACTTAACTCCGAATCATCGGAAATCCGGAAACCCCCTCCAGCTCCCCCACAGTGCACGAATCCGGTCCGCTTCTGTCAATGATGTACCTAGGGCTTGCTTGTTCCTCCCACCAAGTTTCATCCCGATCGCTCCAGTCTAAGCGTGTCACATGATTTCCGGTCCACCCCCTTCTACTCCCCCCCCCCCCCACATTCATCGTGTTCGGTCCGCACTTGAAATAGGACATATGAGACACGAGGCCTCTCCAAATATTATTATTATTATTATTCTTTTATTGCCCTCAAAAGTTGATGAGTACAAAAATTGAAATAAGACCATAATAAACAACTACAGACAATATATGCGTCTAAATATACACGACGATAAATAAGAATACTGGAAACTTTAAAACACTATAAATCAATCATCATAGCGAACAACTATAAATGAGCCTTATCGGTAAAAAAAAAGGGAAAAGGTTGTGGGTTGGGAGAATATTCTCCGCCTTACTGTACAAATTCTGAACTTTCTTTTTAACAATTACTAATGGGTCTTTTACTTTAAATTTTGAAACAATCTCAGTATTACTAAACGAAATAGGGAACCCAAGAAGAAATTTACAATACTTAAAATAAGAAACCCGAATAGCTGAGAGATCACTCAGTCTGAGATCGCGGAAAAGGAGGGAAGGAAAAAGGACATGAGGGAGAGCCACTGCGTTAAACAGAGATCCAAGTATATCACGCCGGTAAACACCGCGAAATCTTATCATCAATCCGAAAGCTTTTCTAATCTTTTCTTGAATATGTATAATTAAAGCAGCTTTAAAATCACGAGCTGAGGCAGAGTAAGGGACACCCAGATATGAAACACGATCGCAAAGGGGGAAAGAAACACCACCACCACATTTCAAATCAGCTCGGTCCTTACTGTTAATAGCAAAGTAATGGCACTTCTTAATGCATATTGTAAGACCTTTAGACTTGAGTTTACGGGTTAGGATGTTAAAATTTTCAATCAGACGAGCTTTGGAACGACATAGAAGGATAATGTCGTCAGCATAAGCAAGAAAAGAAACATCACGAGCATTGGAAATAAGGGTAGTGGAAAGTGAACGGAGGCAATCTGCCAAACAAGCATTAAAAATATAGGGCGATAGAATACCACCTTGCCTAACTCCACGGCCAACTGCAATCGGGTTAGAGAAACAATTAGAAGAAGGTGCCAATATTTTTACTAAAAGTCCATCATACCAAGATTTCAAAACTGTAACAATAGGGAATACCACCACCAATAAGAGCTAAGAAGGCCGACGCGTGCGAAATGTTGTCGAAAGCACCTTTAACGTCAATTAGCAGCGTATAAAGGGGAGTTCCAGTGGTCCGAGATTCTCCAATCACAGCATCAAACGTTGCGTGCGCGTGGTCGCAACCCATTCCTCTTTTAAACCCAACCTGGTTTAAACCAACATCCAAACGCTCGAACAGATCTTTAACACACAGCTCAAATAACTTCCCCATAAGAGAACCTTTTGTTATTGGTCGATATGAATCACAACATTTCAAATCTCTTTTACCAGATTTAGGAATAGGCGTTACTATACCAACTCGAAAAGAAGAAGGAACCAAACCAGAAACAAGAATAAGGTTAAAGAATGTCGTTAGGACAAGTAGAAAAGAAGGTGGAGCAAATTTAATATGGTTTGAAAAAAGTCCATCCTGATCTAGTGCAGACTGGGGCTTTAACTTTCGGACTGCACCAGCAAGAGTATCAAGCGAGATAGAAAAATCTCGGGCTGTGTGACCGTTTAGTACTTCATCAACTTCAAGACGTTCATTTGGGTCATTATCAAGTCACTAAGATCCGATCACCCGCTCGAAAGTTATGTATGTCTCTAAATTGCGGATTCCAGCTCCCCTCCCTCCCCCCACGATGGTCGGATCGAGCAAGTGATTGTTTCCAAGTTAGTTTGGACGGGTCCCTAATATGCATGCCAAGTTTCATCGTCGAGCACACCTGGAAGTACCCTAACTCGCAAACACCGGACTGACGGACCAACCGACAGACCGACGGAAAAGTGGTCGGTATATGGCACTTGGTCGGAAGGCAAGTGCCATAAAAACTGAACAAAACATCCATAAGCTTCGTAAAGCCGTTCAAACTGTACGAGAAATTAACAATGCGATTCCTCATTGCACAAACTGGGACGGCTCAAAGAACAGAGTTATCAACTCATAAACTTTGGACAGAGAACCGACGAAAAAGAAACTTCCAGTAACAAAAAAACTTGATGCATACGTATAGACTGAACTTTTCCATTAATTTCCCTGACCTTCTGCAACTTTTCATGATTGTCCCTGATTTCCCTGACCAAAAAAAAATTCCCTGACTTTTCCCTGATTTCCAGAGCCGCACGACCCTGTCAATGGGCATTTTCGCGTGGAAGGAACCGCGATCGATTTTCTCATTTTCGCCTAGATGGGGTCACCCGTTCAGCTCTACGGCCATCAACGCGAAAACGTCCCCTATATCTTTCCCCAATGCAGAATATTAAAACACATCTGAAAGGTTTCTGTCTGCCTCAATCTTCATCTGCGACCTTACCGCCAAATTAGGTCCTAGTCTCAACACGCGGCAGAAGATGCTAGGACACTTCAACTGAAGAACGAGAAGTTCGCTTTCAGAAATAATTAACATAAAAAGAGATCGTTTTCGAGTTGTAGGAGTGTCCTGATATTTTCATATGATAGAGTGTGGAATTTTACGAAGACTTCAGATGTGCTTTAACACTAGCATAGAAGACAAAAATTTACCTCCCGACTTAATGAGCTATTCCAGCGTCTACAGAACCCCTCCTGTCATGGGAAACGAATTTCGGGTGTATATTAGAATCTTTCTTGTGCTTTTCAAGCGTTGTACCCACCTCAACCTCGCTTTGTAATCGACATTTTTCCACTGTCCTGGGTACACTTGTTTCCATTATGTTTACGAAATTTCGTGCATTCTTTTCAACTTGTGGTAAAGTCTGACCCCTAATTCATTCACCTTGACGAGAGACCTTGTCTCTCCCACAAGTTCGTTTTTCCAACTTGAGTTTTGAGCCTGAAGAGGACCCTTGCCAAGAAGGGTCGAAATATAGCTCTAATAAAATTCAGCTGATGTATCCGTTTTGCACCATCAAATATAACTCTCCCTTTTGGTCTACCAGGTGATTCATGTTTTCCAGTTGGACTTCACTTCCACAACTAACCTGTTGTAATTTTGACGGGCTAAAATCTGAAAGAAGTGAGACAGGTACAATCACATGGGAGTAAAACAGGTTTTAAAAAAGGCGAATTGCTGCCGTCATCAGTCATATCTCCGACCTAACAGGGTTATGAAACCCGGTTTAAACGACTCAGCGTGCCTGTACGGGATTACGACTGAATTTGGATAATGCCAAAATTAACAGTTACTTTAAAACGATTTGACTAAAATGAGTGCCCAGAACCTAGGAGAGGCCAAAGGCTGATACTACTTAGCAAAAGGCAGGGGGGTGAGGGGGACTCCCCCCCCCCCTAGGGCCACTCCTGTGTGCACCTTACGACTTTTTTTTTCAGACGCCACAAGTAATAAGATGGAAGAGAAGACGATCGTGGTTGGTATTGTCACACAGATCGACCTGCTCAACTACATCACAACACACGGACAGGCTTAACAACCAGCGTGCTTTTGTTTAACCTAGAACGCTTCTAACCACCTGAGTTTTTTCACTCCGATCTTCTGCAACGCTGGATGTTGGGAAGTTGCCCATGTAGTGCTCAGCCTCCAGTGGACGGATAGGGCACAGGAGAGACCCGACTCCTCTGCGTCCTTACTTATTACTGCCTGTCTATAACTCGACCTATTTTCTTTCTGGAAAACGATGTCTACACTGCAATATGCATGCCGTTAGAGCCTTGAGGACAGGGCGATGCAGAATATCAGGTAAAAACAGTAATAAATTTGAGAAACAGCAGAGTAGCAAAATAATTAAACACTTAAGGTCGCGGTTCGCGGTAAAAGCTGGGTGTCGGTAAAAGTGGGCTAGTATAAGTTGTGTGCTGGACAATGCGGAGATATGCTGGTACTAGTTGTATCAGTAGAAATTTTGACCCAGGATCGGAAGAAACTCAGGGCGTTGGACGTGTTCTAGGTGAGCATTTGTAGGCAAACCAGTGATTCGGGTAGAGGTCATAGTTGTGGGCATTTAAGTGCAAATTCAGTGCCATGTGTGCGGTGTAAGGGACGATTTTTTAAAACTTTTGTATCACTAGTTTCGCCTAAATCCCAGTTTCCTAAAATCAAAATTTGTGAATCTCTCTTCGTCATGACTTCTTAGATTTGCATCAGTCGGGTGGAATAAAAAATGTTTAACCGTACATCTTTGTATTCGATTTAGTGACAAATAAATCGTATCTTACTCGGGGATTTTCGACGTTGGCGCAGTAGTCAGAAAAAAATTTCGAGTGCAAGCACCTCTGACGGCGATAATTCATGTTTGGTCAGCCGCCAATCGGATAAGTTTTAGCTCGGCGGCGATCTTTTTTTGCCGCTGATGGCATATCGGCAGCAAAAAAAGATCGCCGCCGATTAACAACTTCTCGGATGACATAACGCTTATTGGTCTAAAAGTAAGTATTCCTTCAGTCGAAGCTGATTGCGAAAAAAATAAAGCAATATTTAGGCCCTTGGCAAGCGTCCTCTTCAGTTCAAGCTGAAAAGTGAACTTGTGGAAAAACAACTAACTTCCGTTTTGCATTGTTGTATAGGGTCTAAAACTTCCTCCTATGGTTTTCTGTTGATAGTTTCAGCTCCGTACCCGTCAGTTAAGCTTTAAGCGGGTAACCTTTCAGTGAGCTGTGCAACCAGTCAGCTATACTTTAATTATGTCCTCAGGTTAAACTTGAAGGAGCTATGCTCTTCAGTTAAGCTCTATGTGTAAAACCATTCATTTGAACTTTAAGGATGCCTAGCCCGCGTTGGCTAAGCCTGACAAGGCTTGCCTTCATGTTGCAAGGTTTGTTTTAGCTTAGAAAGGTTCGGCTTAGCCTAGCACAATTTGGACTGACCTAGCAGAGCTTGCCTTAGCCTAGCAAGGCTTGGCTTAACCGAGCCTGGCACTGCTTGGCTGAGCCTGGCTTTGCTTGGCTGAACCTGGCTTTGCTTGGCTGAACCCAGTATAGATAATGAGACAAAGGGAGACTTCCAGAAACTAATCCGCTTGGAAGCGATATAGCGAGTCGAAGGATTGTACCCATGAAGTTCAACTTAACGACACGATCCTTAAATTTTAACTGAAGATCTGTCCCCTTAAAGTTTAGCTCAGTGTCACAACTCCTTGAAGTTCCAATGGAATTTTTCAATGAAAAGTTAGCCCCTTAAAACTTAGCCGAAAGGCATAGCTCCATAAAGTTCAAAAGTTTTCGGCTTGAGCCTGAGAATCACTAGGGTAAATATCACCTGACTTATAGGGTTTGCGCAGTCAAATGCGAATCCTGAAGAAATACCCTATTCAAGGATTTTTTGTAGACAGCTTCAGCTGCGCAGCAGAAGTATAAAAGCAGATGTCGTAGACCGAAACTTTCCGTAGATATTGTTGGAAGAAAACAGCCCCCCCCCCCCCCCGGCGGGGAAGACCAAGGTCTAAACAAATGGCAACCAAGTTGTACAGCTTTATTACACTGCCGAGTTTTATTCTTCCGAAAGCAGCTTACGGTGTGCGCTGAAGATTCCTCACCTTGAATAACACTAAACGAAAAAAGAGGTCGAAAAATATCTGACCTGAAGTTGCCATACTTGTATCACTCAATCTAGACCCGTTCCGTCCTTATACAATCTGCTTCAATCCGGCATCAAAGATTATTAAATCCTATCGAAATTGTTGGAACTCATTTTAGAAAACTCAGTATGATTTAATAGAACGAATGATTACGGTAAAATATAAAATGTCCGAAAAATAAACTCACTCCTTTGCGTCTGCTACTCCACCATTGGTAATGGCGAACATTGCTTCAGCTTCAGGAAGGCAAGGGGAATCATAGATTTTGCAAATTCTGGTCTCTCCTCTGCCTTTACGAAAGGATAACCTAGGAAAGAAACAGCACGTTATTAGAGTTCTAAGTAAAGGAGGTTTTTCGCAAATCGCCGGAGATGTTGAATTCCAAACCGTTTAGAATAAATATGGTTCACTGGATGTTTCTCTGATTCCCAGTTATTCCAACGCAATCATCCTTAATGACGCTTGCCATTTTTATGGCACTTGCCCAATTTCTGTACGTCCGTCGGTCTGTCGGTCCGGGTTTTGCTAGTTCGGGCACTTCCACATAAGCTAGTACGATGAAACTTGGCAGGCATATCCCCAAAAGTCCAAGTTGGGAATAGTCACTTCCTCGACCCGAGCATCTTGGGGGGGGAGTGGAGGCAGGGGGAATCCGGGATCTCGAGGTATTTATAAACTTGAACAGGTGATCGGATCTTAATGAAACTTGGTATTTGGAAAGGCCTCGTGTCTTAGACGATCAACATAAAATCTGGACCGGATCTGGTGACTTTGGGGGGAGCTGGAGAGGGGAACCGGAAATCTTCGGAAGCGCTTAGAGCAGAGGGACGAGGATGAAACTTGATGGAAAGAGCAAGCACAAGTCCTAGATACATCGTTTACATAACCGGACCGGATTCGGGCACTAGGGGGAGTTGGGGGGGGGGGGGGCGGGTCCGGATTTCTGATTATCCGTGTGTTCGGTACTTCTTGATGTACTAGGACGATGCAACTGGGCTGGCATGTCAAGGACCCGAACAAACTGACTTGACAATAGCCGTTTGCATGATCCGATCATCGTGGGTGAGTGAGGAGATGGGGAATCCGATATTTTGTGGCATTCACAACTGTCGGACGGGCGATTGGATTTGAATGAAACTTGGCAAGTGGAAAGAGGTGTCGCCTCAGACGTTCCATGTCAAGCCCGGACCGGATCCGATGCTTGTGGGGGTGGGGGTGGAGGGGGACACCGGAATAGTCGTGAAGCGCCGAGGGGTCGGGATGGAATTTGGTGGAAAGAACAAGGGTAAGCCGTAAATACATTCTTGACAGAACCACATCGTATCGTGGCTCTTTAGGGGGAGTCGGAGGTTTCCGGGAATTCCGGTAATCGCAAGCCAGGGTACTTCTAGATGTGCTAAGGACGATGAAACTAGGCAGGCATACTAGCGACCCTCTAAATAGACTTGGAGACCTGACGCAATGCCCTAGGAAAATTTCGGTTGCTGGATCCGGCCATTTTTGAGGGAGTTAAGCAGGTGGTCGGATTCGAATTAAAATTTTATGGGTGATTAGAATCAATGAGCTAGATATGCAAAACATGTCTCCGAACCACATGCGGCATTGGCTGGGGTAGCTGAAGGAGAGGGGGGGGGGGCGTAAACTTTGTGACATGGTCATTGACCAAATGAATGGGCCGACTGGGATGTAAGTTGGACAGTACGGAGTTTATGCTGCCTAGTTTCTTATTTTGCGTCCGAACCGGATCCGGCAACGGTAGGAGGATCAGGCGGAAACTGGAAATTTCCAGATATGTTCCGATTCGAGTCAAGCTTGAAGGACGAGAACAGAAGATGTCAGAGATGCGGAGTGTATGTGTACTAGTCGTATTCGGCCACAGTGTGAGGGAGTTGGAGGGGGGTGGGATGCGGAAATTGTGTAGCTCGCGTAGGGGTCGGTCAAATGGATGGAGTGACATGAATAAAACTTGGAAAGAATAGAGGCCATGTGTCCTAGATGGCAGTTTTAGGGTCCGGACCGAATTCATAATACGGTGGGGGAAAGGGTGGGGGGGGGGGGGGTACCGCCCGAAAAAAAGCTTGAGAGAAGACTTGATACCTGGTACGAGAAGATGCCTTAGATAATCTGTATATGTGGCTAAACCAGACTTGGCCCTGGCACGGGAGTTTGAGGGCGAGGCGTACCGGCAATAGTACGGCACTCCAAGCAATCAAACTAGTATGGTGAAACATTTGCCCTAGATTATCCGAGGCGATGCTGGAAATGCTCAGTCTCGCGTAAAATTAGATACATTATTTCTAGCTCGAAGTGAAGACACTGAGCTCGGGTGAAGGGGAATTTTGTGACATTTTCATAAGTGCCATATCAGCTCGTAGCTCTTCTTATTATGGCAATTGAGCATACTTAAGTGCCATAAAGCGATCGTAATCGTAATGTCTTTCCCGGTTTTGCTAGTTTGGGTACTTCCGCATAAGCTATGACGATGAAACTTCGCAGGCGTGTAAGGGACCCGACTAGATTAACTTGGAAACAATCACTTCCTCGATCCGGCCATCATGGGGGGATTGGAGGGATGGGGAATCCGGGAACTAGTAACATTCATAACTTTGGAAAGGTTAATCGGACATGCATGAAACTTGACAAGTGTCAAGAACAATTGTCTCAGATGTTTAGTTTCAACTCTGGACCGGACCGGATAAGTGTGGGGGGGGGGCTGCAGGGGGGCACCGGAAACCTCGTGAAACGCTTCCACATAAGCTAGGACGATGAAACTTGGCAAGTATCCCAGGGACCCGATAAGATTAACTTGGAAATAATCACTTCCCCGATCCGACCATCGTGGAGGGAGTCGAGGGATGGAGAATCCGGAAACTAGTAACATGCATAAACTTCGGGAACGGGTAATCGGACATGTATGAAACTTGTCAAGTGTACAGAAACAATTGTCTCCGATATTCATTTCAAATCCGGACCGAATCCGATTACTGGGGGGAGCTGGAGGGTGGGGGGGGGGCACCGGATATCTCGTCCCGTATGGAAATAATTCAAGTCATTGTATTATGGGACATTTTTTCAATCGTAAACAATTGGAAACGATCATAAACAATCGTTTTTTTTAAGACTGGAAACAGTCGTTTACGATAGTAAACAGTTGTTTCCAATCGTTTGAGTTTGTAATATTTTCCAATCGTTTGCGATTGTAAACGGTTGTTAAAGATTGTATTTTTACGATTGAAACCGATTGTTTCTAATCGTAATTTACTATCTTTTAACGGCTTATAATTTTCGCTGGCAAAAACTGACTTTCCAACCTGGATTCTAGCCGCGCTTTTATCGGATCTATTTTCAGCTGCAGTAGGTTCAATTTTGAACAAGACCAAAAGTTTCGATGGGATCCCAAAAGTTCAAATTTGATCCAGACAATTGGGTCTTGTCTTCGCCAGATCCAGTCTTCGCCAGACTCCTTGAACATTTTTACTATTAAAATTTAGAAAAAGATGAAGGCAAAATAGCTAATCATATGAGAAACCCAAGTTCAGATATGGATTCAGCATGTGTGTTTACCCCTTTAAGTCATATCCATTTTGACGAAGCAGATCGAAACTTCCTGCGTTACTTCTGCCAATTTTCCGGTTTCGGCGGAATGTCGGAACTACTTGTCCGGTGAAAAAATAAAGCTCAAAAACGAATTCAGCATGTCTCCTTACCCCTACATCCAACCTCTAATCAACTTCCAATTAAACTTTTACTTTTACAAAATTTTCCGGTTTCAGCCGGATTCCGAGCGATCTGTACGTCCGGTGAGAAAATGGTTGTCATATGCGAATTCAGCATGACTACTTAAATCGAACATCTTATCAAATTTAAATAAAACTTTTACTTTAAACAAATTCTTCGGTTTTGGCCGGATTCCGGCCGAACTAATTGTCCGGCGAGAAAATAATTTTCATATTCGGATTCAGCATGTCCCTTACCCCTAATTTGACTATTTCATTAGCTTTTTAAAATATTTTTTGTTCCCCTTAATTTTAAACCCCTCCCCCACCCCTAAATATAGAGCTACATAGCCCATCTTCGAACTTGACCTGTACTTTGACCTAAAGAGTCCTCGTGCCAAGTTTGATCAAAATATCTCAGCCCCTTCGAGAGTTATCGTGCTAACAGACGGACGGACGGACTTACGTTTTGGGATCCCAAAAACAAGACGACGGCCAGGAAACAATGGATCTTGTCGTGTGCAAAATGAATCGAGCGATAGACAATTTTCCCAAGGGACAAAGAAACTTGGACAACGGCAGCACTTGCGTCTTGAATGTTAGGTAATGACTGGTGATATGGTTTCTAGCCAAGTAAGAGAACAGCCTTTTTTCAGCAATATCTTGGTTTATAGCTTGATTTATAACCTTCCCGGTTTTTACGGTTCCCAAACGAACTTGGGCATTGTCAGATTTCTGAGTTTCATATTCGAACCCGAAGGCTTAAGCCTGCGAATTCCATAGAAGCGTAAAAAGAATTTCAGTTTAAGGAGAGAGGTCTAACCTGGTAGTGGATGCATGGGCCATGATATTTCCACCAATGGGCTTCTTAGGGTCAGCAGCAAACACGGCAGCGCCGTCTACTTGGGCAACAACTTGGTTGGTGATCACAACAGCGACGCCGAACTGCAAAAGAGACTTGAATTAAAAGCGTCATTCCACGAATCTAACCCCACCAGTGCCTTCTGATTCTTGATTTAAAGACCATTCTTCAAGGGCACTCGTAAGGTCAGGCATTCTCGTAAATATGCATTAGTAGTAGTTATATAAATTAGTTATTTATTTATCTATAAATTAGTAGTTATTTTTAGTAGGCATTCTCGTAAGTTTTGGCTCTAATTTTTTTCACACACTGAAGTTATATCACAAGCTTTCGGCCGTACGTCAGCCACCAAATGCTCAAACTTTGCTCCTCGATACTCTCTGAGCGGTGTTCCACCTCTCTAACAATAGTAACTATTAGTTATTATTGTCGTTCCAACCTCGTGAAAAGTTACAACGCTGATGCTCAGGAGCGTAGTAAGCGTGGTAACTACGAATCTGTGTGATGTGATTGACAAACTTTGCTTGATTTAAAGACCACTCTTCAAGGGCATAATCTCGTAAGTTTTAGTTTCATGTTTTTCACACACTGAAGTTATATCACAAGCTTTCGGCCGTACGTCAGCGACCAAACGCTCAAAATTTGCTCCCCGATACTCTTTGAGCGGTGTTCCACCTTTTTAACAATAGTAACTATAATAATAGTAACGTTCCAACCTCGTGAAAAGTTACAATGCTGACGCTCGGGAGCGTAGTAAGCGTGGTAACTACGAATATGTGTGATGTGGTTGGTATAATTATCCAGTGGCACGATGTTTTGGTGAAAATAGGAAAATGTGTCCCAGCCTCGACGCCAAGAAGCCAGAATTCGTGAAGTTATGCGTGGTAACTAAGGTAAGTAGGGTGGAACACGCTCTTTATCATTGTGGAATAGGGCGTAGATACTGCTGTCAAGGTTTTCAAGCTGTCCGAAACAGTCCTTCAGCTTTACAACTACTAACGCCACATCCTCTTAGCTGTAGCACAAGCTTCATTTTCCCTAGACAGGCAAACCCGTGTTCAAGCTGCACAAACTCGTGAGTAAAATATTTATCCAAATAAACAGCCAACGAAAAAGCATTAAATGACGTGTCGTTTCAGGGCCGTGTGCTGTTGTCTTAAAGGCACACTAAAAAAAAAAATGGCTAGCACAATACTGGAACTGTGGATATATCGACAGATTTATCACTCTTTCTAGAAAACCGCTCCTCAAGAAAACTGCCACAATACTTTACCTTACTTCGAGCCAGTGTGGAGCCAATTTCTAAGATTAGCCAGTACTAAATTTGTGTATCCTAATTACTTTACGGCAAAAACTATAATAAACTTTAGGACCTTCATATTAGTAAGATATGGAAGTCTTTTCGAAAAACCGGTACTAGGGAGAGCTAATCTCATTCGAAACGAATACTAGCACTGTGGCTCCGTACAGTTTTTGCAGAACAAACAAGAGTGCAGGTAACAACTTTGAAACCTTTTGCTAAACCTATCAGGTGTTGTCGGAGGTTTGGAGATTTTGCCATTCCACCAAATAATTCCCAACCAGTGCTGAACTGAGGATTAGTATCGGACATCGTTGTCGAGACTCCTTCAACGAAAGACGCATGTTTGTGTCTTGACAACAAGACGTCTATGATATTTATTGCAAAAACTCAACTGGCCACAGCAACGACGCAGTATAGAACAAACACGAGCACATCGTAAGATATCACTGTACAACAGTTACATTAGATTCTCGGGATGCTTCGCTGCTAACCAGACGAACACCGCCCAATTTTTCGTTACCTCCAATCCAATTTATTAATCCTTCCTTCCCTACATTTCGTCTCTTAATTCCCCTAATTCGCAACATCCAAACATAAAATGTAAAAGATTCTCGTCGATTGCACCACACTGTCACACATAGTGCAGAAGTAAGTGTCACCGCATGCCATATTTTTCCCCTACTTATTCCAGCTTACCTCGTCTGCAAGCCGTAGAAGCATCCTGAGGAACCGGGCTAAGTGCATCTGTCTGGCCGAAAGCTCGCCACGTCCTGAGTAGTCAGTTCGGTAAAGTGCAGTAGCGGAGTCCACAATGACCAAAGCGTACCTAAAATTATTGTTGTAATCTAGATTTCCGAGTCAGACCAGAGCTCTATGCAGAAGCCAAAGATCTTATTAGGGCCTACAAACATTCTCTTTCTGCTTAAACCAGCTCATCTTTGTAAGTTGACATTCTCGTATGAATGACTGTCACTTCAGTCTGTCTACGTCACACTGTCCACAGCAGGATGTCATCTACATCAAAACGGGTTGAGACAGAGAAAGATGCCATCTTCGTCTACCCATTCAACAGAGTTTGAGGAGAATTGTTGAACGGGAGAGACACAATCAGCTCGATGGTGACGTCCCCAGTCGACTTATTCATGCAAAAATGACAATCGAGCTGGATGGGATCAACATGAGAACATGATGGGACGTAACGTCCAATGGTGCCATCCACACGAAAATGTCCACGAACAACCTTCTCAATCCACATAAAAACAAGAGCCAGAAGCAGAAGCTCATATGGTACTTGCAAAGTTGGGTCAGAGGATGACTGTGATAGTTTGTAAACTGTATTGTAATCCTTTGTTATCAAAACTCTTTGGCACAAATGATCATAGGCCCTTTGAAGTCATGAATATCTGTCGCAAATGATCATGTGACCTTGGGGCTCACGAAAGTTTAGCCAAAGTATTTTTTTTTTCTTTGCAGTTAAAATACGCACTTTAAGGGAGCTAGAAATTAATTCGTAAGCAAAACCCTTGAGGCGGAAATGAGCATGGGCCCCTGGGGATCATCAAAATGTATCGTTTCGTCAAAAGTATATTTTGTACATCGCGGTTAAGATGAGTACTTTAAGGAATTTATTAATAAACAAAACCCTTGAGGCAAAAATGATCATGGACCCTTGGGGATCACTGAAAATCTATCATTTGGTCAATAGTGTTTGTTTACACTTTGCATTTATGATGCGCACTTTCAGCGAACTAGGAATTCATTGGGTAAAAAGTATTTGCTTTTTTCCAATTGCGGTTTAGATGCCCACTTTACAGGACTAGGAATTCATTTTTCGTCGCTATACAAAATTATGGGCAACAGGGCCCAACCAGCACTCGACGTTATCCACTGCTTCCTGGCCGAAGATTGAAAATCAAGTGTCTTTTTCTGTGTGTTTAAGTGTTTTATTTATTTTCTTCATTTACTCCGCTTTTCAAAAATGGCGGGTTATAAATAAATTACTTACTTACTTGCAAAAGCAAGTAAGTACGCAGAGCCCTTGAGGCACACATGACCACATCCCCTTGCGGATCGTGGCAACTTGTCATTTGCTTTGACGTTAGGATCAGCAATTTAAGAAGACCAAAAAATTCAATCCGGAGTTGAAATGAAACATCAGAGGAATGTACTCTTCGTAATTATCAAGTTTCATTAAGATCTGATCACCGGTTCCAAAGTTATAAATGCCTCAAGTTTCTCAATTTTCCCTCCCTCTATCCCCTCCCCCCTCCGTGGAGGTCAGATGTGGGAAGTGACTGTTTCTGTGTTAATATCGTCAGGTCTGTAATTTGACAGCTAAATTTCATCGTCTTAGCACATCTGAAAGCACCTTAACTAGTGATTACCCCCCCCCCCCAGACTCCCCCAACAGTGCCCGGATCCGATCGGGCTCTGTCAGCGATGTATCTAGGGCTGGTGCTGGTTCTCCCCAACAAGTGTAATCCCGGTCCCTCCACTCTGAGCGTGTTACAAGATTTCCGATCCCCCCCCCCCCTCCAACTCCCCCACAGTAACCGGATCCGTTCCGGAGTTGACATGAGACTTTTCAGACACGAGGTCTTTCAAGATATCTAGTTTCACAAAGATCCGATCCCCCGTTCAAAGTTAAACATACACAAATATTCCAGATTCCACCTCCCTTCACTCCCCCGTGACGGATAAACGACTGTTCTTAAGTACAAATGGTCGAGTCCATGATATAAGAATTCTTAATAAAAACATAAACACGCACATACGCTCACTTTCTTCCGGTTGCTACTCGTAACTGGCTAGCCTGTTGGCTCGCACCTGGATGCGTTTCGGCGAAGCCAGATAAAGCCGCTTTCACATTGACGCGTCGTTGCGATGCTCTACGTATGCGTTTATCTTGCGCTGTGTACAGGTTGCGTAGCATATCCATCACACCTGCGCGACAAGCTCTCACGCAGGATGTGTATTTACTTATGCTGAATTCTTGTTTCTTTCATCATTACGAAGTTTTTCTTCATCGTTAGTGGGTTTTCTCCAGTTTGTCTTCAAAAAGTTCAATTTTTCACTGAAAAATCTGATGCGTATGCGTCGACGCAACGCAAGAATGGAACTTGGTTCTATTCTTGCATTGCGTTTTATTTGTCTGCGTAAGCTCTGCATTCCGTCACCACAAGCGCGACGCAGAGGTTCCGTAGCTCAGTGTGAAAGCCTCAAGGCGTCAGTGTGTCAGTACTTAAGCCAAAAGAATAATGTTCGAAAGGCGGGATTGAACTCACGGTCTTTGGTTTCCAAGGGCGACCCGCTACTAGCCTAGCCACTGAGGGGCTTGTTTGGGGATTGCACTGCGAAAAGTTTGATAACCCTTACCAAAGCAATGTCCAAGTTTCATAACAGGTAACACAAGGATGCGCAGTTTCAACAGACAACACTCAACAGAGAATGTAGTCTTTTGTGAGTTTTAAAACGTTATGCATGAAATGTTATGCATAACCAGCATTGCCGAAGAGCCGAAAAGCATCTGGTGGCTTTTTTGTTTGTCGTCATAATTTCGGAAAATTCAACAGATGCTTTTTGGGCTGTTTTTTCGGGTCTTCCTAGCAACGCTGATTAGGTGTAACCATTAATGCATAACGATTTCAAAATCACAAAAGATTACATCTCAAGTGTTGCTTGTTGAAACTGCGTATGCTTGTGTTATCTGTTATGAAACTTCTCACGGTGAAGGATGCGCAGTCTCAAAAGACAACACTTCAGATACGATCTGGTGTTACTACAGAATATTTCTGTTATGGCCTTTCAAATGTTGCATTGTCGCAAAGCCTAACGTTAATAATGATTTGTATTTTTCCAGAAACAATACTTAAAACGATACTGAATACTCCATAGAATAATTGAATTCATATTTGACGGTGCAAAACGGATAAGTCAGCTACATTTTATTAGAGCCATATTTCGGCCCTTCTTGGCAAAGGTCCTCTTCAGGGTCAAGCCGCTCAAGCTGAAAAATGAACTTGTGGAAAAACAAAGTTCATTTTGTGGAAAAACAAGTTCATGTTCTTGTGGAAAAATATGTTCATTTTCCAGCTTGAGTGGCTTGAGCCTGAAGAGGACCCTTGCCAAGAAGGGCCGAAATATTGCTCTAACAAAACGTAGCTGACTTATCCGTTTTGCACCGTCCAATATGATTCGAAGTCAGCTTGGGCTGAAGCACTGAATTCAACCCACCACAGACTGCTTTTAAAACAGTCGCTTAAACAAGTAAAACAGAAAAAGAACATGACGAGATTTTACTTTTTCGTCTTTGTTGCATTCCTGCCCGTCTTTCTCTTTGTGAGTGCACGATGGGTCATAAATAAACTAATTCATTACGTGATATAAAAGGTTAACTTCCGACATCGAGGTTGATGTCGGATTATAACATCGAGGCGGCCACTGAAAATACCCTGTCCGAGCCGAACGCAAGGCAGGTTATGAAAAATATCTACCGAGCGCAGAGAGGTTGACATTTTTTAATGGCCTTCTGGCCTGTTATTTCGCGATATTTTCTAATGGCCTTCGAGCTCGTTATTCCGATATCAACTGAGATGGAGTTATGTCAAGTGTTAACCATTATAACTTTTTTGAACGGAAATTTAGTTTAGGTAGTAGTCTAATCAATCTTCTTTGGTAGTGCTTTTTTGGTACTTTTGTGGGGATTTTTTTTTAGAGAAGTGGCAACCCTACCCTACTGTACAGATGGCAAAATGGCTACTGGGAACTTCTGTTTCTAACAATACAATTTATATCCAATACCCATCTGTTAAAGTTATGGCCATCTTGTAGCGAGACAGGATGAATCAGCTTTAACCAGTGTTGCACAGCATACTGGTTGCAGAATTCTGCGATTCGACGTAAATTTTCTTTTCTTCGCAACGCGAGCCAGGATTCTCCGACCGGTCCTTACCAGTAAATACAAAAACTTTCATAGGAATGTCACTGGATTCTGCAGCCAAAAGTGACAGGTTCTGTCAGACAACAATGGCAAAACCTGGCAACACTTTTAAACTGAGAGAAAACACGCGGACTGTTGACAAATTTGAGCAAAATCAAGAAAAAAGACAGAGATACTTGCTCAATAGCTTTTTTTCTGTAGGCTAATGTTTTTAAACTTTTTTTTATATATTTTTTTCTCTTCTTTTTGAGAGTGATGTCTTTTATTTATTCTTGGAGACCAGGTTCTACTTTTCAGTATTTGAAGAAAAGTGATCGATGAACTTCTGCGGAGGTTGATATGGCTTCATTCAATCTTATCTATCTTATTCACCCTCTCTGGAGGCAGATATGATATCATACCAATCTCCACAGGATGAACTTCTGCGGAGTTCGATACGGCTTCGTATCATCCTCTGTGGTAGCTGATACGATATCGTATCAACCTTCACAAGACCCATTGTAACAATATGTGGGATAGAATAGAATAGAATAGAATAGAATATAATTTACCAAAAAAGCCCGAGGGCCATGGCAACAAAAATTCTAAGAAACGCACTCACTTACATAGCTAAAACACAGCTCCTATTCTAAAAATCTCCTTCTATGCTCCATCGCAAGCCTCAAGAAACGTCCAAGTATTTTTACAGTAACAAAACACTCATCCTTCATCATCCTTACCATCCATTCTTCATTAAACACTCTCTCACCAAATACCTCCTTTCTCCATCCATTCAATTCCACACAATCACACATCAAATGTACTACGCTTTCGTCCTCATGACCACACATAGGATAGAAGTAAGGACCAATTCTCTTGTTTACTTTACCAATATATTTTCTCATTGCCCCAAGTGGTAAACTATCTGCCCTCATCTCAATAATATGCTTAATATCCTCCTTACTTAACCCTGCTTTAAATATAGTAAGATATGCAATCATATCCCTGTTTGAGAAAAGCTATAATTCCATACCACCCGTATTTTCCTGTAAAGGATTAAACAAACGTAGTTATTAACATACCAGGTGGTTCTAAGGCACACTCCACAAGAGATCCCAAGCAAAAACACGAAGCAAAATTTGCGTCAATATGGTTGAAACCTGTAGTGGATGCGTCAAAATTTCGGAGCGAATGAGGAAATTCAGATCCGGCTGCGAAAATCAGACTGTGTGTATACGTATCTTTATGATATTTCCAGTTCAAGGGAGCCCTTCCCATTAAAATTTAATCTTCACTTTCTGCTGGTTTCCTCCTTGCGGCTTTAGGGTCCGGGATTGTCTGCGCGGCTGCGACGTCGGAGTCCCAGACTTCTTAATTTAATTCAAAATAATTTCAGGTATGTAAATAAAAAATGTCAACAAGAGCTACGAGCTCATATGGCACTTGTACGAGTAGGCTGTACAAGAAAGTAGATGAAAACGTCACAAAATACACCCGCCATCCAAAAAGGCGGTTCGGAAATAGAAATAGGATATTTAGTTTCACTCATTTCTGAGCAGTTCCGGCATCGTCTCGATTGCAAATGCACATGACTGCTCAAACTTTCATCCGAATAAATCCATTTGTTTGATCCCTAGACGTGCTACACGATTTCCGGTACTCACTCTATTTCCGCCTACCTTGGCCGAATCTGGTTCGGAATAAAAGAAAATCGACCACATAAAGCCTCTTCGTTTATACCAACTACCAAGTTTCACTCGAATCTGAGCATTTTTGGAAAGTTCCGGTAGCCCCCCCCCCTTCCCACCAACGTTGTCGGAGCCGGTTCGGGCCCAATCTCTTAATTCCCTCATCAAGTTTGACTGAAATTGGAGCATAGCCTATCTGCAAGTTTCCAGTACCCCCCCCCCCCCCCTACCTTGGCCGAATCCGGCCCAGACGCCAAATAACAAATCTAGGCCGCATAAACTCGGCACTGTCGAATTGCATCTCATTCGGTCCATCCGTTTGGTTTTTGTGCATGTCAAAAGTCCCCCCACCCCCAATTCCCCTAATCGTGGTCGCATATGGTTCGAACGCATGTTTTACATGTCGAGGCCATCGATTCGTATCACCCATGAAGTTTCACTCGAATCAGACCACTCGTTCGCAATTTATAGAAGTCCATATTTCTCTTCTCTTGCTCCCCCAAAAATGCTCGGATCTAGGAACGGAAGTTTCCGGGGGTATGTTGTGTCAGGTTTTTAAGTCAAGATAATTCGGGTCGCTAATATGCCTGCAAAGTTTCGTTGTCGTTTTACATCTGGAACTATTCTAACTCACGACTACCGAATTCCAGGAAACTCCCTCCAACTCTCCCCACAGAGCCCCGAAACCATCTGGCTCCGTCAATTTCATCTAGGCCTAAAGCTTGTTCCATCCATTAAGTTTCGTCCCAATCCCTCTGCTTTTAGAGTTTCTTGAGTTTTCCACCCCCCCCCCCCCCCATCCCCACAGGTATCGGACCCGACTCGGACGTGACACTGAACGTCCGAGGCGATAGCTCACCAGACAAGTTTCATTCAAATCCGATCACCCGTTCAAAAGTTAGGCACACCACTAGATTCCGGACTCCCCATCCACCCACTCCCCCCACGATGGTCGGGTCGGGGAAACGGCTGTTCTCAAGTCAATCTGTTCGGATCCCTGACATACCTACCAAGTTTCATCGCCCTAGGACATCAGGAAGTATGTCGAACTCGCGGGATCGCTAGAAATCCGGACCCCCACCCCAACTCCCCCACAGTGCCCTGATCCGGTCCGGTTATGTCAATGACGTGTCGAGGACCTGTGCTTGTTTTTCCCACCAAGTTTCATCCCTATCCCTCCACTTTAAGCGTTTCTCAAAATTTCCGGTTCCCTCCTCCAACTCCCCCCAGTGTCATCGGATCCGGTCCGGTTATGTCAATGACGTGTCTAGGACCTGTGCTTGTTTTTCCCACCAAGTTTCATCCCGATCCCTCCACTTTAAGCGTTTCTCAAAATTTCCGGTTCCCTCCTCCAACTCCCCCCAGTGTCATCGGATCCGGCCCGGATTTAAAGTGAGGTGTCTGAGACACAAGGTCATCCTAAATATCAATTTTCATCAAGATCCGATCACCCGTTCAAAAGTTATGCACGCCACTAGATTCCGGACTCCCCATCCACCCACTCCCCCCACGATGGTCGGGTCGGGGAAACGGCTGTTCTCAAGTCAATCTGTTCGGATCCTTGACATACCTGCCAAGTTTCATCGCCCTAGGACACCTGGAAGTATGCCGAACTCGCGGGATCGCTAGAAATCCGGACCCCCACCCCAACTCCCCCACAGTGCCCTGATCCGGTCCGGTTATATCAATGACGTGTCTAGGACCTGTGCTTGTTTTTCCCACCAAGTTTCATCCCGATCCCTCCACTTTAAGCGTTTCTCAAAATTTCCGGTTCCCCACCCCAACTCCCCCACAGTGCCCTGATCCGGTCCGGTTATGTCAATGACGTTTCTAGGACCTGTGCTTGTTTTTCCCACCAAGTTTCATCCCGATCCCTCCACTTTAAGCGTTTCTCAAAATTTCCGGTTCCCTCCTCCAACTCCCCCCAGTGTCATCGGATCCGGCCCGGATTTAAAGTGAGGTGTCTGAGACACGAGGTCATCCTAAATATCAATTTTCATCAAGATCCGATCACCCGTTCGCAAACTAAAAATACCTCAAATTTTGGCTTCACCCTCCCTCCACTCCCCCCCCCCCCCCCCCAGATGGTCGAATCGGGGAATTGATGATTTCCTATTTAAGCTGGTCGGGTCCCAGACATGCCTGTCAATTTCCATCGTCCCAGCACATCAGGAAGCACGGAACTCGCGGGATCACTACAAATTCGGACTTCTCCCCCCCCCCAACTCCCCCAAAGTGAGCGGATCCGTTCCGGTTATATCAGTCACGTATCTAGGACTTTTGCTTGTACTTTCCACCAAGTTTCATTCGGATCCCACCACTCAAAGTGTTTTCCAAGATTTCCGGTTTCCCCCTCTAACTCCCCCCAGTGTCACCGGATCCGGTCTGGATTTAAAATGGAGGGTCTGAGACACGAAGTCCTTCCATGTATTAAGTTTCATTAAGATCCGATCACCCGTTCGTAAGCTAAAAATATCTCATTTTTCCTATTTTTTCCGGATTCCCCCTCCCTCCACTCCCCTCCAGATGGTCGGATCGAGGAAGCGACAATTTCTAATTTAATCTGGTCCAGTTCCTGATATGCTTGCCAAGTTTCATCGTCCTAGCTTATCTGGAAGTGCCCGAACTAGCAAAACCGGGACCGACAGACCGACTGACGGACAGAAATTACAATCGCTATATGGCACTTGAGTAAGCTCAAGTGCCATAAAAACGGATAAATAAGCTTGGATTTGCTCCAACAATATATCAATCCTCCTTGACAAGGGTCCTCACAGGCTTCTCCGTTTTATGTCATTTATATTTATGATTCGCAGTTAGGCTACTTTGGGCTGAAGGAGTATTTATTTCAAGTTTTGATTATCCCGTTACAGCGGATTGTAGTCAATCCTGTGACATGGTGAAGTGAACTGTCCAGATGAAGTTTATGAATCGATTGTTGGATTAACGGTGCACGTTCTGATGTCCGTCTTAATAATCATCCCAGTTATATTTGGCAACCATGTTCACAAGCCCCTCGATGGCTCAGTCGGTTAGAACAACGACAATTCAAGCCGGAGGTCGCTGGCTCAAATCCCGCCCGGGTTGCATTTTGTCGTTCAGTCCAGTACAACCGACACATGCAACAACACCAAGACTAAAATTTACCTGGACTCGGACATCATGCCAGCAGCTTGAATCAATAAATGCGTCTGGTGGTCTGTGTTGTAGGCTCTCGCATAGGCTATGTTGTCCAACACGACCTTGCCAGCAAGTTCGTACCGATTCGCAATGGCTTCAACTCGTTCTGGTCTGAAAGTTCCTTCTGTGTCAATGTATAAGCATTTGCCCTCACCCCCTCCACGGTCAATGGGTAACTGAAATGACAAAAAAGGCTAAATCAAGGCAGGCTCTCAAAAAGGGAATTTTAAGGACAGTATTAACCTTTTGTGTTTTTTTTTCGTCCAATATTCCTTAAATTCTCAGGCCTTTAAAGTTTATCTGAAAAGCCAACTTATTTTTTGTATCATTTAACTGAATACACTGCATTATCTGGATTGTGTAAGTAATCTTCTTTTTTTCGCGATTTGCTCTAGTATGAAGTTCAGAATATCTACGACCGTCGTCACAGCGCAAAATTCTACTATGACGCGGAAAATTTAAATGCCAATACAAAGCGTGTGTCAATACACTAGTGATCAGCTTGCGGTTAAATTTTAAAGCAGAAAAAATGACTGAAATATCCCCCATTTTCGTACCCTCGGAAAACAATTCGGCTAACACTTATTCCTCTTTTTCTGCAAGTGACTGTCAGACTTCCGTTCATAATGTCGTTCTCTTTCTGTTTTATTATATTGGCTGGAGCTCGTTTAGTGTTGGTAAGTAGGGTTTTGAGTACATTTCGATAAAGTTAACCATGAAGTGAAGACCAAAACCTCGCGAACGGGTCTACACTTGTGTCCGATTTATACACATGCCAAAAAAAAGGGCTAACAGAGCAGTGGTCACTCTCGTCCAATGCACCGAAAAAGAAATCGTTTATTTCTTCAATAGCTCGTTCACAAATAGCTTGATTCAGATCGTCAATAAAACACTAGAACTAGGTAACTACACACAATTCAAATGGTGAACAATGATGACTTTTCTTACAGACCGTTTCTTCGTTTGTTTCTTCAATAGCTCGTTCACAAATAGCTTGATTCGGATCGTCATTAAAACACTAGAACTAGGTAACTACACATAATTCAAACGATGAACAATGATGGCCTTTTTTTCCAGACTCTATAAAGAGAAAAAGTCTGAAGGTCTTGAAAATATACCCAACCTCATCGAACTCAGTTTGGTTACCAATTCTCCTTCTCAAGTGCATAGAAGACATCGAATTTCTAGGTATACCCACCTGGCAGGTTACAGCGAGTGTATGGCATAACTGCGTCTTTCCTGTGCGAAATTCTCCAAATAGCTCAGTGATCGATCCTGTCTCTATTCCTCCTCCCAAAAGCTTGTCCAGTTCTTCCGACCCTGTCTTGAGCAAAACCAAATCTGCTCGTTTAAGAAGCATATCTGTACCTGAGGTGAAGCCCATTGGCACTAGTTTTGCTGCTTCTGCCTGCAAAATATCACGATTTAAATAAAACACTTGATGTTGTGTAAAAAAAAAAAGTTCAACAGAAGTTTCAAGATACCCTCTTCTCAAGTACAAAGATTTAAGGAAATTGGATCTCTCTTAGCTCTCAGTTCTCCATATAAGTTTTACAACTGTCTTCTTTTCCTTCCCCGATGGACCATTAACCGTCACCTCTTAAACTGTAGCCTAAATAATCTATTTGAACATGCTGATCATCGTTTGGGACCGTTTAGTCTTGCCCCAATTGTCGTTTGATTTTCTTATGTTGTTTCATTCTCAACAAATCTTTTGCTTTCTTCTATTTTCACTTCGTCCTTTTTCTTTTAGTTTGCTTTCTTCTTTTCTATGTCTCCTTCTTTTATTTTCTAGCAAGTTATTTCATTTTCTTTAATACTCCGTTGCAGTTTAACTAAGTCTTCCCCTTCTAGGCCAGTGAATCATGTTTTCCAATGTTGTAGTGTCTTCTTGAATACTTTAATATTTTTGTTTCTATGGCACTTGCCTTCCGGCCAAGTGCCATATATCGATCACTTTTCCGTCAGTCGGTTTGTCAGTCTGTCGGTCAGTCCAGTGATCGCGAGTTAGGGTACTTTCAGATGCCCTAGATACATAGTTGACAAGATAAGTTGGAAATAATCATTTCCCAATCCAACCACCGTGATGGAGTGGAGGGAGGGGGAATCCGTAATATTGACGTATGTATAACTTTTGAACGGACAGTCGGACCTTAATGAAACTTGATATTTGGAACGACCTCGTGTCTCAGATGTAAAACTTAAAGTCCGGAACGGATCCGGTGGCTCTGGGGGCAGCTGGAGGAGGGAACCAGAAATCGCTTGACATGTTAAGAGTGGACAGATCGGGATGAAACTTGATGGGAAGAGCAAGCACAAGCCCTAGATACATAGTTGACAAGACCGGACCGGACCCGAGAATTGTAGGGTGAGTTGGAGGGAGGGTTCAAAAATTTCGAGTTAAGAGGCTTACACATATGCTATGACGATGAAACTTGGCAGGCATATCAGGGACTCGGCCATTTAACATAAGGACAGTCGTTTCTCCGATTTGACCATAGTAGAGGGAGTGGAGGAAGGGGGAATCCGGAATCTTCAGGTATGTCCAACTTTTGAACGGGTGATGGGATCTTACTGAAACTTGACATTCGGAAAGAACTTATGTGTCAGATGTCCCATTTCAAGTGCGGCCAGAATACGATCAATGTGGGGAGAGTCGGGGGGGGGGGGGAATATGTGACATCGTTCAGAGTATAGCGATTGGGATGACACTTGGTGGGAAGAACAAGCATAAGCCCTAGATACATCAGTGCCAGAACCTGGACCGGATTCGGGCACTCTGGGGGGAGTTGAAGGGAAGGGGCGGAATTCCGCTGTACTAATACTAAATCTCATTGTTGAAAATATGAACGAATATGCACTATCGGAAGTTTCGTAACATTTACTCAAGGATGTGCAGTTTCGACAGGTATGAGATAATGTGTTGAGGTTACAGAATATTTCCCTTATGACCTCTGACTTCTTATACCCTATTTTTCGCTAAATGTAACGTTACAAACAAGGGGTTGCAGATATGGAATTCCTTACATGAGATGCTGGAATGAGTTGTCCTAAAGTAAATTGGATGGTACCTCGGAAGAGAAAGGGAATTTCTTAAGGGGATTTTCAGGAAAGACTATTGTTAAATAGGAAAGCCTTGTCGGATTTTGTTTATACTTTGTAGCCTGTGAAGAACAAAGAGAAAGCCTACGTGAAAAAAGACTTCGGACTAAATGATCAAAGCGCAGCATCCGCCCGCGTTGTCTACCTGGCGAAGAAATCGTCGTAGACAACGCGGGTCAACGCGATTTTACACAAATTTCTGGCAGTATAGTCTCCATTTTCCTATTTGTTGCGGGGTCAATGACACTATTACGAATACAAAAGGAGATATTTCGAACCCATTGTGACAGTTTCGATTGAAATATTTCTATATTTATTTCTGAGCCACACAACGCAAAAGGGATAAACGGTGAAGTAACAAAACAAGAGCTAGAGACATTGGAAATCACGAGAATGTGTCGTGTGGTCAACCAGATATTTTATTTTGTATATTTTGCTTTAAAAAAAATGTTTGTAAATGTAAATGTAAAATGAGTACTTCAATATATGGTCGGACCTGGGAAGTGACAATTTCTAAGCCAATCTTGTTATTTTGCCAAGTTTCATCGTCCTAGCACATCTGGAAGTAGCCTACCCTAAATCACGATCACCCGACTGACTGACCTACAAATTATGTTGCTATGCTTAGCTTCTCCTCTGCTCGTTTGCATAGAGTAGGGTATCAGAATATATTCGACTCCGCATGGTCGTATTACACAGACGGGGAGACGGAGATTCTTTTTTCTCCTAAATAACATCGTTTTATCACTGAACTAAACTAAACCTAGCTATAGGGGCGTCACCGCTTCCGAGACCGAACACTCTAGCGCAACACGACGGTCGTCTCTGTCCTGCCTGCAGAGTCTGAATGCACAAGCGTAATTAATTTGATTGGTTGACTAAAGGAAAATGGACCTTGGGCGGTGTACGAAAGGCTATTCCATGAGGAACAAGACCAAAGGTGTCGATGGGATCCCAAAAATCTAATATTTGATTCAGACAATCGGGTCTTGTCTTCGCCAGATCCAGTCTTGGACAGGCTAATCATCAGAGAAAACCAAGTTCAGATATACCTCTATAAGCCATTTCTATTTTGACGATACTGACCGAGACTTCCTGCCGATTTCCGACCGAACTACTAGTCCAGCAAAAAAAAAAATTCAGAAACAAAACCAGCGTATCTCCTTATCCCTACAAAGAACATCTAATCAACTTTGAATAAAAGTTTGACTTAAAAAAAATCCGGTTACAACCGGATTCCGAATAATTATATGTCCGGGTAAAAAACCATTGTCATATACCGACTCAGCCTCTCTTCTTACCCCTTAATCTGCCATCTAATCGAACTTTTGCTTCTAACAAATTTTCCGGTTTTGGCGAATTCCGGGCGAACTAGTTGTCCCGCGAGAAAATGGTTATCACCACCGTGTTCGGCATGTCTTTTTACCCATAAATCAAACATTCAATCAACTTCAAATTAAACTTTTACTTTTAACCAACTTTCCGGTTTTCGCCGGATTTCGGACTAACTACATGTTCGGCGAGAAAATTGTTTTCACCATCGTGTTCAGTATGTCTTCTTACCCTTAAATCGACCATTTAATCAACTTCAACTAAAACTTTTACTTTTAACCAATTTTCCGGATTTTGCCGGATTCCGGACGAACTACTTGTCCAGCGTGAAAATGGTTTTCACTATCGTGCTCAGCATGCCTTCTTACCTCATGATCGACTATCGCATTAGCAATTTTGTTTGTCCCTTAATTTCTCCCTTAATTTGAACCCCCTCCCCCACCCCTAAATATGGAGCTACATAGCCCATCTACGAACTTGACCTTACCCTTGACCCAATGAATCCTCACACCAAGTTTCATCAACATATCTCATTTCCTCCGAGAGTTATCGTGCTTACAGACGGACAGACGGACATTTTTGTGATGTCATAGGTATCCCTCCACTTTGGGATCCCAAAAACCGTTTTGGGATCCCAAAAACCCGCGGGTAAGCACTTACATTACAGGCATGTAACAGGACAAACATATAGGCTACTTACACATATTTTATCAGCTTTCTGCTCCGATATTCCTTTGATGGTAATTAAGTGCTTCTTCGGTGCAAAAGCCACAGACTCAACTGTGAAGTAGCCAGCTTCTTCTAATTTCTTGACGTCGGCAAGGGTTACTGCCGATCCCTGAAACAGAGCTTAAAATAAGATGCTTGATATAATCTGAAGAAGCAAGCAAGACAGGACAGGTGGTGTAAAGAATCTAGGTCCACCTTGGACTGTTGGATGATGTAGGAACTGTAGCTAGGGTGTGCAAGGTAAAATCTCAAATTAATGTACATCACCCCCTCCTAAAGCCTTTAATAAGTCGTTTGGATAGCAATCACAAACTGGAAACTTGGGGATTGGGGCAGTCATATCCCCCCCCCCCCCCCTCCTCAAGAATTTTTTTTTTTAGGTTTTACACAACAGGAACGAAAATGAATGCACAGGTCAAAGATAACAATACTGTGTACAACTTTCACAAATTTATATTTAAAATGCACAAATGGTGCACATTTGTCCGAAAGTGGAGAAAAATACAAGCATTTCCTTTCTGATATGTCTAGGAAAATCTGAGCCAACTCCTGAAATGTAAGAGTGTCTCTTTAGACACAGCGATTTTAGCTTTAACTACAAGATAAAGGCTACCTACCCTACCCCATCTGCTTAAAACCTTTGGTCCAACTTTCCTAAGCCTGAAAAATTGTAAGTCAAAAGTTCTGAGCTAATAGGATAGCTTTTAAAAAGCTGGGTGCGCATCAAATCAACAATACATAAGATAAGCTCACAGTTCAATCATGCCTCAGATTAACTTTAAGTTAAGATGTTTATAGACTCAGATCCTGCCTGAATTGGGCTGCATCGGAAAGTAACTATTGAGATCATCTAGATCAACAGTGCTATGATCAACCCATAATGATGATGATGTTTTATTGATCCACCAAAATTGATGATAATAAGATAAATGATTATATAAATACACAAAAACAAACAAACACTAAAGTGAACTCTAATCCATTGGAAGGACTAAAATAAACAACAACACATGAAAATGGCGAAGGCAGATTAAACACCGCAAACAATGACAAAAAACTTTAAAAACACTTTAAAAACATGAAAATTTAAACAAATTCAAACGTAATGAAAATCTGGGTCACCTGTTCTGCAACGTATTCAACAAAAGCCATATTCAGACAGGCTAGCAACACCTACTAACAAAAGGCAAGTCCTCTTTATAAAATTAGGCTAGGCGATCCTCAATCCAGTTAACTTCAGAGGCATCTGGTAGGCTACATACATACCATCATTTCTGAGCAGATTTATTCTGATTTGAACTGGCCATGGAAGACCTGCAGTTCGAGTGTGTGAACATGCTGAGAGTCAACAAAAGAAAGCCATCCATACATAAATAATAAGAGCTACTAGCTCATATGGCATTTGTTACGGGTAGCCTGCGGGTAGCGGTGTGAGAAACAAGAAAGTTAATCTGGTATATTTTCCGGGAATTCCGATCCCCTCACCACCTGGCTCGGATCCGGTCCAGATGGTAAGATATGTCACATAATGCATACAACCTATCTACTTTCTGGCATTGAAAAATTACTGTTCTGATACTGAAAAGTCACCGAATAATTACAGTAAATCCATTCCCGTATCGTGATAATACTGAATCCTAGCAATTATACCACATCCCTACCGATATACCCAGTATTTGTACCTGTTTGTACCGATAGGCTATTTGGGATTCTTTAGAACTACCCCCCCCCCCCCTTCCCCCTTGCAATGCCCCTCTCAACAGCTATTACATTTTCTAAAAGTGATAATTCTACCTGGAAACAATAGGCTAGACATTTCTAGCCTAATAGAAAACTAAAATGGGTACCGTACAAGTGTCCAATTGACCGAAAAGTATTTTCATATTCAGTTTTCAAGAATATCTTGGTATTCTTGAGTTTACAATACACTCTTTAGAATATGTGTATGTGGTGATATAAAAATGCTTACATGATAAGACTTACCCCCCCCCCCCCCAGACCACCCCAGACATGAGGAGAAATACCTAACCCTTGGAACTGAGGTAATGTAAATAGCGGCTGGCAACTATTAATAACCTAAGCTACGCCTAGTTGATGGTGAGAGTCTCTGCAATGACTCAAGATCCCAGCAAGATACAACATTGAGATCCAAGAATCCAAGCCTCCAAGGACACAACAGGACACAAATAACACTCACTATCAATTTGGCCAATGGCAATGGTCCGCCTTCTACATCACCTTGCGTAACGTTCTCACCGATTTCCAGATCGGACTCTTCAGCTATTTGTGCCATTTATATCTTATACTTCAAAAAACAAATATCCAATCCAATCAATCCAATCCAGTAAACTTCTGGCTTCACATGACGAATTTTGTTTTGAATTCCGCGCGGCTCTGACTACTACTGACCGCTATTGCCACATCAAAATAATTCAGGGAGTGACTTCAGTCCAAAACAGAGAGCGAATAGGGACTGAAATTCTTTTGGTCAGAATCACTGTGGTCAGAATCACTGTATTTTTTCGATAGCAGAAGTATACGTCATTCATAAAATACGATGACGAATTGCCACCAGAAGCACAAGAGGAACAATAACAATCACACTTGAGATCTCGGGATAAGTTATCTGATAGGTGAATGAGTGATGAGGCTTTCGCTTCAGGTCGAGTCGCGCGTTAGCCCCGTGGAAAATAGTCCCCGAAGCCGCGCCAAAAATCGGCAGCGCACCACCGAAAATAACTCAGCGGGCCGCCGCCATAAACATCTCGGCGCGCTGGTGCGCCGTCCTTGGGGTCGGTGGTGGCGGCCCGCCGGTAAAATTATTTCGCCGAATCTATCTAGGTGAAATGTTTCAAGTTCTTTTTCTATTGAGTTTTATCTTCCAAACTCTTTTCTGTTTTTGCCATCAGCAAGTAAGCAACCCAGTGAAAATGGGTTGGTGGAGTACTGGGGATTCCCTCTCCGTCGGTTCGTCTATCCCCTCGTCTCACTTTGCTAGTTTCTACACTTCCATACAAGCTAGGACCATGAATTTGGCATGCATGTAAAGTACCCGATCGATAATCAACGAGCCCTTCTTTTTCGGATCCGACCATCCATGCGGGGGGTGAGCAATCCTTGATCTTGACCCTCCTATATCGCGAACGGTACAAGGCCATGGGTCCCAGATATGTAATTATGGGGCCATGAGGGAATCCGGCTTTGGTGGAGGAATTTGAGGGGGTTCCTGGGTGTCTTCTCATTTGTGACATGTCAAAATCTCGACTGGTGATCCGATCAGGAGGAGCTGTCTAAATGCAAATGTCCGAAATGTTCTATTGGCATGGCCAATGTTCTATTTACATTTACTACGACCCTGAGCTAAAATAGTCCCTTGCAAGTGCTATATGGTCTTTCAGCTCTTCCGGCACCTCTCCTCAAAATCCTCCACTGGGTTTCTATCCGATAAAGACACATAAATGTTACATCTAGAGCATCAGCATAAGAAACCCATCAAGTTTCATGAAAACTTCTGAAAATTTTCAGCCAACTGTCGTCTACCACTGAAAATATTATAACACCTAACACCAGAAGAGGCTGTATCCGTTTATAAGTAGTCAACTGAAAGACAAAAATGCAGTTCAGCCGGTATTCGAACCCAGGACCTTCGACTTTCAAGACCACTGCTCCCTTTTGAACACATTTCTTTACATCCCCATGTCACAGGTCAAGATAAATATTATAGGCGTATTCTTGCCGTTCCCCGGGGATTCCACTGGAGGAATCCCAGCGTTTTTGTTTGCCCCGGGGACTCACCTCCAGTACTCTCGCGATTCCCCACGGACGGGGAATGCTCCGATTATCATCACCATCATCAAAAAGGACTCCCCTTCAGATTCGGAGGGGAAACAATTTTTGCTGGTGTTAGTGCTATATAAAATTAATTAAAAACAATCAGAATAAACAAAACCAAAATAAAGTGGATCCAGGCTAATTCGTCACCTGCAATTTTTTTTTTTTTTTAACAAAATCCGTTTTGCAAGCATTCCTCGCATATTCCCCTCCCCGTGTTCTCGCTGTTTTCTATACACGGAGTCCGCGTGGGGTGACTCCCTCTATTCTCGCCGTTCCCTTCGACTCCCCGAGGAAGTTCTGAGGATACGTCTATGTAGATGGAATTTTATACAAGGGACTAGTACCGTGACAAATAAACCAGCTAATGTATCATGGTAAAGTCATTGAATAACATTCCATTTCCATCTACGTAGTATTTGGTCGTATCTGGCCCAGATCTCAAATGGCAAATCCCGTCCAAGACTTTTGTACCGTCCAAGTTTCTTCACTTTCTCTTTTTGGTCCCTATGCGTACCAAAATTTCCGGAACCCCCCCCTCCACCGTGTCCAGATGCAATTCGGACACATAAATATCACATCTAGGGCATTTGCTCCTATCAACCACCGAGTTTTACTCGAGTGGAAGCACTTCCCGATCTTGGACACATGACCAAATTTCATCCCATTCCCTCGATCCGTTTGGTCCATATGCAGGATACGAAGCCCCCCCCCCCCCCTCCATCCAGCCAACGTAATCGGATGCGATTCGGACCCGCAAATTTTGCATCTACGGTACTTACTACCGAACAAGTTTCCCTTGAATCGGAGAACATCTGAAAAATTTCGGTGACACCCAACTCCCCCCCACCGACGCCGGATCCAGTCTGGACCTCAAAATAAATTCTCTAGTACCCATGACCTTTGTACGATACAGTTGGTATCTGCATTCTGCGCATGTGCAATGATATCCGGGCCTCCCCCCTCTACCCGGAAAGTTTGGAAAAATTAAATGTCTCATCTACGGCATTTCTTTATATGAGATGAGACACCAATCTCCCTTGAATCGGAGTACTTCCGATAAATTTAACGTACGCCCCTTCCAACTCCCCGTGTACCGAGGTTGGATCCAGTCTGGGCTTCAAAATCACGCATCTGGGACTCCTGATCTTTGTATTGTCCAAGTATTCTGTCAATCTCTACATTCCTTTGGTCCCTTGTGTGATCCAAAAGTCCACCTCCACCACCACCCCACCAACCCCGTGGTAATCGTATCTTTTTGCTCCCACAATACATAAAGTTGACTTTGACTCCCGTTACGCAGGTCGCAAGTTTCCGTGTTCCCCCTCCCTCCGCCCCCACACGAATGATCGGATTAATCCGCGAAAACATGGTTTCGCTGGGCATTCAGCCGAGTCCTTCAGAAGCTTGTCAACTTTCATCGTCTTAGTTTACGTGGAAGTACCCGAACTAGCAAAAGTGAGACAGAGGGACCACCAATACTACCGCAATATTGCACTTGAACCGAAGGCTAATACCATAATACAATAATAACATAACAACGCTGACGATTTGGGGGGACTAATAGCTGAAAATTGCAAAAAATACCTTAAAATGCTAAAAATAGAGCAAACGCCGATAAATTTTCGGCACGCTCTGCCGATAACTTTCCGGCGGCGCGCCGCCAAAAAAATGTTGGGCGCGGCTTCGGGGACTAGTGGAAAAGACAGCCAGCACGCAGCACTGAAGTCGGAAGCAAAATGACAAACTTGATGACGCTTGACAGAACAGAGTTGGGTAAAGCAAAAAAGAGGGGAAGAGGCATTTTAAACAGTTTTAAACATGGTTAGGCCTAAGAGGAATTGAAAATAGCAAAACAAACCTGGATTACGTACACTAAGAAGTAATGTGTCATTGTTTTCTTTACGATAGCGCACCTAGCGGCCAAAAAAGAACTAATATGAGAGGAGTTTTACGAGGGGCGTATTCGGTATATTTTCGGGGACTTGGTAGTTATACAGAATCCTAAATAGGCTATCGGTATAAATCTATTGGCTATAATGATTGGGATTTGTCAGGGATTCGGTATAATTGCCAGTATTCGGTAGTTAGCACGAATTTGGTGAGAGAATTTACTGAAAATGGAGATAATATATTCGGTAGTTACACAGGATCCCGAATAAGCTATCGGTTCAAAATTATTCATAGTAGCATGATTGGGGTTCGGTAATTTATTAGTATAATTTTCAGGATTAGGTAGTTGACCACGAATCTAGTTTCGACGAACGTATATCAAATATGAATATCGCTGGGTATAGTCTTTCGATGAGAAAACACTTGCGTCTAACAACTGGGATACGGAAGTTATACAGAATCCTAACATGCTATCGGTCTAAACTTATTCGTCATAATAACTGGGATTCGGTAATTTACTCATTATAATTGCCAGCATTCGGGAGTTACCACGAACTTCGGAAGAAGCCGAGTGAAGCACTGGTCGTGGACAAATGATCTATGATTTCGTCGATAGTCCTTACTTTTATTTTGTATCCGAAAAATAAGATCTAATCATAAATATTTGGAAAATTCTGCCTGCAGCACTGTTTGTAATATTTTCTATGTTGTGGAAGGGCGCGTCATTTGACTGGGGTTTTAAGCCAGTTTTAGGATTGAGAATTCGAAACAGTAAAAGCTAGAACCTGGATGGAAATTAAATTTGGCGGGAAAAAGCAAAAAAAAAATCTCGCATACGGCGCCTACTTTATGTTATCATGGGTAATATTGACTAGACTACAATTATTGCTGATGCCGAAATGTCGCTCCATCCGGTTCCTAGAACTTCTTAAGGCGTGTTCTCGCCTTTCCCCGAGGACTCCTCGGGGACTCCTCGGGGAATCGAAGGGAACGGCGAGAATAGAGGGAGTGACTCCACGCGGATTCCGCGTCCGGAAAAAAACGAGAACACGAGGAATGCTTCCAAAATGAATTTTCTTCTAAAAAGAAATATACAGTTGACGAAATTAGTCTGGATCTACTTTATTTTTGGTTTTGTTTATTCAGATTTTCTTAATTAATTTTACATTACACCCACACTAGCAAAATTTGATTCCCCTCTGAATCTGAAAGGGAGTCCTTATTGATGATGGTGATGATAATCAGAGCATTCCCCGTCTGTGGGGACTCGCGAGAATACGGGGAGTGAGTCCCCGAGACAAAAAAAAAAGCGGGGACTCCTCAAGTAGAGTCCTCGGGGAACGGCGAGAATACGCCTTTAGAGTCTCGGTATTTGATCCACGGTAAACGAAAGAATTTAAAAGAGAAGCTGCTAAATTCTAGCCAACAGAAAAAATTGGATTTCGAAAAAATTTACAGTTTCTAGGATTTTGAATTTTTTTTGAGAGATTCGGTAAAATTTTGGCTCTGCACCCCCCCCCCCCCCCCTCCAACAAAAATGCACTTGTGACGCCCCCACTAATGGAAAATATACATCTAGACATTTTCTGGTATCGAGTGAATTGTATGTCATATGTAGGACAAGAGTGACAAAAACAAAAATAGATTGGTAATTCACATTATCGTGCGACCTGTGGCATCCCTGATTAGCTGAAGGTTTCCACCAGCGTTTCCACTTTCCATCGCATTACGGTATAAGTAACTTTGCAATTTCCCTGTTCCCCGGGATTCCACGTGAAAGTCAATGGGAACCACGAGGCAGGGGTGTTGCAAGGGGGGGGGGGGGATGCAGCACCGTCCCGACCTTTCGAGACTTGGTAAAATCTTGGGCCGGAAACTACTCGGTTATTTTTTTATATTCGAACTTTTCGGTATATTTCCGGGGATTCGGTAGTCATAAAGAATCCCGTATAAGCTATCGGGACGACTTTATTCGGTATTGATCTTGATTCGGAATAATTGCTAGGACTCGGTACTTATCACGAACAGGGGCGTCACGACGGGGGGGGGGGGGGGGAGGGGGCGACGCCCCCCCCCCCAATGCTGTCGGCCAGTCGGTAAAACATAACCAAGTCGGCGATTTTTCCATGAAAACAGCCGGTTTTTCTGATTGGTCGATTTTTCGTCAAATAGTAGTTTTTTCTGAAAATAAGTCGTTTTCTTCTCAAGAAACAGTCGGTAAAAATTACCGGCCAGTCGGTAAATGCCTCGTCCCCCCCAAAAAAAAAGTACTTCCAATTTTCATTAACATCATCAAAAATGGGCTCCCTTTCGGGTTCTGTGGGAAGTCAAAAGAGGGAGCTATTGTCCCGAGAAGTCATTCAAAGTTCTGTGTCCGAATCCTTCAGAGAAGTAATTATGGCGCAATTGTATCGAATCACACGGTAACCCTGGCTCACACGTTTCTCTAGAAGAAAACGGATGGCCTATGTTTCAATGACAAATTTGCCAAAGATTGACCTGATTTTGCTAAAGAAGGGTCGAAATGAGTAGCCAGAGAAGGCCTCTGTTGTCCAGCAGCAGCTCTGCTGGATCTCTGGCTGCCTCTGAAATCCACCATTTGCAATCTCTCAGCCTGGATATGGCTGAGCTGTGTAATAATGAGCATTACAGTGATGTGACTTTGCTGATCCAAGGAAGAAGAGTACCTGCACACAAGGTCATTTTAGCGGCAAGAAGTGAATATTTCAGGTAGGGACTTAAACCATGACAAATAAAACCAGAAGTGAATTTTTGAACTGAATTTAGAACTTCAGAAGTCTAGAGTCGTTTTTCTGTGCTCCCACAAACAGTTTGTGGATTGATTGTGGCTCGAAAAGTGTTTCCGCTTTACTTTGTGCGACCCACAACTGTGTTTCCGCGACGAAAAAGCTTTTTGTGGCTTGCTTTGTGCTCAAATTCGACAAACAAATGGCAAGGTGATTGTTGATTTTGTGGCTCGTTTATGGCGGGAAATTCAAATTAAGCAGCAAAATAGTGTCTAAACAATACAGTTAACTACTTTTCCAAGCATATAGGATAGACTTAAAACTGAGGATCCCTTTTGCACATAGTGGCAGTCTAGTACACTAGCCCCATTTCAGGCACGGTGCTCAAACGTCTAGCACCATGCCTGGGTGCTAGACGTTCAAGCACTGTACCTTGGATTTCATGTATGGTGCATGGATTTCAGTATACAGTGCATGCATCAAAAACACAGTTTCTGTCATAACAACTGAGCACCAGCTCGGACAGGGCTGAAATTACTACTATGAATTAGAGAAATCAAAGACAATCCTTTACATATTTTTCACAACAAAAACAAAAGGGCTCTAATGATGATGGAGATGAAAAACCTAACAGCACCCTATCTATTTTCCATGTATTTTCCAGTATTTTCCCTATCTATTCCCCAAGAGCCAATATTCTGGTTGGCTGCTAGGTAGAAAAAGCTGAGGCACAGGACACTTTGCATGCAAAACCCTTGACTATGTAGAAAAGGAAATGAGGTTTTTCACATCTGTCATCAGCCGAGCCCTTTTGTTTTTGTTGTGAAAAATATATAAAGGATTGCCTCTACATACAATTTCATTACTCCTTTTGTACTGCTTTTTCTTACATCGTTTCAACTCTTGGCTGGCTCTCAAACAACAAGTAGCTTGGCCAGCAAGTATCTTGGTCAGCTCTCAAACATAAAGCATTTTTAAGACGGCGTGAGGAAATGCTACTTCGAGGAAGGTGCTTCAAGAAAAAGGCACTTTACAAAAATTGTTATAAACATTTGGAATTAAATATTTTGTGTCCTTACATAGAGATAAGATTAATCCCAGTAGCAAATACTGCATCCTTATTCGGAGAAACTTTTTACAGTGTATTAGTAACACATCTCTTGTTTGTAAGGTTGCCATTGACTGCACATTTGCCAAGCTTATCTTGCTCGTGGTTTCTGCAAACATGCATAGGGCTGCCTAGGTTTGTGCAACCTAGAAGCCAATCACAGTCTCGAGAGTGAATGAATCTCAGAGATCTCCTCAGAATGTATTTTCATCTGTTCATTGAACCATAGGCCTACTGAATGCCTTCAAGTCAGAACATTAAATTTTAAGACAGCAAGTTGTGTGACCTATAAAATGTTACCAGAGTAATCTCGGATGCCTACCAAGTCCTAAGCTATATACCAGCTGGACAGGTATCATTGCATAAGCTGTCATAAGTTTTGTAGGTGCTGGAACTAAATTAGTCCTGCTAGTTTAGTGAGCACTCTCTGATAGGAATGACAACTCATTTTGGAAGACCACACTTTTATAGAGACAGTATTGAAATGTCTCATACATATTTTTCTCCCTGATTGTAAATTACTGTTAGTGGGGAGCTAGCTGAGGCTGTCTAAGGGTGACTTGTTTGTCTCATAGAGTTTACCCAAAATTGCCAGTTTTATGAATCTTCTGTACCCACAAAGTTGTTGCCTTAGTTTTAGGTATGCTAGCTTGTTTCTGTCACAATGTTAGGCCGGACCTTAGAATGTTACTTCTTTTTTTTGTAGAGCCCTTCTTTATGGTGGAATGAGAGAAAGTGCAGAAGAGGTCATCGAGTTGAAAGAAGCATCAGTTGAAGCTTTTTCTTACGTTTTGAAGTATCTTTATGCTGGCTGTCTCTCCTTGTCAACAATAAGGGTAAGAAAGCCACACTAGGATGATTTTTTTTTTATCTGAGACTGAAACTGATCCCATGTTGTTTATGTCCTGGACACCTCCATTTTTTTATAAACTAAAGAAAAATTTCTAAAGTAAGAGAAGGATCTTCTTACAAGAGTTTGAGCTAGTAACATTCCATTGTGTAGTGAGAAAACACAAGTGAAGATGCATCATATGTATGTAAGAGGCTAACAGACATTTCAGGGATTTAAATTCATGTGGAGACAATTCTGGCTACTTAAAAATATATCGGTTATGTGATACTAGCCGAGTTTCCTGGGATGTATCAGATTGGGTTGTAAGTAGAGGGATTCCTATGACATCGCAAAAGTTGTCCGTCTGTCCGTCCGTGTGTGAGTACGATAACTCTCGAAGGGAATGAGGGAATGACTTGGTGTGAGGATTCTTTCCGTCAAGGGAAAGGTCGAGCTCGTAGATGGGCTCTGCAGCCCTACATTTAGATGCTCGATTTAGGGGTAAGAAGGCATGCTGAACACTTATGTGAAAAACATTTTTTACCCAGACAAGTAGTTGGCCCGGAATCGTGCCAAAACCGGAAAATTTGTTAAAAGCAAAAGTTTTATTTGCAGTTGATTAGATATACAGTTTAAGGGTCAGAAGAGATGCTGAATCCGTATACAACAATCGTTTTTCACCCGGACATCTAGTTCGCCCTGTATCGGGCTGAAACGGGAAAATTTGTTAAAAGTTAAACTTTTATTTTAAGTTGATTAGATGTTCGAGACTTTCGAGAGTAGTACGCTAAATACGCTGAATTTTCTTTTTTCAAGCTATATTTTTTTGGCGGACTATTAGTTCCGGAATTGGGCCAAAAACGGGAAATTTGGCAGGAGTAAGGCAGGAGTTTTGATCAGTTTCATCAAAATAGATATGACTTACAGGGGTAAACAACATATGCTGGATCTATTTCTGAACTTGGTTTTCTGAGGTGATTAGCTAATCTGTTTCTAAATTTTAATAGTAAAAATGTTCAAGGAGGACTAACGGATCTGGCTAAGACAAGACCCAGATGTCCGGATCAAATATAGAATTTTTGGGATCCCATCGAAACCTTCGGTCTTGTTACTACTGGAAGAAAGCCTAGGCTATTCGTAGTTTATTAAAGTTTCATTAATTTAACGAGTGACTTCCTTGTATGTCAGAAAAAAAAATGAAGTAAAAAGAAGAGAAGCTGGAGGAACCACACAAATAGTGATGTGGTCCACCAGAAATCCCCCACTTCACTTGTTGGTCGAACTAGATAGCTTTTGTTACCACGTTGCCAAGGGAAAATCCCGCCCAAGCATTGGTGCACCCATCACACAGCCTATCTGAAAAATAGAATCCTTTATTTATCAGTTGTCAAAGGATCAATGGAAGATGTAGTCAATAGTACAATGCAGAAAACGAGTGACGATACTCTACAGAGTTCATCTGAAACCCTTTTCTTTGTTTGTTTTATCCGTAATTCAGCTAAAAAATGTTGAGCAGTGGAAAATTAATCTGCATCTGAACTTTAAAGCAGAATGCCATAGCAAAATTATAGGATAGGAAACCGAAATTTGAAACTAAAATAATTTGGACTTTGGACACGCTCAATGAGACACTTGGGATTTAGTGTCGACTAAGTTGAACAGAAAGAATTGAAACCAAAAAGAATTGAAAGAAAGTGAATGGTTTGATAATTTTTCTTGTTTCCAATTTTTTGCCTCATGCATTTAGAAGGTGATAAATAAATGTTTTGCTATATTCTGTTTGTTCTGTATTCCAGGAAGACCTGGTTTTGGACATCCTTGGCTTGGCACACCAATATTCGATTACCAACCTTGAGGCGGCCATATGTGACCATTTGAGGACAAATTTATCACTTGATTCAGTCTGCGCCATCTACGATACGGCCGTCATATTCCAGCTGGACAATTTGATTGAAACGGCCCTGGCGTTTATTGACAAGCATGCAATTGAAACAATGAAACATGAAACTTTCAGAGAGTTGTCAGCTGTAAGTACTAATTTCCTTCACACCAAAGCCGCATTTGATTTCACACACCTCAGTTAACTTTGCATTTTAGAAACACCCACGTTTCATCAAAAGATAATTACCAGATCTACTTGGACAGATACACGATCTATGTAGACGGTTTTGGTCTAGTTTTATGGGCCTTATATGCTGTAGTTGTTTATTTATGTATTATTTCCGAAATCGGTAAGCTAAAAGCTTGTCGTTATTTATTTATTATATATTTTTTTTTGTTTTTACGGCACTTGCAGCCTCTGGCTCAAGTGCCATATACTGATCGCAATTCCGTCAGCCGGTAGGGCGGTCTGTCTTGCCATTGCGAGTTGGGTACTTCCAGATGTGCTAGGACGATAAAACCGTCTGGGGGGGGGGGGGGGGAATCCGGAAAGTTTAGCCGTGAATGGCTTTCGAACGGGTGATCCGATAATGAAACTTAGTAATTGAATAGAAGACATGTCTCTGACCGGCTGTGAGGGATTTGGGGAGGGAAGACCGGAAATCTCGGAAAACGGTTAGAATTGAGGGCTCGGAGTTAAAACTTGCTGGGAAGAACAAACATCTGCTCATGATAAATCATTTGCACAGTTGGACTGGATCTGGACACTTTGGTGGTGGGATGGAGTGGGTTTTCCGGATTCCGGTGATGGCTGTTTTTGGGATTTTCACGACGAATCGAGGCCATATCGGGGACCCGATCAAACTGACTTGGAAATAAACATTTTCTCAATCTGATCATCGTGGGGGGAGTGGAGGAAGGGGAAATCCGGAATGTTGAGTCATGCGTAACCTTAGAACGCGTGATCGTATTCCTGAGAAATTTAAAAATTGAACAGAGACATGTCTCTGATGTTCTTTTCCATGTCCGGACCGGAACGGACAACTGTTGGGGGGGGGGGGGGGGGGGTACCTGACCCGCTTAGACTGGAGAGATCGGGGTGGAACTTGGTAGGAATAACAAACAAATGCTCTAGGTAAATCTTGTACAGATCCGGATTGGAATCCTGGCACTGTGGTGGAAGTTGGAGGGGGAGGGGGCGGGAATTCCGGTGGTCGCGAGTTAAGGTACATCCAGATGTGCTAGGACGATGGAACTTGGCTGGAACATTAGAGGGTTCGATAAGATTGGCTTGGAAATTGTCACTTTCCAAATCTGACCATTCGTTAAAGTACTAATCTTAACCGCAAAGTAAAAATAAAAATAAAAAGTAAAAAAATTTCAACCCCTTAGACCCCCCCCCCCCCCCCCGGCAATTCAAAACCCAAAGAATACGGTTGAACAGTCGTCGAGAAAGTCTTCCAAAGAAGACGTTTAAACAGCCTCCGAGAGAAAGTAAAAAAAAAAACTTTAGACCAGACGATATGGGCCCAAGGGCCCATCGTCGTTTTTTGCCTCAGGGGTTTCGTCTACAGATGAGTTTCTAGCGCCTTTAGAGTGCGCATCATTACAGCCAAGTCGAAAATTAAATTAATTTTTACCAAATGATGCATTCTCGTGATTTCCAACGGCCATTGATCGTTCTTATCTCAAGGGCTTTACTTGCAAATGATCAGAACAAGCACACGAATTGGCAAATTCCTACTTTCATCCTCTTAACCAGCCTTGCAAGTGCCATATGAGCTTCCAGCTCTTCTTTATTTTAATTTTTTATTTATAGCTTATTATAATAGTTAATATTTTTTTTTTTTCATTTATTTATTATACAGAGTTAGTTGTATAATTATTGTTTGCCATCGTTTTTCTCTTCCTGTTCTTCTTATTTTCTCTTTTCGTTTATCCATTTAAGAAGATTTTGTGTTCATATAAACAGCAATTAAGCTAGGCCGCTCAAGCTAGAAAGTGAAAAGTTTTACAGCTTGAGAAAAATAAGAGGAGCCTTGCAAGGAAGGGGCTAAATATAGCTCTAATAAAATGTGGCTGACGTATGCGATCTGCGAGGACCCTTGCCAAGAAGGGCCAAAATGTAGCTCTAATAAAATGCAGCTGACGTAATCGTTTTGCAGTGTCAATTGCGTTTCGCAGTCAGCTTGGGCTTAAAGGACCCTACTTGCTTATTATGTCTCCTATAGTATACCTAGCTCTCTTTTGGAATTATAAGCTTCTAAAATCCCCACCTTTCTCCATTATTTCGTTTTTGCCCACGAGTTTTAGCGCTTTTTCGGCCGTGCCGAGTTTTGCACGTCACACAGCGCAAAGTTTGCCGGAATCGGCAACGTCTGCTGAAAACTCTTTCGAACAAAAGGAATCTTCTGTTTTTGCTTCTTTTATTTGCTTAGTTTTCACACTTTTTAACCACGGAGCGTTCAGTTTTTAAATGTTTTGCGCCCAGCCGCCGCGTCTAAGAGCCGGAAGGCTGGATACAATCGACCAGCGCTAACAAGAAAATCGCTTAATTCAGGTGGAAAGTAATGGCATTTTCGAAAATGTTTTTCTGATCCTGTAAATAAGTCACTCCTTATCTTCATTGATTCATGGATTTTAACATTCACCAGAGGTATGTTCGACCCTTCCATCAGCTCCCTGGGCGGAGTCTGCCTTGTATTGCTCAATGTAGGTCCAAGTAGCGAACAGGTGGCTCACAAGAGATTCTACCTGTCATATTAACTTGGAGAGCGTCAACTGCGAGACCTTAGTTGCGTTTTGCAGATACCATGGTATCTGATACACGGTTGCTATGCAAAAAATGACTATTGCCGAAGCAATTTTCGAAGTCATAAACTTCTTTCTCACCAATTTGACAAAATTTGATGAAAGTGTGATGGCTTTTCAGATGTCATGGTCAGTTATCACGGTCGGACCGTGGTATCTGAATATCAGATACCGCGATAACTGGACAGCTACTATGATAACTGCAAAAACAACTTTAGACCGTGGTATCAGATACCATGGTATCTGCAAAAACGCAACTCTTGTCGAGACTTATGCTGAGATCTTCGTGCTGCACGAAGGCGAGCCGCTTGGACGCTATAATACATACTGACATTAAATCCAGTTTGAACCTCATAAACTTGAATATTGACAACCCTATTTACAATCTGAATATTTATCGCTAATTATTTTAATAGAAGACTATCGTACGCTAAGTACGTTTTTGTTTGACGCTCAAATCTCCGTTTTGCTCCGTAAATAAACGCTTTTGTCGATTCTTTTTTCAAACAGAGAAACGTTTTTATAGCAAAGCAGAAAACATGATTGGATACCTAGAGGAGAAAAAAAAATAAATAGAACAGAAGTAGAAACACACTATCAGAAATTTCCTAAAATAACACAAGGATGCGAGATTTCAACAGATGCACTACACAAATTTTCATAAAAGACAACACAAAGATACAAGCATTGCCAGGAAGAGCCGAAAACCCACCGAAAAAGCATCAACTGACGTTTCCGATATTTTGAGTATTTTGACGACAAACAAAAAAGCCAGTAGATGCTTTTTAGGCGGTTTTTCTGCTCTTCCTGGCAATGCTTTTTATGCATAACATTTAATACATAACGTTTTCTGAATCACAGCAGATCACATCCCAAGTGTTGTCTGGTGAAACTGTGCATCCTTGTGTTATCTGTTATGAAACTTCTGACAGTGTACAGACTTAAGTTGCGTTTTTTTGGATTCACTTTTGTTTCGTCAAAGTTTGTAGTTTGGCTCTTGTTTTGTCTTACTTGCGTTTTATTGAGTTCTTGTTTTCGAAAAGTCAAACTACATCAAACTACGTCGGCGAGGTAGTTTGTAGTTTGAACTCTGTAGTTTCAGGTTCGAAACTACAGCAAATGGAATGGACAAATAAAACGGCTTTTTAGTATTTAGTTGTGTTTTCGAAACGCTACGCATTAAAACGTAATGCATAACAAGCATTTTCAGGAAGAGCCAAAAAAACGCCGAAAATGGATCTACTAACTTTTCGATATCATGATGACAACCCGATGAAAACTTTATCTCAAAATAGTAGCATGAAGTTGTACGAAAAAGTAGCATGCAGTACTATTTGATGCTACGCTACTTCATGCTTCTACTCCAAGGCTACCGTGTTACTGCATTCTACTGAATGCTACTATTAGCAAGACTGTATGCTACTATGGCAAGACAGAATGCTACTGGATACTACTGCTTAAGATTGGTCCAGTCTGAGGTACATTAAATGATAGTATTCTTTACTATGTCATAGTATTACAAGCAGCTTTTTCGTACAACTACGCAGACTACAAATTTTTCACCGGGAAACAAGAAAGTCAGCACATGCTTTTTCGGCGGTGTTTCGCCTGTTTTTGTATGCATATATTTTAATGCGTAACCTTTGAAAAGCATAAGAGCTAACATCCTAAGTGTTATTTGCGCATCCTAGTGTTATCTCTTGTGAGACTTCCGACAGTGCAGAACCGACCCAACTACTGTTGGGATTATTTAGCAAACGAGTCTGGTCTTTTAGGATGCCGTCAAATCGATGATTTCCCGAGACTCCTTCTACGCACCTGAGAATGAAGTTTTCAAAAGTGTCTGCGATTGGGCGGCAGCCAATCCGGAAACAACAGAGCTGCCATCTATTCTAGGAGTGGTCCGATTTCCTTTGTTGACCCGTCTGGACTTGGTGACGACAGTCAGAGACTCTGGACTGGTTTCGCCGGACATGATCCTGGATGCCATAGCACTGAAGGAAACTATGAAGGAGACTCAGCTGAAACACAGAGGCATCATACGTAAGTTTTTGTTTCCGTGTAGCATCCGGTTTTTCTTCTACTTGTTAGACTCCTCCCTCCCCAGTCAGTGAGGTTTACATTATATCTTTTCACTAGTAATATCGCTGACACTTTCAACTTAAAAACTGACCGCACATTCTGTATTGCCGGGATGTCTTCGAAAATATGTGTAGGGTAGTTGAGAAAGAGTGCCTGGCGGAATCCCAATTCCCAACCTTCCGAGATATAGCCTACTTCTTTCGGATTTCTCACCATGCAGGCGAAGGTGGCTAAGATATATGTTGCTGAACCATAACCAAAAGTATTTACATCGACTGCAAAAAACGAAAAGTTTTGTGATGGTATTTGTTCGCTACAACTCGGACATGTAATTGTATATTAATTTTTGTTTTTGTCGATCTAATTTCTTATCAACCTATAAATCCTATTTTATTACTTATATTGATTTTTTACAACTTGTTTTTAGTTTGGCGGGAAAAAAGAAGAATCCGCCTGGAATCCGCTAGCCCGGATAAGTGTTTTGGAATAAAGGATATGTCAGTAAATATGCCAAGTATGCCAGTAGCATTCAGGAATGGTGCTTTGATCTATATGAATCGGGCTAAGCCACAAAACAGTTTAACGCACGCCGAAACAGCACTGGAATTTCAGTACAAGGACAGGTTTTCCTACGTCAAGAAAACCGCAGCCGTGTACTACTCTTTGAACCAACCAAAAACAAGCAAAACTAGGTGCACACCTATTCCCCAAGAAGTTGCAGTACCTGTCGTGATCCAAGAGTTTTGGGCTTTGCGAAAACCTAAGGCATTTTATATCGGTTTTACATTGAGCCAAATATGTTGATCAACAGCGTGTCCTAGCGACCAACAAAATTATCTGTGGCCAACAATGTTGGCCAAATCGTCCAATAACTGAAAGTGTTTCTGGTCGACTCTGTTTGTCAACTTGTGTAGTAATCTGACATAGTTTTGAGTTCCAAAACGTAAGTGGAGAGATACCTATGACTTCGTAAAAGTTGTCCGTCTGCCCGTCCGTCTGGGAGCACGGTAACTCTCGAAGCAAATGAGTGATGCAACTTGTGTGTGAGGATTCTTTGGGTCAAGGGAAAGGTCGAGTTCGTAGATGTCAGCAGGTATCGAACAGTCAGCGCTTACTGTTCCACCTTCTCGAAATAGTAACTAATAGTAGCTATTTCTTACCATGCTCGGGAGCGTAGTAAGTGTGGTAACTACGGATATCTGTAACGTGATTGGCTGGATTTCCCCTTGGAGAGATATTTTGACGAAAATAGAAAAATCTGTCACAGCCCATGACGCCAAGAACCCAAAATTCGTGACGTCATGCGTAGTAACTACGGTAAGTAGGATGGAACACGCTCAATGAGACACATGGGACTCATAGAGACTAGTCCGGTTGGAAGTGCTGAACTAGAATATGACGAATTGTTTTTTATGCTAAGGGTGTCGACTAAGTTATATCGGAATCCCATACAGTCGTGAGACGTATATAGTGACGTTATGTGATTGAGGCCACAACATAGGATTTGATTGTCCCTAGGTCGTTCTATAAATGAAAACCGACCGGCGCCTCGCTGGCCGCTCGGCTCAATATATATATTCACCGATAGGGATAAACTACAATTTTTCGTTTTCTGAGGAAAAATAGATCAAATGGGTGTGACGTCACGCATTTATGGAATTCCGACACAACTTAGAGTAGACGTTACGAGTGGTTCGTTGTTTCTAGGACCTGACGAGAATGTAGCAACGATTCGGTTTGGAGCCACGGTTTTGGAGGGCGAAATGCGCTCCCACTTACTTGATGGTGACACGTCGAACTACGATATGGAACGAGGCTTTACGCGTCATCCGATTGATGATGGGAACAGGGGAATACTAGTCAAGTTGGGAGCCCCTCATATCCTGAACCATTTTAAATTGTTGCTGTGGGACAGAGATTTAAGGTAAGATTTGGAGTTGATTCAAAATCGCTCTTTAAATTAAATCAAATTTTATTTATAACCCGTCTAGGTAAAGACGGAGTATGGCAAAAGATGAAAAAAGAAAGAAACAATATATCACGGAAATCTTACGTACATTTGCAACAACATCAACCAAAATAGTTAAAGTTCAGTAAACCGGAACGTCAAATGCTCTCACATTTGCACTGTTCAGGTCACCCATACCAAGAACAAACAATCCAGTAGAACCAATACTCCAATAGAAGCTGGGTCTTTGGTTCCATGCAGCGGCTGTTGACACCCCGAGAAAACTGAGCTGAGCTTGAGGTACTTGCTCGAGCTTCGGGTTGATACCCGTCTACTTCCCTCTTCGCTGTTGCGCATATCAGAGGAATTAGTGCAAAAGTCGCGCTGACTCGGTCTGCAGCGCGTCCAGACAACCAAGCGGCTTATACTTTGGAAGTTTCTTCTCCTGGGCTTTACTGCGATATAGCTTTTGTAGAGGTAACGAATTATATAGCTTTTGTAGAGGTAAAAATTCGTTAGAGGTAACGAATTTTATTCCTTTTCTAGCTTTTAGCTATTCGGATTAAATTTGATTGATTGATTAAAAAAAAAAAAAAAAAAAAAAAAAATTGGGATGTTCCGCGAGATATTAAATCAGAAATTAGAAGGGACACGAGAAACGGGTTCTTGAGCCAAACTGGTATAGAAACATTCTTTACATGCCGCATTCTTTTTTCTAAAAAAAAGTGTTAAAACGGAACAAAAGTTTAAAAAAATACTTTTTCACCTTTTACTACCGCTTTAGATTTTGGACGATTTAGTGGAGTGTTCCTTGGAACAATCCACTATTGCGAGCGCTGTAGCAGCTTTCGGTTTCCAGTTCTCACCGTATTTTGTAGAGCTCATAACTCGTGAACCAGTGCAACTATCAAGTTCAAACTTGGTATACTAGTGGGTATTGGTGTCTAGTTGTGCCTTTTGGGGGTCCCACCCCCATCCGGTTCAGGGGCAAATGGGCCCAGATTGCCCAGTGACTAATGTTCATAACTTGACCAGAATCTGGACACAGGACGATGAAATTCGTTGTACATGTAGACCTTAGGGCTGGAAAATTGCTTTGAAAGTTGCACCTCCCCCACCCACCATGTTCATGGGCAAATGGGCCCAGATTGTCCAGGAGTAAAGTTCGTTACCTGTGACAGGAATCAACAGGTATCAAGTTCACACTTGGTATACTAGTGGGATAGGATTCTGCCTTTTCGGGTCCCACTCCCCACCTCAACCCGGTTCAGGGGCAAATGGGCCCAGATTGCCCAGTGAATAATGTTCACAACTTGACCAGAACTGGACATAGGAAGATGAAATTCCTTGTACATGTAGATCCTAGGGCTGGGAAATTGCTTTGAAAGTTGCACCTCCCCCACCCACCACGTTCATGGGCAACTGGGCCCAGATTGCCCAGGAGTAAAGTTCGTTACCTGTGACAGGAATCAAAAGGTATCAAGTTGAAACTTGGTAGGATTGTGAGCATTGGGATCTCCTTTTGCTTTTTGCGAATCCCAAACCCCACCCACACTTGGTTTTGGGGCAATTGGGCCCACATGGCCCATTAACGTTTTTAACTTGACAATAACTGGAATAAGGCAATGAAATTCCTTTGTGCTTTTGGATCATGGAGAGAGTTGAACAACCCCCACCCTCCCCTTTCATAGTCAAGTGGGCCCAAACTGCCCATGAAAAAAGTTATTGACCCGTGAGTGGAATCTAACTCTAAGCTGCTATACTTGAGGAAAAAGAGGTGTAAGTACGCATTTGATGGGTCACGACCCCCCTCCCCCCGGTCTCAGGTTCAACTCTCGTATATTTAGTGAGAAATATCTATGGATGAGGATTTGGTGTAACAGCAACAAATGAGACGACGCAACCTACTTTAATCTTTAATTACCAGTTGGAAACTGGACTGTTTTGTCATATGATCGATGATATGCCGTTCTTAATGAATTGTGACAAAGGGGGTATTAGGCTGCTACGATTTGGTTTATTGCACTTGTTATTACCTTGCTAATGAAAGAGGTTCAAAGGGTGGGACTGGCTGACAGACCATTCTCAGTGTTCGAAGTCAAGCTGTTCGTGCAAGATCTTCAAGATTTCTATGGATTTACTGGCGGTTTGTTTACTTTTAAAGCTTTTAAAGTGGGATGATTACAAATTAGGTTATTTCAGTACTTGTTTGGTTATTGGGGATGAGAAATGTCTTGGTTCTAAAGCTATTTGTATATAAAATGAAATAAATATTTTACTTTCACACTCCACGTCTGAGCGCTTTTTTTTACTGATCTGGACAGTGTCAAAACCATTATTGCAATTTGTTCAAGCTTAAGCTATTGAATCCGTATGTTGACTGTACTATCAAGGTGGATGTAACCATAATCAACAGTCAGTACTTTCCGCCACAATACCCGTTTAGGTTATCAGCTACTTTTATGAGCTTGAAGGACCTCAGGTCAAAAACAGTAGCCATCGAAACTATCAGATTTGTTTTATATTTGGGCGATTTTCCAGCCTATATTTTTACCAAACTTCCCGACTCGGATTGCACTATTTGTGATCCCGCGTGTGCCTACCTAGAAACAACTAACTTATCGTTTTTGTGTAGTGTTCCTTAGACCAATCCACGATTGCGAGCGCTGCAGCAGCTTTCGGTTTTCGGTTCCCGGTTTTCACGGTATTTTGGGGAGCTCATAACTCTTGAACCAATGCAAGTATCAAGTTCAAACTTGGTACACTAGTCGGTGTTGTGGTCTAGTTGTGCCTTTTGGGGGTCCCACCCCAACCCGGTTCAGGGGCAAATGGACCCAGATTGCCCAGTGAATAATGTTTATAACTTGACCGGAACTGGATATAGGACGATGAAATTCCTTGTACATGTAGATCCTAGGGCTGGGAAATTGCTTTTGTAGTTGCACCTCCCCCACCCACCTCGTTCATGGGCAACTGTGCCCAGATTGCCCAGGAGTAAAGTTCCGTCACCCGCGACAGGAATCGACAGGTATCAAGTTGAAACTTGGTAGGTTTATGAGCATTGGAGTCTCTTTTTACTTTTTGCGGGTCCCAAACTCCACCCCCACTTGGTTCAAGGGCAATTGGGCCCAGATTGTCCTTTTTTAAATGTTTTTAACTTGACAATAACTGGAGATAAGGCGATGAAATTTCTTTGTGCTTTTGGATCGTAGCGGTTGGGGATATATATATAAAGTTTAACCACCCCCCACCCTTCCCGTTCATGGGCAAGTGGGCCCAAATTGCCCATGAAAAAAGTTTTTGACCCGTGACTGGAATCAAACTCTAAGCTGGTATACTTGAGGAAAAAAAGGTGTAATTACGCATTTTGATGGGTCCGACCCCCCCCCCCCCCCCGCCTCCCTTTAATGGGCAGCTGGGCTCAGATTCCCCATGAGTTAAGTTCGTCTGTGACAGGTCTCAAGTTCAGCTCTTGTATATTTGGGGAGTTATATCTATGGACGGGGATTTTGGTTTCAGCAACAAAGGGGGTATTAGGATGCTACGATTTGGTTTATTGCACTTGTTATTACCTTGCTATGGAAAAGAGGTTTTAAAGGGTCGGACTGATTGTCAGACCATTGTTGGAAGTCAAGCTATTCGTGCAAGATCTTCAACTTTTCTTTGGATTTATATTTGCAGTTTGTTTACATTTAAAGTGGGATGATTACGAATAGGTTATTTCAGTACTTGTTCGGTTATTGGGTATGTGAAATATCCTAAAGCTGGCTGTATAAAAAATGCGATAAACATTTTACTTTCCCACTCCACGTCTCAGTGATTGCGGACTTGTTTGTTTCGATTATTCGCTGATGTTCTTCTTTGGAGGGTTCTTTGTCTAAATAAACCCTTAATCGCGTTCAAAATCGTGAGACGACTCATATACAGTGAATATACCACGCCGATAAAGTAGCGACCCTTTATTGTTTCAGGATGTACTCATACTATATAGAAGTGAGTACAGACCAGCAAGAATGGACTAAGGTTATAAACCACACATCCGTCCACTGCCGCTCCTGGCAATACCTATACTTCCCAGAAAGGGTAATCCGATACATCAGAATCGTGGGAACAATGAACACAGTCAACCGAGTATTTCACGCTGTGGCCTTTGAGGCATGCTATTCGACCGCAATAACCAAGCTGGAAAACGGTGTGATAGGTAGGTTTTGAATTACGCTAGGATAGCCTATTTGACTGCGCGAAACGGATGTCAGCCGAGTAGTATTCAAGCGATGATTCGGCGCCTCATGCACTATCAGAAGCTTCATAGTAGATAATACAAGGATGCGCAGCTTCAACAGACAACACTTTGGATTCAATCTGTTGTGATTCTGAAAACGTTATGCGTTGAATGTTATGCATAACAAGCATTGCCAGGAAAAGCACAAAAATCGCCGAAAAAGTGTCTGCTGACTTTCCGATATCATGACAAGAAACAAAAAAGTCAGCAGAGCTTTTTGACAATGCTGTTCTAAATGCCCAGTCCAGAACCTCTTGCACTTGTGTCGGTGATGGCATCAACTGCTCAATGATAGCATATGTTGGAGAACTTAGTCGTGTTACAATGGAATTGAAAGTGCTTCCCAATCACTAGTTTTGGAATATGAAGGCATTGGACTTAAATTCAACAAGGGAAAAACGGAATTCTTGATGTTCAATAACCATTCAAGTGAGCCAGAGCAAACCTAACCTGACGTAGCTAGGACTGCCGATCGGAGATTCAATTAAAACCACTCGAAAGTTACTGATAGCCCATTTGCGAAACCTCACCAGTGGAGCTTGGACCCGTATTGTTTCCGGAAAGTTGCGATTTAACCGAAAGATTCTTGCGTACTCCGACAATGCCACTGCTCCTCCACACTATCTTTCCCCCTTCTGGTCCATCTTCAGTAACGAAAATCTTGTTCAAATTCTTTAGTTTTCCAAATATTTGCTACGCCTCCCCTCCCCCCCCCCCCCTGGACAAGGACCAGCCATCTCATTGAAAAGTTCCGTATCCGTCTTCGACTATCCTGAGCTCGATCCCGAGTTCCGTCAACAGAGTGAAGCAAAAGTTTAACTACCCATGGAGCTCTATGATCTTTCGGTTTAGTGAATTTTTAATTATTTTGGTTGTTGTGGTTGTGTTGTTTCTTTCTTTTTTCGTTTCTACCACACTCCGTCTTTACCTAGACGGGTTATAAATAAAACTTAATCCCCAGAATCGAGAAATTAAAATAGTAATAACGAAAATACATCTTTAAACATTCAACAGTGCAAAATAGATACTTCAGCCAAAATTTATTAGTCTTCAGCCGAAATTTATTAGAGGGTCTTCTTCAGGCCCATGTAACGGGAACCCCCTCCCGTCCTGCTCAGTGAGTCTGCCTTTTCGGTCTGTTTGTATTTGCACTGACGGGTTAGACGGGTTATAAATAAAACTTAATTTAATTAAGTTTAAAACTCAGCTGACGTATCAGTTTAGAGCAGTCAAGGTTGATTCGCAGCAGAGCATGATAACACTAGGGAGTGGGGCGGAGACTTCACAAAATTGACACACACTCGCATAGCATCGACACCAGCACCACTAGCTATATAGAACGTCCCTACCGAGTACCGAAACTCAATCAGTCGTTCACCAGCGCTGGCTCCGATAACTTCCTGTTCTGAACATAGCAAAAAAATGATACGGCCTCCTTTGCTTCCTTAGTGCGTGCAGACCGCATCTTTGCTTTACTAACAAGAGCTACGAGCTCATATGGCACTTGTACGAGTAGGCTGTACAAGAAAGTAGATGAAAACGTCACAAAATACACCCGCCATCCAAAAAGGCGGTTCGGAAATAGAAATAGGATATTTAGTTTCACTCATTTCTGAGCAGTTCCGGCATCGTCTCGATTGCAAATGCACATGACTGTTCAAACTTTCATCCCAATAAATCCATTTGTTTGATCCCTAGACGTGCTACACGATTTCCGGTACTCACTCTATTTCCACCTACCGTGGCAGAATCTGGTTCGGAATAAAAAAAAATAGACCACCTAAAGCATCTTCGTTTATATCATCTAACAAGTTTCACTCGAATCTGAGCATTTTTGGAAAGTTCCGGTACCCCCCCCCCCCCCTTCCCACCAACGTTGTCGGAGCCGGTTCGGGCCCAATCTCTTAATTCCCTCATCAAGTTTGACTGAAATTGGAGCATAGCCTATCTGCAAGTTTCCAGTACCCCCCCCCCCCCCCCCTACCTTGGCCGAATCCGGCCCAGACGCCAAATAACAAATCTAGGCCGCATAAACTCGGCACTGTCGAATTGCATCTCATTCGGTCCATCCGTTTGGTTTTTGTGCATGTCAAAAGTCCCCCCACCCCCAATTCCCCTAATCGTGGTCGCATATGGTTCGAACGCATGTTTTACATGTCGAGGCCATCGATTCGTATCACCCATGAAGTTTCACTCGAATCAGACCACTCGTTCGCAATTTATAGAAGTCCATATTTCTCTTCTCTTGCTCCCCCAAAAATGCTCGGATCTAGGAACGGAAGTTTCCGGGGGTATGTTGTGTCAGGTTTTTAAGTCAAGATAATTTGGGTCGCTAATATGCCTGCAAAGTTTCGTTGTCGTTTTACATCTGGAACTATTCTAACTCACGACTACCGGAATTCCAGGAAACCCCCTCCAACTCCCCCACAGAGCCCCGAAACTATCTGGCTCCGTCAATTTCATCTAGGCCTAATGCTTGTTCCATCCATTAAGTTTCGTCCCAATCCCTCTACTTTTAGAGTTTCTTGAGTTTTCCATCCCCCCCCCCATCCCCACAGGTATCGGACCCGACTCGGACGTGACACTGAACGTCCGACGCGACAAGTTTCACCAGACAAGTTTCACCAGACAAGTTTCATTCAAATCCGATCACCCGTTCAAAAGTTATGCACGCCACTAGATTCCGGACTCCCCATCCACCCACTCCCCCCACGATGGTCGGGTCGGGGAAACGGCTGTTCTCAAGTCAATCTGTTCGGATCCCTGACATACCTGCCAAGTTTCATCGCCCTAGGACATCAGGAAGTATGCCGAACTCGCGGGATCGCTAGAAATCCGGACCCCCACCCCAACTCCCCCACAATGCCCTGATCCGGTCCGGTTATGTCAATGACGTGTCGAGGACCTGTGCTTGTTTTTCCCACCAAGTTTCATCCCGATCCCTCCACTTTAAGCGTTTCTCAAAATTTCCGGTTCCCTCCTCCAACTCCTCCCAGTGTCATCGGATCCGGTCCGGTTATGTCAATGACGTGTCTAGGACCTGTGCTTGTTTTTCCCACCAAGTTTCATCCCGATCCCTCCACTTTAAGCGTTTCTCAAAATTTCCGGTTACCTCCTCCAACTCCCCCCAGTGTCATCGGATCCGGCCCGGATTTAAAGTGAGGTGTCTGAGACACAAGGTCATCCTAAATATCAATTTTCATCAAGATCCGATCACCCGTTCAAACGCCACTAGATTCCGGACTCCCCATCCACCCACTCCCCCCACGATGGTCGGGTCGGGGAAACGGCTGTTCTCAAGTCAATCTGTTCGGATCCTTGACATACCTGCCAAGTTTCATCGCCCTAGGACACCAGGAAGTATGCCGAACTCGCGGGATCGCTAGAAATCCGGACCCCCATCCCAACTCCCCCACAGTGCCCTGATCCGGTCCGGTTATGTCAATGACGTGTCTAGGACCTGTGCTTGTTTTTCCCACCAAGTTTCATCCCGATCCCTCCACTTTAAGCGTTTCTCAAAATTTCCGGTTCCCCACCCCAACTCCCCCACAGTGCCCTGATCCGGTCCGGTTATGTCAATGACGTTTCTAGGACCTGTGCTTGTTTTTCCCACCAAGTTTCATCCCGATCCCTCCACTTTAAGCGTTTCTCAAAATTTCCGGTTCCCTCCTCCAACTCCCCCCAGTGTCATCGGATCCGGCCCGGATTTAAAGTGAGGTGTCTGAGACACGAGGTCATCCTAAATATCAATTTTCATCAAGATCCGATCACCCGTTCGCAAGCTAAAAATACCTCAAATTTTGGCTTCACCCTCCCTCCACTCCCCCCCCCCCCGGATGGTCGAATCGGGGAATTGATGATTTCCTATTTAAGCTGGTCGGGTCCCAGACATGCCTGTCAATTTCCATCGTCCCAGCACATCAGGAAGCACGGAACTCGCGGGATCACTACAAATTCGGACTTCTCCCCCCCCCCCCCCCCAACTCCCCCAAAGTGAGCGGATCCGTTCCGGTTATATCAGTCACGTATCTAGGACTTTTGCTTGTACTTTCCACCAAGTTTCATTCAGATCCCTCCACTCTAAGTGTTTTCCAAGATTTCCGGTTTCCCCCTCTAACTCCCCCCAGTGTCACCGGATCCGGTCTGGATTTAAAATGGAGGGTCTGAGACACGAAGTCCTTCCATGTATTAAGTTTCATTAAGATCCGATCACCCGTTCGTAAGCTAAAAATATCTCATTTTTCCTATTTTTCTCGGATTCCCCCTCCCTCCACCCCCCTCCAGATGGTCGGATCGAGGAAGCGACAATTTCTAATTTAATCTGGTCCAGTTCCTGATATGCTTGCCAAGTTTCATCGTCCTAGCTTATCTGGAAGTGCCCGAACTAGCAAAACCGGGACCGACAGACCGACAGACCGACTGACGGACAGAAATAACAATCGCTATATGGCACTTGAGTAAGCTCAAGTGCCATAAAAACGATCTAGGCTAGTAACCTACTGTAAGCGTTATTTATGGTGTTGAAAAGTAACCCTGAGGAATTTTGCCTACCTCCTCACATAATCAAGCTGACGGCTAACAAACATACTACAAATCCATTTCTCATCAAACGCCCTCGCGCATTCTCTAATCTCCTAATGTGCAGCGAATGGTCCTTCGTCTCGAGTGCTACTTAAGAGCGTGTTCCGCCCTTCAACAAATAGTAAGTAGTAGTTACTATTTCCGTTCTAACCTAACCGAAAGTTACTACGCTGACCGTTCCAACCTTCTCGAAATAGTAACTATTTGCTCACCACCCTCTTGAGCGTAGTAAGCATAGTAACTACGGATCTCTGTAACGTGATTGGTCGGATTCCCCCGTGGCATGATATTCTGCTGGAAAATAGAAAAAATGTTCCAGCCTTGACGGCAAAAAGCCAGGATTCGTGACGTCATGCGTAGTAACTACGGTAAGCATAGGATGGAACACGCTCTTAGAGATCGTAAAGTTTGTGGGCTTGTACCTCTATCACTCTAATTCGGTCTTCCACACAAACTAGGACGATGAACCTTGACCGACCCGTTAATCTGATCCGACCATCCGTGAGCGAGTAGGGGTAGGAGGAATCTGGGATCTTGTGACACGCGTAGGCTGCGTTGCGAAGTCGATCCGATTTGAGCGAAACACCATGGAAGGTAGGACCAGATGCCCGAGATGTATTCATGCAACTTGATTTACAGTACGAATAGGTGATTTGATTCTCTCTAATGATGTTCAGAATATCCCGACTGAAGGAGGAAAATATTTAAAATTCGCAGTAAAATCTAAATTATAATCTATCCCTAACGGAAGCTGTTTTTCAAGCTTTCAGTTTGACTATCTCACAAGCAAGAAACAAAACTAATGAAACCAAGGTAGTGAAAATTGGGACAATTGTTCAAAGAACCAAATCTCTACTGTATGTCCATTTTAGTATGCTGTTTGGTACGTATAAAATACGTAACTGCAATCCTCTTTCAGTTCCGAACTACAATGTCGCTTCGGTCAACCTATCTGCTACTGTGATAGAAGGAGTTAGCCGAACGCGGAACGCTCTCATCAATGAGAGTTTCACAAGCTATGACTGGGACAGTGGCTACACCTGCCACCAGATTGGAACAGGCGCTCTAGTCATCCACCTTGGTCAGCCATACTATGCAGACTCCATGAGGCAAGTGGCTATTTCTTCCAGTCTGCTCCGTCGTCAGAGTTAAACTAATAATTATAATGTGCCTGACAAAAGAATTACGTTGATACTACAAACATGCATTGAAGTCCTCGTAAAGTCTTAAAGGACACCTGGACAGTGAAACCCTACTTGAACATACCATGAAGAATGCACTTACAGATATGGTCACGGAGAGCATTCTTCTTCTGAGCGCGACGTTTTCAAAATAGGGATGTTCGTTTCTGGAGGTTTGCACATGCAGACTCCAAGACAAAAAGAGCAATTCATTCAAATCTTGTACAGCGCTGGCGGGATCGTATTAGAATTTCTTCTCGTTTGTGCTCAACTGGTTAAAAAAAATTCCAGAAGAAGGGTTGATTGGACACATTTGTTCATTCGGCACTGAAATAAGGACAGATGCAAAATGGAGCAAAAATCATAGCTTGGAAACACTATTTCGTATTTGGTTTGGGTTTTCTGCAGACAATGTTAACGGAAGTCATACCGATAGGGATCATACTTGGCACTCTTCATTCAGGTGTCCTTTAAACAATCTGAATTTTCAGCTTTGAACGTTAATAGCTTCCTTATATTAGACCCCCAGACCCATGCCCCAACCATCCACCCGCGCTTCTACAAGCTTTCGCCAAGTCCTGCTAGTTTCCAGTCTGTTCCTCATTACCACTCGTGTTTTCTCTAACTCTATTCTTTTCATTCGTATTCAATAGGTATGAATGTATTAAACCGACAGGTTTAAAGCTTGCTCTTCGCAGCAAAGTTGAGGAGCAGGAGTCCATTCCGTAAACGGAATAAATACTAGTCACTATAATAAATAAACTAGCACCATAAACAAAGCCGGGCGCTCCAACGCTTGCCCTTTAAATGACAAGTGGCAGTAAAGATGTGTCCCTTTAACGACAAGTGGCAGTAAAGATGTGTGAAAATAGTTTATATCGATGAAATAGCACGCCATTCTGCTCTGTTATCCATTCCGCTTTAGCTTCAGCGCAAAGATTCAGAAGATTTGTATTTTATTTATATTTCATCCCTTTAAGAAGAAAAAAACAGGAACAACTTCTGCAAATTACGTTTTCTCAGGAATGCTCAAATATATGGGCTGGGATTCTTGAGATTATTTATTATTACCAAGAGTGGTAAGTCAGTTAAAACTTGTCACTTCAACGGCATGCCACAGACAGTATGGAATAGCGAGGCTCTCCCAATAAATCCCCAGTTTCATGCCGAAATATGTGTTCTTTCTCTCTTTTTTTTTTAGCACGCGTGACATCTTTTCTTATGTAAAGAAAAGATTAATCTGTAGAAGATTCGGTTAATACCTCAAAGAGCTCATCGGGCAAACTACTAGAATAATCTAGGCCTATAGTAAACACTGTATAAGACAAACCTTTCAGAGGCCTATAGCCTAGTTGTTGCGTTGTAGGCTATTGTTATTATTGTATTTACTCACTGCGCGGGGTGACGTTAATATTTTTTGTAAGTAAGTAAGTAATTTATTTGTAACCCGCCATTTTGAAAAAGCGGAGTAAATGAAAGAAAATAAATAAAACACAGAAAAGACGCTTAGTTTTCAGTCTTCGGCCAGGAAGCAGTGGATAAGGTCGTGCGCTGGTTGGGCCCTAGTTGGGCTGGTTTGTGTAACCATTTGACATCACCTCTTTAGGTTGCTGTTATGGGACTGCGATGACCGACGTTATTCCTTCTACGTAGAAGTATCGAACAACCAGAGAGATTGGACGCTAGTTCATGATAAGACACGAGAAGGATGTCGCTCCTGGCAGACCATGAGGTGAGTAATATCCGATTATCTCATCATCGATTTATTTGTTGAACGACATGCTGTACCAGTAATAGCAGTCCACTATGACAAATCCATCCGTTTTCAGTCACGGAAAGTTAGACTTCGTACGGTACTAAAAATATAGATGATAGATAGAAAGTTTATTTTAAAAATCGACTATCGTGGTTATAAACCAAATTTGCGATTATTGTAAAAAAAAAACTACAATATATGTGTAAAATGTCAGTAGGCTTAAAATTCAAACTTCGTTAAAATATTTCACGAACTCGGGAACAAAACTTTTTGCATATCTAGCGTGTTTTGTAGGTACGGGACAGAGCTTGGGAACCTTAGAACTTACCACTCGTTCTGGTCGACTTCTAACATTTTGATAGGGGGGGAGGGAGGACTTGGGAGTGGAGAGGATGAGATACCATGGCTGAACCGAAGTCAGTGCTTAGCTCCTCTCTGCGCTCCTGCAGTGTTTTTAGGTTAAAGTGTTTTAAAAGGTATGAGTAGGGAAGCTTCAGTCCACTATGAATAATAAGAAGAGCCCGCTTCTGTATTCTTTCTAGTTTATCTCTTTGTTCCTGCGATAATAAAAAATGCCAAACGGGTGCTGCGTATTCCAGGGTGGGTCTGATGAAAGAAGCATAAATTCGTAGTAGGTGACACTGGGGTATTTTCATTTTTGAAAGAAGTTTTAAGTTTTGTATTACTGCATTGGCTCGTTTGAGCATGTATTACTGCATTGGCTCGTTTGAGCATGTATTACTGCATTGGCTCGTTTGAGCATGTCCTGACAGTGGGCTTCCCATTTTAGATCTGGGGTAATGGTAACAGCCTGTAGCTTAATTTTCTCTGCCTTCATTTTTTTCGGTATTTCTTCTTTGAAGGCAGGTTTATGAAAGAAATAGTTAAAACCGCTGTTTTCTTGAAGTTAACTTTCATATCGCTATTCTGTGCCTCGTCTGCCACCTCTTGGATTATTAGCTTAGCATTACTCATTTGGGAACGATGACAGATTTCAACAATTCGTCTACATACTTCCAACGGTTTTCCTCATCTACTGCAATATCATTTATCATTACTAAGAAAAGGAGAGGAAGAAAAGGAAAGTATGTGATTGGGTATGATTAGGGATGTTGAAGTTCTTTACATTCGTTTAAAAAATAAAATTACATATCCAGCTCTGCTCTCACGAGTTGACTGATTTCCATATTTACCACCATCTACTCATTCGAAACGGGCCCCTGATAATCTAAAATGCGTTAATGATCCAAGTTTCACAAAAAAGTTAGGAGCCCGGAACTTGTAGAAGAAGCCGTGTTTCTGATAGATGGGACTAGTTGAGAGTCTAGAGGTGGGAGTGAACATTATTTGAATCGAGGGTAAACATATGCTGCTAGTTATCCTTTGGATAGACAACTATTTTGATTTTTTTCTCCATAGAGTTAGAAAAATGCAGAAATTACGGATGAAGAATCATAAAAAAAAATCAAAGGAAGTTTTTTTTATGAAGTCTTGTTTTAGGTTCGAAAAACGTTCGTTTTGCTACGTTCGAATCGTCGGCACGCACAACACAGCCAACGACGTTTTCCACTGCGTTCATTTTGAGTGCCCATCGCAAGTCCTTGATCCCGAAGTGGAACCAATAGACGACCAACTCCCTGCAGTCTCACGAGATCCTCCAGTAGAAGAGACGATACCAGAACCCCCCGACTTTGGGCTGCAGTAATTTTAGTATCAGTCGATCAATGCGTCCAGTTTCTTCATTCTTCATTTTTGGGGCAGCTGACATTATATCGACGAGACTTGCGACTGTTTTCGTCTGGCGGTAAGCATTGGGCAAAAGTCCAGAGATGCAGCCGATAGGTACTCTAGAGGAGGTCTACGTTTCTTTGGACGTTATCGAACTTCGACGATTCAGCTTGAGCTGAAGGAATATTTAAGAGTGAATCAGTAGTGTAGGTGAGACGGTTTCTTTAAAATCTCCTAAAAAACATCCAAGTGGAAGTTTTAAGTTTTTTTCATTAACCGGTTAGCCTGAAACAACACCATTGGAAGCTAGATAACGGTTTATAGTAACATAGGCTAATTACTCGGTTTCTACGGTTCGATCGAACGGACATAGGTCAAGAGGTATCCTCGAATGCTACAGTAGCTCTTGACCGATCGAACATGAACCATTTATTGTACTGTATCCCATCGTTATGTATCTCTATTAATCGTTAGTATTGTTGCGTATTATTTAGTCGCTTTTCTCGGAGTTCCCACTTTGTTTATCATTGTACCTTGACTTATACTCGTTAGTTCAAGCGAAGTAGAAGAGTTCATTGGGAGCCGGAAAAACCATTATGGTGCCATATATTAGTTGCGTTTTTGTTCGACTTTTCACTCGCCTTTTCGACGGCTTTTTAATTTTTTTGCGTTTTCGTAGGTTGGCCCTGAGCACTGTTTGACAATTTCCCGTTTTTGTCAAAAAGGCAAACGCCGACTTTCGCCTTTTCCCTCGGCTTTTTGCAAAAAGGCAAACTTGGTAGGTGACCAAGTTACGCTCTACTTTTGGCTTTTTGCGCCGCTACTTTAGCCAGTTTATTCCAAAATCCAATAAAAGAGGAATTTGATTCAAAGTGAAAATCAATATTTCGAGAATGTCTCGGATTTTAAAGATGAAAAATCTGAAGTTCAAGTAAAATACAAATAAAATGGCATTTGTCAAAATAGCGCTTTTATCCGAGAAAAGTAAAAAGTCCTTAGTAGTAACGGCAACTTGCGAAAACGCGAGAATGTTAAAAAAGGCCTGAAACGATAAAAGCCAAAGCTGAAAAGGGAAAGGGAAAAGCCGAACAAAAACGCAACTAATATGACAAATCAAAACTTGTACTGAAGTTGCAGCACTAGGCACTGCTATAACCCGAGCCTCGTTTTTGTTGCAATAGTGCTGCCACATCGCGCTGCTGCAGCACTTCTTTGCTTCTCCACAAGATGCGTTTTTGAATTCACTGCCTACACGATTTCTTCATGGTTGAAGCAGCACCTTGCAGGGAAGCAAGGACTTGGTCGGTAAGCAAGTTCGCGATTCTGGAGAAGCGCTGCCGTTTTCCTCGGAAGCACAGTAGTACAAAATGAATGTAGAAAGAATCAGCCCAGAAACGGCCGAGATGTGTACCTGCAGCGTGCAACAAAAACGAGGCTCTGTTGTACAGACCTCTTGTGTATATGCCGTGAGAGATTTCACTAAAGAAAAATTAAGCTTGAAAACTTGCATATGTGAAGACCAAGACAAAAATAAGTTTGAAAATTGTAATAAGAAAACACCTTAGAAAGCGCTGACCTGTTCTTGGTGGCCGGAACAACACTGCAAACACTGACAAATTTTCGTTAGTCACGAAGTGTACGAAACCAGAATTGTACAGACAAAGAAAATCCGTGCACAGTCCAATCGAATTACAACTCCAAAAAATCGATAAGCTAAAAGCTGAAAGTCTTACTATCAATACTCATAGGCCTACTTGTTCAACAGAAGTTTTTTTCACTTATGTTTAAATCCCAGGACTGTACATAAATCTTCATATCTGGGCTCGATATATTCCATGCACTAGTTCGCCGGTGGTGGACCTAAAGCCTGTGAAGCATGCTAGCGCTTACTGCTTCAACAACCGGAAAATGAATAATAACTTATAAAATTGTCGGATTTTGAGTTGAAACCTTACTAGTAATGACTTTCCTTGAAATCACGACGTTCATGAACTCCTCTACTCCGTGTCTGTATATCCCCAGTACTTGTCACGATCGGCATTTCTAATCGTATGGTTGTGCTATATGTATTAAGTTGTGCGTATAATGTACTTAGGTTTCGTGATCTCTGTGTGCGTGTTTTGACCATCACTAGTAGATTATACCTATTTATTCACTCACTTTAGATACCCTTTAATCCGCTAAACATATAAAGCCGCGTCTTATTTGATTCTCACTCGACTCGCTTTTCGGGCTTGGCCTAAATGTCGTTTTGTTTAGGCCTTGGCAAGTGAATGACTCTCGTGAAAATTGTCGCAAAAAGACCCAGTTTACACTTTTGTACAGTTAACTGTGACAGGAACAAAAAACTATTCAGGAAACAGGACCTTCTTGTATTACAACAAGAGAAAACAGTCGTGCCTTGTCACGGCAGTTGTGAGACAGTTGACCGGTGAATAAAACGGTAGTTTCGAGACAAGACTCAAAATTCTCTAAAATAAAACGCGGCTCAAGTCTCAGCCGGCATATCCATTTAAGCCCCGTTCACAAGCATGCCTAGCCAAGCACAGATGCCTAAGCTTATGCCTAGAATCACCGTTCACACCCATGCCTAGGCACAGATTTTGGGCCAGACGCAGTTCTGGGCTCCAGAACTCGGTGCCTGTCTAAGCGTGGGCACGTGTCTTCGCATCTGTGCTTTGCTAGGTATGCTTGTGAACGGGGGCTTTAGCGCCGTCGAATATGATTCGCAATCAGTATTGGCTAAGCTTTTTTTTTGGGGGGGGGGGAAGGATGGAGTAATGTGAATCTCGGTTTTTGTTTCAACCCCAGTCAGGAGTGTGCTGTGAGAATTGTAGTGGTAGTATGGTTGATTTTGAATGACCGCCTTAAATAATCTATAAAAGTAGCGTTGTGTTTTTAGGTCTTCTAATTTTGACAGATTGGCTATTTTTGAGGTTGCGTATCGTACGAAAAATCTGTTGACCTTTTTCTGGACTCTTGAGTAATAAATAACAAAATTCTGCGATTTAGGCTAAAATGGTAGGAAGAGGCTTTCAAGTGTTTTCTAGCGGATCCGTTTAAAGGGGGGGGGGGGGGGGTCGGTGACGTTTTCTCCCCATGAACTACGACTGGAAGTGTCTTGAGAACCTAATTTGTTCAAACACCTGGACATTTCTGTCGCATAGTTTAAGTCTAATAACTCTTACTAGAACAACACTTGGACAGTTCTGTCACATAGAAGACACAACTCTAACGATGAAATGGCTCGGAAATATCGGTTTTCGAAAACCCGTTACTTGCCACATGAAGTAAGCGATTGTCATGCTAGCGGTTGTCGTCTATCCAGCCTTCTCGCTCTCCGTCGCTGTCCGACGCAAAATATTTGAAAACTGAAAGGGCCATGGTTAAAAAGTGGGAAAACCAAGCGAAAGAAAAGAAGTCCGAAACAGATAGACCTGATTGCCTACTGTGTCTTCCAAAATGGAAACCACACGTTGAAGCGTATCGTGTCGTTTTGTGTGAAAGTTCTGTCGGCAGACCTTGAAGGTTTCGGCGAAGTTTGCCTTGCGTGCCGGGCAAAACTCGGCAAAGCCAAAAAACGCTAAAAAGTCGTAGGTACAAAACGAAACAATGGCGAGATTATTATTTCTTAAAGTTTAACCGAAAAGGGCTCAGATAGGACAATCTCGTTACCCTTCACTTATTCACTTAAACAAGTCTGAAGACCCGAAGAAAATGCATTACTTCGTTACTCCGCTAAACAATTTAATTAGAATTTCTCTTTCGGGTTTGTAACATTTCATGAGGTTATATTAAAATTCTGTACGCGTATGGAGGGACTTTGACTTGTCGTGCTAGCAGCGAAAAAATTGAAAATCCCTTAGTACTGTCAAAATAACTAGTGTAAGATAAATATCTGAGGTATAAAAATAAGCTGGCTTTCAGTTAAACTTTAAAGGTTCACCTATTAGTTCCGAAGTACAAAAATATAGTTGAGAATCCCGACGAAAATGCGTTAGTCCATTGCTTCGCTATTCCCGAATAATGATTTTTTTTTTAATCTATTGTGAGAATGCTTCAAACTCATGGTAGCTCTATGTAATCTCGAATATTTAGGATCACAGCAGCACAAAATTCTCTCATGTGAACAAACAGACTTGCTAAGCTGCTAGTTCTGGGACTCTTGCGTCTTCGACGGAATTATTCCGCGGTCATAATTCGGTTGGATAATTCATGGGAAATTCCGGTCAGCATAATGCAAGGAGAGAAACACCGTCCTGAATCTTCACATGCTTTACTTTTCGGGTCAGATTGATCATATGGCCGGAATTTGATAAAAAACGAAATTAGAAAACGGACCAAACTGATTGAGGAAACTGATCACGGGCTAATACACGAAACTGCTAATGTTATTAAAACTAATTATGTTATGTTATTGGTTCTGATCTCCTCGAACCAAAAGTTCATCTAGAATCCGACATTTTTGGAGGTTAGGAATTCGTAGAAGGCTCAGCATTCACGGATGGGGGAAGAGCTTACAAATTTCGGCAAAGAGGAAACTCCGACCACATTTGTTGGAAGGCGGATAAGGAGGCAAGAGGACAGGCTGAACCCAGAAATGCTATTAGATTTTTCACAGATGTGAAATTCAGCCGGAATAGGGAGAATATCGGAAATTTTTAAACCGTAAATTGTCCAACTAAAATGGCCAACGGTACGATAACAAATACAGTAGGGATTCTTTCACTCGACTTGTCCGCAGAAAATAATAGGGACACGCAGTATATGACGAGAATGATCGAATAAGAGAAATCTGAGACCATGCGTGTCAATAAAACATACGGTGAAACAGGATGGGCTGTTAGTCTTTGCCCCGGATGGAAAGGTCGACGGGATTCTGGTGAAAACCAGGAAATGTACGAACGAACAAGGTGCGTGATGAAACTACACTGTACACTACAGTTAAAAACTTGGCTTCCAGACATAAGCGATTCCGGACAATATAAACAATAGTTAGAAGCTCGCGTGGCACTTGCATAAGGCTCGGGTCCGCACATGGGCTTATCTAGAACATGTCGACGCTGTCAGACCATAAGGTACTAAATGACATTTTTTCTGAAAATAAATCATTGATTTAATTCATACCTAGGGCCCAAGATACAAATCCTGTAAAAGTTTTAGAAGTGTGGGACTATCCATTACCAAGATACAAGGATCCCGAAAGTACTAAGCGCCATGTTACGAATGTAATTTACAAATGTTTGTTTCGTCTCCTGAATAATTTGAAAAATGTAGCTTAGTTACCTTATAGTCTGACGCCGTCGATGTGCTCTGGCCACCGATTGGGCAGAACTAGTTCTACCCAAATCGGGAGGTATGTGCATGCCACAAGGTTCTGGCGGATTGTCTGATCCTGAAAACGAGGATATCCGTTGGATTGCTTCATTTACTTCACTTCCCACAGGGTTCGGCTTGCCCGTGAACGAATTTTGAAAATAAATTGAAATTAAAGCTTCATCTTCCCAGCACGTCACTTTGTGGCAGAAATTGCAGATTTTCGGAACATCTTACGACTCCCTTATCTACTGCCGGCTCTCTTGACTAATGAGCGATCAAGCCACTCCTATGATTTTACTTTCAAGAACCCCACTTGGGAAGCAGTGATGGAGCAGAAGTATCAGCAACCAAAAACCTACAACACCGTAATCCCTTTGGCTACCCTGGCCATCGGTAAGAGCGATGAGAATCCTAGGAGACCATCTGTTTAACCCTGCTAATGATAAAGGGAGCTCTATAAAAGCTAGGGTCTAGGCGACAGTCCCTAGCATATGCTCATTACCAGTCAGTATTGTGTGAAAGTACGCTTTTAGTGGAGTGTTCCTTGGAACAATCCCCTATTGCGAGCGCTGTATCAGCTTTCGGTTCCAGTTTTCACCGTATTTTGTGGAGCTCATAACTGGTAAACCAGTGCAATTATCAAGTTCAAACTTGGTACACCTGTGGGCAGGGGCGTCGGAAGGGGGGGGGGTGCAGCACCCCCCCCCCCCCCACCTTTGGTAAAATTTTGGGCCGAATTAAGTCCCAAAATTTTACTAAAATTGTTCGGTATTTTTTCGATTGCAGGACTGTTCGACATATTTACGGGGATTCGGTAGTTATACGGAATCCTAAAGAGGCTATCTGTACAAATCTCTTCCGTATAATGATCAGGATTCGGTATAATTACCAGTATTCGGTAGTTATCACGAATTTGGTGAGAGAGTTTACTGAAATCATTTGGTAATTTTTCGATGCCGGAACTATTCGGTATATTTATGGAGATTCCGTAGTTACACATAATCCCGAATAACCTATTGGTTCAAAATTATTCGGTATCATGATTGGGATTCGGTAATTTATTCAGCATAATTTCCAGGATTAGGAAGTTAACCACGAATCCTGACTTCGTTCCAGTTTCGACGAAAGTATACCGAATATGAATATTGTTCGGTAGTCTTTCGATACCAAAACAATTCGGTATAATAAACAGGATACGGTAGTTATACAGAATCCCGAACATGCTATCGGTCTAAACTTATTCTGTATAATAACTGGGATTCGGTAATTTATTCGTTATTATTGCCAGGATTCGGAAGTTACCACGAACCTCGAAACTCAGAAGAGGTCGAGTGAAGCACTGGTCGCAGACAAAAGGGATGATCTATGATATCATCGATAGTCCTTACTTTTATTTTGGATCCAAAAAGAATATTTAATCATAAATAATTCAAAAATGCCGCCTGTACCACTTTTCGTAATATTCTCTATTTTGTGGAAGGGCGCGTCATTTGACGGGGTTTTAAGCCAGTTTTAGGATTGAGATTTCGAAACATTAAAAGCTAGAATTTGGATGGAAATTAAATTTGGCAGGAAAAAGCAAAAAAAAATTCGCCGGCGTATCACTTTATGTGATTATAGGTAATATATTGACTAGACTACAGTTGCTGCTGCTGCCGGAACGTTGCTCCATCCGGTTTCTGGAACAACTTTGAGTCTCGGTATTTAATCAACAGTAAAGGATAGAATTTGTAAGAGAAGCAGTTAAATTTTAGCCTATAGACAGAAAAAATTGATTTCGAAAATTTTCGCCGGCGGCGCTCATTTTAATTTTCTATTGGCTATAATAGATAGAAGCTGTTACTGCAATCATGCCCAGCAATATTCTCCATGTTGGCTTCGCCAAAACGCCGCCTAATAGTTGGCTTATAGTCGTTCATGCCGCCCTTTATTGTTACTCTTCCTACGTAATCGTTTCTGTTCCATAAGTTAAAGCTCGAATTCTTAGTTCTAGGATTCGGTAATTTTTTTTAAAGATTCGGTAAAATTTCGGCTCTGCACCCCCCCCCCCCCCACCGAAAATGCACTTCCGACGCCCCTGCCTGTGGGTATTGGGGTCTAGTTATGCATTTTGGGGATCCCCCCCCCCCCGGTTCAGGGGCAAATGGGCCAGATTGTCCAGGAGTAAAGTTTGTTACCCGTGACAGGAATCAACAGGTATCAAGTTGAAACTTGGTAGGTTTGTGAGCATTCGGGTCTCTTTTTCCTTCTTGCTGGTCCCAAACACCACCTCCACTTGGTTCAGGGGCAATTGGGCCTAGTTTGCCCATTTTTTAATGTATTTAACATGACAATAACTGGAGGTACGGCGATGACGTTCCTCTGTGCTTCTGGATCATAGGGTTTGGGATATATGCGTGGAGCTGAACCACCCCTACCCTCCCGGTTTATGAGCAAGTGGGACCAATTTGCCAATGAGTTAAGTTTTTGACCCGTGATCGGAGTCAACTCTAAGCTGGTATAGTCGAGGATATTTAGGTCTAGATATGCAATTTGATGGGTCCAGACCCCCCCCCCCCCCTACCCTCCAGTTCGTGGGTAACTGGGCCCAGATTTCCCATGCATTACGTTCATCTGTCACATGTCTCGAGTTCAACTGTTATATACTTGTGGATATGTATGTACAGATGCGGATTTTGGTGTAACAGCAAACATGGTTACATGGTTAAATCTTCTATTAATTGATCTCCAGAAAGCTTTTGATCTTATTGATCATAATATTCGTGTTGAAAAGTTGCTTTCAGAGTTTAAAGTTAGTCGTTTTTTTATAAAAATGTTAGTTTCTTTTTTTGACAAATCGAATCACAAATTGTCAAATATAATAATGTTTTTTTCTGAACCACTACCTATTTTTTGTGGTTTTCCCAAGGTACTTTACTAGGTCCAATTTTAATCTTAATTATGATAAATAGTCTTATTTCTGAGTACCCTGACCGATGGAAATATGTTGACCTCTCAGCTCCTGAAGTTTGCCGGCAAAATGTCAAGAGCTCAGCAATGACCATTCTGGATGACATTACCCAGGAAGCTGCTCTGTCGCAAATGAAAGTCAACTCCAAGAAATCTTCAATTATGACAATTAGCTTTTTAAAATCTACCCCAGCCCAGGGGCGTCACTAGCCTTTTACCTTGGGGGGGGGGGGGGGGACGTCCAGATTGTGCCGACAAAAAACGCCGTTGCCGCTTCGCGGCAACGGCATACGTTTCCCGCGAGCACAGAACAGAACCGGGCTAAAACTAACTGTAATGCCTCAGTTGAGATTAATCCTCTGATGTAATTTTGTATTTTAAGTTCACATATGCGGCTTTTCATTTTAGCTTTCGTTAAAAAGCGAAGCTTCCAACGACTGTATCAAGAACAAGTAAATTACGCGGCGCAGGCGAATTTTTTTTAATCTGCCTTTTTTCCGGAATAATTTAGCTATACCTACCATACAAGTTCTAGCTTTTAACATGTTTCAGACCCCCACGAATTTGAATCCTAAAATGACAACTGAATGAAACACAGTTCTTCCAAATAAAGAATACTACAAAATGCGCCGCAGGCAAATTTTTTGTGTAAACTAACTGTAATGCATCAGTTGAGATTATTCCTTTGGTATATTTGGGTATATTAAAGTTCACATATTCGGCTTTTCATTTTAGCTTTCGCTAAGAAACGAAGCTGCCGACAACTGTACTAAGACAAGTTAAACCAAGCGCCGGATGCGAAATTTTTTTAATCTGCCTTTTTTTCAGAAAGATTTAGCTATAGTACCGTACAATTTCCGGCTTTTAACGTGGAAACCCCAAGAATTTCTGTCCTAAAACGAAAACTCAATCATGCACCGTTCTTGCAAACAGAGAATACTACAAAATGCGACGCAGGCGAAATTTTGGGTAAAACTAACTGTAGTGCATCAGTTGAGATTGTTCCTTTAATGTAAATTCATATATTTAAATTCACATATTCGGCTTTTCGTTTCAGCTTTCGCTAAAAAGCGAAGCTTCCAACGACTGTACCCAGAACAAATTGAACTAAGCAACGCCGAAAGATGTTCTGTCCTAAATAGAGAATACTACAAAATGCGCCGCAGGCGAAATTTTGGGTAAAACTAACTGTAGTGCATCAGTTGAGATTGTTCCTTTAATGTAAAGTCATATATTTAAATTCACATATTCGGCTTTTCGTTTCAGCTTTCGCTAAAAAGCGAAGCTTCCAACGACTGTACCCAGAACAAATTGAACTAAGCAACGCCGGCAAAATTTTTTTAAGTCAGTATTTTTTCCTGAAAAATTTACGCCCGACAAATGTTAGCAGAATTTGATTTCTTACCGTACGTATAAAAAGGCCCGACGTGTCGACAAGAATACCGACGCCCAGCAAAAGCATTCAGAATTCGATTTCTTTGTGTTTTTGCCAACAAGACAGTAAAGAACTTTATTTATTACGTTGTGCGATGTACCGACGAGACTTGAACTTTTCGCATGCAACCCGATAAAAATGTATAGAATTTGATTTTTTTTTTTTTCGTATAAAAAGAACCTGATGTGCCAACGAGAATACCGATGCCCGACAAAACATGTGCCGACGAGAATACCGAGGCATGACATAAGCATACGAAATTCGATTTCTTCAGTGCTTTGCCCAACAAATATTTGCAGGATTTCATTTCTTGCGTATAAAAAGAACCCGGTGTGCCAACGAGTCAACCGGCGCCCGACAAAAACATGAAGAATGTATTTCTTCTGGATTTCTTATGTATAAAAAGAAACCGATGTGCCGATGAGCCTACCGAGGCATGGCAAAAGCGTGCAGAATTCGATTTCTTCAGTGTTTTGCCCGACAAATGTTTGCAGGATTTCATTTCTTGAGTATAAAAAGAACCCGATGTGCCGACGAGTCGACCGACGCCTGACAAAAGCATACAAAATTTTATTTCTTCTGTGTTTGCCGGCGCTTCGCGCCGACAAACAGGTGAATTTTCGCAGGGCTTCGCCCGACGAAAGCACTTTCTCAAGACCTTTAGGGGGGGAGTCCCCCCCCCTCCCCCCCCATAGTGACGCCCCTGGCCCAGCCATTCTTGACCCCATTCCCCCAGAAATCTCCATTAAAAAATTAAACTACTCGGAGTTACTTTAACCGATGATTTAAAATGGGATGCCCACATCAAAAATATTTTAAAACAAGCCTCCCCATGTATTGCCGTTTTGAAACGGCGAAGCCGTGATTCCTGTTTTACAAAATCTTTTGTACCCACATTTCCAAACTAGGCGATTTAACATGTTTATTGGTTCCCATTCTTTGTCGAGTTTGGTAATTAATCCAACTTTTGTTCACTCCGAGTCGATTTCACCGCATTCGGTACGTCCCTAAGTAAATTCGGTGATTTAACGTATTTATTTGGTCACATTGACTTTTCTCAAGTCCGCATCTGTTCTACCGCATCCGGTCAGTCAATTTTATAATTCGGTGGTTTATCAGATTCATTTGGTTCTGATTCGTGACCGAATTCGACAATTCATTCTACTTTTGTTCAGTCCGAGTCGATTTCACCGCATTCGGTACGTCCCTACGTAAATTCGGTGACTCAACGTATTTATTTGGTCATATTGACTTTTCTCAAGTCCATATCTGTTCTACCGCATTCGGTCAGTCAATGTCATAATTCGGTCATTTATCAGATTCATTTGGTTCTGATTCGTGACCGAATTCGACAATTCATCCAACTTTTTTTTTCAGTCCGAGTCGATTTCACCGCGTTCGGTACGTCCTTACGTAAATTTGGTGATTTAACGTATTTATTTGGTTTCACTATCGTTAGCGAATTCGATTGTTCACCGGACTTTTCTCAACTCCGTATCTGTTCTATCCCATTCGGTCAATCCATTTCTTAATCCGGTGATTGACCAGAATCATTAGGTTCTAATTCGTTACCGAGTTTGGTAACTCACCTGATTTTTGTTCGGCCCGCATCTGTTACCAGACTTAACACATTCGGTTGTTTTAGGTCGTTCTACCCGAGGTTCTACCAAGAGTTTTATTCCATTACGGAATTCGGTCGTTATACCGCTCTCGATCGGCCCCCTATCTTTTAGTTAATTTTTCGGGAGTTCGAATTCATTATTTGGTTCACCACAGTTACTGTGCTTGGTAATTTAAGTGGCATTTATGTAGCTCTTGTTCTTAACCATTTAACGGTAGCTTCAACTGGTTTCCATTCCTTACTTAACTTATACTTCCAATGATTGCAGAACTTCAGAAATAAGCACGTCTCCTGACGTGAAAACTAGCCAATTTTTGTTTGCTCTAAATTCAGAATAAATGTACTCTACATGTACTTCACTCTTCGCCAGGCAGCTCTGTTGTTGAATAGGTAGCCTTGGGATCGCAGAAAAGCACTTTGATCATAAGTGTTTCCAAAAAATTTCGCCAGTGGCACATTTAGCACTCTTCACTATTTAGAAGAAGGGTACGTCATTTAGTTGGCGTTTGAGGCCTGAATTTTGAAGTGCTTGAACCACGTTAAAAGGTAGAATTTGCGAGAAAAAAAGGCGGATTCAAAAATGTTTGCCTGCGGTGACATTCTTAGTGAAGTTGTGACAGGGCTGTATTAGGGCTGCTACGATTTGGTTTATAGCACTTGCTATAACCTTGCTAATGGAAAAGAGGTTTAAAGGGTCGGAATGGCTAGCAAGACATACAGTATGAAAACTGAAAACCGTTCTTGCAAGATCTTGAATGCGATTTGTTTACATTAAAAGCTCTTAAACTGGGACGATTTCAAAATATGTTATTTCAGCAATTTTTTGGTTAATGGGGATGTGAAATGTCTTAGTTCTAACGCTGTTTGTTTATAAGATGTGATATAGATGTTACTTTCACACTCCAAGGTCTCAAGTTCAAAGTAGGTACACTTGTGGGTATAGTGGTCTAGTTGTGCCTTTTGGGGACCACCCGGTTCAGGGGCAAATGGGCCCAGATTGCCCAGCGAATAACTTGACCAGAGCAGGACATAGGACGATGAAATTTCTTGTACTTGTAGAACCTACGCTGGGAAATTAATTTTAAAGTTGCACCTCCCCTACGCACCCCGTTCATGGGCAACTGGGCCCAGATTGCCCAAGACTATAGTTCGTGACCTGTGAAAGGAATCAAAAGGGATTAAATTGAAACTTGGTATGCCTGTGAGCATTGGAGTCTCGTTTTGCTTTTTGGGGGTCCCAAGCCCCACTCGCACTTGGTTCAGGGGCAATTGGGTCCAGATTGCCCATTTTTTTAATGTTTTTAACTTGACAATAACTGGAGAAAAGGCGATGAAATTCCTTGTGTTTTCAGATCTTATGGTTGGGAATATAGATCTGGAGTTGAACCAACCTTCCACCAGGGGCGTCAGGACTGGGGGGGGGACGCCCCCCCCCCCCAATGCTTTTGGCCAGTCGGTAAAAAATAACCGAGTCCGCACGAAGCGCCGCGATTCTTAGTCAAAACTTGATTTTTTTTTCACGAAAACAGTTTTTTTTTCTGAAAATTGGTTGATTTTTCGTCAAAATAGTCGGTTTTTCTGAAAATCAGTCGATTTTTGACAAAAACGTCATTTTTATTGTTGAAAACAGTCGTTTTTTCTCCAGAAAAAGTCGGTAAAAATTACCAGCCAGTTGGTAAATGCCTCGTCCCCCCACCCAAACATTTTGGCCAGTAACGCCTCTGCCTCCCAAACCCACCCTCCACGTTCATGGGCAGCTGGGCCCAGATTTCCCCTGAGTTGTTCGTCTATGACAGGTCTCAAGTCCAAGTCTTGTATAATTGTGGAGATACTTGTATAGATGTGGGTTTCGACAGCAACAAATAAGATCACGGGACCAGCTTACAAATAAGACTACAAGACGACAAATAAGACTAGGCGACGTACTCAATCCTTCATGGAAGTTGGAATCTGGACGGTTTTGTCATATGATCGATGATATGCCGTTCTTAATGAAGTTGTCACGAAGAGGGTGTTAGGCTGCTATGGTTTGGTTTATTGTACTTGTTATTACCTTGCTAACGGAAATTAGGTTTAAAGGGTCGGACTGGCTGGCAAGACATTCAGTATTAAAATTGAGCCTGTTCTTGCAAGATCTTCAAGATCTCTTTGGATTTCTGATTTCTATATGCGGTTTGTTTACATCAAAAGCTTTAAAAGTGGGAAGATACAGATTAGGTTATATCAATACTTGTTTGGTTATTGGGGATGTGCAACGGCTTGGTTCTAACGCTGTCTGTATATAAAACATGATAAACATTTTACTTTCACACTCCTAGTTTGAGCGCTTGCGCACCTGTTATAAAACTTGCATGGGCTGTATGTGGCCTGTATGTTCACTAAAGAGTGGGATCCCGATATGTTAATTCTAGCGCGTATGAGCGATTCCGCTACCAAATGCAGGTTTGATTCATCAACGAATTCGGCACGCCTGGATCCAATAAGACTTTCGTGACCTCCTTCCAAAGAACCGTAGACGTTAAGGGGGCAGCCTTGATTTCTTCCGGATGCTACGTCTATAGGCAATTAGTGTTGTGTACAGCGTTGCGTATAGTTGTCAGGCCGTGTTTTTAATCGTCTGCCCGTTTGGGCCGTCTCACGGTCAAGATCACGAGTGACGACACTGATTCCGGTCTTATATGACGTCATGGCCACACCACGTGTGAAAATGGCTCCTCTTTTGTCGTGACTCATACTCGATGCCGAGTCGGAAGTAAAAGCATTAACCGCTATCAAAACAGATAGCTGTCGGGTATTTCGTTTCCAAAACACGAATCCTCGATCGAATATGCAGTGGAATCCGGTTGCGAAATGGGGACGCATTCAGAAAATCGCATTCCACGGTCTCTCCTAATGAGAGCGAATCTTCGCTCCGCGAATTTAGCTTCCGTATTTCTTCCATCTAGGCTGACGGTTAACCAAGTGTGGTGGTGCTGAACAAGTTATTAAGCTAAAATCCTAATGTGGCGACTTTTCGGCTTTTCTTGGCAAAGATTCTCTTCCACCTGTAATCTAAAGTCTGAACTTCCGACCAAGATAATCCGGCTTTCACACTGAGAACGCAAGACGATTGCGTTGCGCTTGTGTAGAGTCAGCGTTGCGTCTGTCTTGCGTCCGACCTTTCACACCCTGAAGGCTGGTGCGTTGCGTTTTCAGAAAATGGCAAAAGGCTTTACAAGGAACGTTTTAGAGCCGTTACCATGTCACTTCCGTTTAGCAGTTTATTTTGTGTGTTTATGTAATAAATGACTACTATCTAAATGGCATTGGGCACTTCTGAATTGCAGCATCACTCCTCATACCGTATACAACTGCAAATACCTTCGTTTTAAATTTCAAATATAATATGATATAAAAAAGACAGAGATCATGTGATTGATTTGAAACAAAACTATTAATTAAATTGAATGGTCGACTTGTTAAAAAGACAAATTAAACTATTCGTTCTGACACTTTTTCACAACTTGAAGCAGTTCGATTTGCATATCAATTTGCTTCTCCACTGGTACAGTTTTCATATGTTTGCTTAACATCAGAGCAAATTGAAGATCAGGGTCTTGTAAATTGACAGCCTGCTCCATTTTCTTTTCAATGAATTTAGAAATAATCCTTGACAAGCCATTTGACTCTAGTGCTTCAGCACAAAACAATTTTTAAATCCCGCTACCCCATCTCGTCATATACCCATGCGCCCGATCCTTGTATCTTTTTCCCGCTGAAACTAACTGGATCAAGAAAGTCGAAGCTTACCCCAGTTAAGTTTGGATCCCACCTGAGACTTTGATCTTGTTTCTTTCACTAATAATTTGTTGCCCATGCCAATATTAAAATTCACGTCGAATGATAGCTTTCGGTTTCGTAGTCGGCAGGTTAACCGTATCAACAGAGGACGTTGAAAATAACCTTTCAACGAAAGTAAGAGCTCATTTAGCAGAAGAGATTATGGAAATAAAGATCTAGGTATCAGTAAGTCTAGACACGTCCGACTACACGGAAATAAGTGCGTAATTTTTCCTACGACAAAAAACTATTGCATCAAGACTAGAAAGCGTACCGTAAATTTGTATTGGGTTTACCAGACGAACATTTTGTTCTGTTTTATTCGGGGAAACGGGCACAAACATCGCCAATCGCTTTTAAAGCAACTCGCTAAGCTTCTAACTTATGGTCCATCCCAACCCGTTCTCCCGATACCGATACCCATTTGTGTTGATTCCAGTTCGTAACAATAAGAACAACATGTAGCCCGCTTGCCAGAGCCCCAAAAACCATCGCTGACAGCTCATATGGCACTGCGTGCAAGGGTAGTTTGCGTGTACATCACCAAGAACTTATAAATACTTATCCTGTGGTAGCTTTGTTTTCTGGATCCGAGGGATAGCCACGACCTCTTAAAAGTTGTCCGTCTGTCTGTCTGTCAGCAACGAAATGATTTATTTTGATGAAACTTGGTGTTTGGATTCTTTCGGTCAAAGGACAGGTCGAGTACGTAACCGTAGCCCTACATTGCAGTTATGGGTGTGGGAGGGGGTTCAAATTAGGGGCGAACAAAATATTTTTAAAAGCTAATGAGGTAGTCGATCTAGGGGTAAGGAGACATGCTGGAGACGTATACGAAAATTATTTTTCGCAGGACAGACAGCTAGCTTGGAATCTCGAAAACCGGAAATATTTCTAAAGTAAAAGTTTTACCTTAAGTAGATAAGAGGTTCGATATCGTGGTAAGGAGACATGCTAAATCTGTATATGACAATTATTTTCTCGTCGGACAAATAGTTCGCCCAGAATCCGGCAAAAACCGAAAAATTGTTAAAATTAAAAGTTTTATCTAAAGAGCATTAGAGGTTTTACGTAGGGTTAACGAGACATGCTGAATTCCTTTTTCATCGGCTTCAGTGTCTTGTCGGACAAGGGGTTTGCCTGAATACGGCCGAAATTTGGCAGAGGCAAGGTAGGAAGTTTTGAAACCCGATGAGATTGGTCGACATTGAATGAGTAGACATGCCGACCGCACGTCTGAAACTAATTTTCTCACTGGACACGTAGTTCGCCGGAAAGCCGGAGATCCGGTCAAAAAAATAAAAGTTCATTCTCAAGTCTGACCTGACTATCCTGGGGGTAGCGGAGGGAGGAGGAATCCGGAATTGTGTGACACGGATAACATTTGAACAAGTTATCCAATCTGAATAAAACTTAATTACTGACACGAGCACATTCATGTACTAGATCTGTTACAGGCCAAGACTGGATCAAAATACATTTATATGTTCCCCAAGGGCCCACGATCATTTGTGCCTCAAGATTTTTGCTTTCAAACGAATTACTAACCCTTTTAAGTTCGCATCGGTAAAAATACCGCATACCGTAAAAGTACAGTTGTCCAAACCGTATACCCTTATGTTCCTCAAGGGTCCATGATCATTTTTACCTCGACGGTTTCTGCCCTCTAAAGAGTAAATGTTAACCGCACGATGCAGAAAGGGTTTTGGCCAAACTATGTATTTTCAGATATTTATGTGATGACGGAACTTACACAAGGGATGACTTTAACCGTGACAAATAAACTACAACATAATCTCAAACCGAATATCAATCGAAAGGTTGGGTTCAAATCCCGCTCAAGGAGCATTTTTTTTTCAGTTCAGTACTATTACTGGTACATTTTCGTATTTCAAGGGCCCATGATCAGTTTTGTCTAAATGGTTTTGCTTACAAATGATACCAGCACCCTTAAAGTTCGCATCTTAACCGCACAGTGCAATATCTGTTTTGGCCAAACAATACAATTCAGGTTCTCAAAAGGCCCGTGGTCATTTGATCCTCGAGGTTTTTGCTTACAAATGGATCCCTGGCCCCTTAAAGTATGCATCTTGACCGCAAAGCACAACTACACAGTTTCTACCACTCAGGGGGGGGGGGGGGGCAGTTTTGTACGGTCACAATGACCTAATGTTCAAGTACAGGTCCAGATCGGACTCGGACACGGTGGGAGCAGTTAGAGGGTGGGGGAAAATCTGGAAAATCTCTTGACACATTTGTGGTGGAGATATCTGGACGGGAATTGACGGACAGGACTGCCATGCTTCGGCGGAGTGGAAGAGGGCCTGGGACGAGCCATACGATTTGGCAGCGCGAGCCTTAGCTAATATACATCCCAACTATCCTTGAAAGTGCCAGCTGATCTTACAGCTCTTGTTTTCTCCTCAAAGCGTTTGCAATGTTATTTTATTTTAATTTTGTACGTCGTTTCTGACATTAGCTGTATGTTGCACCACGTTGCAAAAAAAGATAAACCAGCAGCATATTTTTTTTTTCATTCATTTCTTTTTTTTTCATTCATTTCGTTTTCCGCCAAAGCTGGCGAGTAGAGAAAATAGAATAATGACTAAATACTACGTCTACATCTGAACAACAATCTGACCATGCTGCATGCTTTCACAAAATGTACATTGAGTTCCAAAAAGACACACATTAACATCAAGCTAATAACACCAAAATCGAACCAATCAATCAACGGAATGTATCGGAAAAACTATGGTTCATATTAATTCTTTTTCAAGAAATATTTCCAGTTAAATACACCTTCAGCCCAGTTGACTGGGAAACCTAAATTAAAACAATGGATAAAACGGATACCTCAACTACTATGCTTTGACAGTAATATTTCGGCCCTTCTTGGCAAGGGTCAAACTCAGGCTCTTATTAACAACAAACACCAATCGAGCAGCAAAAACAGCAGCCGTGTCACAAATAAAATTCTATAACTAGTTTATTCCCTCCAGTGCTCTCCAAAAGTATTTACCGAGAATAAGATATTTATAGTCGGTAGAAGAGTTGTAGTCGGTTTGTTCAGTTGTTTATTGCAGGTTTGATTCTTCCATTCCCCAACGTTGTCCCTGACTTTCGACAGCCTGACGTCTGACGAGGAGCCTTGCCAAGAAGTGCCAAAATATCGCTACCAAAGCATCGTAGCTGACGTATCGGTTTATTCTATTGTTTGAATTTATGTTTCCCATTCAGCTTGGGCTCAAGGAATATTTAAACGGGAAATATTTTTTTTCTTCAAAAAAATTGAATGTTAAGCAAAATGTCCGTTTCTTTTTCGAAAACATCATGTTTTATTTAAAATCATAATTTTCCATCACAAGAGAGACTGAAATTTAGAAAAACGGCATAAATTTTCCCGGAATAAAAAAAAGTAGTTTTAATGCGCGCTAAATTTTTAAAAGTTCAAAAAGGTCTAAGGTAATAAAAATATTACATAGTACCAGAATTCAATGTAACTTCTCACGATATTTTATTCACCCTTTTCGGAGTAATCCACTGAAAATCTGATATCCTTTAAGAATTCCATAAATACATAGCAATATCATCATTCAAGCTCGACTTCAAAACTATATGAATTTTCAGTTATTTGTTAACATGTTAACTAATTCTTCATGTCGTTTTTCTGTACTGATTCTCCGGATGACAAATAGCGTTAAACGGAATAATCCTGGAAGCGAGCCAATACCAATCCCGCATCACGCAATCGGCACCTTCGAAAAATAATAACATATGCGTAATGATGCCCGGGTTACGTTTCTTACAACTCGCGACCATTTTACCCGTAAGAGAAAGCATCCGGCGTTGGGTAGATTCATTTCCTCTAGAAGAATCCGGGAACCTTGTCCTACGAAGGTCAGGTCGTGTGACGCATGCTCTGCCACGAATTGGCTTTTATATAGCTAAACTTCTATGTTTTGGGGCAGTTGAACTGAGACAAGTGGTGGAAAGAGATCTTAGAAAAGGATACAAGTCAATACTGTAAGTTAAAGTTCTGACATATGAAATTGAGCAGCTATGTTTTTATTTCCCAAAGATCCATGCATCCAAAGATCCAAAATCGCAATCAATTACAGGACTAAAAAAAATTCAAATTTGAGAAAAAAAATCTTACATAGATATTTCCCAACATTTACATGTCTGACGTGCATGGCAGAACCAGCAAGTTGTAGTCGAGTGTTTTAGTCCACGTTCAGACTTGTATATAGTCGGTCAATATATTCAACACCAATAATTATTTATTTTATTTTTTTATTACCAGCTTTTTTCGTCACAGCGAGTATTACAAAACAAAGTAAAAGGCACAAATGAAAACACTAAACAGAACAAAATAACTAAACATGTTAAAGTTCTTTAAGTTTTGTTTAGATTACTTCACTTTGAAGAGAAAAAAAAATCTATTTGAACGAACACTGCAAGATTCTTTAGAATTTCAAAAGAATCCTCATGCTGTGAAAGAAAACGACTTTTTGTATTAATACATCCAAAACAAAAGTGTAAGACGTATGTAGATCTTCGGATTTTTTTTTTTTTTTTTTTTTTTAATTACGTTACGGTAGGAAGAGGTATACTGCCACCTCCTCGCTCCGTCACACTACCTACGGCGGCCAAACGAAAAGTTAACATAAAGATTTCGGTACACTAAGAAACCTTTGGTACCCATCGTTTTCCAGAAGGGTCTTGTTCACAGTCTGTAACGTAAAATTTAATTGCGGTATATTACAACGGCACTAACACGATCTTGATCCTTGCCGTGTTTGGCTCTGTCTGAGATCGGTCATGATTTCCCTTCAAGCTGACTCGTCAGAAAAACGGCTATGGAAATTTTGCCGTGTTTATGTTCGAAGCCAAGGGTACTGGAGCTAGTCTTAAAACTGCCGAAACCGTTTGTAATTTGTTAAAGCAAAGCTGAATTTTTAGCAACAATATACAGTGCAAGGTGTCCGTTAAACATTGTTCACGTTGGTGTAATAAGGCGAAAAAGGGATTTATTCTAGAGCCTGTTCATGTACCCTGGCCGTGACCAGGGATGCATCAAGTGATATTACATGATCCTACTGAGCCTTGCAAAGGGCTGGCCACATAGCTAGCATAGTTGCTCCACTAATAACGTAAAGAAACGGATTTTAAAAATATCCTGATTCAGCTTATTACACCAATGTGAACAATGCCTTAAGGAATGGATCAGGGTTAATAAAAGACTGGGTGAAGATGAGTCAGTGTACACAATTACCTGATGGCCTGTCTCAATAGTTATACGCTAAAATGTTACGAAGGGGTATGTCGGAACTAAACTCCCATCCTTCTCTACATTATAAGAAGGCTGGTCAGAATCAAAAGAGGTCTTTGAACCTACAGCCGAGCCCACAGCCATTCTTCCAATTAGCTCACCTGCATTAACTGTAATTACTTACGGTAATTGTACCTACAATTACTTCTTTTTTTTTTTAGATCTGAAGGAATATTTATTTTGAAGATCTCTTAACTATTCTACCCTAAACCAAACAATTGTTTTTGAAAATATTGAAGGTAGAGAATTGTTAGGGAAACTAAGACTACAAAAGGCATTTGTAGCCTGTGTACGCAAGTTTTTCTTTTTATATATTTTTATAATTTTTCAGAGAAATGAGGTTACTACCCATTATATCCATCGGGGTTCTAATCCTGGCCCTTACTTCTGCCGTACCCGTCGAAGAAGAAGCACAAGGATGGTTGAGCCGATGGTCCCCATTAATTCGAAAAGTCCTAGGCGCCACTGAACGAGATGACGAAATGACCTTACCCGGACTTGCTATTAGGAGAGTACGAGATCTGCTAGGTAAGATTCACAGAACAAGACTCCCGAAATTTACCGCAGCTCGCCAAACTCTTCTCCCTCAAAAAATAGTCGGTAAAATCCCTTCGCGAGCCGCGATTTTTCTAACGGCGCTACAATTCCCGAAATCTCAGTCTAGGTCAGTATTTATTCATAAAATATTTTTTGTTAATGACTGGTGAAAAAAAAGCAGACGAAACTCTTCTCCCTCGCCTGCATTGTTGGCCCTTCCGTAGAAAAACAAACAAAAAAACAGTAGGTAAAATCGTGTTGCGATCCGAGATTTTTCTGGCGCTACAATTCCCGAAATCCAAATCTAGGTCAGTATTATATTATTTAGTATTATATTATATTATATACATTTATATTTTATGTATAACTGATTGTCGGTGAAAAAACATTGGATATACATGACCAGCCAGTCGGTAACCCCCCCCCCCCCAACATTAACGTCTCTGATCGCCCCTTCCGAGTCATTTCATGTTATGGAAAACCCGAGGTTTCCAGATTCGCTTTTCAGTGGAAAAACGCCCATTTTTAGTAGCATGCGTCCTTGACATTGGCTTTGAATATTAGTTTTACTTTCGCAGTGCAATGACTCAGAGCTGATAATCCGGTTTTGAGTTTGGTTCTGAGTCGGGATTCCTGTTTCTTTGTTGTGTCTGTCCTATTGACCTTAAGATCCGGACAAAGGATTTCGAGCCGCAAGCAGGGGCAACGAGAGGAGAGGGTCTGGAAGTGATGATAAGCCACACACAACAGAAGCATGCTGAGATCAAATGGTCGTAGGAAGAAAGCCTAGCTCCGTTATCTCACCCAACCGAACTCCACAGCCGCCCCACGAACACCAGCAAGAAGGGCGGAATCGTATAAACCTGGGTTCTAAAAGGGTGTATGTGGGGGGGGGGGAGGCGGTAAACGGTAAATCGCTAATAGCGGTAGCATGTTGGGTTCAAGCAGTTCTAGTAAGAAAACGATAGACCCCAACCCTGACGGAGAGTCCAGCATAACTTACTTTGCCGTTTATTAACCTTCAGTATGTCGGGAGAGAGCAGGGAGATACAAGGGCTGAACTCCAGGAAAGTAACAAAACAGAGTTAGATCAGTGTTTGTCCTCAACTTAGACATGCTCACACAACAAATCTGCGAGAATGGTCGGAACTGAGATGAACCGACCTAAGATGTCAGTGGTCAAATGTAGTGGCAAGATTCAGTGACACCAGACCAGAAGCAGAACCCAGTGTTAACCCTCTCTACTTTGCAGTTCAATACGGTCCAGCCTCTGGAACCGGCAGGACATCTCGCGTCCTTAAGGACAACTCGAGCTACACCGTCGTCGCGTTCCTCGACGACCTCGAGTCAACTTGGGAAGGTTATGTCGACCACGTTAACTCAACTTCAGGGCGCAGTGGGAGAACTTTATTTGGAGGATTCAAGGGTTTCGATTACAAATGGCTGATTCACCACAACAAGTTCAACAACAAAGTCCAGTCCAAAGTCAACTCGCTCCTCAGCGGACCAGAATCGGAATCTCTAGCCGTTGGAGGTGGGATTGCCGCTGGTGTGATGGGTGCAGTTGGTCTCGGTCTTCTCCTGTCAAATCTTAAGGTGGTCAAACGTAAGTCGAACCTTTGTCATTCTAGAGCATAAATAACACGAGAAGCTATTCGTTTTGTGTGTGAGCACGGCTCTTTAAATCTCGACTGAGCCGCGGCAGTGGTACTAACCCCGCAATAAACACCCGATCGCTTCTTAGTAGACTTTGGTAAATCTGCGCGTGGCTTTGTAAGTTTCACCCGACACCTCGGACATCTTCATCTTCGGATACCTTCATTTGGTTGTCAATAAAATAAAGACGAAAACACAATTCGTGTCATTTATGTTTTATCACCCTTGTTTCCAGCCCAGCCACCCCACCCGACTTTCCTTCGTCCATTTAAGTAGTTTAAATGGACGAAGGAAAGTTCAACAACAAAGTCCAGTCCAAAGTGAACTCGCTCCTCAGCGGACCAGAATCCGAATCTCTAGCCGTTGGAGGTGGGATTGCCGCTGGTGTGATGGGTGCAGTTGGTCTCGGTTTGGTTTGGTTTAACGAAGATTTTCTGACGGATCTATGCAGTATTTTATCACATGCATAAGCTGGAGCCACCTTCCGTTTAACCGCAGCTGCCTCTGTTCCAAAGATGCGAAAAACACTTCAATATAAGACCAGTAGATGTGGTTCATGGTGATGGAGGAAAAGGCAATGGTTTCGACACACGAATGTGACTGATTAAAATTACTGCCTAGATTTTCAGCACCATCCTTAGTTCTTCACCGAAAAGTTGCGATTCTCAAACATTCCAGACACGAATAATGGAAATGCAGAAAATCCCACTGGGAAATTCTCATCATCTATCGACGCCTAAACTGGAATCCGTGTTTCTTAAGTATTCCATCAATTACCTATTTTGCAGAGCAAGTTAGAAGTAGTGGTGAAATGACTAATGCATCCCTCAGAGTTGGGGGTACCGTCATTCTGCAATCGTGGTCTCCCGCTATCATGCCAAGATTAACGCGAAAAAATCCCTGCACAATCATCCCTAACAAGCCTGACTAGGAACATGGTTAAATGAACAAAACCAAAAGTGTATCAGTTCAGCTGGAAGCAACGGGCGCAATCAATTCAGTTCGCAATCAAACAATTCAAATGCTCTTCCTTTCCGGAGACTTCTCCCGGCCGCTTACTTACAGACCTCTACTTGCAGGTATTGACACCGAGGGCCGCTCCGGTCGCTATCTCGACAACTGGGACGTCACCAATGAAATTGACGACACTGTCCCAGTTATTACTTCCCTAAAGTCCGCCTGGTCTCGCTTTGACGAAGTCAACAAAGGCCGAACTGTTGGGGATAAGTTCGACACCGTTTACTACAAGATAAAGGAGTTCTTTGGACAGCACAAGCTTTTCAACCGTTTGGATTCTCTCTACAGAAGCCCAGCTGTTAACCCAGCATCAGTTTATGGTGGAGTTGGAGCTGGACTTATCGGGGCACTTGGTCTTAGCTTCTTGTTAGCTGGAGTCAAGGATACTCACAAAGCCCGGAGCAGAGGAAGAGCTCTAGATATCGACAGCGTCGAGAATGCTACTCAAGTTGTAAGTTGTTGTTTTTTCGTCAAAGGCAACAGTAGCCAACCCTCAAAGTTAGGTCCATCTAACTATATTTTACCTTCAATGTGCGATTCAGTCACACCTCCAAACTAAGGATTGTCGAATCCGAGAATTACATATGATTCACAAACACCTTCTTTCGGTAATGAACACATTGTTTTTCTTAAAACCGCTACCGTTATTACATTTGCGACGAATTCGTTCCAGCGTACTGTTGCGTTGTATTACACTGTTTTACTTTCTTCTTGGATGACTTGGTTGAGGTCACAGATAATAGTTCAATCACGACGCATTTGAGTGCACTTTTCGGTAAATATAATAATGTATACGCGTAGATGAACTGTTCTTTACCTACAGCAGCAAAGTCCTTGTGAACTGCTAGCTACCAGGCAGAAGGTGCTTCAGAGCTATCGCGGGTTTTCCTTCCCCAGTTATCCCTCCTCATGTTTTAAAACAATGCATGGATATATAGTGACGGAGTGTCCCTTATGAGCCCTTTTCCTTACAGCCCGACTACCTGCTTAACGGCATCGACGGCATCTGGTCCACTTTCGTCGCCGAGCTGAACGCTACTGCAGCTAAGGTCAACGAAACTGAACAATCCGTCAATGCAACACAGGGACGCCGCGCACGGCTCTTTGAAAACGAAAGTGATGACAGGTCATTCAATAAGATAAAGATGCCTGTAGCCCTCACCAACTGGATCCAGAAGAACGGACTGAACACCAAGGTAACTGTTCACCTAGGCAACGTTCATTCGCTTGTTCCTTCGAGATCCTCGGAAGGTCTTCGATTGAATCTCGTGTGCAAAAAATACTTTCAGAGCTATATTTTGCCGGTCGTCTTTTCCTGTTATCCCTCAATGCTTCTGGTGGATTATTTCTTGTGTAATCCATATTTTGACGGCATGTCATCCGATTTCGTTGTTGTCGAGCCGGTAAACTTTCTTGTAGGCCTTCAGAACTACTTATTCCTATTCTGAATATCATCCACCCTTAATCTTCCAGATCACTGACAAGCTTGGTGTCCTCTACAAAGCCAAGTCACCACTAGCACTCGCTGGAGGAGCAACTGCTGCCGCCGTGGGTATTTCCGGGATTGGACTCCTGATTGCAGCTCTTGCCAAGGCTGACAAATATTACGGTAAGCTTCTGTATGTTACTAGTTACAAGTTGACTCGTGTCAAACCATTTCATTCAAGCCTCACAGGGACGTGATGCCTAGCATCCCTCTCCCGGGATTGTTATGTGTAGTCGGGGCAAACCATCCGACACATTCCGTGCTTGTCCTTAGATCTTGGGAATTGGAATCCATTTTTACAGCTGGGTTACCTGCGGCTCGTCTTGCAGAAACACACCGCTGGTTTCGTCGAACCCAGGACCCGTAATTGTCTTTATGGAAATTCGAACGCCTTAACCACTTGGCTATCGAAGAGTCAGTAGATACTAGCTTCAGTAAATTCTAATCTTCCTTCCGATCAAGTATCAATTAGTGTTTCTATTTCAGGTTCAGACTACGTCGAAGAGTACGACAACCAGTACGACCCTACCCTGTATGCACAGCAAGATGTGCCACAACAAGCCCAGCAGCCCTCTTATGTTATCCAACCAGCTGGCCCAAAGCAGTCCTTCGCCCAGCCTCAGCAGCAGCAGGGTTTCTTTCAGCAACAGAATTTCGCTCAGCAACAGCAGCAGTCACAGGGTTTCTTCCCAACCCAGCAACTTCCCCTTCAAAGTCAAAACGTATTTCAAAAACAGGATCAACAGCCCGTGAAGAAGCAAGTTCAGACTACAACCACCCCGGCACCGATTACTGACCAGGTAAAGAAAAATTCACTTTAATTATTGCGAGTTGCTATTTGTATCTATGTAAAAGTCTAAAAATCCCGTGGCATACACAAACTTGTGTCTCCTTACAGAAGTATCTCCTTTCTCGGCAGTTACGCTTGCATTTTTTGTTTATATATAATATTGATGTGTATTTATATGTTGATGTTGGAAACAGTTAGTGGGCACACGCCATGAGTAAGATTCTTAATGAATAAACGATTTGATTTGATTTGAAAATGAGACCGATGTCTGAGTCCTGCCCGTACACGAACTGCTAGATAAGAAAGACTTGCCATTGAACAGCAGAGTTAGCCGTGTCAGCCAAGATACGCAAAGTCCTAGCATAACATGTAACATGAGTTTGACCTGATTTCGTCCTCTCTTTCAGCAACTTGATCTTCTTCGTAATGCCATCGTCAAGATTCAAGAGGGTGTCTGCAGCCAGGCCTTCCTTTGCCAGACCCTTGCCGGTGATCAGCCTCAGCTAGCTCAGCTTGCCTATCTTGCAGCGTAAGTAGCCTGCTACTACCTAATACCTATTTTGCAAGCCTTCCATTCTACCATATAGGTAGTAGTGCCCTTGGCTTACGACATATTTGGATGTACATTTTTGTACTGGTGCTGTTCACCGCGAGGCCGTAGTTACCATTTAATGTCAGTTTTCCGGGTGTAATTTTGCTAGTACATCTTTCTGATCTACGCCAAAACCCAGCCAACAGGAGCCTTAAGTCCTCACCTCTGCCTAAACCTCTGAGAAGAGCCTCTCTGACTGGTCCAACTGTCGATGGAAAGGGAGCAAGACATAATCTCCTTCTACAGAGATTTGAAATCACTTATTCTTCGCAGGTCCTACGACGATCAGCTTGGAGCCTTCCGTCCCTCCGTCCGCGCCATGTTGGACAACGCCAAACGCCGCGACTGCACTGCCTATAAATGCTTATAGGTTGGACACTTGGGCTCCACGATAAGCAACCCAGTTAGCCCAGCAATACCTGCGAATTAAATTATAGTATTTATTTTTTATGTAGCCGCGATGCGGAAGTTGCGTATTTTTCAATACAAATCTATTTTTGACTGGTGGTTTATTGAGACAACATCTACAACATCTTCCGGTACAAGCGTCCGACAGTTCTCCTTTAGATCTGCATAAAAATTACGACGCTACAGAACAAGGGATTCTAATCAAAGTGAGACGAAGCATAAGTTCGCTCGCACCACTCCCTATATAGATCTTCAGATCGTGACCCCATAAGGTTTTTTCACAGCAATTACCTTTTCTTTCCACCCCCGTTATGGCGTGTACATGTCAACGAACAGGCAGAAAATAGTAATCTTCTTGGAAAAATCTCAACAAGAAGAGAATATCTCAGCTTCCCCGTGAAAATCCTGGCAGGAATTCCAGTTCGCGACGGCTAGATTCATTCACCGCCAGACTGGCTAACGGACAATAAGGGATCCCACGTCCGGCTGGAAACCATCGACTGAACAATTTGAGGAGGTGCATTCTAAAAAAAATCCTCTGGATCGCTTGTAGCGAGCTTGTCTTCAACGGTTGTGAAGTTACCTCTATTGGCACGGAATGTGACATTTTCCTTTTATCCTCTCGAAGTTCGCGTCCAATTCTCGGTTAATGGTCGTCCTTGATACCCTGATACGCCCTGATACGTGCTGTGAAGGCGTGTGTAAATTTCGGGTACATTTTGAAATCTATCTATCATCGGATCTTTTGGGATACCAGCGGTCCAGACACAGGCAATTTTACCCTCTTTTACTGTCGAGAGCCCCACTTCGTAGTTGCGGATCAAAGAACTTCTTTCCTATTTTTAAACTAGCAAACGAAGTGCTTATCCCTCTGGCTACCCTTGGACATTCTCAGCAAGAGTGATAAGAGCCCTAGGATATCAACTCTGAAACACTGCTGATGTAAAGAAGGAGAGCCCTTTGAGAACTGGGTCTAGCCCACAGTCTCGAAGAAAGGCCCGTTGTCTGTCAATGATTTCAAAGAAGAGAATTTAGGAGTCCTGGCGATCGGAAACAATACTTCAAGAGCTCTTGTCACTTGCAAGCATATCCGGCTCTTCAGAGACGCCGCCTTAAGCAGGAATTTGGACAGGGTTAAGATAGGGCCTTATTTGCCCTTGAGTAGAGAGGTACGTTTTTTCTTCCTTCGATGATGGCGACCAAAGGTCCGCCTTTGAAGGCAGCTCTAAAGGCGGCATATGTACTCACTCGTACGTCTGTCGGGTGACAGGCAACGCATGGTTCACTTAGAGCAGTATTTCTCAACCTTTTCCGTACCCGCGTACCCCTAATCAAGGTTCGAAAAGATTGCGTACCCTCTTTTTCAGAACGTGAAAAAGACAATAGTTATTATCGTAAATGGTAAGGCATACGTGTGTGAAAATATATACAAAAAAAAATTGTCGGAGGACCTTGAAGCTTTCGGCGAACTTTCTCTACTTGTCTGGCAAACCCGGCTCGGTCGAAAAAGAGTTAAGAAGTAGTAGGTACAATACAAAACAATGGTGAATGGCGGGGATTTGTGAAGCTTACAATTCCAATTGGGAACTAGTGATGATAAATAAGACAGAAGAAGCAAGGAGTTCTCCACTGGAACGAACAATTCCGATTTTACTGGTCCCTGGCCGGCTCATGGCATTCACGGACAAAGCCTAGTAAAAATCCATGTCTACGCGTTAATCGTTGTTTCTTGAAAATATATTTTCTCTTTCACTGCCTCTGTCTTCCGACACCACTCAGTTCTTTTCGTTCTCTGATTTCGACGGTGACCATGGTCTTGATCCTGACCTACCAGTTTTACTGTCACCAGGGGTGGCCCGAAGGGGGGGTGAGGGGGGGTGACTCCCCCCCCTGCCTTCAGTTAAGTCGTATCAGTCGTTTATTTTGGCCTTTTGCTAAGTCGTATCAGTCGTTTATTTTGGCCTCGCCGAGGTCCCGGACATTCATTTTAATAAAAAAAAATCCGAGTCGTTTAATCTTTTTTATATATTTTGTCTCTGCACAGCTTCAGTCGTAACCCAGTCCCCGAAGAAGTCGTTTAAACCAGGTTTTGTAACCCCGATAGGTCGGATTTCATGGGGGCAGCAATGCGGCTACCTGTTCTACTCCCGTGGGATTTGGATCTGCCTAACTTCGGTCTTTCACATTTTAGCCTGTCAAAATCACAATAGGTTAGTTGTTAAAGTGAAGTCTGACTGGTAACATTGATATACCTTATAGACTAAAAGCGAGAGACAAGGTTATGTGCATTGATTTTTGGTCATCTTTGGCTATAAGTGAAAAAAGAAGGAATAGAATTTTTAAACAGAATTGAAAAGCCATCAGAAATCAAATGACAGGAGACCCGCGAAAGAAGTGTGCCGAGAACAAATCGAAAAATGCCGATTACAAAGAGAGGTTGAGGTAGGAACAAAGCTTGAAAGGACATGAGGGGTTCTGCAGACGCTGGAATAGCTCATTCTAGTCGAGAGGTAAATTTTTGGCCTCTATGCTAGCAGAGGCGTTACTATCAAAATGTTTGGGGGGGGGGAAGAGGAGCAAAAATATTCCTTCAGCCAAAGCTGACTGCGAATCGTATGTATCACTGCTGACTGCGAACCATAGCACTGTCAAATATGGAGCAAGGTATTTACCGACTGGCTGGTAGTTTTACCGTCTTTTTTGCGAAAAAACTACTGTTTTGGCGGAAAATAGACTGAATTAAAGAAAACCGACCGTTTTTAAGAAAAATCGACTGTTTCCCCAAAAAATCGATTCTTTTTACAAAAAATCGCGACAAATCTATTTTTTACTGGCTAGCCGACAACATCGGCGGAGGGGTGGGGGGTGCATCCACCCCCCATACGTGACGCCCCTGTATGCTAGTGTTATAAAGCACTTCTGAAAAGACTTCGTAAAATTCAGGACACTCATACAACTCGAAAATGATCTGTTTTATGTTTAAGTTATTCTAAAAGCGAACTTCTCGTCTTCATTTGCTGTGCATAGCATCTTCTGTCGCGTATAATCAAATTCTGCAAACCAGTTTTAAGTTGCAATTCTTCAGATGTAGCTCACTGTAGCTTTACCTGCTTTAGTTTTCGACATGAAAGTACAGTCTGTCGAGTGACAAATAAAACGGTACACGGTACTTTCATTATGAAACAAAAGTACATCAAATCACCCGGGGAAAAACGCAACTCAAGTCTTGTCGGAGAACTGGCGTCTTTTTCTATATCTGTAAACTTCTGTCAGGCCAAGACCAAAAGTTCGTTACGTCCGTAAATCCGGATTTTTTTTTTTAATGCACTGGCAAACCTGTTTCCTCGTTTCGCTTCTGAGGAAGTGTGTTCTGAACGTGAAAATTACTTTTTTTGCTATTAATTCGGAGCAAATCTACTTTGTTTTCTATGGGCTTTATTTTGTCACTTTTTCGATGGACAGAGTCGTGATTTCATAGCTATTCTTAACTTTTCATTGGGATCGCAAAAATGACGCTCTGCTCCACGGATTACGTCCATAAATCAGGACTTTTTTCTTTGAACGCAGTTGCAAACTTCCTCGTTTTGTTTCTGAATAAGCCTGTCTTTTACGTGAAAATTACTTTTTTTGCTTTAATTCGGAACAAATCTACTTTGTTTTCTGTGGCCACTATTTTGTCACTTTTTTCAACGGTCAGATTTGTTATTTCAAAGCTATTTTTTCCTTTTCAATGATTGCAAAAAGACGGTCTGCTTCTCGGCGTTTCACAAAATTTCGCCTGTGGCATCATTTCATAGTATTCCCTATTTAGAGGAACGGCGTGTTATTTACTTGGCGATTAGGCTTGGAACTTTTTAGATGTAAAACACATTAAAGGCTGGCAGGAATCTTTCTAGACAAAGGCAGATTAAACAAAATTCGCCTGCGGCGCTTGCTTTAATTTTGTCCAGGGTACAGGCATTGAAAGCTTTCCTCTTATGCGAAAGTTGAAATGTAAAGCTGAGGCTATGAAGATATGTAAACACAAATTTTGACTACAAGGATAATTTCAGCTGATGCATTGCAGCTAGTTGGGATCCCAAAACGTAAGTGGAGGGATACCTATGACATCGCAAAAGTTGTCCGTCTGTCCGTCCGTCCGTCCGTCCGTCCGTCTGTAAGCACGATAACTCTCGAAGGGAATGAGATATTTTGATGAAACTTGGTGTGAGGGTTCGTTGGGTCGTCAGACCAGTCAAGTTCGTAGATGGGCTTTGTAGCTCTACATTTAGGGGTGGGGGAGGGGATTCAAATTAAGGGACAAACAAAATATTTTGAAACAGCTAATGTGATAGTCGATTATATGGGGTAAGAAGACATGCTGAACACGATGGTGAAAACCATTTTGTCATCGGACAAATAGTTCGCCCGGAATCCGGCCAAAACCGGAAAGTTTGTTGAAAGTAAAAGTTTTATTTGAAGTTGATTAGATGTTCGATTTAGGGGTAGGAAGACATGCTGAAGACGATGGTGAAAATTATTTTCTCGACGGAAAAGTATTTCGCCCGGAATCCGGCCCAAACCGGAAAGTTTGTTGAAAGTAAAAGTTTTATTTGAAGTTGATTAAATGTTCGATTTAGAGGTAGGAAGACATGCTGAAGACGATGGTTAAAACTATTTTCTCGACGGGCAAGTATTTCGACCGGAATCCGACCCAAACCGGAAAGTTTGTCAAAAGTTTTATTTGGAGTTGATTAGATGTTCGATTTAGGGCAAGAAGACATGCTGAACACTTATGTGAAAACAAGTTTCTACCCGGACATGTAGTTCGTCCGGAATCCGGCCAAAACCGGAAAACTGTTGGAAGTCAAAGTTTTATTTCTAGTTGATTAGATGAGCGATTTAGGGGTAAGAAGAGATGCTGAGTCCCTGTATGACAATCGTATTTTACCCGGACATATAGTTCGACCGGAATCCGGCTGGAATCGGAAAATTTGTTATAAGCTAAATTTCTATTTGAAGTTGATTAGATGTTCATTACTGGGGAAAGAAGATACCCTGAGTTCGTCTTTGAGCTTTCTCTTTTCGCCGGACAAGTAGTTCTGGAGTTCGGCCGGAACCGGGAAATTGGCAGGAAGTTTTCGTCAAAACAGATATGACTTATAAGGGTAAACACACATGCTGAGTCCAAATCTGAACTTGGTTTTCTCAGGTGATTAGCTATTTGGCCTTAATCTGTTTCTGAATTTTAATTGTAAAAATGTTCAAGGAGTCTGGCGAAGACTGGATCTGGCTAAGACAAGACCCAGTTGTCTGGATCAGATATTGAATTTTTGGGATCCCATCGAAACCTTTGGTCTTGTTTTACACCGGGGCTCTATTATCTGTTGGTGGGGAATGTGCGCCATATCCGCATAGTCGCAACAGTTCATTTTTGTTGGTACCTGCGAGTCGTATATTACGATCCATGAGTCGTTGAAATGAGGGGTCTCACCCCCCCTGGCCTGAGTGCTTCGGGCCACCCCTGACTGTCACGTGGCTGCGTTCGAGGGCAACGTCATCCCAGAACCAGTCTGACGAGAACTTCTTCGTTTTTCAAACGAGCAAAACCGGTAGGGTGCTAAAGTTTGACGCTGGCGCTAAGAATGTGCAAGGAAATGCCTATTATGAAGCAGCGAAGCCACTGATAGCCCAAAGCAAATTTGCACAGACGAATTCAGGTATATTAAAAATGAATACATCGGTTCGTCCTGTGTTTTCGAGCTTGCTCCGTACCGCGTACCCCTAATCAAGGTTGAAAAAACATTGTGTACTGCGTTCCCTTTTTTAACTAATCGGTGTTTTTAAACAAAAATTTACCATGGTTCCCGTATGGAAATAATTGTGACTGTAAACAATTGAAAACAATTGTTTTTTTACAATTGTACTATGGGACCGTAATACAATTGGAAAAAAGCAGCTGTTTTTTCACAATTGTATCATTTACAATCAAATACACTTGTAAACAGTTGTAATTCCTACAATTGTATTTTTTACAGTTGTATTTCGGTCCCATAATACAATTGGAGAAAAACAACTGTTTTTTCACAATTGTATCATTTACAATCAAATACACTTGTAAACAGTTGTAATTCCTACAATTGTATTTTTTACAGTTGTATTTCGGTCCCATAATACAATTGGAGAAAAACAACTGTTTTTTCACAATTGTATCATTTACAATCAAATACACTTGTAAACAGTTGTAATTCCTACAATTGTATTTTTTACAGTTGTATTTCGGTCCCATAATACAATTGGAGAAAAACAATTGTTTTTTCACAGTTGTATTTTTACAATTGTAATTCGGTCCCATAATACAACTGGAGAAACACAACTGTTTTTTTGCAGTTGTATTTTTACAATTGTATTTCGGTCCCATAATACAATTGGAAAAAACAATTGTTTTTTCACAGTTGTATTTTTACAATTGTAATTCGGTCCCATAATACAACTGGAGAAACACAACTGTTTTTTTTGCAGTTGTATTTTTACGATTGTATTTCGGTCCCATAATACAATTGGAAAAAAACATTTGTTTTTTCACAGTTGCATTTTTACAATTGTATTTCGGTCCCATAATACAATTGGAAAAAAACAACTGTTTTTTCACAGTTGTACGTTTACAATTGTATTTCGGTCCCATAATACAATTGGAAAAAACAATTGTTTTTTCACAGTTGCATTTTTACAATTGTAGTTCGGTCCCATAATACAATTGGAAAAAAACAATTGTTTTTTCACAGTTGTACGTTTACAATTGTATTTCGGTCCCATAATACAATTGGAAAATTACAATTGTTTTTTCACAGTTGTAGTGTTACAATTGTATTTTGGTCCCATAATACAACTGGAGAAACACAACTGTTTTTTCGCAGTTGTATTTTTACAATTGTATTTCGGTCCCATACTACAATTGGAAAAAAACAATTGTTTTTTCACAGTTATATTTTTACAACTGTATTTCGGTCCCATAATACAATTGGAAAAATACAATCAGTTTTCACAGTTGTTTTTTCACAACTGTATTTTCGGTCCCACATTACAATTGAAAACATATTTGTCTTTTACAATAGTATTTTCAGTCGAATAATATAAGTGGAAAATTTGTTTTTATTTTACAATTATATTTTCGTTAATTAATACAATAGGCGAAAGATCATTTTTTTTTTATAGGTGTAAGATTTACAACTATCCCGCCGTAAACGGTAGAAATTTCTAAAAATGTATTTTTGGTGGTTCCATAATCGTATTGGAAAAAATGAAACAAGTGGAACCAGAAACAAGAAGATAGAAGGGACCAGAAACTACAAGTTAGAAAATACCAAGTGGATTGTCACACTGCATATAAGTTGGTATTCTAAAAATGAAAATAATTATATGATTAGTAATTTGATGTAACTTTCAGTTAAAGCACAGGTTAATAATACAAATTTTGAAGGTTTGCTTAGGAAAATAACATCCGATAACCTATCCGACCCGAAGGTTTGGTATTTTCAGCTGAAATGTAATCGTAACAAGGTAAGACCTCGGCTGGTCCTGATAAAGGGAGGGAAACTAGCACTTCTAGCATGTTAAAGTTGCCAAACCAACCTCTACGCGTTCATTTATGGGGGTCTTGTCAGTAAATCTATGAAAACATACCCAATAAGTTCCAGAAAATTCGCGTCTCTTCTGTTGAAAAGAAAAATACATATAAAAGTTAACTGACTCAATCAAACTTATCAGCTCCCTCTGCTGGTGGTTTGGAAGCTCCCGCTGTCCCTGAATCTTCCAATGGCGTTCTTGCAGCTGGAAGAAAATATTGGAATCAAAGAAATGAATAATGTATGACTGGCGCTGGTTTCTGTTGACTCCGTTGGTGATATCCACAGAAGCAAGTAGGGAAGGAAGAAACAAGTACGCGAGCGCTCAGACGTGGAGTGAGAAAGTATGAATTGACTGTAGTTTGATTTACTCAGCTCATATCGCTAATTCGAATAGCCCCTAACAGCTTACCTACTGAGTTCCAGATAAACAATTTTGTCCGCCTATGTGCCTTCGGTTTCACTCGCTACAAGCAGGCTACTGTGGGTTTAAATACTCCTTCACCCCAAGATGACTGGGAAACAAATATTAAACAATGGCTCAAAACTCAAAGCGAACAAGACCAACGGTTTCGATGGGATCCCAAAAATTTAATATTTGATCCAGACAGACGGGTCCTGTAGATATCTGGTCTTCGGCAGACTACTTGAACATTTTTAATATTAAGATTTAGAAATAGAAGAAGGTCAATGGCTTATCACTGGAGAAAACCAAGTTCGAATATGGATTAAGCATGTGTGTATTTACCCCTAGGCTATAACTAATATCTACTTCGACGAAACTGGTCAAATCTTCTGCCTTACTTCTGCCAAATCTCCGGTTTCGCCTGGATTCCGGACGAACTACTTGTCTTGGAAAAACTAGAGCTCGAAACGAATTCAGCGTATCTCCTTACTTGCAAACATATGTAGCAGGTAAGGATAGCAGCTAAGATTTGCGCTATCTTGAGGAACAGACGACGGATCGAGGATATGACTGCTTCCAAGTCAATTTGATCGGGTCCCAGTACACCTGCCGAATTTCATCGTCCAAGTGCATCTGTAAGTACTGTAACTCACGACCACCGGAATACCGGGAAACCCCTTCTACCCCCCCCCCCCCCCCACACAGTGCGCCGAACCGGTCGCTCCTGTTAAAAATGTATTTACAACTTGTCCTTGTTCTCCTCACCAAGCTTCATCCCGAACGCCCACTCTAAGCCTGTATTGAGATTTCCGGTCCCCCTTCCAATCCCCCGCCCCAGAGTTTTCGGATCCGGTCCGGAAACGAAACGGGACATCCATCCGAAACAGGACATTATGCTTGCCTGGCCTTCCTGATCCCGGATTTCACCTCCCTCCTCCCTCTCCCCCTCCCCAATGGTCGGGTCGGGTTCAATCGTGTCAAGTCAATCTGATCGGGTTCCTGGCACGCCTGCCAAGTTTCATCGTTTAGCACATCTGGAAGGACATTAACGATAACCCGAAATCAGGGACTACCTCACCCCCCACATACACAGTGCCCGGATCCGATCCATTTATGTCAACGATGTATCTAGGATCTGTGCTTGTTCTTCCCACCTAGCTTCATCCCATTCCCTCCACTCTAAGCGTTTCATGATATTTCCGGTACCCCCCCCCCCCCACAGTTGACGGATCTGGTCAGGAAGGCAAGTGCCATAAAAACGAATTCAGCGCATCTCCGTACCCCTATGCCGAACATCTAATCAACTTCAGATGAAACTTTAGCATTTAACAAATTTCCCGTTTTCAGCCGGATTACAGACAAATGGGTCTTGTAGATATCCGGTCTTCGCCAGACTCCTTGAACATTTTTACTAGTAAGGTTTAAAAACAGAAGAAGGCCAATGGCTAATGATCTCAGAAAACCAAGTTCAGATATGGATTCAGCATGTGTGTATTTACCCCTAGACTATACGTCATGTCTACTTTAACGAAATTGATCAAATCTTCCTGCCTGACTTCTGCCAAATCTCCGGTTTCGACTGGATTCCGGGCGAACTACTTGTCTTGCTAAAACTAAAGCTCAACAAAACCAAAGGTTTCGAAGGGATCCCAAAAATTCTATATCTGATCCAGACAACCGGGTCTTGCCTTAGCCAGATCAAGTCATCGCCAGACTCCTTGAAAATTTTTACAATTAAAATTCAGAAACAGATTAAGGCCAAATAGCTAATCACCTGAGAAAACCAAGTTCAGATATGGATTCAGCATGTGTGTTTACCCCTATAAGTCATATCTGTTTTGACGAAAACTTCCTGCCACTTCTGCCAATTGCCCGGTTCCGGCCGAACTCCAGAACTACTTGTCCGGCGAAAAAAGAAAGCTGAAAGACAGAAATCAGGGTATCTTCTTTTCCCAGTAATGAACATCTAATCAACTTCAAATAGAAATTTAGCTTATAAACAAATTTTCTGATTCCAGCCGGATTCCGGTCGAACTATATGTCCGGGTAAAATATGATTGTCATACAGGGACTCAGCCTCTCTTCTTACCCCTAAATCGCTTACCTAATCAACTAGAAATAAAACTTTGACTTCCAACAGTTGTCCGGTTTTGGCCGGATTCCGGGCGAACTACATGTCCGGGTAGAAAATTGTTTTCACATAAGTGTTCAGCATGTCTTCTTGCCCTAAATCGAACATCTAATCAACTCCAAACAAAACTTTTAATTTTGACAAACTTTCCGGTTTGGGCCGGATTCCGGTCGAAATACTTGTCCGTCGAGAAAATAGTTTTCACCATCGTCTTCAGCATGTCTTCCTACCTCTAAATCGAACATCTAATCAACTTCAAATAAAACTTTTACTTTCAACAAACTTTCCGGTTTGGCCGGATTCCGGGCGAAATACTTGTCGGTCGAGAAAATAGTTTTCACCATCGTCTTCAGCAAGTCTTCCTATCCTAAATCGAACATCTAATCAATTTCAAATAAAAATTTTGCTTTCAACAAACTTTCCGGTTTGGGCCGGATTCCGGGCGAAATACTTGTCCGTCGAGAAAATAGTTTTGACCATCGTCTTCAGCATGTCTTCCTACCCCTAAATCAAACATCTAATCAACTTCAAATAAAACTTTTACTTTCAATAAATTTTCCGGTTTTGTCCGGATTCCGGTTGAACTACCTGTCCGATGACAAAATGGTTTTCACCATCGGGTTCGTCATGTCTTCTTACCCCATAATAGACTATCACATTAGCTGTTTCAAAATATTTTGTTTGCCCCTTGATTTGAATCCCCTCCCCCACCCCTAAATGTAGAGCTAAAAAGCCCATCTACGAACTTGACTGGTCCGACGACCCAACGAATCCTCTCACCAAGCTTCATCAAAATATCTCATTCCCTTCGAGAGTTATCGTGCTTACAGACGGACGGACAGACGGACAACTTTTGCGATGTCATAGGTATCCCTCCACTTACGTTTTGGGATCCCAAAAACGAATTCAGAGTATCTTCTTACGGCTATATCGAACATCTAATCAACTTCAGATAAAACTTTAACTTCTATCAAATTTTCCGGTTTCAGTCAGATTCAGGGCGAAGTCTATGTCCGAGTAGAAAATGATTGTCAAAAGCGGGTTCAGTTGTCTTCTTACCCCGATACCGGACACCTAATCAACTGCAGATAAAACTTTTACTTTTGACAAATTTTCAAGTTTCGGCCGGATTCCAAGCGAACTATTTGTACGACGAAAAAATGATTTTCATTTATATGTTTAGCATGTCTTCTTACGCCTGAATCGAACATTTAATCAACTTTGAATACAACTTTGACTGACAAACCTTCTGGTTTGGCCGGATTCCGGGCGAACTACTTGTCCGGCGAAAAAATGGTTTTGACATTAATGTTAATATGCTCACCTATGGACGTGTACCCAAATAACCACAAAAGCTGCCTACAGCCAAGGGACCATGATGAGTTGCTCATATGGTGCATTTTACACTCTGCGCAAAATTCGAGCGTATTTTTCATATCCCACCGTCTTAACCGAAATTTGTCCGCCCATTAATTTGAACCCCGACCCCTAAACGTTGAGCTACAGAGCCCATCTACAAACTCGACCTCTCCCTTGACCTAAAGAGTCCTCACACCAAGTTTCATCAAAACATCTCATTCCCTTCGAGAGTTATCATGCGGACAGACGGACGGACGGACGGACAACTTCTGCAAAGTCATAGGTATCCCTCCACTTAGGTTTTAGGACTTTTAGGATCCCAAAACGAAAGAAGGCTTCCAAAATTTGAGCAAGCATTAACTGTTTATAATTTCGTTTCTAAAAATCAAAATATGCAATTGCTGATTATTCACAGATGACTTGTATTGCTCATAGAGGGAATTTATGAATCCCTACTAGTCGCTCAAAATGGGTGACAAGTGCTGAGCAAGGGGGTTAGAGACTGGAGGAAGGGAATGTACTCATAGTTTTGTCACAATAGGTTGTTACTTTGGTCGAAGGAAAGTTACAGATGTCAGGAAATATAGAATATTTAACGTGAAACAGCATATTTTGGGACCAAAGTTTCACTTCGCGAGTTATGTCTTGATCGAAGACAGTTAGTTCAGAGTCATAAAGTTTCGAACCCTCTCGTTTCACAACTTCCACGCAAAAACACACGTTTGGCTAATAAAGAAGCGCAAACCTTCGCATTACTAGAATTTTAATCTCCCTTATCCTCCCCTAAAAATACGGCTCCGGTGCCCATCTGAATCGTGTCTTGCAATATGATCCTAAGAATCATCACAGCAAGCTTGAATAAAGTACCACAATAGAGTGTTGGCATCCTAATAAGTTTAATATTATGTAAGTAAATAAATAAATAAGCAACAGAAATAAATGGTCTAAAGGTCAAAGCGTTTGTTCAGGCTTTTTTTTTTTGCTTGAAAAAAATAAACGAACTAGCTGGAACCCAACTACGCACGCCAAAAACTCTGGTTAATCAAAGAGGTTCACAGCTACTGATGATCCTGCAATTCCAAATATCTGCTACACGAAGGCACAGCTTAGCGCTACCTACACCCCACCCCCCCCCCACACACACACACCTTCAAAATTATATTTACTTCTGCCAATGGGGATTCCTCTCTGACCCAAAAGAGCGTGTTCCATCCTACTTACCGTAGTTACTACGCACGACGTCACGAATTTTGGCTTCTTGACCTCAAGCTTCAAGGGTGGAACGCATTTTTTTATTTTCGGTAAAATACCACTCCACGGGGTTATCCAGCCAATCACGATACAGAAATCCGTAGTCACCACGTTTACTACGCAACCAAGCGTGGTAAGCAAATAAGTTACTATTTCGAGAAGGTTGGAACGCTCGGCGTCAAGGCCGTATCCAGGGTGGGTTAGGGGGTTGACCCCCCCCCCCGAAACATACGAAAATCATCATTTTTACAGGCTTTTCCCTCTTATTTGTGTCTTTTTTGTACTTTTTGGTCCGACCCGCAGGCGAAACCCCCCCGAAAGGCGACCCCCCACCCCACCCCCGAAATAAATTCCTGGATACGGGCCTGCTCGGCGTAGTAAATTTTCGTCAGGCTGGAACGGAAATAGTAGCTGATAGTAATTACTGTTAGAGGGGTGGAACACGCTTAAAGTACCCTCACGCTAAGTCAGCAGAGATAGCCTAAAATCCTTTGAGAGAGAGATTCGTCTCTCTATGGTCAAAGGCATCCTGCACATAGGGTCCTAACTAGTGTGTTAAATATGCTACTTACCCAGAAAGGCGTGACCATTGTATAGTATACATCTTTCTTGCGTAGTTCAAGAGGCAGCAAGGGGTTTTCTTGGGATAGTCTGCGTTTGTTCTTTTCTAGCCTCTTTCTATCCAGAACTAGGTCTGCACATGTATTGCACTGTTACTTGAGTGAAAGTCTATTCCCAGATAACTATTCTTTACTCCATTCAGTCACAGTGTCTCTGGATCTGGTGCTACAGGACCAACTGGCTGTTTCAGCATGTTGAAACTGAACTAGATGGCCTGTGTGCTGCATGCACTAAACTAAGTTATTCATTATTTTGTCTTGCCTCAGACAAGAATCCCACTTTCGACGTCAATTTAGAAGGCTTCACCTGAAAAAATATACAGAAATCAGTGGATGTGATGGTCCTTGAAGAGTCTCATAAACAAATAAATATTCCTTCAGCCCAAGCTGACTGCGAATCATATTTGATGGTGCAAAACGGATACATAAGCTGAATTTTATTGGAGCTATATTTCGGCCCTTCTTGGCTCTCCTTGTCAAGAAGGGCCGAAATATAGCTCAAATAAAATTCAGCTGACGTATCCGTTTTGCACCATCAAATATGTCTCATGAACATATGTGGTCTGTTTTATTAGTCTGTAAAAAAAAACAGTGAGAGGCTTGAAGAAGCCAGGGAGAGAGGACTGAACAGCCTGGACTCTCCAACCCGAAACTATGAAGTCAAATACTGCTGATTTGGATATACAGGCCCTTATTGCCATACTGTCAGAAGTTTGTTAACAGAGAACACATGGTTGCAAAACATTGTGTCAACAGTTATGCCAGATATTTCTGTTACGACCCTTTAAATTCTTAAGTTTAGAGACAAATTTCTTTATGGCCCTTTTGAATGTTATATGTCACAAAAACGGTCAAAATTAAAAGGGTCACAATAGATAGACTACATTATGACGAAATTTAACAGACGGATGCATATACGTTATCTGTTATCCAAGCTTCTGACAGTTTGGCAAATAGGCTATACTATAAATGGATTATAATATTCTCAACTGAATTTTTTCAAAATTAATTCATCAGGTTCCTCTATTGCAAGACAACTTCCTAATTCTCTGAATTTCTTGAACACCAAGTTCTAAATCACAACAGCATGATAGTCGATTTGGCTTGGCAAAAGAACACATTTGGGCTTCTCAGCATTTGGGTCTTTTCTGAAAGCTTGGTATACCCAAACCACAAATTTCTATGTTTATTTATATGGCTATACACTAGGACAAGCTAAATTTAGCCTGATTAAGGTGTGCTAGTTCAATACAAGTACTTGCTTTGTTGACATTCTAAAAAGTAAACCATTGCGTAAAACAAAGGTTTGAACGGAAGCCAACAATCTGACTGTTCCATTGGAATTCAATCTGCATCTGGAAACCAGTTATTTTACAAACCTACCTCAAGCATCATTTTAGGTTGCATATAAAGAGCTAGGCTACTAAAAACTTTTAAGGTACCAAAACAACAGTAAACCAACTGCCCTTTCAAAACCCTCAAAAGTTGACTCAGTATTTGTGTGTGCAGTACTGCAGTCCCAACTGCTAGAGAAACAGAACCTAATGGCCTATGACATAATTAGGACTTCTGAGACATTTCTTTCTGACATTATTTGTTTAACTGACATCGGCTATCCCTCCTGTAAATCTCAAAAAGTAATTTGAGCTCAGGGAAATTCAAAATACGGTACTTTCAATTATTAATGCTGAACAGGAATTTCACTTACAATCTCAAGCCACAGATTAGCTAACTTATAGACTACGATACTTCTATTTGTTTTTTTACCTCGTATCTTTCTGAAGGGAAAAAATTTCTAAAACGCTGAAACTAGGTTTTGGGTCGGATACCCTTCCTGAAAGAGGTATTTAGTTCTGATTTTGTCTAATCCTGTCGGGAAATCACAGGAAATCAGAGCAGAATCAGAGAATGTTAATCAGGAACACGAAAATCACTGAAAACTCGATCCTAACAAATCTCCATAGTCTACACAATAGGCTACAGAGACAAGGGAGTGCAAACCTGGTGCAAACCATAACTGAAGATAGAAAAGACCAAACTGAAACTACTCATTTACTAACTGTTCTGTAGTGTCTGTTCACTTCCTGAGTTTCAGCTTTTCCAGCCAGGTACAGGCAGGGTACAGGCTTGCACAGAACTGTAACATCTTAGCTATATAGCACCTACTGTCTGCCTACTGTGCTTTGAAGACTTTTTCAAACTGAATAAATACAACATTCTGCAAAAACAAGGTTGGATACCCCTCCTAGTGGCCTAAACTAAAGTAGCCTAAGTAATGTAAGACAAGCAGAAAGAACCTGATTTCACAATGCGTCTGAAACACTCTCTTAAAGTGTGGAAAAATTATTTGTGTGCAAAGAAGCATTAGCTTACCTGTGCTGTAAATCCTATTTTTTTTCTTATCCAGAGAGGCCAAAATGGTGCACTGTTGGGTGACATCAGGGTGACATCGATATACCGGAAATATCGCGAACTAGATATCGATATTGAAAAGAATATCTGGAAATCTTCACTTGTTTTTCTAAATACTGTGTTCTAATTATTTGATATATCAAGCTATTGTAGATCGCGAGTTTTTTTTTTCCAGTATTGCATTGTTTCCGAAAAATGCACCGAACATCGAAATAGAAAAGATCGATATATCGCGAAATCAAAATATCGCCCAATAGTTGAGCTACGTAATGTAATGCGACAAGACCAAAGGTTTCGATGGGATCCCAAAAATGTAATATTTGATCCAGACAATTAGATGTTATTACTTTAAAAATCTAGAAACAGATCAAGATATAGTGGAACCAGGAAACCAAATGAGGTCTGGCAGTACGTCCGATAAAATCAGTAAGGCCAGTTAAGGGAACCGATAAACTGAGTTTAAATTCAGCTTGGATATCCGCCGTTCGGGAGCTACAGAACTCATCTACGAACTCGACCCGTCCTTCGACCTAAAGAATCCTCACAGCAAGTTTCATCCAAATACCTTGTTCCCTTAGAGAGTTATCGTGCTCACAGACAGACGGACACTTTTCCGGCGAAAAACTAAAGCTAGAACGAATTCAGTGTATCTCCTTATCCTTATATCCAACATCTAATCCACTTCAAATGAAGATTTAATTAATAACGAATTTTCCGGTTTTAGCCAGTTTCCGGAAGAACTATATGTCCGGCTAAAAAAAAATAGGATTCAGCATCTCTTCTTACCCCTAAATCGGACATATAATCAACTACAAATACAACTTCTGCTTTTAGCAAATTTTCCGGTTTGGGAATTCTGGGCGAACTTCTTGTCCGCGTAGGAAACGAGTTTCATATAAGTGCTCAGTGTGCCTTCTTACCCGTAAATCGAACATCTAATCAACTTTAAATAAAACTTTTACTTTTAACAAACTTTCCGATTCCAGCCGAACTATTTGTCCAGCGCCATAAATTAGGCAATTTCCGCTTCTAAAGATGCTGATTTTTATTTTTCTAAGAAGTGCCAACCGGTGCCGGCTGGTGTCACACGGTGCCGGCATCGGCTGGGCACCAGGCACGTGTTGTACACTAAAATCGGGAGTGGCCACCCCTGAAAAAAAACATGGAATTGTCCGGTCCAGCATGTTCTTTATCTATATCTACAGCACAAAATTAATTTTATTTATGTATATATATATAATTTATATATATAAATAATACAAACTATAGATATTATTATTGTATTTTTCATAGCCATTTTGACAACATAAACGATTTCGAAAAAATGTATTCACTTGTTCAAATTTAAGGTGTCCGGCGGCCAAACCACTTGTCCGAAAACATATCAGATATGGATTCATATGGGATTTTATCACATAGCCCATCTACAAACTTGACCTGTACTTTGACCCAATGAATAGATCAAGCTTGAACAAAATAATATGTCAACCCATTCGAGAGTTATCGTATTAACAGACAGACGGACGGACGGACGAACATACACCTTATATACCTTTACTAAGTCGTAAGTATCCCGTCACCAATGTTCTAGGATTCCCAAAACTGAATAATTTTCCTTCCAAGACCAATTCTTGAATTTGGTGTCTAGTCTTTAGGAGATTCAAATCGGAGAGTTGGTAGTATACTCGCGATATATTATGACTGTAAACAACTCGCTTCTGGATCAAATCTGGATTCTCAGTGTGCCCAGGAACCAACTGTGCATAGACCTGGGTCGAGTGCTAGCCGAAGCTAACACACTGTAACCTTACGAAACTTTCACGAGTATTCAGCCCCTCGCACGAAACAAGACGCCTGTGTGCGACAGCGCGATGAGTCATTGGAAACTGAGGTAGCAACTCGTAGCAGTCGAGTTTGATTGGACTGAGCTCTGGCCTCTGAGCAAGTTTTCGATGCGGTGACGGAAAAATTATTATATTACATCGACATTACATCACAAGGAATTGCACAATTTGCACATCGTTCAATTGTAATTAATAGGCTAGTGTATCTGCTAGTGTATCAGTACCGGACACTAACTATAGCTCCGAATTTGTAATCGAGGAATCGCATAATTAATTTCCGACGAAAAACAATTAAATAGAGTTGTAAAATTGGTCCTTTCAAAAATGACGATATAATCACGACGGTTGTAAACAAAATTTTTATATTCAAACAATTTTTCAAAGTCAGCCTGGGGTCGAAGAATGTTTAAAATTGTTTTATTTATCTTTTAAGGTCGGGCGAATAATGAAGTGGTTTGGGAAAAAAACAAACAAAAAAAAAAACAGTTAGAACTATCTAACTATAAAAAGAAGATTGTAAAAAAAACAACTGGAATCAACTGTATGAAGCTGTAAACAGTTGTTTACAGTTAAAAACAGTTGGAATCAGTTGTTTATATCCAACTGTAAAAAAAAACAATTGTGAAACACAACTGAAATCAACTGTATTAGGCTGTTAACAGCTGTTTACAATCGATTTCAACTGTAAACAGTCGTTACCAGTTGTAAACAGTCGTTAACAACTTTAAACAGCTTATACCTCTATAGAGGTATTTATGCCGTAGCTTTTTGGGATCCCAAAACGTAAATGGCGGGATACCTATGACATCGCAAAAGTTGTCCGTCTGTCCGTCCGTCCGTCTGTGCGCACTATAACTCTCGAAGGGAATCAGAAATATTGATCAAACTTGGTGTGAGGATTCTTTGGGTCAAGAGTAAGGTCAAGTTCGTAGATGGGCTCTGTAGCCCTACATTTAGGGGTGGGGGAGGGGGTTTAAATTAAGGGGCAAATTAAATATTTTTAAACAGATACTGTTATAGTCGATTATGGGGTAAGAAGTTATGCTGAACACGATGGTGAAAACTATTTTGTCATCGGACAAGTAGTTCGCCCGGAATCCGGCCAAAATCGGAAGGTTTGTTAAAAGTAAAAGTTTTATTTGAAGTTGATTAGATGTTCGATATAGGGGCAAGGAGACATGCTGAACACAACGGTGAAAACCATTTTTGTGCCGGATAATTAGTTAGCCCGGAATCCGGCCAAAACCGGAAAGTCTGTTCAAAGTAAAAGTTTTATTTGAAGTTGATTATATGTTCGGATTAGGGGTAAGAGGACATGCTGAACACGATGACTAAAACCAATTTTTCTCCGGACAAGTAGTTCGCCCGGAATCTGGCCCAACCGGAAAGTTTGTTAAAAGTAAAAGTTTTATTTGGAGTTGATTAGATGTTTGATTTAGGGGTAAGAAGACATGCTGTACACTTCTGTGAAAACAATTTTCTACCCGGTCAGGTGCTTTGCCCGGAATCCAGCCAAAACCGGAAAAGTTAAAGTTTATTTGTAGTTGACTAGATATTCAATTTAGGGGTAAGAAGTGATGCTGAATCCGTGTATGAAAATCATTTTTTATCCGGACATATAGTTCGATCGGAATCCGGCTGGAGCCGCGGAACATTTGTTATAAGTTAAATTTTTATTTGAAGTTGATTAGATGTTCAATATTGGGGAAAGACGATACGCTGAGTTCGTTTTTGAGCTTTCTTTTTTCACCGGGCATGTAGTTCCGGAATGCGGCTGAAACCGGGAAATTGGCAGAAGTGGCAGGAAGTTTTCTTCAAAACAGATATGACTTATAGGGGTACACAAACACACATGCTGAATCCATATCTGAACTTGGTTTTCTCAGATGATTAGCTATTTGGCCTTAATCTGTTTCTGAATTATTAATAGTAAAAATGTTCAAGGAGTCTGGCCAAGACACGACCCAATTGTCTGGATCAAATATTGACTTTTTGAGATCCCATCGAAACCTTTGGTCTTGTTACCCTTCTACTCTACTTCCGTCTTCACTGTTCCTAATCGCAGAGAAAGAAAATGCAAGAGGCGCACTCCGTGCGCTGAACGCTCTTTAGCGTGTCTAGAGAACCAATCAGCTTTGCCTTCTACTTTTCTTCAAGGCGGCGTCACAGTGACATAGCTAATTATAGAGGTAAAAGAAAGGTGATGTGGCGCGAAGCTACTTACCACCGCTCGTTCGCAGCGAAAAAGTACACAGACATCTTAATAATAAATATAATCTTTTTTTAGATACAGAGAAATAAAAAAAAAAGACCATTGTAAAAAACAACTGGAATCAACTGTATTAAGCTGTGAACAATTGTTTACAGTTAAAAACAGTCGGAACCAGTTGTTTACATCCAACTGTAAAAAGACAATTAACAAAACAAAACTGAATCAACTGTATTAGGTTGTGAACAGTTGTTTACAGTTAAAAACTGCTGTAACCAGCTGTTTACATCCAATCGAGAATGGAAAAAAAAACAATTATAAAGAAAAAAAAAATCAAATGTATTCGGCTGGTGGCAACCGGTTCTAGCAAGAACAAATAATCAGACAGAACCTCTGTCTTGGACTCTTGGTACTATGCAGCGACTATGAATACCCCGACAAAAAGGACCTAGAGGTATTTATACCGTAGCTCTTCACCGTTCTACTCTACTACCGCCTTCGCTGTAGCTGATCACAGAGAAAGAAAATGCAAGAGGCGCACTGAACGCTCTTTAGCGCGTCTGGAGAACCGATCAGCTTTGCCTTCTACTTTTCTTCAAGGTGGCGTCACAGCGACATGGCTAATCATATAGGTAACGAAACCTGATTTATCGCGAAGCTACTAACCTCTGCTCGTTCGCAGCGAAAAAGCACAGAGACATTAAAAAATAATAATAAAAATATTATTTTTTATTTACAGAGAAATATAAGAAAAAGATTGAATAAAAACAACTGGAATCAACTGTATTAAGCTGTGAACAGTTGATTACAGTTAAAAACAGTTGGAACCAGTTGTTTATATCCAACTGTAAAAAGACAATTGTAAAAAAACAACTGCATAAAGATGGTTGTAAAATTACAGTTGTTTTTTTCAAGTCGGGTGAATAATACAACTGTTTACAGTTAAAAACAATTGGAACCAATTGTTTACATCCAACTGTAAAAAGACAATTCTAAAAAAAACTGGAATCAACTGTATTAAGCTGTGAACAGTTGTTTACAGTTAAAAACAGTTGGAACCAGTTTTTTTATATCCAGCTGTAAAAAGACAATTGTAAAAAAAACAACTGCATAAAGATGGTTGTAAAATTACAGTTGTTTTTTCAAGCCGGGTGCATTTACAATTGTTTACAGTTAAAAACAGTTGGAATCAATTGTTTACATCCAACTGTAAAAAAACAATTGTAAGAAAACAACTGGAATCAACTGTATTAAGCTGTGAACAGCTGTTTACAGTTAAAAACAGTTGGAACCAGTTGTTTATATCCAACTGTAAAAAGACAATTGTAAAAAAACAATTGCATAAAGATGGTTGTAAAATTACAGTTGTTTTTTCAAGTCGGGTGAATAATACAATTGTTTACAGTTAAAAACAATTGGAACCAATTGTTTACATTCAACTGTAAAAAGAAAATTATAAAAAACAACTGGAATCAACTGTATTAAGCTGTGAACAGTTGTTTACAGTTAAAAACAGTTGGAACCAGTTGTTTATATCCAGCTGTAAAAAGACAATTGTAAAAAAAACAACTGCATAAAGATGGTTGTAAAATTACAGTTGTTTTTTCAAGCCGGGTGCATTTACAATTGTTTACAGTTAAAAACAGTTGGAACCAATTGTTTACATCCAACTGTAAAAAAACAATTGTAAAAAAACAACTGCAATCAACTGTATTAAGCTGTGAACAGCTGTTTACAGTTAAAAACAGTTAGAACCAGTTGTTTATATCCAGCTGTAAAAAGACAATTGTAAAAAAAACAACCGCATAAAGATGGTTGTAAAATTACAGTTGTTTTTTCAAGCCGGGTGCATTTACAATTGTTTACAGTTTAAAACAGTTGGAACCAATTGTTTACATCAAACTGTAAAAAAACAATTGTAAAAAAACAACTGGAATCAACTGTATTAAGCTGTGAACAGCTGTTTACAGTTAAAAACAGTTAGAACCAGTTGTTTACTGAAAGTGTAAAAAGACAACTGTAAAAAAACAACTGGAATCAAGTGTATAAAGTCGTGTACAGTTGTTTACAGTTAAAAACAATTGGAACCAGTTGTTTAAATCCAACTGTAAGAAAACAGTTGTAAAATCACAACTGGAATCAACTGTATTAGGCTGTTAACAGCTGTTTACAATTGAAATCAACTGTAAACAGTCGTTAACAGCTGTAAACAGTCGTTAACAACTGTAAACAGCTTAATTATTTCCATACGGGTTAGAACGTATATGTGTAACTGGAATTGCGTACTGAAACGCAATCAACAGTATCAACAGTAGTATAACAGTAACAGTTCATATCGGGAAGGTTTTTTGTAGGTTTGTTATTGTTGTTGTTTTGTTGTTATTATTTTGTATTTGCCATGGCCCTTGTGGCTTTTTAGCGCAAATAAATCTATCTATCTATCTATCTATCTATCAGTTAACGCTAAGAACAGGGGGCCACAACCAAAGAAAATTAGCTAGCTGAATTGGCAACAATTAAGTAAAAAATTAGAAAATTTTGCGTTTAACCAATTTAATGTAATACACACTGTAATACACATTGCTTACGATATTGTAAAGGAGGGTCGAAAAAGACGAATTCTTCCTTGTGAAGTTCAAATTGGGAAAAGGTCTAGCCAAAGGTGTTTCTTTTGACAGAAAGTCCAAAGAAGAAAAGGAACAGAAGATATTCTTTCTGCACAAGAGTGGACTAAAACCATATTTGTTTACAATCGAATAGTGGGGGACATCAGTTTCAAGTTACCAGCTCCTGGAATAGCTGGGGGAACTGAAAGGGCTAATAAAGAATTTTGTAATGCAACCTCGGCTTCTACAATATCCGCTGATCTTGAAACATTTATCTTCAGTTTTATGTTTACTTTTGAGCTGCAGCTGCATTATCTTTTCCACTTTTTTACATATTTAAACGAAGTTCAGTACAAAGAGTACATTGAAAATAATGTCCGAACCAACCCGGGGCCTGTCCGAGTCAACCACATGGGGACGGGGTTGGTTCGGACAAACTGAACAAGACCAAAGGTTTCGATGGGATCCCAAAAATTCAATATCTGATCCAGACAACTGGGTCTTGTCTTAGCCAGATCCAGTCTTCGCCAGACTCCTTGAACATTTTTACAATTAAAATTCAGAAACAGATTAAGGCCAAATAGCTAATCAACTGAGAAAACCAAGTTCAGATTTGGATTCAGCGTGTGTGTTTACCCCTATAAGTCATATCTGTTTTGACGAAAACTTCCTGCCACTTCTGCCAATTTCCCGGTTCCGGCCGAACTCCAGAACTACTTGTCCGGCGAAAAAAGAAAGCTCAAAGACGAAATCAGGGTATCTTCTTTCCCCAGTAATGAACATCTAATCAACTTCAAATAGAAATTTAGCTTATAACAAATTTTCCGATTCCAGCCGGATTCCGGTCGAACTATATGTCCGGGTAAAATACGATTGTCACACAGGGACTCAGCATCTCTTCTTACCCCTAAATCGCTTATCTAATCAACTAGAAATAAAACTTTGACTTCCAACAGTTTTCCGGTTTTGGCCGGATTCCGGACAAACTACATGTCCGGGTAGAAACTTGTTTTCACATAAGTGTTCAGCATGTCTTCTTGCCCTAAATCGAACATCCAATCAACTCCTAATTAAACTTTTAATTTTGACAAACTTTCCGGTTTGGGCCGGATTCCGGTCGAAATACTTGTCCGTCGAGAAAATAGTTTTCACCATCGTCTTCAGCATGTCTCCCTACCTCTAAATCGAACATTTAATCAACTTCAAATAAAACTTTTACTTTCAACAAACTTTCCGGTTTGGGCCGGATTCCAGGAAAAATACTTGTCCATCGAGAAAATAGTTTTCACCATCGTCTTCAGCATGTCTTCCTACCCCTAAATCGAACATCTAATCAATTTCAAATAAAACTTTTACTTTCAACAAACTTTCCGGTTTGGGCCGGATTCCGGGCGAAATACTTGTCCGTCGAGAAAATAATTTTCACCATCGTCTTCAGCATGTCTTCCTACCCCTAAATCGGACATCTAATCAACTTCAAATAAAACTTTTACTTTCAACAAACTTTCCAAACTTTCCTACTTGTCCGATGACAAAATGGTTTTCACCATCGTGTTCAGCATGTCTTCTTACCCCATAATCGACTATCACATTAGCTGTTCCAAAATATTTTGTTTGTCCCTTAATTTCAATCCCCTCCCCCACCCCTAAATGTAGAGCTACAAAGCCCATCTACGAACTTGACTGGTCCGACGACCCAACGAACCTTCTCACCAAGTTTCATCAAAATATCTCATTCCCTTCGAGAGTTATCGTGCTTACAGACGGACGGACGGACAGACGGACAACTTTTGCGATGTCATAGGTCCACTTACGTTTTGGGATCCCAAAAACAGAGAAAACGTTTACTTAAACCTGATGTAGAAAGTCTGAAAAAATTACCAGCTACTCAGACATTCTACATGTTTGACAACAAAAACGGTGTAAACCAAAAAAAGAATTCCAGTTACACAGAACATATATGTGTAACTGGAATTGCGTACTGAAACTAAATGCGTTTTTCCGTGCTCCCACAAACAGTTTGTGGGTCGACTGTGGCTCGAAAAGAGTGTTTCCGCGGTCTTTCGTGCGGCCCACAAGTGTGTTTCCGCGACCAACAAGATTTTCGTGGCTCGCTTTGTGGCTCAAATTCGACAAACAACTGGCGAGGTGATTGTCGATTTTGTGGCTCGATTCTCGCGGGAAATTCAAATCAGACAGCAAATATTGTCTAAACAGCAAAGCTAACTACTTGTTCAAGCATTTTGACTTAGAACTGAGGAAGCTTTTTGTAGAGAATGGTAAGGAAATAAGCCTGGAGTTTTATTTATTGAGATTTTATATGAATTTTATTTTTATTTTCAGCTATTTGAAATAACCGCCAAAAAAATACACAAAACGGCGTTTCCAAGAGTTTCAACTAGTGGCTCGACTGTGTGGCACACAGTCGTGTTTCCGCGACAAACACTCAGAAGTGTGTGGCCCACAATTGTGTCGCGGAAAGGCCTTAAGTCAGATATTGATAATTCAGAAGACTCAACAACGACTGAGGCAAGATAATAAAGATACACACTAACCTCGGGACTAACCTGATTTTTGGACGAGGGTCTCTCATGACCCTTTGAGAACACGTATCACCGGTTGGGAGTGAAGTCGAGCTCAAAATCACCGGGCCCGAGTTACCTTGGCAAACCCGGGTCTCAGGGTCTCAGAATCAAATCATCACTTGTGCCAAAAGAAAGCATACGGTAAGGTCAGACGGATTGCTGTCAAAGCATCTGATTAATATCATGATTGCATGGCTTTCACCGAATAAATGAGGGGAAGCCAGTTTGCTACCACCGCAGCTGAGTATTAACTCTCAGCCTGTAAGGAGTTCAACCTTATGAATACGTTCATCGCCAGTACATTTTCGTTGGGGGGAGGGGGGGGGGCAGGGCCAAAACTTTTATCGAATCTTTCAAAAATTCTACGAATCCTAGAAACTGAGAATTCGAGCTTTAAACTACTAACAGAAAAGATTACGTACAAGGCTACCCAGTAGGGGAGATCGAGGTTGATCGGACACGGTGTTGGTCTCGACACCCGCAAAACAAATTAAAAGTTGTCGCTTAACTCCGAAAAAAACCCCATAATATCTGCCTTCTAGTGACCAAACTTTTTACCAAAGTTTCATGGTCCTTGCTTTTCTGGTATTTGACAAAAAGTTGAAAAAAATTGTTTTCTTGAGGTAAAAGTTTTTAGCTCGTGGTAGGTTGGAAAGCTTTAAACCAAAGAATAGGTGGTAACTGGAAGGCAATTAAATGACAAGGTATCGCTTAGGGATCGGGGTTTATAGTCTTATTTTCGAGATAGATCACTCGGTTTTCAAGTCGTACGCCATTTTGTTATTTTAGTCAGGGTGGGGTTGGTTCGGACAGTTTTGAAGGGGTTGATTCGAAAAGTCTTTGCTTACTGATACCCCGAAAAACTCGAAACTGAGTTTAAGTAATGCAAAAGGATATCATCAGAATGGTTATCGTGTTGTTTGTTAACAGTATCAGTTATCACAAAGTACAATATCAACAATATCAACAGTAGTATAACAGTATCAGTTAACGCTAAGAACAGGGGGCCACAACCGAAGAAAATTAGCTTGCTGAATTGGCAATAATTAAGTAAAAAATTAGAAACTTTTGCGTTTAACCAATTTAATGTAATACACATTGTAATACACATTGCTTACGATATTGTAAAGGAAGGTCGAAAAAGACAAATTCTTCCTTGTGAAGTTCAAAGTGGGAAAAGGTCTAGCCAAAGGTGTTTCTTTTGACGGAAAGTCCAAAGAAGAAAAGGAACAGAAGATATTCTTTCTGCACAAGAGTGGACTAAAACCATATTTGTGTACAATCGAATAGTGGGGGACATCAGTTTCAAGTTAGCAGCTCCTGGAATAGCTGGGGGAACTGAAAGGGCTAATGAAGAATTTTGTAATGCAACCTCGGCTTCTACAATATCCGCTGATCTTGAAACATTTATCTTCAGTTTTATGTTTACTTTTGAGCTGCAGTTGCATTATCTTTTCCACTTTTTTAAATATTTAAACGAAGTTCAGTACAAAGAGTACATTGAAAATAATGTCCGAACCAACCCGGGGCATGTCCGAGTCAACCACATGGGGACAGGGTTGGTTCGGACAAACTGAAAAACAGAGAAAACGTTTACTTAAAAACCTGATGTAGAAAGTCTAAAAAAATTACCAGCTACTCAGACATTCTACATGTTTGACAACAAAAACGGTGTAAACAAAAATGGCGGCCTAGCGAGAAAAGGAAAATTAGTGTCCGGGTCAACTCCGAGCTTTCACACTACCCATGACCACAGAAAGATGAGCGCCACAGGCGCTCATTTTGCACCGTCAAATATGATTCGCAGTCAGCTTGGGCCGTAGGAACATCTACCACGGGCGAGATTTTTTAAATCCGCTTTTTCATGCAAAATTTAGCTATTTCTATACAGATTCTAGCTTTTAATGTTTCTCAAATCGCTAGCTTATACTGGCTTAGAACCCCAGCTTTATGACGCGCTCTTTCACAAAATAGAGAATATTACAAAAGGCGCAACTTGCGGAATTTTCGGAACCAAAATAAAAGTAAGGATAACCGATGAAATCATAGATCAGTCCTTTCGTCTGAGACCAGTGCTTCACTTGACCTCTTCCCAATGCCTACACATCCGATTTATGTCCAAACCTGTCCGCGCGTGAATTATTTTTTAAAACCCACTTCTCTGCTAAAATACCCAATTTTTTAACAGGACCAAATAATGCCGAAACTATGCATCACCGGCAAAAATTTCGAAAATCGGCGTCTTTCCGCTTTTCGACAGTAAGATTTCGGTACAAAATCCGACTCTGTGTCATTCTGTCAAGCTCTTAACACACGACCAAGAACAAATAATCAGATAGAACCTCCGTCTCCCTATCTCTGTACTATGACTATGCGGAGTCGAGTATTTCCCCGTACATTTTCTGCTGTGAACGAGCGGAGGTTAGAAGCTTCGCGCCACATCACGTTTCGTTACCTCTACAATTAGCTATGTCGCTGTGAAACCACCTTGAGGAAAAGTAAACGACAAAGCTGATTGGTTCTTTGGACGCGCTCAAGAGCGAGTCAGCGCGCCGAGTACACCTCCTGCACTTTTCTTTCTCTGCGATGGGCAAAGGCGCACACGGAAGTAGAGTAGACGTAGACGGATAAAAAGCTACAGTAAATACCTCTAGCTTTGCTAAGTTTTTTCAGGGTATTCATAGTCGCTGCATGGTAACAAAGACAGAGGTTCTAACTGATTAATTGTTCTTGATACGACCGATTTTCTGACAAGACCAAACTATACAACTGAGAGCACGATTCTGTGCAGCATGGGCACCAACTTTTAGGATTGAAGTCGAAACTGGACCCAAGTTTGGAATGTATAGCAAATAATTATGGATTGATAGCCTATTCGGGATTCGGTAAAAGTCTTCAAAATCGGACCGAAGTTCGGGCTTGTAGTAACTAACGCACCCTGGCAGTTATACCGAATAAATTGTCGAATCCCAGTTATTATACCGAATAATTTTGGACCAATAGCCTATTCAGGATAATATACCTAATAAATATGTATAATTTTGTCGAAACTGGACCGAAGTTTGGGATTTATTATAACTGCCTTAGATCGAATAAATCACCGAATTCCGACATTGTACCGAATAAGTTTGGACCAATAGCCTATTCGGGTTCTGTATAACTACCGAATCCTGGTAATTATACGGAACAGTTTTGGTATCGAACAACTAGCCTACCGAATAATATTCGGATTCGGTATAATTTCATCGAAACTGGACCGAAAGTCGGAATTCGTAGTAACTGTCGAATCCCGGCAATTATACTAAATAAAACGAATCCCAATCATGACAGCAAATAATTTTAGACCGAGAGCCTATTCGGGATTCTGTGTAACTAAACTACCGAATCGCCAAACTGAGTATTTCTGGCATCGAAAAACTACCGAATAATTTCAGTAAATTCGTTCACCGAATCCGTTATAAATATCGAATCCTGGCAATAATACCGAATCAAGATCACTGTACCGAATCGATTTGTACAGATAGCCTATTGGAATTCTGTCGAACTACCGAATCCTAATATTACCGAATAGTTCTGTTATCAAAAAGTTAATAACTGTGGTTAAATATTGGGCCTGCGGCCCCAAATTTTAACGAATCTCAAAAAGTTGCAAGACGGGGTGCTGCACCCTTGCGACGCCCCTTGACTTTCAATCATTCCTTTCATTTGTATTTCTGTTCTTGCTCAAAAATGCGTTGTCATGTAAGAGTGTGTCATGGTGGCCCATACATGGGAGGATAGGTTTGTATCAAGCAGAAGAAGAAGATTGTATTAATTACTCCAGCATGAGATCCGGACTTACTTGATAATATTTCAAGCTGCTTGCTGAGGGCCATCTTTTCAGCCAACTAACCAAAGAGAGAACACAGAGCTCAACATGTCCTAAAACGTAGCCCCCCCCCCCCCCCCCCCCCCCCCGCCTGCGGTATCAGGGAAAGGTAATTACCTACCATGTTTTTTCTTATCTCGTACGCACATCACGTCACAGCCAATCTTTGTATTACCCTGGCCTTGACAATGACCTTCCAACTAGACGTATCTGGATGAGTAAACAAACAAAGCTTGGATTACGCAGGACCACAGCTTGCCTTGGAGTGACGTCAGAAAGTGAAAGTCAAGGAAGTCGGGTAGATTTTCGCTTTCAGCGTTTCTGTCGGCTCGCGTTTATTTGCGTTTTGGTTTTAGCGAGTCAGTGTTTTGATTAGAAGGGAAATACAGAAAAAGAGGTATGATAGGAATTTATTATAAAATTTATTATAATAACTTTTCGACACAAATAGGGGAGGATAGTTTGTGGAAACAAAATAGTTTAAAAAATGACACAGGGTGCGATGTGTGGTGATGTGTGGAGAAGTTTAAATTGAACGATGACCATTAAGGCTACAAGTTTAAAGACATACCCAAATATTTCATGAAACCGGGCGTCGGTTCGATCGAAGACCTATGACTTCATAAAGTTTGTCTGTCTGCCCGTCTTAATATCCGTCTGTTGGCACGAAAACTTTCGAAGGGATGTTTTGTTCACTTGGTGTGAGGATCCTTTGGGACAAAGTACAAGTCAAGTGACAGTTTATTCAAGGGGTACAGGATCATACTGAATCCAAATGGGAACTACATTTTGTCACGGGACAACTATAGGCTATAGCTCGCCAGGAATCTGGCAAAAAATAATTCGGTAAAAGTAAAGTTTATTCGAACCGAGGGGTTGCGCGCTGGTGCCTCATGGTGTACAAGTTCCCTGCCTCATGCCTGCCTCACGTGCCTCATGCCTGCCTCACGTGCCTCATGTCTGCCTCACGTGCCTCATGCCTGCCTCACGTGCCTCATGCCTGCCTCACGTGCCTCATGCCTGCCTCACCTGCCTCATGTCTGCCTCATGCCTGCCTCACGTGCCTCATCGCCCGTTCTGGTGACACGTTTAGGGATTTTTGAAAAATTTTCGCTCAGCTACGAGATTTGTGATGAATAACAAAAAGAGAGGGAGCTTCTTATCCCCTCGGGAAATTTGAACTGGGTTGTCCATGCGGATTATTTGAAATTTAAAATAAATATTTCTTGTTAGTTGATTAATGCCTGTAATAAACCCTGGTAAATTATCTCTGACAGACTTAGGTATACTCAGGGCTATTCAAAAGACTACTCAACGACTATTCTTAAGGCAGTCTGTTCGTGTCCCTGATATGCCTACCAAATTCCATCGTCCTAGTACTGAACTCGCGGGATCACCTAATTCCCCCCCCCCAAACTCCCGCCACAGTGCCCGAATCCGGTCCGGTTCTCTCAACTATGTATCTAGGACTTGTGCTTGTTCTTCCGACCAAGTTTCGTCCCGATCCCTCCACTCTAAGCGTTTCCCAAGATTTCCGGTTCCCCCCTCCAGCTCCCCCCAAAGTCACCGGATCCGGTCCGGATTTTAAGCGGTTTTGTCCTTTTTTTTTTCTTTTTTTCTTCTATTCCGCCGATTTCATTTTATTCCTGGTAATTGGTAAGGGTCTAACCTGTGCGGTTTTTACGGAAAGTGTGGACCTTAGGCCGGATTGATGAATATGACATTACATTTTGGAAAGCTCCGTAGAACTCTTGCCTGGGCCAAAAGGATAGTTTTTACTTGTCCTCGATCCAGAGTCTACGGTGTGCGAAGTGAAGAGGAGTTATATAGCCTATGCCAGAGAGGACTATCTGAAGTTGTGCAGCCAACCTTTCGTTTCATCAAACCATGTTTCTGGTTTCGAGTGGAAAGCTCCGCTCTAGTACGCAAGCAGGCAGGCACCAGTTTTAACTTGAAGATGGATTAAAATCTGGTGTTAAATATAGTGTTAGATCTGGTTGAAAATCTAAAGAAGATCTGGTAAATATAGTGTTAAAATCTGGTTTAAAAATAAGTGTTAAATATATGCGGCAGTTACCCGGCCCCATAGCCAACATATCTTCTTTGAGTGATAAATAGAAAAATCTAGAGCAAACCAAAAAGTGGCTTTTTACCACGGGTCCGAAAGTGCTGCCATCTATTTTTTCTATCCATTTGTGTTCGCGATTTCAGCTGAGTTTATCATTCGTTTTTTTGCACTTGGGTGTGCGGTAGAGAAATGGTATCAGATGTACATCTTAAACTTTAGAACTTCTCTCCTTGCTAAAGAAATTGGAGCTTATCCTAAGCTCCTTTCTAAGTGGTGACGTTAGAAAGTTGGCCTATGGCAAAAAAGTCAACTTTTGAACTAAGACGGTAGAATTTTTTTTTTCAACGGCAATCGATAGCCGTTGATGAGCTGTTCAAAGTATATGGCATCCGTTTTTTGGTACAAAGATTCCTTCGTGAGATACACCAGTTTGAAAATTTCAAGGGGTTGACAACATCAGTAGGAATGTACACACGAAACCAACAATAGGCGATACCAGCTGTGAGACATGTAGGGGACTTATAGGCGACAGTCGACATATGTTAGCTCATAATCATCTTCGGCAATGAGGGGTTTGCAGCTTTTGCCAGTTGGTGTATCTGTGATTTGTTTCCGGTGTATTCGATGGTAAGAACAATTTGGTTCCCAATTGTAAAACATGCAAGGGACTTGTAAGTAATAATCGGCTGTTATGCTACAAAAATCTTCAGCGATGAGGGGTTTGCAACTTTTGCTACCTGGTGTACCCATTATTTGTATCCGGTGAACTTGATGTCTATCATGGGAGACGGACTTGTAAGTAAGAATCGGTTCACGAGGGGCTAGAATTTTGTGCAAATTGTTGCATATTGTATTCGATTTATATAATTCTGGCGGTAAGAAAGTTTGTATCGATGGTCTATCGCTGTAACCTAGGATTAACTGTTTCTGCAACGGGTACAAACGATAATGTAAAACAACGAGGTAGTTTCGTAATAATTAATAGTGTCATATATGGTATTTTAATCCTGAAAAGTTAGGGATAGCTTTATAATACCAACTAGATAATATGAGATATTGTTCCAAGTTTTCATCCGTCACGATGTCTACGATTGAAAAGGATAAAGTTCAACTGACTGCGAAGTCAATTTAGTCCCTTTTTCCGATATTCTTTTGTTGTTGTTAGGGCAATCGATAGCCCTTGATGAGCTGATCAAAGTATATGTCATCCATTTTTTTAACAAAAATCCTTCATGAGATAAACCAGTTTGAAAGTTTCAAGGGGTTGACAACTTCAGGAGTAAGGTACACACTGAAACCAAAAACAGGCGATACCAGTTGTGAGACATGTAAGGGACTAGTAAGTAACAGTCAACTGTTAGCTCATAATCATCTTCGGCAATGAGGAGTTTGCAGCTTTTGCTAGTTGGTGTACCTGTTATTTGTTTCCGGTGTATTCGATGGTAAGAACACTTTTGTTCCCAATTGTAAGACATGCATGGGGCTTGGAAGTAATAATCGGCTGTTATGCTACCTGTTATTTGTTTCCGGTGTATTCGATGGTAAGAACACTTTTGTTCCCAATTGTAAGACATGCATGGGACTTGTAAGTAATAATCGGCTGTTATGCTACAATCATCTTCAGCGATGAGGGGTTTGCAACTTTTGCTAGCTGGTATACCCATTATTTGTTTCTCGTGAACTTGATTTCTATCACGGGAGAGGGACTTGTAAGTAGGAATCGGTTCACGAGGGACTAGAAATTTTTGCAAATTAGTGCACATTGTAATCGATTTCTGTAAATATGACGGTGAGAAAGTTTGTATCGATGGTCTATCACTATAACCTAGGATTAACTGTTCATGCAAGGGGTACAAACGATAATGTAAAACAATGAGGTAGTTTCGTAATAATTGATAGCGTCATCTATGGTATTTTAATCCTGAAACGTTAAGGATAGCTTTATAATACCAACTAGATTATATAAGATATTGTTCCAAGTTTTCATCCGTCACGATGTCTACGGATTGAAAAGGATAAAGTTCAACTGACCGCAAATTCAATTTAGTCCCTTCTTCCGATATTGTTTTATTGTTGTTTTTACAACGCTAAAGAAATTCTTTTAATTGATCATGTGATTCTTCTTTTTAGAACAAACCGTTTTAAAAGCTTCGATAAGTTGACAAATCCAGCATTTAACCGAAAGCGAAGAAACAAAACCGAAGTGTTGCTCTCGCAACACTTCACGTTGCCCAGGCAACGTAGGTCTAGTTTTTCATTGCTATCCGATCACCCGTTCAAAAGTTATAAATACCTCAAGATTCCGGATTCCCCTCCCTCCACTCCCCCAACGATGCTCGGATCGGGGAAATGATGCAACAATCATTTGGGGTCCCTGATATGCCTGCCAAGTTTGATCGTCCTAGCGTATGTGGAAGTGCCCGAACTAGCAAAATCCGAACCGACCGGCGGACGGACAGAAATTGCGATCGCTATATGGTACTTAGCCGAAAGGCAAGTGCCATAATAACATGTCAAAAATTGCTAAGAAGGCAACCGAAGTTTCGTCGTTCGGCTGAATACAGGGTTGCACATGGATGCATGTTTTTAATGATTATTTCCCCCCCTTCTCCGGATGTAGAAAATATTTTAAGATCTGGGCAGTGAATAAACTTCAAAGAAATGACGTAGGAATGCAAAGAAATTCCGGTAAATTCCAAGGTAAAATCTCGAACAAATTCTGGTATAATCCTGGAGCTGCCCCTCCCCACCCCCTCCCTCTACAAGGAAGGGCTCGTGATGCCCCTGGGTCTACTGTAAAACCAGTCAGGGTTTCACACTCAATGACTATGGTGTCAAAACGAACCGTCAAATGTAGGCCAAAATCAAATGGTCAAATGAGAATCTTCTGCAGATGGCGCGCGGGAATTTTTCCATCCCATCCGTTACATTGCAAGATGGGCGAGTTAGACCTCTTATATTACTATCATGATACTCTGTGGCCTGAACAGTACTGTCGGTACTGGGTACTTTCAGAGATTCGCCACAAACGAATTGCTTAATCAATATGTAATATCAAGCAAAAATGTTGCGACATTTTGACACTGACATTGCTAAGATTTTTTGGTCCGATGACTTGAATTCTATGCAAGTTGTATTTTCATCGTGTCTGCCTCACGTGCCTCATGTCTGCCTCACGTGCCTCATGCCTGCCTCACGTGCCTCATGCCTGCCTCACGTGCCTCATGCCTGCCTCACGTGCCTCATGCCTGCCTCACGTGCCTCATGTCTGCCTCACGTGCCGCATGTCTGCCTCACGTGCCTCATGTCTGCCTCACGTGCCTCATGCCTGCCTCACGTGCCTCATCTGCCTCTGCCTCATGGTGTACACGAAATCGACCAGTGCGCAACCCCTCGATTCGAACTACGATTAGAGCGTTGATACAGAGGTAAGAATACATACCGAATCCATCTCGGAACTTATGTGTTCCCGTCGGACAGGTGCTATATGGAATCCAGCTCAAACCGGAAATTTGGGACAGGTAAATGATTATTCTGTCAATATTTATCCCGTCACTTTATTCCTTTCTAGATAAGTAGTCCGCCCGGATCCCGGCAACGAACGTATATCTGGTAGAAGTAAAATCTTTTTCTATCGATATAAGGCTAAGATTATATTCCATACAAGGACTCTGTTCCTCCAACCAACAAGTATTTTCACCGGAATCCGGTCCAAACCGGAAATTTGGCAGATATATTTTTTCTTAAGTCAATATGACTGATTTGTAAAAAGTTCGGTTTACCCAGAAAGACAAAGTGAATCGAAAAGTACTATTTGTTGTGGCCTCGGATAGACAATCCGTTCAGGATCTAGTCAAAGCCGGATGTTTGCGAATTAATCTTATCGTCTCCTCTACTTTTTGCTGGAAAGTATTCTTAATGGATCTGGTTAAGGGGTCTACTAGGATGATGTCAAATGTTTATGGAATATAATCTTAACCTTATATCGATAGAAAAAGATTTTACTTCTACCAGATATCCGTTTGTTGCCGGGATCCCGACGGACTACCTATCTAGAAAGGAAATAAAATCGACGAGATAAATATGAAAGAAAGAAAGCACCTGCTCCACTTGTCGAAATTATGTCGTAACCATACATTGAAGGAGAAGTTAAAATTCAAGATGAAAATGGAGTCCTTTTGGATGTTTCTTCATCGCTTTCAAAAATCGAGAACAATAGGGCCCAACCAGCGCACGACCTTATCTACTGCTTCCTGGTCGAAGATTGAAAATTAAGTGTCTTTTTGGGATCCCAAAACGTGAGTGGAGGGATACCTATGACATCGTAAAAGTTGTCCGTCTGTCAGTCCGTCCGTCTGTCCGTCTGTTAGCACGACAACTCTCGAAGGGAATGAGATATTTTGACGAAACTTGGTGTGGGGTCTCTTTGGGTCAAGGGTAAGGTCAAGTTCGTAGATGGGCTCTGTCGCCCTAGATTTAGGGGTGGGGGTTCAAATTAAGGGGCAAACAAAATATTTTTAAACAGCTAATATGATAGTCGATTATGGAGTAAGAAGACATGCTGAACACGAATATGCAAACATTTTCTTGTCCGACAAGTAGTTCGCCCGGAATCCGGCAAAAACCGTAAAGTTGGTTAAAAGTAAAAGTTTCATTTGGAGTTGATTAAATATTCGATTTATGGGTAAGAAGACATGTCGAAAACGATGGTGAAAACCATTTTCTCACCGGACGAGTAGTTTGTCCGGGATCCGACAAGTTGATTAAACGTTCGGTTTAGAGGTAAGTAGACATGCCAAAACACATATGTGAAAATCATTTCTACCCGGACAACTAATTTGCCCGGAATCCGGCCAAAACCGGAAAATTTGTTAAAAGTAACAAGTTTTATTTGTAGTTGATTAGATGACAGATTTGGGAGTAAGAAGAGACGCTGAGGCTGTATATGACAATCATTTTTTAACCTGACATATAGTTCGTCCGGAATCCGGTTGTAACCGGGTTTTTTTAAGTTAAAGTTTTATTTGAAATTGACTAGATGTTTTTTATAGAGATAAGGAGATACCTTACGGTGAATTCGATTCTGTAAACAAGTACTTCGCTCGGAATTTGGCCGAAACCGGAAATTTGGCAGAAGTAAAGCAGGAAGTTTCGGTTAGTACCGTCAAAACAGATATGGCTTACAGAGGTATATCTGAACTTGGTTTTCTCTATTGATTAGCCTGGCGAAGACTGGATCTGGCGAAGACAAGACCCAGCTGCCTGGATCAAATATTAGATTCTTGGGATCCCATCGAAACCTTAGGTCTTGTTCTGTGTGTTTCTGCGTTTTTATTTATTTTCTTTCATTTACTCCGCTTTTTCAAAATGGTGGGTTACCAATAAATTACTTCCTTATGTCGACAGAATCAGTAAATATTCCCTTTTGGGATCCTATCGAAACCTTTTTCTTGTTAAACCAAGGGTAAAAAGCACAAAAGGAACCTTGCGTGTCTTTTTTCTACAACTGGAGGGGTAGCTCCGCTACAGCTATGCCAGTCAGGACTTGAAGTGGACGTAGCTAGCCTGAAGCTGGCACAGATGAACTAGCCGGACACAGCTGCTAGTAAGCGAACCGGGCTGATTTCCATGCCCTTAATCTTTTACCCGACTCGTACGAATAGCAAAAGATGCAACAGGTTTCTTGTTGTCAACGAGGTACTTATTATACAGCTGTAACGAATATTCGGTGTACGGGGGAGGGGGGTAGTTGCTGTGCTAGTGAGGCTATAGGCGAACGACTTGAGGATCGGAATCACCTTTGCATCTTCCAGGAGTTACAATGTTATTCCGCGTCGGGTGGACATGCGGCTTCTTGCTCCTAGTCTCTTCCAAACCATTAGAAGACGAACAGCATCCCTACGGAAACTTTCTTGATGCAACCGTAGAAGACACAACAGTCGACGATTACCTTTACGACATAAGCACCGAGACCAACTTCAAAACGAATACTGACCCTGCGGTACAGGATGCTATGGGAGACCTGGTGCAACAGCTCCTAACAGACGAGTTTGAAGAAAAGAAGACTTTGGTGATAAAAGAAGACAAAGAAGCTCTATCACAAGTTCCAAAGGAGGTGGTGATTTCGTCAGGAAAAGTACAGGTAACAACTCTATTTCTTTTACCGCATATGAATGATGTCTGCCGATCTTATTCTACCTGAACAGGTATCTTCCAAGACCTGACTCCTTTGGGCCTGACATCGTCATGATTACGAGTAAGGCCTAGACTGAGTTAATTGCGAGTCCTCCGGAATACGAAGAAATTTGACCAAGTCCAAAGCATTGTCCCCTCAACGAACCCGGCCCCGACCCTCGGTCAGTTAACTAAGATCGTATATGTATAAAGAAACATTTGGGGTTCAACAAGATCGCAACCGTGAGCAATTGTTGATTTATCATGGGCCGTTGATAGAAGAAATCAACATTACACATAAATGTAACATTTTGTCGAGTAACCGCACGTTTACCCCCCCCCCCTCAAAAGTAGCCAACCACTCGAGAACCAGAACAGTTGTTTAATAGCATTTTCATGTTTCTTTTTATGGGCAGTTTTCAAAAGGACACTTTCAAAACAAAACAAAAAATCATTTACGACATTTAATTTCTCTGATTAAGAGATCACAAACACGAATAGGGCTTTCTAGCTCAGGCGAATGTGAAAGCTTTGGTGAAGCTGAAGAAAAATTAATTATTCTTGACCTTTGTGATCTAAGGGCCATTGTAGGTTGAATATGTAGGATTATATGATGTTGAGTATCAGATAGTGAAAGTAAAGATAAGAAAATCAAAACGAAATTAAGAAATTCATCTGTTTTATTAAAATGTTTTTTTAGATTTTGAGAAAATTGACGGACATAATTTTCTTAGTTTAGACATAGTTATTTAAAGAAAGTTCCGTTAAAAAAAAAAATGATTTAAAAAATTATAAATTATAAATAATTTCCAATTCTTAGGGGGGGGGGGGGGGTAAATTAAATATAGGTTTACTTTTAGAAGTGACGTGAATAGGTAAAAGTGGGTAAAAATATATCAAAATTAACGTCACTCAGGGATCGAGGAGCAGCCACACAAAGTACGAAATGTGATTTCAGAGTTTTCATGGCACTTGCAGCCTCTGGCTCAATTACCATATACCGATCGCGGATACCGATTCTGTTCCAAGGTTGCGAGCTAGGATACTTCCAGAGGTGCTAGAACGACGAAACTTGGCAGGCACAACAGGGATCTGACCAAATTAACTTGGAAATAATCAGTTTCCCGATCCGACCATCTGAAGGGGAGTGCAGGGAGGGGAATCCTGATTTTCACGACGAAACTTGGCATGCATATCAGGGACCCGAACAAACTGATTTGGAAATAAGAAAAAAATCGATACGATCATCGTGGGGAGGAGTGGAGGGCAGGGGAATCCAGAATATTGGGTCATGCCTAAATCTGGGACGGGTGATCGGATTCCAGTGAAGATCGGAGCCAACAACTGTTGGGGGGGGGGGGAATACGTGACACGCTTAGACGGGAGAGATCGAGATGGAACTTGCTGGGATGACAAACTAATGCTCTAGATAAATCATTTACAGAACCGGATTGGACCCGGGCACTGTGGGGGAGTCGAAGGGGGGGGGGGGGGTCGGAATTGTGGCGATCCCGAGTTAAGATACTTCCAAATGTGCTAGGACGATGAAACTTGGTGGCTGTATCAGGGACTCGGCTATATTTACTTAAGATAGGTCGCTTCGACAGACTGACCATTGAGGGAGTGGAGGGACGGGGAATCCGGAATACTGATGTATGTGATCCTTATGAGACTTGAAATTTGGAAATAACTCGTGTCTCAGAAGTCTCATTTCCAAGTCCGGAGCGGATCCGGTAGGTTTGGGGGAGCTGGAGGGAGACGAGATGAAACCTAGTAGATGTGCTGCGACGATGAAACTTGGCTGCAAATTAGATATTTCCAAGATTGGCTGAGAAATCGTCACTTCCCAAATCCAACCATTCCTTAAGTACTAATCTTAACCGCAACGTAACTTTTAAGCAAACTACACAATTTCCTGATCCCCACAACTCCATGCTCATTTTTGCCTCAAGGGTATTGCCTACATATGAATTTCCAACTCCCTTGAAGTGCGCACCTTAACCGCAAAGTCATAAAAGTACATTTGATCAAGCGATACATTTCCGCACATTATCGTTTGTGCCACGCGGGTTTTGCTTAAAAAGAATTCCTATCACCCTTAAAATGCGCCTATTAACCGAAAGGTTAACAGACTTAAAATACTTTTAAAGGTTAAAATAATTTTCACCAAACGAAATATAATGATCCCCATGGACCCATTATCGTTTTTGCCTCGGAAGTTTTGCTTACAGATGAATTTCTAGCCCCTTTAAAGTGCGCATCATTACAGCCAAGTGAAAAACTAAAATACTTTTTACCAAACGGTATGTTCTCGTGATTTCCAAGGGCCCATAATCATTCTTATCTCAAGGGCAGGTCCGTACCCAGGAGGGGGGGGGGGGGGTTAGGGGGTTGAAACCCTCCCCCGAAACATATAAAAATAGTCATTTTTATAGGCTTTTCCCTCTGATCTATATCTTTTTTGTACTTTTTTTGTTCGACCCGGAGGCATACCCCTCCAAAAAGGCCCCCCCCCCCCTGGATACGGGCCTGCTCAAGGGTATGGCTTACAAATGATCAGAACAACCCCAAGAATTGGCAAATTCCATCTTTTTTCCTCTGAACCAGCCTTGCAAGTGCCAAATGAGCTTCTAGCTCTGGTTTTAAATAATATAAAAACAAGTTAAATTACAAAAGATACTACGGGATAACAAGGGCCGTTATACTAATGTGACATCGAAAGTTTGAACATTTTTGTTGGTGTTTTAGCCGTGCGTTGTCGCTCGGATAATCGTTTGTTATCGGCACCATGCAATCCTCCTGAAACTGATCGTAGATCCTACGCGTAACCTTTGTTCTGCTCTAGCAATGGAGCAGAAAATGTGAGTTTCCTCCCAAATTTCCTCTTCACTGTTTGTAATTACTACGGTTTCCGCTCCAGAAGAGTTTATGAATCATTCAGAGTATCTTTTGTTTCAATCCATCGCTTGCATTTGCTTTCACCCCACAATTAAACAAATAAGACAATGCCGACAATAGGAGACAATCATTGAGACAGTTCACGAAATGTGTACGACTAAGTCTGAATTCAATAGATTTCTCCTATCTATAATCTAGCTAACTAAAGAAAAATAGAGAATTCCACTAAGAAACTGTATAACGAGCCCCACGTTTCTATTGTTACGCCGATCGTCGACAAGCATAGCTTACCGTTTTTGGAAACAGTAAATAAATAAATAAAAATCCAAAACTGTCAATTTTTTTGTCCGATTTGAAGAAAACTTTGTGTTATGCTATGCGTTTTTGTTCCTATACAATAAACTGACGGATTAGCTCAGATTTTGACATATTTGTTAGTGAAAACATAACTCTGCATTGCGGCCAAATGAACTCGAATATTAGTTGTGTTGCGAGAGCAACACTTTGGTTTTGTCCTCGTTTTTTTTGTTGTTTTTTTTTTTTTTTCCTATGACTCCGATTTCATTTTATTCCTGGTAACTGAGAAGGGTCTAACCTGTGCGGTTTTTACGGAAAGTGTGGACCTTAGGCCGGATTGATGAATATGACATTACATTTTGGAAAGCTCCGTAGAACTCTTGCCTGGGGCCAATAAGGATGGTTTTTGCTTGTCATCGAGCCAGAGCCTACGGTTTGCGAAGTGAAGTGGAGTTGTATAGCCTATGTCAGAGAGGACTATCTGAAGTTGTGTAGCGAACCTTTCGTTTCATCAAAAGATGTTTCTGCTTTCGAGTGGAAAGCTCCGTTCTAGCACGCAAGCAGGCAGGCACCAGTTTCAAATTGAAGATGGACTAAAATCTATAAGTGTTAAATATATGCGGCAGTTACCCGGCCCCACAGCCAACATATCTTCTTTGAGTGATAAATAGAAAAATCTACAGAGACAAAAAAGTGGCTTTTTCCCACGGGTCCGAAAGTGCTGCCATCTATTGTTTCTGTCCATGTCTGCGACGATTTCAGCTGAGTTTATAATTTTTTTTTTTTGCACTTTGGTTTGTGGTAGAGTAACGGCATCAGATGTGCCTCTTAAACTTTAAAAGTTCTCTCATTGCTAAAGAAACTAGAGCTTATCCTTTGCTCCTTTCTAAGTCGTGGCGTTAGAAAGTTGGCCTACGGCAAAAAAGTCAACTTTTGAACTAAGACAGGTAGAATTTTTTTTTCGACGGCAATCGATAGCCATTGATGAGCCGATCAAAGTATATGCCATCCATTTTTTGGTACAAAAATTCCTTCATGAGATACACCAGTTTGAAAATTTCAAAGGGGTTGACAACTTCATAGTAAGGTACATTGAAACCAAAAATAGGCGATACCAGTTATGATACATATAGGGGACTTTTAAGCAACAGTCGACTGTTAGCCCATAATCATCTTCGGTAATGAGGGGTTTGCAGCTTTTGCTTGTTGGTATACCTGTTATTTGTTTCCGGTGTATTCGATGGTAAGAACAATTTGGTTCCCAATGGTAAGATATGCAAGGGACTTGTAAGTAATAATCGGCTGTTATGCTACAATCATCTTCTGCGATGATGGGTTTGCAGCTTTTGCTACCTGGTGTACCCATTATTTGTTTCCGGTTAACTTAATGAATATCACGGGAGAGGGACTTGTAAGTAGGAATCGGTTCACGAGGGGCTAGGAATTTTTGCAAATGGGTGCACATTGTATTCGATTTCTATAAATCTGACGGTAAGAAAGTTTGTGTCGATGGTCTATCAATGTAACCGAGGATTAACTGTTTACACAACGGATACAAACGAAAATGTAAAGCAATGAGGTAGTTTCATAATAATTAATAGTTTCATCTATAGTATTTTAATCCTGAAAAGTTACGGATAGCTTTCTATTACCAACTAGATTATATAAGATATTGTTCCAAGTTTTCATCCGTCACGATGTCTACGATTGAAAAGGATAAAGTACAACTGACTGCAAAGTTAATTTAGTCCCTTCTTCCTATATTATTTTGTTGTTGTTTTTACAACGCTGAAGAATACCTTTTGATCATATGATTATTTTTTTTAGAACATCCCGTTTAAAAAGCTTATGCTATAATCATCTTCAGCGATGAGGGGCTTGCAACTTTTGATAGCTGGTATATCCATTATTTGTTTCCGGTGAATTTGATGTCAATCACGGGAGACGGACTTGTAAGTAAGAATCGGTTCACGAGAGGCTAGAAATTTTTGAAAATTGGTGCACATTGTATTCGATTTCTGTAAATATGACAGTAAGAAAGTTTGTATCGATGGTCTATCGCTATAACCTAGGATTAACTGTTTAAGCAACGGGTACAAACGATACGGTAATGTAAAACAATAAGGTAATTTTGTAATAATTAATAGTGTCATCTATGGTATTTTAATCCTGAAAAGTTACGGATAGCTTTATAATATCAACTAGATTATATAAGATATTGTTCCAAGTTTTCATTCGTCACGATATCTACGATTGAAAAGGATAAAGTTCAACTTCGACGGCAATCGATAGCCGCTGATGAGCTGATCAAAGTATATGACATCCATTTTTTGGTAAAAAAAATTCCTTTATGAGATACACCAGTTTGAAAGTTTCAAGGGGTTGACAACTTCAGTAGTAAGGTACACACTGAAACCAAAAATAGGCGATACCAGTTGTGAGACATTTAGGGGATTTGTACGCGACAGGCAACTGTTAGCTCATAATCATTTTCGGCAATGAGGGGTTTGCAGCTCTCGCTAGTTGGCGTACCTGTCATTTGATGAACAATTTGGTTCCCAAATGTAAAACATGCAAGGGACTTGTAAGTAACAATCGGCTGTTATGCTACACAAATCTTCAGCGATGAGGGGTTTGCAACTTTTGCTAGTCGGTATACCCATTATTTTTATCCGGTGAACTTGATGTCTATCACGGGAAAGGGACTTGTCAGTAGAATCGATGCACGAGGGGCTAGAAATTAGTGCAAATTGTTGCACATTGTATTCAATTTATATAAATCTGACGGTAAGAAAGTTTGTATCGTTGGTCTATCGCTGTAACCTAGGATTTACTGTTAACGCAACGGGTACAAACGATACTGTAATGTAAAACAAGGTAGTTTCGTAATAATTAATAGTGTCATCTATGGTATTTTAATCCTAAAAAGTTACGGATAGCATTATAATACCAACTAGATTATATAGGATATTATTCCAAGTTTTCATCCGTCACGATGTCTACGATTGAAAAGGATAAAGTTCAACTGACTGCAAAGTCAATTTAGTCCCTTTTTCCGATATGCTTTTGTTGTGGTTAGGGCAATCGATAGCCCTTGAAGAGCTGATCAAAATATATGCCATCAAATTTTCTGAACAAAAATCCTTCATGAGATAAGCCAGTTTGAAAGTTTCAAGGGGTTGACAACTTCAGGAGTAAGGTACACACTGAAACCAAAAATAGGCGATACCAGTTATGAGACATGTAAGGGACTTGTAAGCAACATTCGACTGTAAGCAACAGTCGACCGTTAGCTCATAATCATCTTCGGCAACGAGGAGTTTGCAGCTTTTGCTAGTTGGTATACCTGTTATTTGTCTCAGGTGTATTCGATGGTAAGAACAATTTTGTTCCCAATTGTAAGACATGCATGGGACTTGTAAGTAATAATCGGCTTTTATGCTATAATCATCTTCAGCGATGAGGGGTTTGCAACTTTTGATAGCTGGTGCATCCATTATTTGTTTCCGGTGAATTTGATGTCAATCACGGGAGACGGACTTGTAAGTAAGATCGGTTCACGAGGGGCTAGAAATTTTTGAAAATTGGTGCACATTGTATTCGATTTCTGTAAATATGACAGTAAGAAAGTTTGTATCGATGGTCTATCGCTATAACCTAGGATTAACTGTTTACGCAACGGGTACAAACGATACGGTAATGTAAAACAATAAGGTAGTTTTGTAATAATTATTAGTGTCATCTATGGTATTTTAATCCTGAAACGTTACAAATAGCCTTCTTCCGATATTGTTTTGTTGTTGGTTTTACAATGCTAAAGAACAGCTTTTGATTATGTGATTATTCTTTTTAGAACATACCGTTTTAAAAGCTTCGATAAGTTGACAATTTCAGCATTTAACCGACAGCGAAGAAACAAAACCAAAGTGTTGCTCTCGCAACACTTTAGCCGGCGAAGCCGGACAAAGGTTGCCGCAACACTTCACGTTGCCCGGGCAACGTAGGTCTAGTTAAAGTTGTTATCACAGCAGATTATGTTATTTACTATTTCATGCTTTCTCTGATTCTTAAAACAAAACTAGAGGAAACTCTGCTAGTTGTTACGACTTGTTGCTCAAAGCCTAGTCCAACTGAGCCAACAAAATAGGCGGGTGAATTCAGGCATTCAAGATCGAACGTATCTAGAAATCTTTTTTCGCATTTCAGGATTACACCGATAGATGGCCGAGCTTTTAGGGGGGGGGGGTCCACGTTCGAACCGGGGCGTAAGATTAAAGGCTGGCTACGTAAGTATCCAAACAAACTATCTCACGGAAGTAAACATACAGGTTGAACCATAACCTCGATCATAACGTCCACACACCGTCACCGACTGCTCTGTTAAAAATAGCAAAACTGAAGGACGCTCTGAATGAACTCTTTTAAATTGTACGTCTGCCATGAAGTGCACCATCACATGGCATTCAAGTGCCTATATAGTATATATATACTTGATTGCGACATTCGAATTAATAAACGGAAGTTAAAGACACGACGAAGTAATAAGTGAGTGCACTATAAAAAGTTTCTCCGAATAAGGATGCAATAATTGCAACAGGGATTAATCTTATCTCTGCTGGGGTAAAATAATCCGAATTAGGGATAATCTTATCTCAGTGAAGAAAAGATTAATCCCAGTAGCAAATACTGCAAGATTTTTTTACAGTATATTCTTTAACACGATGGACGGTCGAGCCGATATTTGGTTTGTCCGTCAGTGGTGACGATTCCAAAATAAACAGTAACAACAAAAAAACATTCTATAGTAAGAATAAAGGACCGATATAGTAAAGCTCAGCCTTAACCGTCACCATACGAGGCAGGCGTTATCCACGGCCTACCCAAGTTTTCAGATATGTCAATAAACTTCGCAGTAGAGACCGTGCTCGACTGCTATGAGATTAAATTAATGTAAATCTTAGTTCTAATTCAGTTATGAATTATTACTTAAAAGCTTAAATAAAATAAATCCCCAACCTAATCCCCTGGAAGGATACAACAAGCAAGTAACTACCGCAACAAAAATAAATAAAATTATAAGACTAAGAATAAGACGTCATTACTCAAAAAGAGGAGCATCATTAGATGTTTAAAATAATACACAACCTATATTATCTTTTGTATGCTTTGTTCCCGGTGCCAAGAACGCGGGCACAAGCTAGTGGCTTCCGCAACAACAAGACCAAAGGTGTCGGTGGGATCCCAAAAATCTAAGATTTGATCCAGACAATTGGGTCTTGTCTTCGCCAGGCTAACCATCAGAGAAAACCGAGTTCAGATATTTTATCTACCTATCTATCTACACCTCTATAACCCATATCTATTTTGACGATACTGACCGAAACTTCCTGCTTTATACTACTGCCAAATTTGCGGTTTCGACCGAATTCCAAGCGAACTACTAGTCCAGCAAAAAAAGAAAATTCAGAAACGAAACCGGCGTATCTCCTTATCCCTGTAAAGAACATCTAATCAACTTTAAATCAAATTTTGACTTAAAAAAAAAATGCGGGTACAGCCGGATTCCTGACTAATTATATGTCCGGGTAAAAAATGATCATCATATACAGACTCAGCGTCTCTTCTTACCCCTAAATCTATCATCTAATCAACTTCAGATAAAGCTTTTGCTTTTAACATATTTTCCGGTTTTGGCCGGATTACAGACGAACTAGTTGCCCGGCGAGAAATTGGTTTTCACCATCGGTTCAGCATGTCTTCTTACCCCTAAATCAAATATTTAATCAATTTCAAATGAAACTGTTACTTCGAACCAACTTTCCGGTTTTGGCCGGATTCCGGACAAACTGCTTGTCCGGCGACAAAATGATTTTCACCATCATGCTCAGCATGTCTTCTTACCTCTAAATCAAACATTTAATCAACTTCAAATCAAACTTTTACTTTCAACCAACTTTCCGGTTTTTGCCGGATTCCGGACGAACTACTCGTCCAGCGAGAAAATGGTTTTCACCATCTTGCTCAGCATGTTTTCTTACACCTAAATCAAACATTTAATCAACTCAAATTAAACTTTTACTTTTAACAAGCTTTCGGATTCCGGACGAACTACTTGTGCGGCGACAAAATGATTTTCACCATCGTGCTCAGCATGTCTTTTTACCCCATAATCGACTATCACATTAGCTGTTTAAAAATATATTGTTTGTGCCTTAATTTCAACCCCTTCCCCCACCCCCAAAGATAGGGCTACAGAGCTCATCTACGAACTCGACCTTACCCTTGACACAAACAATCCTCATACCAAGTTTCATCAAAATATCTCATTCCCTTCGAGAGTTATCGTGCTTACAGACGGACGGACGGACGGACGGACGGACAGACGGACGGACAGACGGACGGACGGACGGACAACTTTTGCGATGTCATAGGTATCCCTCCACTTACGTTTTGGGATCCCAAAAATAAAACCAAACTGATAAAGGAACAACATGGTCAACAGCCCTTCCCCCCTCAAAAAACAATTGCAAAAAATAAATGATGTCTTGATTTATAAATACCTCTTTCTATTTTAGCCGAAAACAAACACAACAACTTCAAACGGCAACCGGAAAAGTAAAATGATCGGCGTCGACAAGGCTGGCATACCCATCATCGAAGGCTTTTATGAGCCCGACAACCCAGCGGGCACAAAAACGTACCGAAATGCTCGGATCATCAACAACCAGCTGATCGAAAATGCTCCACCAGTCGACTGGGCTGCATTGAGCGGAGGAGACAGACAAGGAAGGTTTTTCGAAAACAGCGTTCCCTCAACTAAAGTCCATAAGTCAGTACTATCCCCTTCAGAACCAGCATTATTCACTGTTCCCTCAACGAAATCCGATGCTTCCAGCAACTCGGAGCCCCACAATTCTAGTGAATTCGAGGTGTCGGAAGACGTTACGTCAACGGAATCCGACATTCCAGTAACGAAATTCCAGCCATCGAATCAAGAGGCTTTCTTCACTGATTTTACTCCTGCGCACAAAATAGACCAAGGTTCAACACGTCCCCGATTCTTTGGAGAGGACAGTCCTTTAACTGTACAATCTCAGAGTCGCTACATTCCATTGATGAGAAGCGAAGCCGAATCGAAAAGCCCCACCTTACCAGATTTTTACTACAAGTCATACTACAGTGTTGACTCGGCAGAAAGCTATGACGCACCGGAGTACGTCATGCCAGCAACGGTTAGGACGCCATCGACTACTAGGACATACAGAGACCCATTTGGATATAGTGACGATAATGGAAAAAGTGTTGCCCAAGACCCGTACCACTACATCTCGGTGGATGATCTGAAGCAAGCTGCTGGACGAGACTTCTTCGGAAACCCATTTATCCAAGAACATCCCACGGACCGATTTAAACAGGTAGGCCGAACACAAGGCGTTGGTACCGCTATGCCACAAAGTATTTGCGGCTCGGTCGTGTTTCTGCGGCCGTATGTATGATACACATGTGTGTGTCCGCGACCAAAAAGATTTCTGCCACTCGATCTTGAAAACAACCCTGAGGTGATTTTTTATTTCTGCCGCAAATTTTGCAGGAAATTTAGAGGCACATTAAAGTCCAAAAAAATAAAATTAGCTACTCGATCAAGCACAAAGGCATATAACTAACGATGCTTCTTGCACATAATGATAAGGAAGTAAGCCGTAAGTTCTTTTTTCTTATCTGGATTTGATTTTTATTTCAGACATTTGAAATTACCGCCAAAAATAGAAAAACGGTATTTCCGCGAGTTTCAAGGCTCGACTAATGTGGCACACAATCGCGTTTCCACGAAGAACACGCAGAAATATGTGGCACACGAAAGGGTCGTGGAAAATGCCATAGGCTAATGCGAACTCGTATCCATGATTAGCCGGAGGAATGGAAGGGCAACCGCCCACCAGGTCGGTTAAGAAACTTTTCCTCCCTGGATTCGCCCTCAGCCTCTGAACATTTAGGAACACCGAACTTGACCGCAATTTTGACCTGAAAAGTTCTTTCGGGAGTAATCGTGCATACAGACAACGGTAACAACCAGATATTGTAGGAACCCCATTTCGCATAGAATCCCAGAAAAGTATTGCACACACGAGATGGTAGTTTTGAAAGAAAAGAAAAATGATTTTCTCGGACCAAAATCATACGCCCGATATCTAAGGACCATGTCAGCGCCCTCTTGCGTCAAAACACTCAAGGATGTTTTGAGAAGAAGAAGAAGTGCCTAGCTGTCTCAAAGGGTCGCACATGCTTTATCTAATGCCTTATACCAATCCTCTTACACTGAAAGGACCCATCGCACCTATAATGCAAATGCGTGCTACTTCCTAACCACCTTAACAAGAACTTTCTGATATTCAAACTTGACTTTCGCTATTTTCGTTGTGTATCTTGCTCTCAACGACCGTGGGAAGCTCATACGTCAGACAAACGATGTTCCAAATTCGCCGAATTTTTGCTAGAACGGTCTTGGATAAATAAACACCTAAGCCGTGGGTATTTTGTTAAAAGCGGGGCGGGGTTCTGAGAAGCATTCATCCATTTTAAAACCTTGGAACAGAAACAGTAAATAATGCGACATTTCTGTTAAATGACTCAATATTGCAGGCTCGTCAGCTAGCCGTGAACCCAGACGGCCAGCACTACGTCATCCGCCAACATACCTACAGAAACGCCGATGGTACTGCATTCAATGTCCCCATACCTTTCCCAGCAGAGGCCCCAGGATACCAAAACCAAGGACAAAGGTAAGGACCATTTAAAAGTCCCTGCGTAGGAGATCCCCCAAACGAGCTATCTAAGCTATACTGCAGAAGGTTTCCTCTAAGGAAGGAGATATCTAGTCCTAAATGCCGGGCGAACAAATCTTAAAATCTTCACTCCAAACCTTGGTGCCCACAAAACGCGGTTTCGCATTCGCCTAGGCGGATTCTGCGTCAACCTTGTTCGCGTGGCGGAAAAGATTCGCGTTCTGTGAGCAGTTATGTAAGCGATCGTAACGTGTCGTAAGTGGACATTTTGGCAGTTTTCAGCCGACGGGAGCACGCCGGGTCCAAACGAGCGCGTTCAAGACGGACTTACGATTGCCAATGGATGACCCGCTTTAGTTGAAGTGGCGCAGAGACGGTGGATCCGTTTCAAAGAGCCCGATAGCCTGCACCTGGTCGACAGGTTTTCGATGTCGAAGCTAAGCGGACAGCTTAAGCTCATTTAGAATTTCGTTTTCAGATTCCATGAGTGAAATAAGGCCCTTAGTTGATCAATATCTAACTTATTTTTTTTTTATTCGGAATAAGACCTGCGACGACAGAAAATTATCGGAAACCAATCGGGAATTCAGAATACTGTTCACATTGTACTATATCAAAGAATGAATCGGCTTCCTAGCGCGGCGAAGAATAAACATGCATGAAAGTCAGCAAAAACCATTTGCTTTTACCACCAATCAATGTGGTTAACACTAACAAACAATTCAACAGATCAAGACTGATCTTAATTCGCTCCGAAGTGCGAATTAAGGTAATTAAGGTAATTCAACGTCAACTCATGGAACAAGCAACGGCGCAAACTTTGCCAGCTTCGACAGGTCCCATATCAGCAGCTTCTACACGCCATCTAGCGCAACACTGGCAAATCGATTCGAGACAGTACACGTCATCTAGCCAAGAACTATATAAAGCAAAGCAATTCGACGCACTAGATGACAGTTCCTCCAAGTTAGCTAGTCCAAATCCCAGTCATGATGCTCGACAGCTGCTAGAAAGGTCTCTGATTCCACATAGCAGATGTCCTTCCTAGGTTCCTAGTTCAGTGACGATAGCACGACCAACAATTTCGGTGAGATTCAGTACTCTTGACGACTGGCTCTCCTTGCCGATGCAAACTCACCATGTACCTAGCGGAAGACCCGGAAGCGGCACAACAACTGTCCCCAACGATCGCAGTGATTGGTTGAAACAGGATTTTAGTTCTTGAGTTTTAATTGTCAGAGCGACGTTTTCTCGTTCTTCTTTAGGGTTACGATCCATGTTACGAGAAGATTTTGGTAGCAGAAAAATAGCACAAAAATTGCTGCCTTGTCCCATTGCCTCGAAAGATCCGAAAAGGGTCCTGTCGCGCTCATTTGACAGAAATAACGCTTCGCTGAATATGTTAGGACACTGTTTCGAATTTTGCCGCCTCGTGAATGACTTTGGCGCCTCAAATGAAGCACGGTCCCTTCTTTGCCGGCTCCGAACTGTGGTCGATTATAGGCAGTGAAAAGCCGTAATTACTATACAGAAGAACATTTTTAATAATGTCTCTTTGTTGTGTTATTTTAATTTCTAGATTCTAGTGCTTACATATGCAACCTGTCAGGCGCCCATATGTACTTTAAGTGCACCTCCGAGCTTTTGAGTGAATGGTTCATGTGAAGTGACGTTTAGTGTTTTATTTACACATTACACATGTTTTATTTACGCTCTGCACCCCATGGGCAGAAGACGCAAGACAATTCCGAAGTCTCATTTGTTTATTTTTGTTTCAGCTACGTTCAATACGACCCATACACAAACAACAAAGAAAAATCAAAAATAGAAGGAGTCAAGGACAAAATGGAGGAGCTCGTCGCTAAATTCAAAGACATGACACGTCCAGTCGCTGACCCACTAAAAGAGGCAGGCGATAAAATATCGTACAACCTTGGAATCCACGAGAAAATGTCTAGCGTGAGTGTATTTTTTTGTCCTACTATTCCTTGTTTCTTTTCTGTTAAACCATAGTAGGGTCATAATCTGACGTCCGGCTAAGTTGCCAAAGGATGACAACAGAAATATGGCGCTACTGAATACGCAAAGCTATAGAGGAGTTAACGATGTTCGTCAACGTAAAAGAAGAAAGCATCAAACCCAAACCAGGACCGGCCTATGTTTCTACAACATATATCATATGCAAAACGAAAGGGATACGCCGCCTTACTGGTCCAAACCTCACTCTGTGAAGGTGAAGAGTTTAAGAGCTTTTTACAACTCTCTTATCTAGCGCTGGCTCTTTAGGGGAATCAGCGGTGAAGCCGCTCTGATGATTGACTGTCAAGAATCCCACTTGGGAACTCAGGAGACGAGTAGCAGAGCAGAGTACCCCAAAACCCACACCACTGTAATCTCTTTGGCTACCCTCTCCCCTTGTCATTAGCAAAATCGATACAAATCTTACACTGTCGGAAGTTTCATAGCAGATAACACAAGGATGCGCGGTTTCAACAGACAACACTCATGATGTAATCTGTAATCGCAAAAAACGTTATACATGAAAGGTTATGCATAATAAGCATTGCCACGAAGAGCCGCAAAACCGCCAAAAAAGCATCTGCTGAATTTTTTGTTTGTCGTCGTCATGATATCGGAAAATTCAGCAGATGGTTTTTTGGCGGTTTTTCGGCTCTTACTGGCAATGCATAACATTTCATACATATCGTTTGTCGCGACAACGGATTGCATCCCAAGTGTTGTCTGCTGAAGCCTCGCATCCTTGTGTTATCTGGAACTTCTGACAGTGTAGGAAGCCAAATTTACAACCCTGCTAATGTGACGAAGGCGAGACTGCTTTTGAGGGCTGGGGTCAAGCCGGCAATCCCTAATATAGGCTCACTGCCAATTAGTGGCCTGAAATACTAAACGAAGACAAAAAAATCGTCATACCTTCGGCATGTTAAGACCTTCTCCTTATGCGGCTCCCTTTTCCGGCCTGGAAGTTCTCTGCCATTTTTTTGCTCGCCGGCCCACTCCCACGTCCAGTAGGTGCATCTAACGAAGAGATAAAGTTCAGTTCAGTAGTCTCTGTTTGTACCCCCTCGCCTGATTCACTGGTACAAAACCGATGCTGCACATTTGATAAGCATAAACGAAAAGCTACTCCCTCTCTTTTAAATAACTACAGGATTCTGAGGATCCACTAATCCTGGTCGCGTGTCACCATATCTGCCACAGCCTTCCCTTGTGGCGTCATCTTCGGTCGATTTATATCTTTGGTTTATAGGTTTATATGTTGTATACATAGTTTTCTTCTGTTTTTGGCCTTGATTGAAGAAATCAAACTGATTGATTATCAGCATCTTCACAGGCTGATCGTGCAATAGATACATAAATTAACGAACAGAAAAGGGAGGTTTTCATATTTTAACTTGAACTAGCCTACTAACCGTCAGGGAGGTTCCCACCTTTTTGTGCTGTATATCTTAGCTGAGTTTTAGTTAGACACTAACTAAACCTCAGCCTTTTTCAATCAAGCGTTAGCTTGATTGGCTCTTTTCGAGGCGGGGAGTAAGTGGTTCCGGTTGGGAAAGTTTGTATGCCTTTCCGACCAAAACCAAGCGGGCAAGCCGCTCGAAACAGCCAGGGCGTGTTTGTAACCTTTGAGGAGCCCAGTACACAAAGTAACTACGTATGTTAGCATATTGAAATAAGTATATATTATGACTTTAGCTTTAAAGGCCATCATGTCGTGATCCTAGAGCGTGTTCCACCCTTTTTACCGTCGTTACTACACATGACGTCGTGAACCCTGACTTCTTGGCGTCAAGGCTGGAACGTATTATTCTATTTCGTCAAAATATCGTGCCGCGCGCTGATCAGACCAATCATGTCACAGAGATCGCAGTTACCACGCTAACTATGCTCCGAGCGTGGTAAGCAAATAGTTACAATTAGTTACTATTTTGAGAAGCTTGGAACGGTCAGCATAGTAACTTGGCACGAGGCTGGAACAAAAATAGTAACTAATAAGTTAATGGGGTGGAACACGCTCTTATTCAAAGGTCGCTTGATCCATTCTTTCTCTGAAATTTCGGACGATAAACGGTCGGCCGACGGTTCGGTTTATGACCGACAAGTCGGCCGACAGTTTGGTTTATGTATCACCGACAAGTCGACCGACGGTTTGGTTTATGTATCACCGACAAGTCGGCAACATCGGCCGAAGGTTCGGTTCTGACCGAAATGTCGAGCGAGATCCAACTGAGCTTTGCTCGAGAGTGTATGACTATTTATGTGTTCAAGAATTGATAGAATAAACTAACCTGAGCCTGAACAAAGATAAAATCTTTTCGAGAACTTTAAAGGACCCCTCTTGCTTATTCTGCCTTATACTTAACTCCTATATGGAATTTAAGCTTCTAAAATCCTCGCCTTTCTCCGTTGTTTCGTTTCGTGCCTAAGAAATTTTACGCTATTTCAGCCTTGCCGAGTTTTGCCCTTCAAAAAACGAAAAGTTTGTTGGAATCTCAAACGTCCGCTGACAATTCTTTCACACATAAGGGTGTAAGAATCTTCTGTTTATTGCTTCTTTTATTTGCTTAGTTTTCCCGCGTTTTAATCATGGTGCGTTCAGTTGTCGAATGTTTTGCGACCAGCCGCCGCGTCGGAGAGCAGGAAGGCTGGATATAGTCAACAAGCGCTAACAAGAAAATCACTAATTTCAGGACGAGGGAAGTTTAAAAAAAAAAAAAAATTCTGATCCATTTCATAGGAAAAAGACAATTTCCAGTAAAAGTTGTGCTTTAAGGCACGCGGGTCTTTATAGCAACACGCTGGGAAAACCGGCCACCCGGCCAGTCCAGTTATTAACTTCATCTGCCTTGAATTATTTTGGTCTTCCATAGTCTTCCCACATTCCTCCGCCTGAAGAGCTCGCGCCAGCAAAGCCAGATGCGGCTTTATCAAAGGCAAACCTACTCTCGCATGTAGCACGACTCCTTACCCCGATATGATCTGGAATCCCTGGGTGGCCCGTTGTACTAACAATACATGTTGACGATAATCCCATCTATCATAGCTTCTTTCAACCCCTCACTGTTGCCATAACCATTCAACCCTAACGCGACCTTATAATGAAGATTGACAGATCAGTAGGGGTTTAGGAAGAATAACATCTTCAGTTCTGTCACTGCTCTTCCTCGTTAAGTAACCTTGGCACAAGAACTGAGAGTGAAGGAACAAGCTGTTCCATCGGGTTTCAGTTCGTTCAGGAGGTTTGGCGGTCTTTGAATATGGGTTACAAGCGTGTGGTATGCATCGTGTTTTTGATAGGTTTGGTGAGTGAGTTTCTATTTACAATTTCAGCTAAACTGTCCAAGAGAAAGTGTTTCAGTCAGAGGGTCCTCAGAATCGATTATGGGTAATGTTAGGGTTGAGGGCAGATGGGTTATCCCTAGGCCCAAGAACTAAAAAAAAAATTGGGTTTAAAGGTTAGAAGATCCCTTACTCCGGTGCTTATTTTGTGCCCTATGTGTAGCAAAGCAAACGAAAATCTGCACCGTCTGATGTATGAATGTGAGGAAAAGTGTTTTGTAAGATTTGGGAGAGGGAATGGGTGGAAATAAAAATAAAAGGCATGTGTCGTTTAGATTCAAATAATCTAGCGAAGTACCTTCAGGCACAGACTGAGGTTTTTGCGAAGTAATACAGATTATAGTTATGATTGTTTTGTTTTTCCGACTTTGTCTCGGATTTTTAGTATTTTTATGTGCACATGGGCCACGGGCTTTTTTGTTGCAATGCAGCCTATACGCTAAACTGTGGCATCTTAATGTCAGAATGAATACAAATAACAATCGATCTAGGATACTGTCTCCAGGGTGTTTTACTGTGAACGGTATTGCTGTTGAACGATATGCTTGGTGGGCTAACTGCCTGGTATTAATTAAAATCAAAATTAATCAAACAAACTCATTATTAGCCTACACTTTAAAACCTTAATAAAAAAAAGAGCATACAGCTCATAGATACAGCTAATATTCGGATATTCTAGCAGAAGTGAGTTCCTTGAAACTCCCCCAGGTTCTTCAAAATAGTGTAAATGGCTGTCTGAACCCTCACTCAACCCCTTGGCTTAGATGAGCATCGCGAAATTGCTTGCATAACAGGTCATTCTGACCAACGAGCTCCTCGGAAACCATTATTGGGTCACTGGCCAGCCTCGAAAAGAGTCCTACATGCCGTAGCCCGTATGGTTAGGGTGGATAAAAATAACAAGGCAATTTAAGTTCGAGTTCTCAGAAATACATTTCCGAGATTCCTAGCTCATGAGACCGGATGAGCGCTTATGGACATAGAGTAAATCAGTAATGTATGTACGACGGGTCTTTTAACTTTCCCATCATCTGACGGAATCTGTTTAGCAACACAAAGCATGATACACAACCTGCATGGCTTATAGAACACTAATGGTTCATAGCTTGTGGCGACAAAGTATGTTTTAACGGTTAAACATCTCTTTCATCCAATTTTCCGTCCCACAATACAGTTCTTATTTGCATTTAGAAGATCCCCACAGCTAAACAATCGGTTACTGGAATTTGTTGTTTTTTTTTATTAAAAATCTGGAGCATTCTTTAGATTAAGAAAGAAAACACAAATGATTAATCTCCAATGAAAGTGATGAATCCAAAAGCATGTATCTTATAGCACAAATTTACAATTAGCGCTATCCACCATTACGTCGGTACCCAAGACCATAAATGGTTACCAACTATCCGAATCCGATGAGAAAATCTTATGTGAAGCAGTTCACAGAATCTACTGTTTTTACTTTCTAGTCAAGTTTCTATGTTAATTGCGCCCTGGAATGGATCAATAATGATTTGAATTAGGTTTACAAAATACGAGTTACGCATGCCGTTTTTAACGCTTGACTAGCTTTCTCTTTTCCACTGCGTGACACGTACGTGCATTTTAGGAAGACCAGTCTAACTAAAACGATTACGTAGCTGCGTAACATAATAATGATCAAGTTTTGTTCAGTTCCAGAGCCACCTATCAAAGGCCTCTCTGCATAACATAATAATGATCAAGTTTTGTTCAGTTCCAGAGCCGCCTATCAAAAGCCTCTCATGACCCCAAGGCGATGGCAATCGCTGGGGGCGCGGCCGCGCTCCTCGGCACCCTCGGCGCCGGTCTGATCTTCACAGGCGCAGCGGCGGGAAGAACGTCAAAGAAGCTCAAACAGAGAAGCAACGAAGGCCACAACGTCACCAGACGAGCCGTCGAAGAGGAGGTAATTTATAGGACTTCTGTACATGTTTTAGACCCATCAAAGGCCCAATATTTTTTTTTCAAAGTGTTATAGTTCAATGGGCACATCAGACTAAAATGATGTAACATTACCACACTGTCAGAAGTTTCATAAAAGATTACTTTCAAGAATAACACCTTTTCGCTTAGAAATAAAGTTTTATGACCAATTAAGTTTACACTATTCCGTGCCTAGATCTCCAACAACACCTTCAACTGGTAAAAATACTAACGGGAACGAAAGAAACGTAACAGATAACATCCCAAAGTGTTATCTGTTGAAACCGCGCATCCTTCTGTTGTCGTTATGGAACTTCTGACAGTGTAGTATTTTTACCTGTTGAAGGTGTTGTTGGAGATCTAGGCACGAAATAGTATAAACTTAATTGGTCATAACACTTTATTTCTAAGTGAAAAGGTGTTATTCTTGAAAGTGTTATGCGTAATCTGTTATGAAACTTCTGACAGTGCACCTCCTAGAACACAATGTTACATCAGAAATCAGGCGATTCCTCGAAAACAATTTTTTGTTAAAGTTTGACCGAAAAGGGTTGAGATGGGACTTAAGCATGGTCCAAATATGTGTAGTAAGGTGTATTACGGCGGATAAGACTTATTACAGATTCCTCTTTTCCTCGGGGCGCGCCGTAATAAGGCGAATTAGGAGCCTCGTCAGGGTTGCCACGGGAAGCATAAAAGTTCTACTTTGTTGGAAGCTAAAGAAACCACTATTCTTCAACAAAACACGTTTTTGTTCTGTTACGACTGCTTATTGTTAGTTCGAGGACCAGTGGTGTCCATCCGTTAATTTGATAGATTTTTTATAATATAATTGGCGTTAAATTGTACTCGTGTCCTTCAAGTAGAACTAAGAACCTTTTCTGATCTTTCTGGAGCTCGAAAAATTGTATCAACGTGGCAGCACCGAACGCCGCATTGACGAAAACCTCTTGAGATTCTATTTGAACGGGCGCGTGTATTAAGACGTAAAGTCGTGTATATAATAGGTCATTGTCACCTATTTTGACAATGCTTTGAAGAGGCTTGAAGACCCGATGAAAATACGGTACTTCGCTGCTCAGTTATTCACGAATAACCGGTTTTAATATAGTGAAAATTCTCTGTCGTATTTGCGGTACCTCTATGCGCTTGTACCTATTGTATGCTTGACGAAAACGATTTAAAAAAAAAAAAAAAAATGGTCGCGCATGACGCAGTGAACTACCGTAGGCGAGCTGATCACTGGCCACTGAAAAGCCACGTTTGTATTGAGATTCACATTTTCCTTGTCATAGGAGTTTTGCGTTGTGAGGACGGCCGTAGATATTCTGAACATCATGCTAGAGCAAATAGTGAAAAATAAAAACAATCCCTTGAAATAATGCAGTTTATTCAGTTAAATGATATAAAAATAAGCTCACTTTTTCAGTTGAACTTGAATACAGCGTTACGGCGATTTTTGCTGCATGCAATGCTCCCAATTTACTAGCTTTGACAAACAACGTAGTTCCCAAACACTAGAACTCTCAGATAGAAACGGGCTACAGGAACACCGATTCAAGTCCTACGCAGTTCACATTCCCATTGTTTTTGTCAAGTTAAAGTTCATTATATGATTTTTCATCTATCGAAAAAAAAAAAATCATCCGTCAAAATCGGTGAGTACATTACAGAGAAAAAGCACAGGAATATGCACACAATTACAAGAATAGGTAGCCTACACATATCCATATATCAGCAATAAACCTAACCGAAACACTACTATCTTTCATAACGATGACAACTATTTCAGTATAACAACTCCAAGTCATTGCTTAAAGAAGCGAACCGGCGAAGTTTATTTTATGTCTTATTTATAAATATTTTTTACTACAAATAGTCGTCGTGGCTACTTAAAAGGTCGATACTAATTCGGTCTTGTTGAAAGCAAACCTTGTTATTGGAGTCCCAAAAATGAAGCCTTTTAGTCATTCTGAAAAACGGTGCCCTTCGACACCATTTGAGGCAACACCATCGAAGTGTGGTCAGTCGAAGCGTTGATTGTGTCAGATGAGCGCGGTCGCACTCCGTCCGGGCTAAAATGTCACGCTCGGTTTGACACAGTGAAATGTCGTATCTCGATACGTATTTTTGACAACTCAGCGGACTGACAATGCTATTGCAGAGGAATGACTCTGTAGAAAGCATAGAACCTAGATCAGAAAGTGACAGGACAGGTTTTAGGACAAAGAAAAGTCTAATTTGTACCAACGACATAGGTCACAGTCGGACTAGATAAGCCTCTTTGTAGACCTCTACGCGTTTTTTCAATTATCGTATACAGAGTATGTATTTCAATTAAGGGGAAATCTGTAGTTCTTTTCGATGAACTGCTGACAGTCCTGGCGTTTCGAACAATTATGAAAATAACTCTCTGGATGAGTGTGATGGCGTATAATCGATTATCTGATTGAGCATTCCTACTTGTAATATTTAGCTGGTTTCTAATAATCACAAGACGAATGCTGAGCATACCAATCAAATCTCACCAGCAACCATGGCCATTGTGAAATAATTTAATACGCGCAACCGCCTCCCTTCATTTGTTTCGGATGTGCATCGCTAATTGATTTGAATACGCTTGTCGGTATGCTTTAATACGACAATTGAGTTATTATGCGTTTAGCATCCCTATCATTAATATTAACCCGTTGACATAGTCCACGCAATCTGAATTTAATTGGATGATTCGGCACCACAAATCGTGGGTGGGCTTATACATGAAGAAGAGCGCTTGGTTTTGTTTTATTCACGTCATGTTCGAACTAACGTACCACAAATGTCAAACATTAATAAAATATAGCAACGGTTTCTAGAACTTGGGAAGTTTCTTAAAAATATACCACACTAAAAATAACTGTTGTTTTTTAATAACTTTTCAGATAAAACAGAAATATAATGCATATCAACAAATGACCAACGTTCCTTTATATTACGATAACCGTCACATAGAAAGTTCATCATCAACCTCCATAGAGATAGAGACAACCTCCAGAGCGGGTGATATTAAGTCATAGGCGGACATAGGCTACTCTAGTTGGAAATTATTATAAATTGTCGTATAAATATACAAAATCTGAATATCCAATCATACATATACACCTCGCGGTCACTAGCCAACTAGTTGGCTATTGTAAAAGATTCCTACTTTAAAGTTTTAAGTTAAAACAAGAGCTACGAGCTCATATGGCACTTGTACGAGTAGGCTGTACAAGAAAGTAGATGAAAACGTCACAAAATACACCCGCCATCCAAAAAGGCGGTTCGGAAATAGAAATAGGATATTTAGTTTCACTCATTTCTGAGCAGTTCCGGCATCGTCTCGATTGCAAATGCACATGACTGTTCAAACTTTCATCCCAATAAATCCATTTGTTTGATCCCTAGACGTGCTACACGATTTCCGGTACTCACTCTATTTCCACCTACCGTGGCCGAATCTGGTTCGGAATTAAAAAAAATCGACCACCTAAAGCATCTTCGTTTATACCATCTACCAAGTTTCACTCGAATCTGAGCATTTTTGGAAAGTTCCGGTACCCCCCCCCCCCCTTCCCACCAACGTTGTCGGAGCCGATTCGGGCCCAATCTCTTAATTCCCTCATCAAGTTTGACTGAAATTGGAGCATAGCCTATCTGCAAGTTTCCAGTACCCCTCCCCCCTACCTTGGCCGAATCCGGCCCAGACGCCAAATAACAAATCTAGGCCGCATAAACTCGGCACTGTCGAATTGCATTTCATTCGGTCCATCCGTTTGGTTTTTGTGCATGTCAAAAGTCCCCCCACCCCCAATTCCCCTAATCGTGGTCGCATATGGTTCGAACGCATGTTTTACATGTCGAGGCCATCGATTCGTATCACCCATGAAGTTTCACTCGAATCAGACCACTCGTTCGCAATTTATAGAAGTCCATATTTCTCTTCTCTTGCTCCCCCAAAAATGCTCGGATCTAGGAACGGAAGTTTCCGGGGGTATGTTGTGTCAGGTTTTTAAGTCAAGATAATTCGGGTCGCTAATATGCCTGCAAAGTTTTGTTGTCGTTTTACATCTGGAACTATTCTAACTCACGACTACCGGAATTCCAGGAAACCCCCTCCAGCTCCCCCCACAGAGCCCCGAAACCATCTGGCTCCGTCAATTTCATCTAGGCCTAATGCTTGTTCCATCCATTAAGTTTCGTCCCAATCCCTCTACTTTTAGAGTTTCTTGAGTTTTCCACACACCCCCCCCCCATCCCCACAGGTATCGGACCCGACTCGGACGTGACACTGAACGTCCGAGGCGATAGCTCACCAGACAAGTTTCATTCAAATCCGATCACCCGTTCAAAAGTTATGCACAGCACTAGATTCCGGACTCCCCATCCACCCACTCCCCCCACGATGGTCGGGTCGGGGAAACGGCTGTTCTCAAGTCAATCTGTTCGGATCCCTGACATACCTGCCAAGTTTCATCGCCCTAGGACATCAGGAAGTATGCCGAACTCGCGGGATCGCTAGAAATCCGGACCCCCACCTCAACTCCCCCACAGTGCCCTGATCCGGTCCGGTTATGTCAATGACGTGTCGAGGACCTGTGCTTGTTTTTCCCACCAAGTTTCATCCCGATCCCTCCACTTTAAGCGTTTCTCAAAATTTCCGGTTCCCTCCTCCAACTCCTCCCAGTGTCATCGGATCCGGTCCGGTTATGTCAATGACGTGTCTAGGACCTGTGCTTGTTTTTCCCACCAAGTTTCATCCCGATCCCTCCACTTTAAGCGTTTCTCAAAATTTCCGGTTACCTCCTCCAACTCCCCCCAGTGTCATCGGATCCGGCCCGGATTTAAAGTGAGGTGTCTGAGACACAAGGTCATCCTAAATATCAATTTTCATCAAGATCCGATCACCCGTTCAAAAGTTATGCACGCCACTAGATTCCGGACTCCCCATCCACCGACTCCCCCCACGATGGTCGGGTCGGGGAAACGGCTGTTCTCAAGTCAATCTGTTCGGATCCTTGACATACCTGCCAAGTTTCATCGCCCTAGGACACCAGGAAGTATGCCGAACTCGCGGGATCGCTAGAAATCCGGACCCCCATCCCAACTCCCCCACAGTGCCCTGATCCGGTCCCGTTATGTCAATGACGTCTCTAGGACCTGTGCTTGTTTTTCCCACCAAGTTTCATCCCGATCCCTCCACTTTAAGCGTTTCTCAAAATTTCCGGTTCCCCACCCCAACTCCCCCACAGTGCCCTGATCCGGTCCGGTTATGTCAATGACGTTTCTAGGACCTGTGGTTGTTTTTCCCACCAAGTTTCATCCCGATCCCTCCACTTTAAGCGTTTCTCAAAATTTCCAGTTCCCTCCTCCAACTCCCCCCAGTGTCATCGGATCCGGCCCGGATTTAAAGTGAGGTGTCTGAGACACGAGGTCATCCTAAATATCAATTTTCATCAAGATCCGATCACCCGTTCGCAGCTAAAAATACCTCAAATTTTGGCTTCACCCTCCCTCCACTCCCCCCCCCAGATGGTCGAATCGGGGAATTGATGATTTCCTATTTAAGCTGGTCGGGTCCCAGACATGCCTGTCAATTTCCATCGTCCCAGCACATCAGGAAGCACGGAACTCGCGGGATCACTACAAATTCGGACTTCTCCCCCCCCCCCAACTCCCCCAAAGTGAGCGGATCCGTTCCGGTTATATCAGTCACGTATCTAGGACTTTTGCTTGTACTTTCCACCAAGTTTCATTCGGATCCCTCCACTCTAAGTGTTTTCCAAGATTTCCGGTTTCCCCCTCTAACTCCCCCCAGTGTCACCGGATCCGGTCTGGATTTAAAATGGAGGGTCTGAGACACGAAGTCCTTCCATGTATTAAGTTTCATTAAGATCCGATCACCCGTTCGTAAGCTAAAAATATCTCATTTTTCCTATTTTTTCCGGATTCCCCCTCCCTCCACTCCCCTCCAGATGGTCGGATCGAGGAAGCGACAATTTCTAATTTAATCTGGTCCAATTCCTGATATGCTTGCCAAGTTTCATCGTCCTAGCTTATCTGGAAGTGCCCGAACTAGCAAAACCGGGACCGACAGACCGACAGACCGACAGACCGACAGACCGACTGACGGACAGAAATAACAATCGCTATATGGCACTTGAGTAAGCTCAAGTGCCATAAAAAACTATTAGCCTAGGAAAAGCCGGCGTTGCCGACTAGTTGGCTACGAGAAAAATCGTATAGGATTTTTGTTTGTGTTCCAACTAGTCCGCCACTGTAAAAAGTTTGGTATAGGAAATCCCTCGTTGCCGACTAGTTGGCTACAAGAAAAATTCGTATAGGCTTTTTGTTTGTGTTCCAACTAGTCCGCCACTATAAGAAATATCGTATAGGAAATCCCGCGTTTCCGACTAGTTGGCTACGAGAAAAATTCGTATAGGATTTTTGTTTGTGTTCCAACTAGTCCGCCACTGTAAGAAATTTCATATAGGAAATCCCGTGTTGCCGACTGATTGGCTACGATCAGAAATCATATAGAAGAAAAGTTTGTAGCCAACTAGTTCGCTACCGTAAGAAATTTCGTACAGGAAATCCCACATTGCCAACTAGTTGGCTTCGACGAGAACTCGTATATAAGAAAACTTTATACCCAACTAGTTGGCACAAATAAGAAAATTCGTCAAGGAATGCAGGACTATCAAAATAATTCGCTAAAATAAGAAAATTTGTATAGAGATCAATTAGATAGCTGTTAGTTTATTGCGTATAAGATAATGTGGCGCATAGCCAACTAATAGGGTCAAAATCCTTCTTGAGACTGAAAGCCTGAAACCGACTTGTTGGATATTTCGAAATTTCTATGGGAATTTACACAATCCGACTATCTCTGTACGAGTGAGAGACATACCCAACTAGCTGAATAAAAAGTTTTCTCCTACATGAATTCTCGCCGTGAAATTTCTGCCGATCCAACTAGTTGGCTAAAATAAGAAAATTCCCATAGAAACGGGAGGTGATTATCCAACTAGTTGGCTAAAATACATAAAAAATCCTGTAGGAACGAGGATGAATATCCAACTAGTTGGCTAAAATAAGAAAACTCGTCAAGGTATACAGAATTATCAAACTAATTCTCAAAAGTGAGAAAATGTGTACAGAGACACATTGATTATGCAATTAGATGGCTGGTAGTTCATTGACTACTAGACAAAGTGGCGCATGGCCAACTAATGGGATCGAAATCCTTGTTGACACTAAAAGCTGTTCAGACTAGTTGGATATTTTCTATAGTCCCTATACGAGTGTGAAATTTATCCAACTAGTTGCATCTACAGTTTGCTACTATACGATTTGTCGTCGGAGTCAACTACTTGGCAATGTGGGATTTCCTATACGAAATCTCTTACGGTAGCGAACTAGTTGGCTACAAACTTTTCTCCTATATGATTTCTGATCGTAGCCAACTAGTCGGCAACGCGGGATTTCCTATACGAAACTTCTTACAGTGGCGGACTAGTTGGAACACAAACAAAAATTCTATTCAGATTTTTCTCATAGCCAACTAGTCGGCAACGCGGGATTTCCTATACGAAATTTCTTACAGTGGCCGACTAGTTGGAACACAAACAAAAACCCTATACGATTTTTTCTCGTAGCCAACTAGTCGGCAACGCCGGCTTTTCCTATAGGAATTTTTACAGTAGCCAACTAGTTGGCTAGTGACCGCGAGGTGTATATGTATTATTGGATATTCAGATTTTGTATATCTATACAACAATATCTTATATTTTCCAACGAGAGGTGTCCCGTCATAGGCTACCCACCGCTAGTTTTCTGTGTGGCGATTATCATAATATAACCTGTGGGACTTATGACGATATTTAATGTTAATCATTAATAGTTCCGTTAGAAAAAGTTGTAAAATAAGTCATAGCGGCCATTTAAAAATATTAACCACGCTGCGCTCGGTAGATACTTTACATAACTTACATCGCCTTCGGCTCGGATAGGTTATTTTACAGCTATAGTATTTACTGAACTACAAGAACTCTTCGGCCTAGCTAGAGGAAGGAAATAAAGTAAGAAATTATAATTTTTGAAAATCGTTATTTAAGTGGCAGTCTCGTTGGTATTTTCCGACAGCAACCTCGATGTGATAATTTAAAATATTCTCGGGAAATGTGGATGTCCGGAAGATGGCTGACTAAGCTTGAAAGATCGTAGATCTCGTGTATTTTAGGACGATATAACGTAGAAGTGATCCAGAACGCGACTGAGGTTCTGTTCCGCGGTGCTTATTACCATTTAAAATCTGTGATTATCTTCGTCCCACAGCCCCACATGATAAGAAAATTTCTCTCTGACCATTTTCGTTCCACAATAATTACGATCGTTACAATTTCCTTAATATGATCGAGATCATCATAAGTGATAACAAAAATCAGAAGTAAACATAATTACCGAACCAGATAGAGAAATGTTCAAGTTTTTCCTTGTAGTTTATGCTACATTCCGGACATAAACCCTAAATATACTTCACTTTGTTCCGCGCCACCGAATGAACAAGAACTTCAGTCTTGTTTGTTCTTGTTATTAGTTACTTTCGCCGGACTTTTATGACGATAGTAATTACTACCAGTGGAACAAAAACATTTAAAAAAAATTCTTCTACCCTAAATCTACCTTTTGCTTTCTTGAGCTATCCCGAAAAATTCCCCAAGAAAAGTTTGGGGATATTCTTCCTTATTCCTTATCCTTATATTTTTGTTTGCTTCTGACAGGGGCTGATCAGTACCAGACTGACTGCTCTCAGCAATTTAGTTGATAGGTAAAATAAAAACAATAAACTAGCAAGAAAAATCCACAAGCTCACAAAACCAAACCGAAAACAGGTGTTTAAGATAAAGGACTTAGCCCGTGACTTGAAAGCTGATAGGGTCGACGCAAAACCCGCAGCGAATCCAACATCCTAGCAGCAAAATGTTTAAATTATTATAGAACCTCATGTTGTATTCCGAGGGGGGGGGGCGCTCGCCAACTTTATTATGTTCTTTTATTTTTGCTTCACATTTTTGTGTGTGACCTTTGGGCTTAATGGGCCATTGTTATAGGTGGCTCAATCTTTCACGAGCAAGAATGGCTCGAGCGGGTAGGGACAAAAAGTGGGTCAGAAGTATATTGTCTTGTGTTCCCATTTATATATACCCCCAATCATCTTCTTCCAATACATATATTTTCCTCCTAGATGGACCAGCAGCATATGATGTTGGACCAGGTTCTCGCTAAGATGGACGTTTCGCAGCGACAGTTTCTGGATCAAATGCAAAAGACTGGCTTCCTACGATCGATCGAAGGACCATGTGGCCAGGACATTTTGTGCCAATCTCTAGCCTCCGATGCTAATGACAACCAACTTAAATTAGTAGAGAAGAGAGCAGCACTCTTTGTTCAAATGTAAGTATACACATGGTTGGACAGCTTCTTGTCTGTATGTCAGACTGAAAAAGCCAGGGATTTGGGTGGTGTCACCACGTCCACTAGACGAGTCGAAGACCCGTCAGTGTTCTGCTCGTCAGTTGAACAACCAGCCCATAAAGGCTAACTGTCAGTTCCCTCTTTTGCAGACTTGACCAAATTCCTTGTATACCTTCCTCGTCGTTACATGAATGCCCGCGCAACTGCAAACTTTGTACCATAGTAGTATGACCCTTATGCAAAGCTATCGTCCACTGCCCAAGACCTTGACCTTGACCATTTTCCACTTTCCATCCGGGAAGAATTTATTTTTAGACCAGATTAGTCCCTTTTTCCTGCGTTTTGTTCGTGTGTTCCGATCCTCTGCGTTGACTGCGTCATTGAAAGCTCAGTGTATTTTTCCTGTTCTTAGCTGTACTGTGATATTTTCCTTTTCTTGTCTAGTGCGTCAATAAATTTCATCATCATCATCGTCAGTCTTCAGTCCGCATACCACAACGTAAAAGCGACTCGGGATAACCCTTTTCAACATATTTTGAGACAATAAATATGTGAGCTATATGAGAGGACAGACAATTATGACGAACATTATTTTACAGGTTGGATAACGGAGAGGCGGAGACTCTTCAGAACACACTGGAACAGGTCATAATAGCCGCGAAGAGTGGTGACTGTTCTTCTTTCGAATGCTGGGAGGAGGCAGACGACTCATTGACAGCCAATCATAGTACAGGACCTCGTTAATTGCCATCTATGTCGAACTTTGTAACTTTATTTTTGTATTTATTATATTATATTTACGTCGACTATTCCTGGAGCTTAGTTATATGGGTTTTCGCTCAGCAGTTCCGGCTATCCCTACAGTTCGGCCGTCTTCGAGATGTCTGACAAATATCTGTCAAAAATTCAACTGAAAATTTTAACCGTTAGCCACGATTCGAAAGTGACCAATAGTGGCAAATAGTGTAACTGAATAGTTCGCTGGTTAACGAAGACGGTCGCTGGAAGTGCAACCGAAATACTTCTTTAAGCTTAATCATTCGGAAACCAGTAAAATCTCCATTGTTGCTCCGAGGTTCTCTGTATTTGCCTTGATTTGTGTGTGTTGCACTTTTCGAATAAGCAAAGCATTCTATTTATTTTCATAATTTCTTTCTTTGTCGACTGTAGTCGACGTATGCTTATTTGAACACTTTATGTGTTCTATTATTTCGAACACCAAATTTTCAAACCACCTTTGCTTTGTTCTTCGAATCTAAAAAAGTCAAATCAAAATGGTATATCAAGTACCAAAAAACAGCTAAGATCAGGGGCGGTTCGAGGGGGGGCGTGGGGGGGTGGATCACCCCTTCCTCCATGCTCCAGAGAATCTACTCTCAGTCGTATGTTTTGAGCTTGTCTGTACGACAGTCGTATATTTTGAGCTTTTCAGAATGACATAAGGCAGTTACCGAACGTGAATTTCACCCACAAATCATATTTTTTAGTCGTATGGCTACGAAGAAATTTCCATTCGTTGTTTTCAGATTCACAGCTGTGTGTTCTGGGTTTTCCAGAACGAAATTCGTATGTTTGAGCTTGCCAGAATGACATCAACCGCGAATTTCGCCTGAAAAGACCCGTTTCTTGTCGTACATTACGAAAGGATTTTCTAGTCGTAAAATAGAGACAGCCGTAAGTTTTGACCTTGCCAGGTAAAGGCAGACAAAACAGTTAGATTAATCGTGAACTTCGCCTTCAAATGACCTGTTTCTGGCCGTATTGTTCCATAGACATTTTAGTAGTATGTTTTAAGCTTGTCAGATTCACAGTTTTGCGTTCTCAGTTTGTCAGAATTACAGTCGTGTCGAACTTGCAAGAATGAGATCAACCGCGAATTTTCCAATTTTCCCTTAAAATGAAGCTTTCTCATATGAGGCAGTTAGGGAAATTTCGACAGCAAATGACCTATTTCTGTTCGTAGGGTTGTATAGAGATTTTCTATAAGTATATCGTTACGAAATATCGTGTGTTTTGAGCTTATTAGCGCTTATTAGAACGGCAGTCGTATGTTTCAAACTTGTCAGAGTGACATGAATGCCATTACCAAATCGTGATTTTCACTCGAAAATAGGCACTGAAAATAGGCTCATTTTGGAAAATTTCGCCTGCGGCGCGACGTTTCAACATTATCCGGTCTGGTTTTGTGCAAAAATCTCCTTATCTTAAAAAGAAACATTTTTTTTTTTCAAATGGCCTGCGGAGTAAGGTTTGCACATAAACAGGTATTGTAAGCCCTGTATGACGGGCCTGATGATTGCACTATTTTTTATAGTCTAAATTCAGAATGGAAGCACTATCACGTACCAACTTCCGGAATAATATCCCACTCCGTTTGCGAGTTACCGGGGCACGGTTGAATGACCCGTAATTTAGGTGATGTTAGGCCTAAGATCTCAGCAATCTTAAAAGCTAGAAACGCCAGAAAAAGGTAGGATTACAAAAAAATCGCCTGCGGTGCTGATGCTAAATTTGTCTTAGGTACACAGGGTAAAAGCTGGTGGTTATGAATATTTAGGAATATTGTCGAATATTGCCGAATAAAGGTAGATTTAACAAATTTTGCCTGCGGCTTTTTCGTAGTCCTACCCTATTTCTATTTAGTTGAAACGTGCATAATTTCTGTGCGGTTTTAAGCTTGAGATTTGGGGTCTAAGCTACATTAAAAGGTAAACGTCGCAAAGGAGTAGTTGAATCTTGCTCGGATTTAAAAAATTTGGCCTGCGGCGCTCACTTTAGTTTGTCTTGAGTAGATATGTCAGAAGCGGGTACCGAGGCTGGCTTCGTCTGATTCCTGTTACTTATTTGTTTATTATTTTATTACTACAATGGCATTTTCCGTAGCGTTTTAGAACTTATAACGTTAATATTTCTTGAGCCTGGTTGGAGTGGTTGGTGCTGTGTTTTTAGCCAGTCGTACATTTTGGAAATCCTCACCCCCCATGCCCAAGCCCTTCGCACCGCCCCTGGCTAAGATCAAAGTATTTCAGCTTTATTACACACAATTATTGCTCCACAAGTTGAACCAACCCCACAGAAGAGGCCATTAGAAGAAACTCTCAGAATGCCACGAGAAAACAAGACAGCGACAAAACTTCTTTTCCGAAAGGGTGATCAATGACTGGAATTCCCTTTCCAAATCCACAGTGTCAGCAACTTCTCCTGAAGTTTTCAAGAAGTCACTGGACAACGAGTGGTTAAAGCCAAGCTGACCATTCGTTTCAAATAAAATAGAAAAAACGAGATTTTCGGATTTTATTCTAGATCAGCTAGTTACCCCTCCAAGATGATGTGCTACTTGTGCGAGGGATAATTACAATTTCGGATATTTCGGTTGCACTTCCGGCGAACCGTCCTCAGCGAAGAAAACAAAACAAAACTTTTGACAGTCAGCCGGAGTTCGCCCGGAATACGGCTGAAACCGGAGAATTAAAAAGTTAAATTTTTATCTGAAGTTGATTAGATGTTCGATATGTTCGATATTCGTTTTCGGGGCTTTATTTTTTGCAAGAAAAGTAGTTCGCCAGGAATCCAGGATTTGATCAATTTCGTCAAAGTAGATACGACGTATAGCCTAGGGGTAAATACACGCATGCTGAATCCATATCTTAGATGATAAGCCTTTCTCAGATGATAGCCATTGGCCTTCTTCTGCTTCTAAATCTTAATAGTAAAAATGTTCAAGGTGTCTGGCGAAGACCTTATATCCACAAGACCCATTTGTCTGAATCAAATATTAAATTTTTGGGATCCTATCGAAACCTTTGGTCTTGTTTGTTAGATTGTTTCTGCACCCTCGAACATCCGGGTGACGACGTGTAAAGCATTACTAGAGGTATGCAGTACTTTCATGGCCGCCCGCAATGTCAAACATAAGAAAATAGAAAAGAAAAAAGACAAAGAATTACAAACACAAATTAAAAATCAGATCAATAAAATGACGATTAGATTGAATGGGCCTAGGCAAAAAAATGCCACCGGCACCTAAATTCCCCTGGCAAAATCCACCCGGGTACAAAACCCCCTTCCCCGGCCACCCCCCCCCCCCCCCCAAAATGCAAATACATAGGAATTATAGGAAACCCTATTAAAAATGCAGTTTGGACTATGAGTAAACGCGTGACGGTGGCCTGCTAGTCGCTCGCCTCTACACAAACTTTTCATAAAAATGTATTTTATCTCATCTGGGTCGTCCCAGCAGTATTTCCAGTCCCTACATAACCACTCGTTTCAAATAAAATAGAAAAAACGAGATTTTCGTTTTTTTTCTTGATCAGCTAGTTACCCCTCCAAGATGATGTGCGAGAGATAAATAAAATTTCGGGTATTTCGGTTGCACTTCCGGCGAACCGTTCTCAGCGAAGAAAACAAAACTAAATCATAAAATCCACCACAATAACAACAGGGAAACGATGCGGAACCAAAAAACAAGGACGCCGTTCAAAGGTGGGTGACGTCCGAAGTAACATACTTCACCTATCAAGACTTCACCCACATTCTGAACAAGATATACTTCGTTCACTTTCATACGATATTTATACTATTCTTTGCATTTATTTGTACTTGTTTAGATTGCATCCATCAGATTATTCCTTATCCCTTCCCAAAGTATACTTTATTTTCGAGCTGCCCAAAAGAAGGTTATCTTGACTGATTTTCATAGACGTAAATTTATCACAGGGGACACTTCGACTGATGTTTTTAAAGACCCTCAGGAGCTACCGCCTGCAGACAATTCTCACTTCTGGAACCCAATTTAGGAACTTAGAAGGGTGCCAAGGATCCTCTGAGCTCATTAGCATGCATATTTGTTTTGAAAGCGAGCCTATTGCACCTCATTAAATCAGGTTTGATTACGCCTCCAAGCCCAGCGCAACTACGGCTTTCATGATAACTTGTCTCCTGATATGTCAATCCAGAGCGGTAGAGTAGAGCTTCTGACGACGGTTAGTTGCGAAACGTCCCCACGAAAATCGTCCACACGGCAAAACATCCCTTATGGTGAAACGTCCCACAAGCAGAGGTCTTCAGGCACACGATCTAAGGTACAATAGCATCGAAGTTTTCCATTGCGCAGGTGTACCGACAGCCTTGTTACAGGAAAGACTTGATGTGGGACGAGTTGCCCGAAAAATATGTAGCACCACCTTCGTCTTTTCCTGGGTTATGTGACAACTCTAAGTCGCTTAAAGCACAAATTAGGTCGCAGTATATGCATTTTATAATTGAAACCTGCTTGACTCTTTAGGGTCTCAATTTTCCGGTTTCAGCCGGATTCCGGGCGAACTACTTGTCCGGGTAGAAAATGATTTTCACATAATTGTTCAGCATGTTTTCTTAACCCTAAATCGGACATCTAATCAACTCCAAATAAAACTTTTACTTTTAACGAACTTTCTGGTTTCGGCCTGATTCCGGTCGCACTACTTGTCCGTCGAGAAAATGGTTTTCATAATCATGCTCATCGTATCTTCTCCCCCCTTAATCAACTATCTCATTAGCTCTTTAGAAACATTTTGTTTGCCCCATGATTGGACCCCCTCCCCAACCCCTAAATGTAGGGCTATAGTGCCCATCTATGAACTCGACCTTTCCTTTGACCCAAAAGATCCTCACACCAAGTTTCATCAAAATATAAGACGGACGGACCAGACGGACAACTTTTGCGATGTCATAGGTATCCCTCCACTGACGCTCTGGGATCCCAAAATTAAGCTGCCTTTTCAGTTAAATTTTAAGAGGATATTTGAGACGACAATAGGCTAAATAACAAGAGCTACGAGCTCATATGGCACTTGTACGAGTAGGCTGTACAAGAAAGTAGATGAAAACGTCACAAAATACACCCGCCATCCAAAAAGGCGGTTCGGAAATAGAAATAGGACATTTAGTTTCACTCATTTCTGAGCAGTTCCGGCATCGTCTCGATTGCAAATGCACATGACTGTTCAAACTTTCATCCCAATAAATCCATTTATTTGATCCCTAGACGTGCTACACGATTTCCGGTACTCACTCTATTTCCACCTACCGTGGCCGAATCTGGTTCGGAATAAAAAAAAAATCGACCACCTAAAGCATCTTCGTTTATACCATCTACCAAGTTTCACTCGAATCTGAGCATTTTTGGAAAGTTCCGGTACCCCCCCCCCCCCCTTCCCACCAACGTTGTCGGAGCCGGTTCGGGCCCAATCTCTTAATTCCCTCATCAAGTTTGACTGAAATTGGAGCATAGCCTATCTGCAAGTTTCCAGTACCCCCCCCCCCCCCTACCTTGGCCGAATCCGGCCCAGACGCCAAATAACAAATCTAGGCCGCATAAACTCGGCACTGTCGAATTTGCATCTCATTCGGTCCATCCGTTTGGTTTTTGTGCATGTCAAAAGTCCCCCCACCCCCAATTCCCCTAATCGTGGTCGCATATGGTTCGAACGCATGTTTTACATGTCGAGGCGATCGATTCGTATCACCCATGAAGTTTCACTCGAATCAGACCACTCGTTCGCAATTTATAGAAGTCCATATTTCTCTTCTCTTGCTCCCCCAAAAATGCTCGGATCTAGGAACGGAAGTTTCCGGGGGTATGTTGTGTCAGGTTTTTAAGTCAAGATAATTCGGGTCGCTAATATGCCTGCAAAGTTTCGTTGTCGTTTTACATCTGGAACTATTCTAACTCACGACTACCGGAATTCCAGGAAACCCCCTCCAACTCCCCCCACAGAGCCTCGAAACCATCTGGCTCCGTCAATTTCATCTAGGCCTAATGCTTGTTCCATCCTTTAAGTTTCGTCCCAATCCCTCTACTTTTAGAGTTTCTTGAGTTTTCCACCCCCCCCCATCCCCACAGGTATCGGACCCGACTCGGACGTGACACTGAACGTCCGAGGCGATAGCTCACCAGACAAGTTTCATTCAAATCCGATCACCCGTTCAAAAGTTATGCACGCCACTAGATTCCGGACTCCCCATCCACCCACTCCCCCCACGATGGTCGGGTCGGGGAAACGGCTGTTCTCAAGTCAATCTGTTCGGATCCCTGACATACCTGCCAAGTTTCATCGCCCTAGACATCCGGAAGTATGCCGAACTCGCGGGATCGCTAGAAATCCGGACCCCCACCCCAACTCCCCCACAGTGCCCTGATCCGGTCCGGTTATGTCAATGACGTGTCGAGGACCTGTGCTTGTTTTTCCCACCAAGTTTCATCCCGATCCCTCCACTTTAAGCGTTTCTCAAAATTTCCGGTTCCCTCCTCCAACTCCTCCCAGTGTCATCGGATCCGGTCCGGTTATGTCAATGACGTGTCTAGGACCTGTGCTTGTTTTTCCCACCAAGTTTCATCCCGATCCCTCCACTTTAAGCGTTTCTCAAAATTTCCGGTTACCTCCTCCAACTCCCCCCAGTGTCATCGGATCCGGCCCGGATTTAAAGTGAGGTGTCTGAGACACAAGGTCATCCTAAATATCAATTTTCATCAAGATCCGATCACCCGTTCAAAAGTTATGCACGCCACTAGATTCCGGACTCCCCATCCACCCACTCCCCCCACGATGGTCGGGTCGGGGAAACGGCTGTTCTCAAGTCAATCTGTTCGGATCCTTGACATACCTGCCAAGTTTCATCGCCCTAGGACACCAGGAAGTATGCCGAACTCGCGGGATCGCTAGAAATCCGGACCCCCATCCCAACTCCCCCACAGTGCCCTGATCCGGTCCGGTTATGTCAATGACGTGTCTAGGACCTGTGCTTGTTTTTCCCACCAAGTTTCATCCCGATCCCTCCACTTTAAGCGTTTCTCAAAATTTCCGGTGCCCCACCCCAACTCCCCCACAGTGCCCTGATCCGGTCCGGTTATGTCAATGACGTTTCTAGGACCTGTGCTTGTTTTTCCCACCAAGTTTCATCCCGATCCCTCCACTTTAAGTGTTTCTCAAAATTTCCGGTTCCCTCCTCCAACTCCCCCCAGTGTCATCGGATCCGGCCCGGATTTAAAGTGAGGTGTCTGAGACACGAGGTCATCCTAAATATCAATTTTCATCAAGATCCGATCACCCGTTCGCAAGCTAAAAATACCTCAAATTTTGGGTTCACCCTCCCTCCACTCCCCCCCAGATGGTCGAATCGGGGAATTGATGATTTCCTATTTAAGCTGGTCGGGTCCCAGACATGCCTGTCAATTTCCATCGTCCCAGCACATCAGGAAGCACGGAACTCGCGGGATCACTACAAATTCGGACTTCTCTCCCCCCCCCAACTCCCCCAAAGTGAGCGGATCCGTTCCGGTTATATCAGTCACGTATCTAGGACTTTTGCTTGTACTTTTCACCAAGTTTCATTCGGATTCCTCCACTCTAAGTGTTTTCCAAGATTTCCGGTTTCCCCCTCTAACTCCCCCCAGTGTCACCGGATCCGGTCTGGATTTAAAATGGAGGGTCTGAGACACGAAGTCCTTCCATGTATTAAGTTTCATTAAGATCCGATCACCCGTTCGTAAGCTAAAAATATCTCATTTTTCCTATTTTTCCGGATTCCCCCTCCCTCCACTCCCCTCCAGATGGTCGGATCGAGGAAGCGACAATTTCTAATTTAAACTGGTTCAGTTCCTGATATGCTTGCCAAGTTTCATCGTCCTAGCTTATCTGGAAGTGCCCGAACTAGCAAAACCGGGACCGACAGACCGACAGACCGACAGACCGACAGACCGACTGACGGACAGAAATAACAATCGCTATATGGCACTTGAGTAAGCTCAAGTGCCATAAAAATCACAAGCTATTAAATTTTATATCATAAAGGTACGTAAATCCTTGCTGTTGAACACAGGTGAAACCGAACATGTTTCATCAACTTCAAACTTCAACTTCAAATAAAACTTTTGCTTTTAACACGTTTTCCGGTTTTGGCCGGATTCGGGGCGAACTACTTGTCCGGGAGAAAATGATTTTCACATAACTGTTCAGCATGTTTTCATACCCCTAAATCGAACATCTAATCAACTTCAAATAAAACTTTTCCTTTTAACGAACTTTCTGGTTTCGGCCTGATTCCGGTCGCACTACTTGTCCGTCGAGAAAATGGTTTTCATAATCATGCTCATCGTATCTTCTCCCCCCTTAATCAACTATCTCATTAGCTCTTTAGAAACATTTTGTTTGCCCCATGATTGGACCCCCTCCCCAACCCCTAAATGTAGGGCTATAGTGCCCATCTATGAACTCGACCTTTCCTTTGACCCAAAAGATCCTCACACCAAGTTTCATCAAAATATAAGACGGACGGACCAGACGGACAACTTTTGCGATGTCATAGGTATCCCTCCACTGACGCTCTGGGATCCCAAAATTAAGCTGCCTTTTCAGTTAAATTTTAAGAGGATATTTGAGACGACAATAGGCTAAATAAAAATCACAAGCTATTAAATTTTATATCATAAAGATACGTAAATCCTTGCTGTTGAACACAGGTGAAACCGAACATGTTTCATCATAGTATTTCTCAGCAATCAGAAGCACCACCAACCAACTATTATCATCATTCTGAAAGCCAGGCTTCGCCTTCCACAAGAATCAGGTATCTGGATCAGGAAAGCCAACTCCTCAATATAGGCAATCATGAAAATGATGAAAGCTAAACTGAGTTATTCTGCGCAATTTTGCGTTTGTCCCTTTCGCTCGTCTCTTGTTTACCGGTCACAACACAGCTCTCAATCAAACTTCCTTTCCCTACCCCATTTTTCTGCATGTTCATTTCGTCTCCCAAACCCTACATACAGTTGCCACGTGACGATAGTGGGAATTGTCAATCTATTTTGATTTTGTATGACATAAAATTCACTCTATTTTGGAAACCGTCCAGATGTGTTATTTTTGAACCAGTAATTCTGACCAGAGTTGACTATTTCATGTAATTTCCTAAAACTGAATTTAAGATGCGTAGTTTTAGCAGCGATGATTCCGACCAAAACGGACCATGTCAGGGTTTTTCATGAACGAAAATTCACTCCCAGTTCACTCTCTGCTTTGGGCAAAAAGTCATCTATGTTTTTCTGATATGGCAACCGTGACCGTGTCGTCTGTATAGGCGTAGGCTACTCTCACCGTTTTCCCTTGGAAGAAGTATGGACTCGCGTTTCACCACAGATGGAGCAATTTCTTGAGCAGAGGCACAACCTATGGGGGGCACCCCCCTCCCCAATGTTGTCGGCCAGTTGGTAAAAAAAAATAGCCGAGTCGGCGCAAAGCGCCGCGATTTTTCGAGCAAGCAGTCGATTTTTTCTTGGAAACAGTCCGATTTTTCGGGAGAACAGTCGTATTTCGTTTGAATCGTCGACTTTTTTCAAAAAAAGGCGGTTTTTCATAAAAACAGTAGATATTTCGTGAAAACATTCATTTTTTCTTAAAAACAGTTTTTTTATACAAATATAGTCAGTAAAATGACCAGCCAGTCGGTAAATACCTTGCCCTCTCCCCCAAAAAAACATTTTGGCTAGTAACGACTCCAGTCTTGAGCAGCAACTTCTCCGCTCCAGAAAAGAATATCATTGTCAGCCTTGACAATGACCCGGAGCCTATCGTCACGCAAAGGAAAGAAAGTCCGAATTCAAGAGATCGGTCGCAGATAAAATAAGAGTCAAATAATCTAAGGGTAGTTTAACGATGAATAACCTGTTATCTCTAAGACATGGGGTTGTTCCACACCTGAGCTGCAGCTTTTTGCCTATCAATCACTATCAGCTTTCACTTCGGGCTAAGCGACTCGGGTCTTTTCGCAGAAAGTTTTAAAGGATAGAGCAACGAAGCTTTGGGGTTTTATATGCACTTGCATGCACGCCCTCTTACCGGCACAATCGACTGCAAGTAAACCGACCGGCAGACAAAATGGACTGTACTACACTTGTCAGTCTACCCAACATCCCCCCCCCCCCCGTTCAGGTCTGCTGCGCCTACATCGCACAGTTTACAACAGTTATTAGTTTTGCTAAGAAAATGACATCACGCGCCCATTAATAATAATTTATTTTTGACCCATCATACACTCATAGAGAGAAAGACGGAGCATAACTAGAAAGAAGAAAGAAAAAGTATTATACGGAACCACCATAAAAACAAGAAACTAACTTCTAACCAATTAACCCAATAATGAACCATGGCAGAAATTGTCAGTCTATTTATCCCTTATCAGTATACACCACACTCATTCACCCCTTTTCAGACCTGCTGCGCCCATCACAAAATTTACAACAGCTATCAGTTTGTTATGAAAAAAGTATCTTAGCGCGCCCACTATCAATACGGAAAGAAGTATCCTGTCACTGCTCGTATACGTGTGTATGGTAATGAGGGGAGATCTTGCTTCAAAGTAGGTCGCTGGGGCAGCGTGAAGTTTCATCGCCAGTCTATCTGGCAAAGGTTTTGGCGTAACTTATGTTTTATAGAGTGACAATACGGTGAACTTGAAAATTACGTAAAGGATATTTAAAAATATAAAGGCAAGTTTAATAATATTTGTGTAAACTGGTTTCAAAGCTGAGAGAAATATCGTTTCGCAGCTGTTAAGTGGCAGCTAGGGTTAACTAGAAAGCTTAGAAATTGAGAACTCTCAAGTAAATATCCATTTTTCTCTTTTCCCTGGTTTCTTACAGTCGACGAACAAAAGTATAATTCGCGAGGCCGTTTTTTTGTTTTAAATGCACTGAAAAGGAGAAAATAGTTTGCCTTTTTTATTTTAGTGGTATGAATTTTTGTTGGCACCTTAGGCGTCTGTTATATGGCCGTGTTTGGCTTTTTCAACATATCATTACTATTATTATTACTTTACAGTACAAAACGGATAATTCAGCTAAAATTCATTAGAGCTATATTTCGGCTCTTCTTTGCAAGGGTCCTCTTCGGGCCAAGCCTGAAAATGAACTTGTCGAAAAACAACTAAAGATTCTAGCTTAAAGTTCAATGGGCACATCAAACTACCCCAACCCCACTCTGTAACAAGCTAGGATTAATGCTTACCACCTAGCTCAGCAGCTTTTTCAACAGTTTCTTCTCTGTGGTATTTCAAAGCGTAATTTTTGGGGCCAGTACATGCTCAATTTACTAGCTTGGACAAAGATACAAGTGATGTTTCTTATAACACTTAGTAGATCTTTATTTTATGCATAAATCAGCTTGTCTAATTCAGATTTGAATAGGCTATTTGTTTTGATGATTTTTGTAGCTATTTTATTTTTTATAAACTTATTGCATATTCTGGTAGATTTTGTAAAGCAAGTTAATCAAGCTTCACAACACTATTCTACAAAGAAAATTTTTTAATAGGCACTTAAAAGATGGAACTTCTGATGAAACACTAGAACAATCAGGTAAACTGCATCTGCGGCTTGACTTATTGGTGACATCTCAAAGATATCCTTTTTTATCAAGCATTGCTGGGAGTTTTTGAATTTCCTGCCACGATATCCCAGCTCCTAAGATTTGGATCGCCGAAATGCCAGAGAGGTAAAGATAAGGGATAACAAGAAAACGGCCGATTTTCGTAGAGCCTTCTAAAGGAAGTAGGAGATGTTTATTTGTGAAGCATTTAATACGAAATAAAGCATTAGAAGTGTCCATTGTGCTTTAAGTATCTGATATCTCGTCTGATATTGTGAATTTCTTCGTGAAAAATGATTGGAGTTAAAGTTGGTGCCGCGATTTCATTTTGGACACAGCTGCTGTTTTTGCTGCTCGATTGGGTCGTTGAGAGGGTAGCCTATATGTTTAACAATTTGCCAAGACGGGCCGAAATATAGCTCTAATAAAATTCAGCTGACGTATCCGTTTTGCACTGTCAAAGTTTCGACTAGCCAACTTGCATATTTAAAAAAAAAATACATCGATAGTACAATGTTTATGAAGATTTATAGAACCGCTGGTTTATTAGAAATCATAAGTTTTCAACTCGAAAGCCTAGGAAATAGGAAGTACAGCAAGGTTAAATAGCTAACACGCATATTTTAAAAAAAGGACCGAAGGCACAATGTTTATGAAAATGTGTCGAGTATTAACGCTCTGTCAGCAGATCAAACTGTTTCACATACAATCAGGCCCGTATCCAGGAATTTATTTCGGGGTGGGGGTTTGCCCCTTTCGGGGGGTTTTTGCCTGCGGATCGGACAAAAAAGTACAAAAAAGACATAGATCAGAGGGAAAAGCCTATAAAAATGACTATTTTTTTATGTTTCGGGGGGGGGGTCAACCCCCTAACCCCCCCCCCCCCTGGATACGGCCTTGCATACAATCATATTCGATGGCGCTGAAGAAATAAGTCACCCAAGATCATTTAGATTATCGTGTATTATTAAAGGTTCATGCTCATACAGTCCGATTTTCGAAGTCGGATGTGAATTTCCTCTTTAGCTCCGGAATTTCAAAACATCGCCTACAGGTTTCATAGCGACTCTAAACTTGCATTCATATTTTTGCATGCGAAATCTTATCAAACTCCTGACATGAACTGAGTCGAGGAAAGCTGCTAAAATTTTTAGAACACCAAGTCATAAGTTTTTTTCTCATTATCAAAATCATTTGTCAACTTTGGTTTTGTCTATCCTTCGAAAGCAAGTGAAATTTTTACTATACTTCCGGTTGAAAAATTGTATTTTCATTTAAAACGCGATGTACGTAACAAGGTATGATGTTCGCTGGCCCCGATTATCCCGATTAATTATCCTTACAAAAACTTCGAGATCTTCTTTTAGGGGGCTCAGTAAAACAAGAAAAACGTACCAGCTAAAATATCGTGTTTTTGTATGCATATACTAAGGCACATTCCTGCATCAACTTGTGGGACAAAATAATCAGTCCCACATTTTCCTTACGATAAAAGAGTCCTCGCTTTAGGCTGTTAAAGAGTGTCACAATCTAACCACCCATGAGATCGCATAACTGTTAGCAAAAAAAAAAACATCGCAAGATAATTTTGCTGACATCTATAATGGTACTAAACTTGTAACAATAAAAGAGTATCGGATGTCTTGTTATAATAAAGGTAAGGTAAATGCAATAAGTGCAAAGAAAATGACACATATTTCTTGACCATTCAAGACAGTACCTTGAAATCACTAGTATTTCTACAGTGAAGTCCGTGCCTTGTTTCACTTCTGATTTTAAATTTAAACGCCTGTTACGTCAAAAATCTGCATTCTGTGCTTAATGGACTAATCGGCCGGGACGTCACGTGTGTGTGGGGAGGGGGGACGCCAGTCGGTCGGCCGGTAAAAAATAGCCGAGTGGCTGCGAAGTGAAACAAGACCAAAGGTTTCGATGGGATCCCAAAATTCAATATTTGATCCAGACAATTGGGTCTTGTCTTCGCCAGATCCAGTCTTCGCCAGACTCCTTGAACATTTTTACTATTAAAATTCAAAAACAGGTTAATCATCTGAGAAAAACAAGTTCAGGTATTGAATCAGCATGTGTGTTTACCCCTATAGGCCATCTCTGTTTTGACAAAAACTTCCTGCCACTTCTGCCAATTTCCCGGTTTCGGACGAATTTCGGAACTACTTTTCTGGCGAAAAAAGAAAGCTCAAAAACGAACTCACCGTATATCTTCTTTCCCCAATACTGAACATCTAATCAACTTCAAATAAAAATTCAACTTATAACAAATTTTCCGGTTCCAGCCGGATTCCCGTCGAACTGTATGTTCGGGTAAAAAATGATTGTCATACGCGGATTCACCATCTCTTTACCCCTAAATCGAATATCTAATCAACTACAAATAAAACTCTAACTTTTAACAATTTTCGGTTTTGGCCGAGTTCCGGGCGAACTACTTGTCTGGGTAGAAAATTTGTTTTCACACAAGTGTTCAGCATGTCTTCTTACCCCTATATCGAACATCTAATCAACTCCAAATAAAACTTTTACTTTTAACAAACTTTCCGGTTTTGGCCGGATTCCGGGCGAACTACTTGTTCGGCGAGAAAATGGTTTTCACCATTGTTTTCAGCATGGCTTTCTACCCCTAAATCGAACATCTAACCAACTTCAGATAAAACTTTTACTTTTAATAGACTTTCCGGATTTTGGGCTAACTACTTGTCCGGCGATAAAATGGTTTTCACCATCGTGTTCAGCATGTCTTCTTACCCTTAAATCGAACATCTAATCAACTTCAAATAAAAACTTTTACTTTTAACAAACTTTCCGGTTTTGGCCGGATTCCGGGCGAACTACTTTTCCGATGACAAAATGGTTTTCACCGTCGTGTTCAGCATGTGTTCTTACCCCATAATCGACTATCACATTATCTGTTTAAAAATATTTAATTTGCCCCTTAACCTAAAACCCCTCCCCCACCCCTAAATGTAGGGCTAAATAGCCCATCTACGAACTTGGCCTTACTCTTGACCCAAAGAATCCTCACACCAAGCTTCATCAAAATACCTCATTCCCTTCGAGAGTTACAGTGCGCACAGACGGACGGACAGACGGACTACTGTGCGATGTCATAGGTATCCCTCCACTTACGTTTTGGGATCCCAAAAAACAGTCGATTTTTCGCCAAAACAGTCGTTTTTTCTTAAAAACAGTCGATTTTCTTAAATACTATATTTTTTCTACAAAAACAGTCGGTAAATACACCCCCCCCCCCCAGACATTTTGTCCAGTGACGCCTCTGCTAATCGATACATGTATTCGTCACCAGATAAGAATGCGGACAAAAGCCACCCTCTTCTGAAGTTTGTCATTTATATCTATTTCGTTTTACATATGGGAAGGAATATGAACATAAAACATAGTAAAGTGTAGTGAGATACCTTGACGTGAGATGACACAAGTCGTGCAACAAGCAAAATAAACAAGACCAAAGGTTTCGATGGGATCCCAACAATTTAATATCTGCTCCAGACAATTGGGTCTTGTAGATATCCAGTCTTCGCCAGACTCCTTAAATATTTTTCTATTAAAATTTAGAAATAGAAGAAGGCCAATGGCCAATCATCAGAAGAAGGTCGATGGCCAATCATCTGAGAAAACCAAGTTCAGATATAGATTCAGCATGTGTGTTTACCCCTATACGTCATATCTACTTTTAGTAAGTAAGTAAATAATTAATTTATTTCATTTTGGAAAAGCGAAACTGATCAAAACTTCCTACCTACTTCTGCCAAATCTCCGCTTCCGTCAAAGCCAAAGCTCAGAGACAAGTTCAGCGTGTCTCTTTACCCCTACATGGAACCTCTAATCAACTTCAGATAAAACTTTTACTTTAACAAAATTTCCGGTTTTGGCCGGATTACGGGCGAACTGTTTATCTGGCTAGAAAATAATTTTCATACAAGGATTCAGCAGGCTTCTTTACCACTACATCGAAAAGCTAATCAACCTCAGACAAACGGCCGGATTCCGGGCGTACTATATATCCGGGTAGAAAATAATTGTCATGTTTGGATCTTACAACTAAATCGAGCATCTAATCAAGTTCAAATAAGACTTTAACTTAAAAAAAAAAAAATCCAGTTTTGGCCGGATTCCAGGAGGACTATTTATCAGGAGAGAAAATAATTTTCACATACATGTTCAGCATTTCTTCTTACTTCTAAACATACTATCGTATTAGTTGTTAAAAAAAAAAATGTTGTTCGCCCCTTAATTTGAACCCGTCCTCCCACCCCTAAATGTAGGGCTACAGAGCCCATCTTCAAATTTGACCTTTCCCGTGACCCGAAGAATCCCCACACAAGTTTCATCAAAATATCTCATTCCGATTGAGAGTTGTCCTGCTGACAGACGGATGGACAGACTGACAACTTTTACAAAGTCATAACCATCCCACTACTTACGATTTGGGAGCCCAAAAATTGCGTTTTGTCTATGTCAGATCCATCGAAATCTCAATCAGTCAAACAAAACGCATGTTATCTTGGGGTGGAAAGAAAGAAAAAAGATCGGTTGACTTGTCAAGAAAACCTTGGAATCTTGTATGGTTGAACACAAATATCTTCCGAACAAACCTTCGTTCAAACAAATTTGAACTAGATGACATAAAGTTTAACTAAAATTTCCAAGTAGGTGACTGTCCCCCGGGGCCTTCCAAGGTCATTACCCTAATGACCTAATACGCACATCGGAGCGGATAAGGTCCATGATGGATACTGTCATGCGCTTCCGACTGGTTTTCTGGTTGGACGGTCTTCTACTGTCTTGTTCTTTTGATGGTTGACTCAACGGGATTTATAATCCTATTGGTTCGAATGTTTTTCTCCCACTCCTTGTCTATGTTTGCCTCGCTGTCACTGATGTCCCTGTGTTTGCTTTGTCCCTTCAGACACGTGTCCTGTTTCCTCTGTGTTGCGGTGCGAACATTCTTTCGGTTCTGCCGTACGGCAAATCAGGAAATCAAAGAAAAAATCATGTCACTTTTAACCAGAAGTGTGAACAAAGGAAAAGTGTCGAATCAACTGTTAAACAGGATACATTTTCTTCCGGCTGAATGAACAACATAAGACAGACATATATTTCCAATCAGACATTCTAACCGTCCAACAACAACGACCATGGCTCCCAATCAGCTATATTTTCACCCTGAACCGTAGGCTCTCCCCCTCTCCTTACATTGATCAATCTGTTCTTCTAGGCGCTACCCCCTGCCGACTGAGCCAGAGCTGACGTTCGGTTTGCCGACAGGATAATTGCAATAACATCCATGACATTCGAAAGCTCTGTTTGTTCGTCAACTTTCCGTGTGATTTAACAATCACTGTGACGTTGTTATAAGTGACACTAAGGTCAGATTCCGATCGTAGGAGGCACTGAACCCCACATAACCATCTGAAGAAGATATCTTCCTCATCGTTGGCATTCAAAGAGCTTAGTGCGATATGGTTGGTCACCGACGAAGGGATTAGCAGGATTAAGTAAAGTTCAGGTAAGCACTTCAACTAACCCAAGTTCAAATTACAACTTCAGATTGAACTTAACCCTTATTTGATGATCTCTTCCTTCGGAGAGATTAGCGTCACAAATCAATACCTTTCCACGAGTGTGTTAGCTTTGTAAGCTGGCCGGTAACCGAAGAAGGGATCAGCAGAATTAAGACGCTGAATCTAAAAACATTTAGAACAACAAAATTAATTTCCACTTATAAGGGGAAAGATTAGTAAATTAAATATGGTTTATTTTTAGAAGTTAAGTGACGTGAGCAGCAGAAGTAGGTAAAAATAGATGAAAATTAACGTCACTGAGGGTAGGAATAGCTACAAAAAGTACGAAATGTGATTTCTTAGTTTTAATCAATAGAAAAAGAAGTTCATTTACAAAAGATGCTAAGGATAAAAATAAACAAAATAATATTAATTTGAGGCATACAATAGGGGGGGGGGCGAGTTTACTGGGATAATTACTGTGAAAACGATTGTACATTTTCTTTGTGAAACATTTTAACGCCAGCCAACATTATTCGCAGCTTACAGAAAAATAGATCAACCTTGTAGGAAAATCGAGTCCAAAAATTTCTCCAGCTCATGAATTACTCACGGGTAAGTCGAACAGTACGTAAGTAAGTAATTTATTTTTCACCCGCCATTTTAGAAAGCGTAGTAGGCTATAAAGAAAAAGGAAGAAACAAATGAAAACACATATGATAACACAAATCTAGTCTTCGACCAGGAGACAGAATAAAAGGTCATGGCGCTGGAGCCAGGAGTCTTCGGAAAGGGTAATACTTGCATCTTGAACTTGAAAACTTATCCGTTAGGGTGTGGCGGTTGCATAATTTTGAAAGATGGAGCAGGTTCTTCGCATATTTTAAGTAGCACGACCTTATCTTTTTTAGTTCCTTCTTTCGAAGAACATGCGCTACGCCAGAAGGAAATAAAAGTTAAAGAGCGCAGAAAGTGCTGTATTATAATAATAAAATGTTAAGTAATATAATAGTAAATCATACCTTGTCTAAATAATAGTATAATAGCAATGTAATCGCTTAGCGGATACAAGAGTTCTTTTTGAAAATTTGGCTGACTGTTAGTATTTTTACCTCTTATTCATATACTAAGCCAAGCTTTAATGTATTCCGAGCATGCACATGTCTGTGCTTCTGGATGACGCCACTAGAGGTATTTTTCCGTGCTCCCCCACAGAGTTTGTGGGTCGATTGTGGCTCGCAATGACCGTTTCCGTGGTCTTTTGTGCGGCTTGCCAGTGTGTTTCCGCGACCAACAAGATTCTCATGGCTCGCTTTGCGGCTCAAATTCGCCAAACAACTGTCCAGAGGCCTTTTTCCGCGACACAATTGTGGGCCACACACTTCTGAGTGTTTGTCGCGGAAACACGATTGTGTGCCACACAGTCGAGCCGCTAGTTGAAACTCGCAAAACGCCGTTTGTCTACTTTATTGGCGGTAATTTCAAATATATGAAAATGAAAATAAAATCCTCGTAAAATCTCAGCAAATAGAACTCCAGGCTTATTTCCATACCATTCTGTACAAAAAGCATCTTCTGTTTCAAGTCTATACGCTTGAAAAAGTAGTTAACTTTATTGTTTAGTCACTACTTTGCTGCTTAATTTGAATTTCCCGCCAGAATCGAGCCACAAATTCGACAATCACCTCGCCTCGCCCCGCCACGGAAAAACGCCTCGGGTGACTGCCGATTTTGCGGCTCGTTTCTAGTGGGAAATTCAAATTTAGCCGCAAAATAATATCAAAACAATAATATTAACTACTTTCTGAAGCATGTAGACATAAACTGAACATCCTTTTTGCACAGAATGGTAAGGATGAAAGTCTTAAGTTCTTTAGTTGAGATTTCATCTGAGTTTTATTTTTATCTTCAGAGATTTGGAATTATCGCCCTAAAAATAGTCAAAACGGCGTTTCCGTGAGATTCATCTTATGGCTCGACTGTGTGACACATAGTCGTGTTTCCGCGAGTGTGTGGCCCACAACTGTGTCGCGGAAAAAGCCGTAGATGACCCCACGATAACAGGTCCTGGTCTGAACTGGCGACTAACGGTGTTTTTCCGTGCTCCCACAAACAGGTTGTGGGTCGATTGTGCCTCGAAAAGAGCGTTTCGGCGGCTTTTTGTGCGGCCCACAAGTGTGTTTCCGCGTCTAACGAGATTTTCGTGGCTCAAATTCAACAAAAACTGCCGAGGTGATTGTCGATTTTCTGGCTCAATTTTGGCGGGGATTCAAATTTTGCTGCAAAATGTGTCAACACAATAAAATTCAAAACTTTCTCAAGTATTTTGACATAAACCAAAAGATCCTTTTTGCATGGAATGGTAAGGACGAAAGCCTGGAGTCTATTAATTGAGATTTTACATGACTTTTATTTACATATTCAGACATTTGAAATTACAGCCCAAAATAGACAAAACGGCGTTTCCGCGCGTTTGAAGTCGTGGCGCGAGTTTCAAACGCCTTTCGACAAGGGCGATCTAAATGTGATTGACTGTAGGCATTTTTCCGCGACACATTCGTGGGCCACACACTTCTGAGTATTTGTCGCGGAAACACGGTTGTCTGCTACACAGTCGAGCCACAAGCTGAAGCTCACAGAAACGTCGTTTGAGTATTTTTAGGGCGGTAATTTCAAATCTCTGAAAATGAATAAAAAAAATTCAGACAATACCTCAACAAATAGAACTTAAAACTTCCGTCCTTACCATTTTGTGCAAGCAGGATGCTCAGATTTATGTCTACATGCTTCAGAAAGTACTTAATTTTATTGTTTTGACATTGTTCTGCTGCTAACTTTGAACTTACCACCGGAATCGAGCCACAAAATTAACAATCACCTTGGCAGTTGTTTGTCGAACTTGAGCCACAAAAATCGTGTTGGTCGCGGAAACACACTTGAGGGCCGTACAAAAGACAACAGAAACACTCTTTTCGAGCAAAAATCGACCCACAAACTCTTTATGGGAGGACGGAAAACGCCTTAAAAGGAGGATCCCAATGTCATATCGAGCCCTGGTTTGAACTAGCAACTTGGATGAGGGGGGAGTAATTGAGACATTGCTGACTAGACATAGCTGCTCACGCCCTAATGGTCCATTTATACACTTCGTAAAATCCGAGCGTATTTTAGGGACGTTTTGAGCTTGAAAAGATTTCTAGCAATACGGACGTGTTTGGATACAAAAGGGACCGATTTCTCAAATACGTCCGTATTGCTAGAAATGTTTTCAAGCTCAAAACGTGCGTAAAATACGTTTGGATTTCAAAATACGCTCGGATTTTACGCAGTGTGTAAACCCACATTAATTTTCTAACCCCTTCCCCGTGCCTAAACGCAGGAAACTGGGCACATCTATGAACCTGGTTTATATTCGACCAAGTAATCCTCACATCAAGTTTGATCGAAACATGTCAACCTGTTAAGGAGTTATTTCGTTTGAAAATCGGTAGACAAATTTACATTACGATAGCCACTTTTTGTCTCCCAGAAAGAAATACAATTTAAGAAGCAGACGTATCCTATACCATTCCAGCGCTCTCCTTCAGCTTGAGTTTGGTTTAGTTTGAGTGGTAAGCGGCTCCATATTAACTCAGCCAAGGATTCCTCCGTCTACATCTAGACAGAGGGTGGGTCTGTATAAAGCAAACACTGGAGACTAGATTAGAATTAATAAGAAGCATCCCAAAAGGAATAGGGAATGAGGAAACAGACGTAGGCTCTCCTATTTGACTTCAGCCGACTTCCTGTCGGTTAGAGTTGTGTTGCGAGAGCAACACTTTGGTTTTGTCCTCGTTTTTTTTTTTTTTTTTTTTTTTTTTTCCTATGACTCCGATTTCATTTTATTCCTAGTAACTGAGAAGGGTCTAACCTGTGCAGTTTTTACGGAAAGTGTGGACCTTAGGCCGGATTGATGAATATGACATTACATTTTGGAAAGCTCCGTAGAACTCTTGCCTGGGGCCAATAAGGATGGTTTTTGCTTGTCATCGAGCCAGAGCCTACGGTTTGCGAAGTGAAGTGGAGTTGTATAGCCTATGTCAGAGAGGACTATCTGAAGTTGTGTAGCGAACCTTTCGTTTCATCAAAAGATGTTTCTGCTTTCGAGTGGAAAGCTCCGTTCTAGCACGCAAGCAGGCAGGCACCAGTTTCAAATTGAAGATGGACTAAAATCTATAAGTGTTAAATATATGCGGCAGTTACCCGGCCCCACAGCCAATATATCTTCTTTGAGTGATAAATAGAAAAATCTACAGAGACAAAAAAGTGGCTTTTTCCCACGGGTCCGAAAGTGCTGCCATCTATTGTTTCTGTCCATGTCTGCGACGATTTCAGCTGAGTTTATAAAAAAAAAATTTTGCACTTTGGTTTGTGGTAGAGTAACGGTATCAGATGTGCCTCTTAAACTTTAAAAGTTTTCTCATTGCTAAAGAAACTAGAGCTTATCCTTTGCTCCTTTCTAAGTCGTGACGTTAGAAAGTTGGCCTACGGCAAAAAAGTCAACTTTTGAACTAAGACAGGTAGAATTTTTTTTTCGACGGCAATCGATAGCCATTGATGAGCTGATCAAAGTATATGTCATCCATTTTTTGGTACAAAAATTCCTTCATGAGATACACCAGTTTGAACATTTCGAAGGGGTTGACAACTTCATAGTAAGGTACATTGAAACCAAAAATAGGCGTTACCAGTTATGATACATATAGGGGACTTTTAAGCAACAGTCGACTGTTAGCCCATAATCATCTTCGGTAATGAGGGGTTTGCAGCTTTTGCTAGTTGGTATACCTGTTATTTGTTTCCGGTGTATTCGATGGTAAGAACAATTTGGTTCCCAATGGTAAGATATGCAAGGGACTTGTAAGTAATAATCGGCTGTTATGCTACAATCATCTTCTGCGATGATGGGTTTGCAGCTTTTGCTAGCTGGTGTACCCATTATTTGTTTCCGGTTAACTTAATGTATATCACGGGAGAGGGACTTGTAAGTAGGAATCGGTTCACGAGGGGCTAGGAATTTTTGCAAATGGGTGCACATTGTATTCGATTTCTATAAATCTGACGGTAAGAAAGTTTGTGTCAATGGTCTATCAATGTAACCGAGGATTAACTGTTTACACAACGGATACGAACGAAAATGTAAAGCAATGAGGTAGTTTCATAATAATTAATAGTGTCATCTATGGTATTTTAATCCGAAAAGTTACGGATAGCTTTCTATTACCAACTAGATTATATAGAATATTGTTCCAAGTTTTCATCCGTCACGATGTCTACGATTGAAAAGGATAAAGTACAACTGACTGCAAAGTTAATTTAGTCCCTTCTTCCTATATTATTTTGTTGTTGTTTTTACAACGCTGAAGAATACCTTTTGATCATATGATTAATTTTTTTAGAACATCCCGTTTAAAAAGCTTATGCTATAATCATCTTCAGCGATGAGGGGCTTGCAACTTTTGATAGCTGGTATATCCATTATTTGTTTCCGGTGAATTTGATGTCAATCACGGGAGACGGACTTGTAAGTAAGAATCGGTTCACGAGGGGCTAGAAATTTTTGAAAATTGGTGCACATTGTATTCGATTTCTGTAAATATGACAGTAAGAAAGTTTGTATCGATGGTCTATCGCTATAACCTAGGATTAACTGTTTACGCAACGGGTACAAACGATACGGTAATGTAAAACAATAAGGTAATTTTGTAATAATTAATAGTGTCATCTATGGTATTTTAATCCTGAAAAGTTACGGATAGCTTTATAATATCAACTAGATTATATAAGATATTGTTCCAAGTTTTCATCCGTCACGATATCTACGATTGAAAAGGATAAAGTTCAACTTCGACGGCAATCGATAGCCGCTGATGAGCTGATAAAAGTATATGACATCCATTTTTTGGTAAAAAAAATTCCTTTATGAGATACACCAGTTTGAAAGTTTCAACGGGTTGACAACTTCAGTAGTAAGGTACACACTGAAACCAAAAATAGGCGATACCAGTTGTGAGACATTTAGGGGACTTGTACGCGACAGGCGACTGTTAGCTCATAATCATCTTCGGCAATGAGGGGTTTGCAGCTCTCGCTAGTTGGCGTACCTGTCATTTGATGAACAATTTGGTTCCCAAATGTAAAACATGGACTTGTAAGTAAGATCGGTTCACGAGGGGCTAGAAATTTTTGAAAATTGGTGCACATTGTATTCGATTTCTGTAAATATGACAGTAAGAAAGTTTGTATCGATGGTCTATCGCTATAACCTAGGATAACTGTTTACGCAACGGGTACAAACGATACGGTAATGTAAAACAATAAGGTAGTTTTGTAATAATTAATAGTGTCATCTATGGTATTTTAATCCTGAAACGTTACGGATAGCCTTCTTCCGATATTGTTTTGTTGTTGGTTTTACAACGCTAAAGAACAGCTTTTGATTATGTGATTATTCTTTTTAGAACATACCGTTTTAAAAGCTTCGATAAGTTGACAATTTCAGCATTTAACCGACAGCGAAGAAACAAAACCAAAGTGTTGCTCTCGCAACACTTTAGCCGGCGAAGCCGGACAAAGGTTGCCGCAACACTTCACGTTGCCCGGGCAACGTAGGTCTAGTTTGGTTTAGCTTGAGTGTGATGGAGCGCCCATAAATCTACCAAGAATTCCTCAGCCTATGCTGAGCATAGATATCTTCAGAAAAACACTTTACATTACCCTTCTATTCTATTTCAGGCGCAATGATTTCCCACTTCATATTCGCCGTATTGTTACTTACTCCCTTATCTCATTCGCAACGACAGCTGTATCACAATGTAAACAAAACACTGCCAGCCATAACGCAAGCTCCGCCCTCTGAGACAACTCTTACGCAGCCCGTTACGAGGCCAACAACCACCCAAAGACCAACGACCACCCAGACTACAACTGAAAGACCAACGACCACCCAGACTACAACTGCGAGACCCACGCCCCCACCGCTAACAGCTGACGATGACCTAGCTAACAGAGATGGTCGCGTCATCGGGTTGAGCTCGTTCCAGGTAATGTTATGTCACTGGATGAAATTGGCCTAGGCTACACTGTCAGAAGTTTCATAACAGATAACACAAAAATGCGCGGTTTCAACAAACAATGCGTAACAGATAATACTTGGGTGTTATCGGTTGCGTTTGAAAACGTTATACACGACATCCGCTATATCATTCCCTCATTACCTCAGCCCACATGGGGGGGGGGAGTAAACATTTTTGTTTTGTTTTAATAAATACCCTAATAAATAAATTAAATAAATAAATACCCTTTAAAATAAATACCCCTGACATGTTATGCATAACAAGCTTAGTAAGGAAGAGCCAAAAACGGCCAAAAAAGCATCTACTGACTTTAGTCCTTATCGTTATGATGTCGGAAAACTCGACAGATACTTTTTGCCGGTTTTTCGGTTCTTCCTCATGGTAACGCTTATTATGCATAACATTCTGTAACGCAACATATAACATCCGAAGTGTTATCTGTTACGCATTATCCGTTGAAACCGCGCATCCTTGTGTTATCTGTTACGAAACTTCTGACAGTGTTGAGTCTGTCGGGTCTACCTCAGCTCCCGTTATCAAATTATGCTGGATTTAAGTTTTGTGTAAATCCGAGCATATTCTAAATCCGTGCGCATTTTGCGCTGGTTGTTGCGCAAGAAGGTGGCACCAGAAGAAAGACGGGAGTAAATACGGCTCGGGTTAAAAGATGTTCGCAGTTTAAATACACGATTAGAAGGACCATACATTTTGTATCGGAGGATTCTTTTCGCCCTGACTAATGATCAGGGGCCAACGGGTTTAGGGAGTAGTGGTTTTCGAGATTCCAGTAGCCAACGGGTTTAGGGAGTAGTGGTTTTCGAGATTCCAGACAAGTGAGATAAACTGTTCCGCCACAGCTCTAGTGCGGTCTTATGTGGGGTTCTTGACAGTAGTGTCGGCAAAATCATTGGGGTATCTGGACGGATCACTCCTCAAAAGAGCCGACTATAAATAAGCGGGTCATGAAACCTTCCCACAATTTAGACAAGCCTTCCACATAGTGATATTACAATAATGTATTACTTAGCTTTCCACAAGGGAACAATCCGGTTTGTGAAAAAGTCATTCCGCCCCCCGTTTCTATACTCTTGATGACTATCTCTCCTTGCCGATGCAAAATCTCCGGCCTCTCCGGGTACCTAGCGGAAGAAAGGCAGAAGTGGTATCACATCTGCTCCCAAAGACCGCCGTGATTGGTTGACACAGCATTAGAGTCGTTGAGTTTGAGTCGTTACGGAGACGCTTACTCCTTCTTCCTGAAGATCACTGGAGTGTTTTCGACTTCGTCATATAGAGTATTCCCGTCGGCTACTGAGCATGGTCTATGCCTTCAACAAGGGAGTCGACCATACTGGACTGCGAAGGCACGGAAATAATCGGCCACGTAATTGAGGTGGGCAAGCGAATATCGCATGCAAATACTATACTAGCGTTAGGTAACGGCTTTAAAAGTTCACTGGTAGAGAAGCCTTCCAGAGGGCTGTCGACATGGCCTGGCTGCAAAGGTGTCAAAACACGAATGGTGCGACTACACTTTACGCCGTCAAATATGAAGAGCTCTGTCAGCTGAGAATAGGCAACCAAAACCAGCACACGTCTCGAGGAGAGCGGCTAATATTAGAAGAGAATTTCATTGCGGAAATAGTCAGCTACCGAAACCAGAGGGTCAGCCTCGTGTGAGCGAAAGACACACAAGCAAACGTCTCATAGCTATCCCCTTCGGCTCCTATGACAAAACTGACAACTAGGTCTCCTTTTCGTGATCTTAATACAGCCACGTAAGGGAACCCCCCCTTAGTTCCGCCCTGGCGTTATAGTACAGCGTTCTTTTTGTGCAGGTCAACCCCGGCTCTACGTCTGATCAAGTTCGCTTGAGGACAGACACCGGCGTCTTCATCGTCACGAAAGGAACCGCAAGACCAGCCGTCACCGAGAAATCCGGCATTTCAGTTCAGCAAAACCCTCGCGGCAACATAGGTCACCGTCAACCTGAATTCAGAGAGAGAATCGACAAAGCAACTCAAGCTCCTCATAAAGCTACCAATGCACAGTCTCCGCAGAAACAGGCTAGCCCAGCACCATCTACTCAGCAAAAAACAGTGAGAAACCAGTCACAAAACTGGCAAGCTCAGCAGAGAGCCCCAGTGGCTGCGCTCCCTGTCCCAGAACATCGGCTAGCGTCTACAGAAAGCACGCTAAAGATGAACAACCCTTATGCTCGCAGTGACTACTACCCCGTAAATGAAGGACCAACGCGTACCGAACCAGAGCCACCTTCGCCTCCCCAACTCTATGAAATCCCTCCTCCCGTTGCATCCCCGCCTCAACTTTACGAGGTCCCTCCCCCGGTTCAGAACCTTTACGAGACGCCTAGCCAGGACTTACGTTTTGCTGTGACTAGCCCTAGCAGTGACCTTGAAGCACCAGAGATAATCACAGCGGCACCTTCTTTTAACCTCCAACATGATGCGTCCCACAAGAAGGAGATCAGCCCTGCTAGCTTTACTAAAAGCTCTTCCAACTCGATCATACTTGGCAAGACCGTCGTGGTGGGCAACGACAAGCGATTCGAGAACGTTGACTTTGAAAAGCCATACAGACCATGGGAAAAATCGCTTCTTGAAATCTCTCAGCCAACAACAACTCAGGCAACTGTCACAAACTTTGCAGTGAAAAATAAGTACGAGACGAAAAGGAAAGACGAGGAAAAATCCAGGGCTTACGAACAGTCCCTGTTCCAAAACCCAGTAAAAGCTGCGGAGCAAAGCATTGAAGTACATCAAGAAGTCCACAAAGCCGAACAAAGGTTAGATTCCGTTAGTCTTTTCGACACAGCCGAAGAAAGTTATTCGGAGTCCACAATCTCAGCTAGTCTGTTTGAGTCGTTCAACCGCCAAGTGCCTTACGTATCGGCACCTCAGAACTTGCCCCAGGCCTCTCCACCTGCTGTCCCTGTTAGTGATGGAAGCCGCAACCAAATTAGCTTCACCTGGGCTTCCCTAGACGCCGACTTGACTGCAGATACCGACATTGCCTCCATCCTTGCAGCTATTCCAAAGGATAACAAGAGGCGACCAGTCGGTCCTCCAGCTCCCCCTCTACCACCTCAGCCTGTTGTTCCTTCTGGTGGGTCACGACCGCAGCCACCCAGCCCACCAGCTCCTCCTCCAAGGCCACCAACTCTGACCACTAGGCCACCAGCTCCGCCTACACGACCACCAATCTTACCCGGACCACCGGGCATCTTGAGACCCATCGGACCACCTGCATTTAGGGATGAGGAAGAAGAAAGCTGGCAAGACAACCCTCGACAGCAGGCAGCACCTACAAAGACCGAAGGACATCATAAACCTTTGGTCGTTATCTATAATATCCATTCGGGTCACGGTCAGCATCCCGGCAGTGTCCAAACAGTCCAGACCTCTGCACAAGTGATTCAACAAGCACAAGAAGGAACTGGTACGTTTTCCAGCTCTTATGGAACCCCACAAGCTCCTCAGCAGGAGCAGAGTATCTACATCCAAACCCCTGCGACACAAAGCCTTCAGCTGCCCAACTATGCCCAAGTTCCAGCAGCCCCGAATCAGGCAAGCCAATTTCCAACCTACGTGCCATCTCCAACTGCACCCCCTGCGACACAAAGCCTCCAGCTGCCCAACTACGTCCAAGTTCCAGCAGCCCAAAACCAGGCAAGTCAATTTCCAAGCTACGTGCCATCTCCATCAGCTCAATACCAGGCAAAGCAAGCTACGAACTTCGTTCAAGCTTCAGTAAACAACCAGCCTAACCAATTCACTAGTTTTTCCCAAGTTCCTGCGACCCAAAACCAGGCTAACCAGGTCCCTAGCTACTCCCAAGCTCCAGCCATTGCGAACCAGGCAAACCAATTCCCAAGCTACGCACTGGGTCCAGCAACACAAATCCGAGCCAATCAATTTCCCAGCTATGTCCTTCAAGAACAACGCGCAGTTCAGTCTGCGCTTCCCCTACCACCAGCACCACCCTTGTCTTCCGTCACAACTTACGGTACTCAGCTCCAGCAGAACAACCCTGGTTCCTACGCTATTCCACCAGCTGAAATATCCAACTTTGGTACCGATTCGGTAGTAGTAGAACAAGCGAGACAAGTCTCCTTCGTTCAACCATACCGAAGCGCTGACAGTATTTTCATCCAGAGTGGTCAGCAGTACCTCGCTCCAGCATCTCAGGTACTCGCCCAACCCCAGATCATTTCCTACGGAGGAACACTAACGGGAAATCCGATCAGAACAGTTGTTCGCACAAGAACCAGGCTAGCACCAGCTACCAGTGGCGTTGGGCTGAGGCAACAAATCAGCAATCCACAGCCCTCCTCATACGGCTACAGCGGCAGAAGCGGGAATCCCCCTGCTACGGGATACTCAGGAAGGGGTCAGACTCAAGCAGAACTATTCAAGCGGGAAGGATACCATCAGAAGCTGAAGTCAAGCTATGGCGTTCCTCAAGCTCCTGCCTATGCTCCTGCTCCCTCATACGCTCCTCCTGCTTATGACTACTATGCCCCAGCGCCTACCCCCGCGCCCCAGCAAGAACCTCTCGTAGAGGAAGTGGAGCAGCAGTACTTGCAACCAGTCTATTATCAACCGCTTCCAAGTTTCCAATTCGCTCCTACCTTTGGGGGAGGCAAGAAAGAAAAGGACAAACAGAAAGAAAAGGGGAAGCTCAAGTTCTTCAAGCCCAAGCATACTAAGAAGTGCAAAAAGCACGACTGCGATGGTGGCGCTCCGGCAGGACTGAGTAACGACCCTGGAGATCAGGCACTTACGTTCAGCGATCCAACAGGATTCTTTGGAGCGAACGAACAGATTAACTTCCAGTATCAATACAGAGGAGACCCGTCGGATGGACCAATTAAGGAAATCAAGAGAGTGTTCTATTCAGGAGCAATTATTCTGGGCGTACTGGCTGTCATTCCCACGCTCGCGACAGCCGCCGGTGCACTATGTAAGTAAAATTTTCGACATGATCCTATTATTTTTCTTACTTTTTCGTGCGAAATGACATATTTTTTCTTATAGTTTTCATGTGATAAAGAATATTTGCCCAAACTATGTCAGACAAGAATGAACAGAAAAATGAATAGAAACAAAGAACAAGTCGGTTATGATAAAGAATACGTCTAAACTGTGTCTGACAAGAATGAACAGAACAAAGAATATAAAGAAATAATAAGTTGGTTATGACTGTAATGACACAGGATGAACGGTATTATACGATGGTAAAGAAAGAAATAGACTAAAAACTAAAAACCAGAAGAAAACGGTGGGGATGCAGATAAAAATATCCGGCATCCCCACCGTTTTCTTCTGGTTTTTAGTTACATCTCGTCTTATTGTCTGTTGGTTCCGCATCGTTCTCCTGTTGTGATTGTGGTGGATTTTATGATTTAGTTTTGTTTTGTTTTTCGCTGAGGACGGTTTGCCGGAAGTGCAACCGAAATATCCGAATTTATATTTATCCCTCGCACATCATCCTAGAGGGATAATTAGCTGATCAAGAAAAAACCTCGAAAATCACGGTTTTCTATTTCTTTCGTAATGAATGGTCAGCTTGGCTTCAAACCTTATATTTATTATACGATGGTGTAATAGAATCCCACCTATCATCCATCGTCGTTTCTTTTTACAGCACAGTCTCCTTTGTATCGGCTTTATTTATGTTTATATCAAAATAAATACCTAACTGAACTATTTCGGACAAGAATGAAAGGATAATAAAGAGAAATAACAAAATAGCCTAATCGGCTGGTTCAGCTAAACCAGCTAATTCCTAAGTGCGTCTGTATGTTAGATCACAGATTTTCCATAACAGACTTAGCCGCACATTCAGTGGAGCTTTAAGTATAAATAAAAGGGGTCATGATTCTAGTGCAATCTAGTGATATTAGATTCATTTAATTATCTCCGACATTGTCAGAACTTGTACTTAAGTAGTATTAAGTACTACTTAAGTACTATTATTCAGTCATCGCTTTTCTAGAACAGGTATGTCATATGTATCTTCGTATGTCCCACCGGTAGGTATATTATGACAACAAATTTTGTGGAGGCTGATACGACATTGCATCAGCCTCCAGAGAGGCCGGGAAAAATAATGAAGTTTTGGCACCTATGAAACTAGGCCCTTTTCACCAACTAATAAAGAACTCCCGCGCTATATACTAGTCAACTTACATTATTTAAAAATATTTAAATACTTTAAAACAAGGCTGTGCTCTCAAACAAAAAATCCACAGTTTTGGCTGTTTTAAACCTTTTCCGAGACCCCTTGACTTGCAGCGAAAACAAGAAAAAAATTACATAACTGTTTTTTCTGATGGAAAAAACTTCTCGCAGACCACCGTCGACAGCGTGATACACATCGAATGTAGCAAAACACGGCAAGTGAAAAAATTAGCCGATTTTGCCAGCCAAGTAGCCCAAACTTCGTCGAGAGCTTCAAGCAGAAAACGACAACTTTTCCAGTAGATCAATGTAATACGGGGGGGGGGGGTGAAGGAAGATGAATCCTTTAGACTCGGTCCCGTAATGTATTCGGTAGCGTGGAGGAGGCTCGCCCTCTCCTAGGGCGTTATAGAGTCAAACAAACTAGAGCGCGAGTATAGGTTTAATAAACGCTACGACTTACTTAACACATGGAGAGCGTGCACTTGTAATTTCACTATAACAATGTTACCTTAAGTCTGGCTTAAGATCGACTGACTTGCTTACTGCATATATCTTAGTCCTTTATATACCTCTCACTGCATCAACTCTCTCAAGAAGGGCTTGAGGAACTTTTTCCACAGCTTTCAAGATTTGGTAAGCGAACAGGTGTATGTTGTAATTCGCTCCTTTTCTTTCGCTTGGCTTTCCTCTTTGATAACCACGACGCGCACAGTTATCACATTTTGTGTGTCAAACCTCAGCTTGGGACTGAGTCTGACAAACGCCAATAAGAAAATCGCTAATTTCAAGGGGCAAATGCAAGTATTGACTCACTGTGATCTGTCGTCCCTTGAATGCAAGAAAATGTTTCTTTTAAATATTTTGCCAACTCAATTTATTAATTTTGATACTCCTTTTCGTTGTTCGGAAGAAAAACTGGATGTGATCTAAGCAAAATAAAGTTGCGACAGTACTTGAACTTTCATAGGTAGTTAAGGCGTCAAGTACTTGGATGTTTTACTTAAGTAGCAAAAATTGAGAACTCTGATAAAGTTGTACTTAAGCAAAACCCTAGTATTTTGATTTTTTACTTAAGTAGTAGCCTACTTGAAGTACAAGTACCTGAAGTACTTCCCAGCACTTTTTACCCTATAGACTACGTCACATCTTCTTTGAAGAAATTGATCAAAACTTCCAGTCTTACTTCTGCCAAATTTCCGATTCCGACCAGATTTCGGTCGAACTACGTGTACGGTAAAACTAAAGCTCAAAAATGAATTCACCATATCTCGTTACCACTATATAGAACCTCTAATCAACTTCAGATAAAACTTTAACTTTACCAAATTTTCAGGTTATGGCCGGATTCCAGGGGAATCATTTATCCGGCGAGAAAATCATTTTCATATACGGATTCAGCATGCCTCCATACCACTACGTCGAACCTCTAATCAACTTCAGATACAAACTTTTACTTATAATAAATTTTCCGGTTTCAGCAAAATTCCGGGCGACTATTTGTCCGGGTGGAAAATGATTACAATGTACGGATTCAGCATGTTTTCTTACCCTTAGGTCGAACATCCACTCAATTTCAAATAAAACTTTAACTTTCTACGAATTTTCCGGTTTCGGCCGGATTTCAGACGAACTACTTGTCCAGCGAGAAAATGATTTTCATATACATCTTTAGCATGTCTTCTTATCTCTGAATCGACTATCTCATCGTCTGTTAAAAAAATATTTTGTTCGCCCCTTAATTTGAACCCCCTAGGCTACCACACCCCTAAATTTAGGGCTACAGAGCCCATCTAAGAACTCGACCTGTTCCTCGACTAAAAGAATCCTCACACAAAGTTTCATTAAAATATCTCATCCCCTTTGAGAGTTATCGTGCTGACAGACAAACGGACGGATGGACAGACGGACAACTACGAAGTCATAGGTATTCCTCCACTTACGTTTTGGGATCTCAGAAAACGGAAATTTTGTAAAAGTTAAAGTTCTATCTGAAGTTAAATTGAAGTTCGATACATGGGTACAGAGACATGCTGAATCTGTTTCTGAATTTTTCCTTTTTCGCCTGACAAGTAGTTTTCGTGGAATCCGGCGAAAACCGGAAAACTGAAAGTCTTATCTGAAGCCGATTAGAGGTCAAACGTCGGTCGACCGGCTCGTCGATTTTGAGGTAAAAATGATATCTTGAATCAATATTTGAACTTTATGTTCCTGCCGGACAAGTAGACGACCGGAATCTGACGAAACCCAAAATTTGGCAGGAATAGAGGTTATTTCGAAGTCAATCGGAACATCCTTATAGGAATACAAGAATACAAGTTGAATCCATGTGAACCTGAATTTTCTCGCTGGATATTATTTCATCCGGAATAAAAGTAAAAAAAAAAAAATGTCAGAGTCGATCACAGCATCGATAAGGGGCTAATAATGTATGCTGAATCCGAATATGAGCTTTTTATGACAAGTAATTTGAACTGGTTCCGGCCAAAACCGAACATTTCGAAGAAGTAAAATAAAATTCTGATGTCGATAAAATTTGGTTGGAGGCGATACCCGAAAAAGACAGCGTGAATCAGGAAATACTGTTTATTCTTGCCTCGGAACGACAGTCCTGTCCGAATCTAGTCAAAATACGATTTTTTCGAATGAGCCTGATTTTATGTATATGCTTGTAGCTGGAAACTATGACTTAGGGGCTGTGTTCCTCGGTCTGTTAGAATGATATCGAATGTGAACTGGTTCGGCAAACATTGAACATCCGCAAGACTTGGTCATCTGTATAAAAAAGGTCGACAAAGATTCCCGTTTGCGATCCCATCGATTCCTTTTGTCTTGTTTCTCTAAAATGCTGACGGATTCATGGGCGGTTCAAAGAGACGAGATCAGACTATTCTACTTTACACGAGCAAATGAAATCTCACCTATATAACAAAAGCTTATCTAACAAGACCTAAAGAACACATTTTTGAACTATTTTCGAATGTACATGGTCTCTATTTTTTGTGCGGATTACTCACTTTTGGAATTACATTTTTCCCTCGTGCTGGATTTTTGGTTCCTACAAGTTGATCATCATCATATTTACCCTCTATTTCTGAAATATCTGTTTCATTTCGGTATTTTTCTAGCCTTCCAGTGCTCCCCGCTAAAAATTAAAAAGTTACGTCGAGGCATTTTTTTTTTTTTTAAAAGAGCCTGAATGTTCAAAGCATTGGAAGTTTGGATAAAGGTACCGTAAATTCGTTTATTTTCAACATTTCTTTTAGTACCTGTAGCTGCAGTCGGAAGAAGAAAACGAGATGCTGGATTTAATGAGACGGATGGATGGAACGAGACTTCAATTCACGACGACTACCTTGCCAACTATTCGAAGGTACAAATAAGATCATACCAACTTTAAAGCGTGAAAAATCGTTAGCTTGGCTTAACATCTAGAATGTTAGTCTGACGGGCACTGATTTCGCCCTGGTTATCGGCCTCTGGGCCTGGCGGCACGGGACCACTTGTCCAATCACGTATTACCGCTGTCACCAATCATACCTGTGTGAAGTTGTCAAAATATAAGGTTATGGGATTATTATTACTACTGATGAAGTTGCTGATGAATTTATTGTCATAGATATTCCTCCGTTTTGCACCGTCAAACAGAATTTATTGTCAAATTCTTAAGACAACATAGAAAGCAACGTCGCAAATTTAACGGACTATCTGAGAAGGAAAAAGTAAAGAAGAAAGGAAATAACAGTAACCAAAGTAATAGTTTAACAAATAGACACTAACGTAACAATTTATATTCCAGTTTTGTATTGTCCAGTTATGTCGGTCGGCATTTTATTTCTGACTTCGACTCTCTTCTGTTTGTTAAATTATTAACAATCAATACATTACAGAGAGCCTGGAGGAAGGTTAAATACATACTGCGGGCGATTAAGGCTATGATCCAGTGAATCAGTAAAACGTCTAACCTAGCTACTCTTCCAGATGAACATTTCGCTGTTCGATTCACTGCCTCTCTCAGGTGCGCCCCTGACTGAAGAACTACGCCAGGAGTTGGAGCCCTACTTCCCCGCGCGGGAAGTCCTTGAACACACCGAATGCCTACAGAAACAATTTTGCGAGAACCTTCTCGAGACCGGAAAGATGAAGTATAAAGAAAATATGCTCCTGTTCTACTCCTTGTAAGTAATCATCTCCCCAGCAATATATCTGTCCTAAAATCACGGAAGTCCGTCAAATGGTGCTACTGTATTATTAGGAATACATCTCGCATGCGGTAACTCGGATCAAAGTTAAGAAAACGCAAAAGTAAGACTCTTAACTAGAAATGATGTTTTTATGATGAAATGGCTCAGAAATATCGTTTTTCGAAAATACCATTATGGTATCAAACACCAAATATGAGCGTCTTTTGAAATCGAGCGTATTTTACGCAGGTATTTGGGCTTGAAAAGATTTTTAGCAATACGGATGTATTTATATAATAAACGGACCGATTTCTCAAACACGTAGTGTGTAAACCCACCATTACTTTCCACGCGAAATTAGCGATTTTCTTGTTAGCGCTTTCCGACTCCATCCAGCCTTCACGCTCTCTGACGCGGAGGCTAGGCGCAAAGCATTTGAAAACTGCACGTGCCGTGGTTTAAAAGTGGCAACACCAAGCAAAACAAAGAAGTCCGAAATAGAAGATAGGCTTTCGGCAAAGCTTGCATTGCGTGACTGCCAAATCTCGGCTAGGCCGATAAAGCGCTAAAAAGCCGTAAGTACAAAGTGAAAGAATGGTGAAAGGCGGAGATTCCAGAAGCTTTTAACTCCATCAGGGAGCTAGAGATAATAAAAAGGCAGAATAAGCAAGAGGGGTGCTTCAACCAAAAAGTCGCGCGGTAAGATACACCTGTCATCTAGAAAGTGAAAACGAACTTCATCATGACGAATTTTAGGATCGGAGCAGGGCAAGAAAAAATTAACAGTTCTCGGGAGCCTGATCTTACGTCTGGGATGAAGCCAATCGTAGCACGGGTAAATCGTCAGCAGCGGTTTTCTGAATAAACCTGTTCGTACGTTTTCCAAACTAAATAGTTACATTTCTACTAATAACAAGCAATACTACACGAGTCCACCAAACGGACTTCGATCCAGTCATTTTTGAATGAAAAAGTCACACCTTTTTTACCGCACGTAATCGCCACACTTCCAAATATCATCAGAACCATTCCCAGAAAGCTTAATAATGTATTGTCACTAAGTACAGAACTGTATAGCACTGTCATACAACCCCACTCTTCGCTTGAGCCATATGGCACAGCCCAATTCAGCCACACACGTCATAACTCCCCAGATGAAGAGTTCGTATTAAAGGTTAACTTCAGACATCGAGGTTGATATCGGAAAATAACGCAGAGAGGTCCTTGAAAATAACCTATCCGAGCCGAAGGCGAGGTAGGTTATGAAAAATATCTACCGAGCCGAAGGCGAGGTTGATATTTTTAAATGGCTTTCGAGGTTGTTATTCTGATATGAACCGAGATGGAGGGATATTAACCATTATAACTTTTTCGGACGGAATTTTTCTTTAGGTAGAAGCCTACTCAATCTTTTTTGCTTGGTAGTACTTATTTGCTACTTTTGTAGGGAATTTTCGTTTAGTGAAATGGCAACTCTAGCCTACTATAGAAATCTGAAAATGACTACTGTTGTGACCCGTGCATTTCAGTTTATAATAATACAATCCTTATACAAAACCATCTTTTTCATTTGTGTCGAAGCAGATGCCATCTAGCGACGGGCTCGCTAGATAGATTTTATCAAGGCAGAGGTTTAAGGTTAACCTTAACAACCACCTTAAACCGGTGTTGCCACGAGTTGCAGAATTCTGTCATTTGTCATATATTTTCGTTTCTTCGACAAAGCGATCAAGAACTCTGCGACCGGTTCCTACTAGTAAACGCAAAAATAAAGCATAAAAGCGAGATTTCCCATTGATAGTTGGGGAAAAGGACCAAGTTTTGTAGGTGCCAGAATGTCATTATTTTTTCCAGCCAAAAGTCACAGCTTCGATCAGAAAAAGTGGCAACACTGAAGTTTTTATTAATGGACGGTTTATTCAGAGCAATATCAAGAAAAAAGACTGTGTAATTGCTCAGTAGCTGCCTTGTGGAGAGTACAGGAAATAAGCTGGAAGTAATGTTGTTTCAGTTGACAAGTTGTATTTTCATTAAGAATGTGATTGTAACATGGTATGTCCCAGGGTGGTTGGCTACGCTAGGAAAGCAACATTTTTTTTCAGTTTTGAAAAATTTTTCTCTAATGTTTTTCAGATATTTGTCTGTATTATTTTTAGTGTTTTTTTTTATTTTCTTTCTGAAACAGATGTCTTTTATTTCTTTATTGGAGGTCAGGTTCTACTTTTCAGTAGTTGAGGAAAAGTGCTCGATGAACTTCTGCGGAGTTTGATACGGCTCTGTGTCATGTCGTAACATCCCCCACAAAAGCAATTGTCATAAAATATCTTCCTGTGGGACATAGGAAGATATGCACTACATAGCTTTTCGAGAAAAGTTATCATGGTTTAACCGGACGGCATTCACAAATCTCTTATGACACCTTTGAACCTAATCCTCCAGCTTCCTTCCCATGACTGGTATGTACAGGCATATCAGTCTGAATTGTTAGATTTGAATCAGAGACTTCCCTTCCTACCAGATTATCAAGTGACATATCACATACAAGGACAACTTACAAGACCATTACTAGGACCTACAGTAGGAGAATGGTAAAGCGGACGCTTTGATTTCCATGTCAGCAACCATCACAGCCAAACTGAAACCACATTTCTCCACAACCCCACTTGATCCTTGACAATTTAGCTCTCATTAGAACGGTAGGTCGATCGCGGAAGACTAGGGTCTCTATAGGAGGCCTATATGAATGGTAAAGCACATTTGTACTGACTTCCATGCCAGCCAAACATAACCACAAGTCACCCTTCCCCGCCCTACTTCATCTTTAAAAGCCCTCTTTCCCTACTTCAAACATAACCACAAGTCACCCTACCCCCGCCCTACTTCATCTTTGATAGTTTAGCCTTCATATAACATTGTGTAAACATCATACTTGACAGGTTCGTCCAAATATGCCGACCGAATTTTTGTTTGCACAGTATTTACTCGCTAACTTAGATTATTAATTTTTCGGTGTCCTATAATTTTGTGAGCAAACTTACCTTGACCTCCATCAATTTTGATGCCTCAATCGTCTGCTTTGCCCTCGAAGGTGTTGCTGCCCCTCATTTAATCTGGTATCAACTTCATAAGCTCTGTTGACTAGTCCAAGTTATTAAGCCAACCTCTGGTCTGGAGCTCTGAAAGGACCTTGCCGAGTGTATCTAAAGCAGAAAGTGGTGGACTAAGATACTAAACTAGGACAGGGAAGGGACTGCAAGCTCACCCGGAATTTATGCGTTCAGAATATCATCGGCTTCTTGGCCGAAAATTGGTCTTCTCTGCTATACACCCTCGGTGATTTAGCCCGCTCCATGATTCCAACTAAAGAAACTCCCTACATTTTCAGTTCATTGCTCCTTTGTTTGATTGGTTCTTTTTTAGCCCCCGTTTTTTTGCTCTTCTGTCGTATTATGTATTTATTCGGAACCGTTCGCTCCATCGTAAAACCTGATTTGAAATCTCCTCGCTTTTCTTCTTTTGATGTACCATCTAGCGGTCTTGGGGTAAAGTTAAGAAGTGGTGAGTCCTGACTGAAGCGTTGCCAGTTTACCTCTTCGACAGCCTTCAGCGAACCTAATCGTGTAATAGAAATAAGCGTATCTGTACGAAATCAGAGGATTCCTTACTTGTTTCTGGTACTCTGATCGTCTTCTGCATTTCGCGATTGACAGATAAATTACGGTACCCTTGTATAAGGGCAATTTTATTGTTCCCATCATAAACCATATGTTTAATTTATTTCTTCTTAGCTTATCACCCGACGCTGAAGAAAACCCCTGGCTGATGCAGGCACTGACAGCAGCCCGAAAGAAGAAGTGTTCAGACTTTTACTGCGAAGTTAGTACAAACAAGAGCGCATAAGTTTCGACTACCATATTCTCGATTTTGTTTGTAAATAGCTCATACAGAATTATTAATTATTATTTTGTAATTTATATTTGATATTAAACCTCGACTAAGTCTGGTCTCTGTGCACTATGCTACTGGTAGCTTACATTGTTGGGATCCCGACAGACATCTCACGTGCAATGTTAGAGAAAGAAGAAGTTCTCAGACTTTTACTGCAAAGTTAGAAACAAGACCAAAAGGTCTTGTCTTCGCCAGATCCGGTCTTCGCCAGACTCCTTGAACATTTTTAAAAAATTTAGAAACAGATTAAGGCCAAATCGCTAATCATCTGAGAAAACCAAGTTCAGATATGGATTCAGCATGTGTGTTTACCCCTATAATAAGTCATATCTATTTTGACGACAACTTCCTGCCTTACTTCTGCCAATTTTCCGGTTTCGGCCGAATTCCACAACTACTTGTCCTGTGAAAAAAGAAAGCTAAATAACGAATTCAGCGTGTCTTCTTTCCACAATATCGAACATCTAATCAACCGATTCGAGCCGGATTCCGGGCGAACTATATGTCCGAATAAGAAATGATTTCATTTACGGATTCAGTTTCTTTTTTTACCCCAAAATCGGATAGCTAATCAACTACAAATAAAACTTTTACAAATTTTCCGGTTTAGGCCGGATTCCGGACGAACTACTTGTCCGGGTAGAAAATAATTTTCACATAAGTGTTCAGCATGTCTTCTTACCCCAATCGAACATCTAATCGACATCAAATCAAACTTTTACTTTCAACAAGCTTTCCGGTTTTTGCCGGATTCCGATCGACCTACTTGTCCAGCGAGAAAATAGTTTTCATCATCGTGTTCAGCATATTTTCTTACCCCATAATCGACTATCACATTAGCTGTTTAAAAATGTTCTGTTTGCTCTTTAATTTGAACCCCCTCCCCCACCCATAAATGTAGGGCTACAGAGCCCATCTACGAACTTGACCTTACACTTGACCCAAAGAATCCTCACACCAAGTTTCATCAAAATATCGTGCTCACAGACGGACGAACGGACGGACAGGCGGACAGACCGACAACTTTTGCGATGTCATAGGTATCCCTCCACTTACGTTTTGGGATCCCAAAAGCAATATCGCAGAGGTTTCGACTACCATATACTCGATTTGTTTGTAAATAGCTCATACAGAATTATTAATTATTATTTAGACATTTATATTTGACATTAAACCTCGACTAAGTCTTGTCTGTGTGCACAAAGGTAGCTTACATTCTGGGATCCCCACATATTGTCTCGGCCTGCAATTCTAGAGACACTGGCATAGGGTGTGTGTTCCAGTCTCCCACAAACTATTGGAAAACAACAGCTGAAACCTGATATGGCACTCGAAACTTGCAAGGGTAGTTAGCATGTTTTTATGACACTTGACCTTCGGCCAAGTGCCATATAACGATCGCAATTTCTGCCCGTCCGTCGGTCTGTCGGTCGGTCCGGGTTTTGCTAGTTTGGGCACTTGCACACAAGCTAGGACGATGAAACTTGGCAGGCATGTCAGGGATCCCAAAACGATCAAGTTGGAGATAGTCACTTACCCGATCCGAGCATCATGGGGTGAGTGGAGGGAGGGGGAATACAGAATCTCAAGGTATTTATAACTTTTGAACGGGTGATCAGATCTTAATGAAACTTTATATGTGAAAATACCCCGAGTCTCAGACGACCGAATTCAAATCCAGACCGGATCCGGTAACTTTGGGGGGAACTGGAGGGGGGAACCGGAAATCTTGAGAAACGCTAGAGTTGAGGAATCGGGATGAAACTTGGTGGGAAGAACAAGCACTATAGTCCATTTGGCCCAAATGGCACTTTTGGATGGCGGGGTATTTTGTGACGTTCTCAACTACTTTCTTGTACCTACTCATAGCAAGTGCTATTTGAGCTCCTAGCTCTTGTTGGCTAAATGTCGCGCCGTCTGTTCCGAGATCCTTCCTCCAGCTCCACTCAAAAGCATATTATAGTCCTGTCTGCCAAGTTCCTCCTTACCACTCCACTCTAAGCATGTCACGAGATTCCAGGGCTGCTCCCTCTCCCTCAGAGCGCTCAGAGAGGGCTCTCCCTTCCCAATCAGTTCCCTCGTTCCGGAGTAACACAGGCCACACAATTTCCGATATCCCCCTTCTAGTTGCTGATCATCTGGTATGGACCTGTAAACATGACATATACGACGTGTGCTCTTTCCAACCAGGGTTGGTCACAAAAAGTAACTTCGTACACCCTGGAAAGTAACCCAAAAGTATCTCAAAGTAACTCAATGTAACCTAATGTAACCCAAAGTAACCCAATGCAATGTAATCCAAAGTAACCCATTGTAACCAAAAGTAACCCAAATTATCCTGAAGTAACTCGTATACCCTGGTTCTTGGTGACCAGCCCTGGCTTTCCAACTGTCAAGTTCCATTAAAATCTGATTACTGGTCTGAGAGTTATGCCTGTCACACAATTTCTGAACCCCTCCATCCCGACTTCATTTCCTACTGAAGTTGTCAGATCTAGCCGGACCTGAAACGGAATATCTTGGACACGTGGTCTTTGTCAGCTGTCAATGTTTCATCCAAATCGGACGACTCGCTCGAAAGTTATGCATGCCCCACAGACTCTCGATTCACTCCTGTGGATGGTCTGAGCCAGAGATTGTCATTTTCAAAGTCAATCTGGTCAGGATCTCATAAACCTGATAAGGGGGAGTTGAAGGGGGTTACCAAACTCTATTTGTGAGCGAAAATGAAAGTAGCAAGTTGAGTGCCAAACAAACAAGACCAAAGGTTTCGACTGGATCCCACAAATTTAATATCTGATACAGACAATTGGGTCTTGTCTTCGCCAGGCCCAGTCTTCGCCAGACTCGTTGAACATTTTTCCTATTAAGATTTAGAAACAGATTAAGTCCAAACAGCTAATCATGTGAGAAAACCAAGTTCAGATATGGATTCAGCATGTGTGTTTCCTCAAGTCATATCTATTTTGACGAAACTGCTAGAAACTTCCTACATTAAATCTGTCAAATTTCCGGTTTCGGCCGAATTCCGGGTGGACTGCTTGTCCAACAAAAAAAAATAAAGCTAAAGTATGAATTCAGCGTATCTCCTTACCCCTATACCGAACTCTAACTTTTAACGAATTTTCCGGTTCCAGCCGGATTCCGGGCGAATTATGTATTTGGGTAAAAAATTATTTTCATATACGGATTCAGCATCGCTTCTTATCCCTAAATCAGACATGTAATCAACTTCAAATAAGACTTTTCCTTCTGACAAATTTTCTGGTTTTGGCTGGATTCCGGGCGAACTACTTGTCCGGGTAGAAAACTATTTTCACATAAGTGTTCAGTATGTCTTCTTACCCCTAAATCGAACATCCAATCAACAACCAACCCCTTAATTTACAGTAGAGGTATGCTTATGTGAACAGCTACTTTAATGCAAACAGTGCAGTTCGGGGCTAAATGGTAAAATGGAGATCCAAAATACCTATACAGGTGTTTTCAGATGCCCTTAACTACCTAATTCGGCTAACTGGTAGTTAGCTTTAGACACAGCAAGTGCATGAAAATGACACAGTCCACTGTCAACAAACGTTCACATAAGCATACCTCTACAGCATACCTGTACTTGTACTTCACTGTACTTCACCTGTACTTCACTGTACATTGATTGTGTGAATGTATTTGATGTATTTGATAGTGAAAAACGGATACGTCACGTCGTCAGCTGAATTTGTTAGATCTATATATAGATATGTCATTTGATCAAGAATATTGTACTTGCCCCTAATTTGAACCCGCTCCCCCACCCCAAGACGTAGGGCTACAGAAACCATCTAAGAACTCGACCTTTCCCCTGACCCAAAGATTCGTAACACCAAGTTTCATCAAATTCCCTTAGAGTTATCCTGCTGACAGACAGGCGGACAACTTTAGTGATGACATATGACAATAGGTATCCCTCCACTTATGTTTTGGGATCCCAGAAAAACACCTAGACAGAACTTATGCTATCTAATAGGCTAAATATCTACCAGACAAACTATCTTGTTTAAAGCCAATATCATCCATACCTATTAAAGCACTTGACAACTTTCACAAGCAGCTCGCAGTCCCACACTCACAAATGCACAACAGGCTCAAATTGTTGGCTTATCAATCAAGCACAATCGGAACCCTTCACTGCGGATGTTGAACTTCTAAGTTCTAATAGTTCGAAACACACTAGATGGCTCGCCCTACGAGCAGAATGCAAACTAAGCGCGGAGGCGTTCCCTTTGAAGTTGCACCAACCGGCTTGATTAACAACCTTTTCGCGCTACCTAGCGGTTATGTTCTCAATTTTTCCGTCCGCTGTATTTCTATCCGAGTTACCACTTACCCGTGAGATAGACAAAAGGAAACGCGAAATCATTCTTTTGAGATAAGTTTGAGATTTGACAGGCCAAGGGTACATAAATTAGTCTGCTAAGCTGAATTCCAGTGAAGTCTTTTGAAATGGAGCCTGTCAGAGAGAAGTCTTTGACAGACTACAGGAAGAAATTGATGGAACATCGCGAAGTGGAAGCAAGGCTTAAAGAAAGTAAGAATGCCTAAGACCGTTTTTTGTTGAATATTATTTTCCTGATGAGGGGTAAGCTAAGCGTAGCCTAAGCTTACTGATGGTGTGCTGAAGATTCACGCAGCTGTAACATTTGGTTAAATATTTTACAACTTGAATGCAGTTTAAATCAGTTTAGGGTAACTATCCTAGTTCCCGAACATCCTACCTGTCAATGAGTTTGATGTTCTGACAAAAAATAAAAAAAACTACAACTTCTGATTGCACACTGGAATAAAATTTTGAGATTTGCGCTTATTACCATAGACCAATGGTGTGTTTTGTCCTACTCGTTACGTTCCTCCTCCAACTCGCGCACTAAAATAATAAAATAACCCGAAAGTAAATCTGAAGAGCTATTGTGCAATTCATTTGCTTCCGTTTTGCTAAGTTTTTAAACTATAAATTTGTTTACCATTCGAAAGAGGGCATCTTCCTCTACAGCTTCCCATAATATATTTATACAATTTTGGCAGAGGGTAATATCGTTCAGAAACTGGTTGCATGGCTGTTTCAGTTTCCGAATGAAGTCCTTGAGTCCAGAGGCATTACTAGCCAAAAATTTTTTTGGGGGGACGAGGCATTTACTGACTGGCTGAGGTTATTTTTACCGAATTTTTCTGCATAAAAGAAGACTTTTTCAGCAATAAAAATTATGTTTTTGAGAAAAATGGACTGATTTTCCTAAATATAAGAAATGACTATTTTGACAAAAAATTGACCAATTTTCAGAAAAACCGACTGTTTTCATGAAAAAAAATCAACTGTTTTGACGAAAAATTGTGGCGCTTCGTGCCGACTCTGTATTTTTTAACAACTGGCATTTGGTTTTGGGGGGACGCCTCTGCTTGAGTCACTGTTTCTGTGGTTCCCACCCATTTTTATAGTTTCATTGTCTAGGACCGCTCTAAAAAATTGTTTATCAAGTAATTTTGCTTACCTTTTAGGCTTTTACAAAAACAGAAAGACTTGACTTCAATCCGAAAACTGATTTCGGGTCCCCAAACGTTTGAAAACATCTGAACGTTATGAGACCTGATTGATCCTGATCTCTTACCTTTTTTAGTAATTTTCCTACCAATGTAGATGCTCATTTTTCTCCATTGCAATAGCTCACCAGTAGCCTAGCGTACAGATGAGGATCCTTTTATTTGAACGCAACCCATCCAGTCATACACAAATCCTCAATTTTGGTTTTGGGTCGTGGTGCCAGTCTACCACAAAACCCAGATTTTTGGATACTCTATGCCAAACCCTGGAAACACTATGCCAAATGCTGGATACTCTAATCCAGTAAAATATTGATGATTTGACTGAAGCTCAGAAATCAACCAATCAGAATTCATCTGTTGTTAGATAGGTCAGGGTTAGATTGACAACAGGTATCCAGCATTTGGCACAGGGTATCCAATATTAGGCATAGGATATGCCAAACGCTAGGTATATCCACCGTTTGGCATAGGGTATCCACAAATCAGGGGTTTGTGGTTGACTGCATGGTGCCCCAATGTCTGGGCATGCCCGAACCATGGGTATGGTGGCCATACATTGGGGCACCATGCCCTGGAGCATGGGCATGGTACCCCTCAGACTGGTTAAATACCTAAATAGGGTTGTCTTCCTGTCCTAGATTAAAAGAAACCTGATTTTACTTTCTGTCCAACCTCATTTTCCAATTTTCAAAATGTTAGAGCACTTTCACCATACATAGAGTTTTCTGCAGGCCACTTCTCTCCTAGCAGGTTTACATTATCCTTATTCTGAAAATTGCTGCTAGGTAGCATGGATGAGGCAAGCTTTTCAATCTGTTCACTGGAGCAAATATTTCCTTTAGATTGTTTGCCTTTTATTGTATTAATTTTTAGGGATTTTTTTTACTATGTTAACGATTGTTATTGAAACTCACTAAATTCAAAAGAAATACAATAAAAGGCAAACAAGCTGAAGGAATTTGGAAGGAAAGTAAATTTAATTCCTAATGGAAGGAAATTTAAAAGCTTACCTCATCCACTCTACCTAGCAGTGACTACCTGAGAAGGATAGAGTAACCTAGTGGCAACTACCTGGAAAAAGGATAGAGTAAACCCACTTGGAGTGGCCTCCATAAAACTCTATGTATCTTGGAAGTGCTCTAACATTTTGAAAATTGGAAAATGAGGCTGGATAAAAGTAAAATCAGGTATCTTTTGATCTAGGACAGGAAGACAACCCTATTTAGGTATGTAGCCAGTCTCAGTTTAACCAAATTTCACAGGGGGACCATGGGACCATGCCCATGCTCAAGGGCATGGTGCCCCAACGTATGGGCACCAGCCCATAAGTCCAGGCATGACCAGACGTTGGGGCACCATGCCCAAAAATTGAGGATTTGTGTATGACTGTACCTGTTAGGAAAATTATGTGTGATAAGTGATAACACATAAGAGAGAGAAGCTTCGGCTTAACGTCTTTTTCTATTAATAAATAAATAAATAAAATAACTTTTTTTGCTCAATCGCACATGCCCGTTGAACCTATTGAAATTTAGTATTTATTTTTATTTTGAATTGCTAGGTTCCATTATATGAATGGTAGAAAACCTTCAGAATAGACTTTTGAAGCAAACAAATTTTTCCAGCAAGTATTTTAAAATTTAAGTTGGCTTACATGGGTTTTGGAGTTTTCTTTGGCGATTGTTTACTGTTAGACAATGGAGATGTACAAGTAATCCCATGATCACTTGTAAAATCTGTAGTCTGTAAATCTGTTAATTCCTGTAAATAGATTCTCAATTTAGACAACAGTATTCTGACAACAGACAGCAGCATTCCTCTGTTACTTTGTCTCTTTATTTCATTTCAGTGAGAGAACAGCTAAAAGAACTGACAAAGCAGTTTGATAAATCTGAAAATGATCTGAAGGCCCTGCAGTCCGTGGGTCAGATTGTTGGAGAAGTCCTCAAGCAGTTGACTGAAGACAAGTGTGAGTAAACCATAATTAAGCCTGCTTAGTGAGAAGTCCTGTGAATGTTCTAATTAGAGAGCAACTTGTATGCTTCCGAGTTGCGATTAGAGACTTGATTAGAAATTCTATGAGTGCACCTTTTTCTTCTGAGCTACATATCCCATGTTTCAGTATTTATTTCTAATGGGACATTCAGAGATTGAGCTTGATGCAGTTTTATCTGTTCCGGCAAGCAGGGATTTCTTTTCAGAGGTAGGAAGATTTTATGCTGTTTGAGACTGCATTAAATTAAGTTGTGGTTATTTTATAGTGAAACCTGTATCTTTCTTTAAGAACTTGCGTCGTGGCAGACAAAACCTTTCTCTCTTTGGAAACACAGTGCAAGTTCTTTCTGACCAGACCAGTTGCGCCTATCGAAGCTGCAACCCAGAAATAAATTTTCATTGGCGATACTGGGATATTGTGGTAGAGGAAGGGCTGTTGCCCTAATAATCAACTCTCTGGCAATTTAGCCTTTGTACAGCAGTGGGTCTGGATTTTTGTTTGTGCTTTTCTTAACAACACCTTTTTAGGTTTTCGGGCTAATCGTGTTCCATGACATTTTTGCTAATCCTTTAGGCAGGAAGGCTGACCATATTGTATATCCAGAGATGGTAAACATGTGGTTTGGAGAGAAGATTGGAGCTCCTTTGAATCTGTAATGCCAAAGATTCACCTTCGTCAACTCCAAGCTATTTGTTGGGATACCACATGCATATTGCTTGCAAGTGTTATTTAAGGTGTATTACCTTTGAATTTATTGCACTCCCAAGCAAAATTAGTATTACCATCATCAACAGCTATCCCATAGGTAGGGGTTCAAGCTACCAATGGACCTCGTTATGTTGTCGGCTGCCGTTGTCAGCTCTTGAATTTGTTGCACTCGCAATCAAAATAAGTATTACCATCGTCGACAGAGTATCCCACAGGAATTGGCATGTTCCATGGAGCCTGTGGAATCAGATTTGGTCATCTCGTTTTTTTGTACTACCCTCTCTTGCAGTTATTGTCAAGGCTACCAATGGGCCTCGTTATGTTGTCGGCTGCCGTCGTCAGCTCGACAAAGCAAAGTTGAAACCAGGCACTCGAGTTGCGCTTGACATGACCACACTTACGATTATGAGGTATTTACCTCGTGAAGTTGATCCTTTGGTTTACAACATGTCACATGAAGACCCAGGAGATATTACTTACTCCAACATTGGTGGTTTGGGAGAGCAAGTTCGAGAGCTGAGAGAGGTACGTTAATCAACTAAACCATCAACTTCCCTAACTGACTCTCCGTCGAATTCGAATACTATTAGGCCTTGTCTATGACCGAACATTCTTCTTTGATTCTTATCTGAAACCATTACCGTGGTATCTGCACAGTACCGTGGTATCCAATACCACGGTCAAAAGGTGTTTGCACAGTACCGTGGTATCTGATATTCAGATACCACGGTAACTGAGAAAACGACTTTAGGCCGTGGTACCACCTACCACGGTAGCTGCAAAGACAACCAATTGCAGATCCAGTTACTATGGTAACATATACCATGGTATCTGCAAAAACGCAACTAATAAGTCTGTTCCTTTTTATTCCTTTTAACCCACCCTTTTCATAGAACTAACGACACCATCAGCTCCTCGTCGAATCCGAAAAGAAGTCCGTTTTTATATAATTGGAGTGCGCAGTCAATCCGCGTAAAGCGCAGATACTCTGTTGTAGTAGTCACAGCAGGAACTATAAAATTGCTTCTGCAATACAAGCCCTTTTTTTTATTAAGGTCTTTAGTTTAAGTCGTACGTGTTCGAAGCTTAAGCTGAAGGCACGTTTGTGCCGTTTTCCGTTAACATGTTCAATAAAATGTCTGTGTAACGTTATTATAAATACCGCCATGTGTCCCGTTACGTAACTTGTGAGTGTTAAAAAAGAATGATGTTTTGTAAAGACAAACAAATTAGCTCGCTAGCAAGTTTTTGTCTATTAAACCTTACATACTTACTTACCAAAATTGCTTCTGCAATACAAGAAGTTTGTGCTATTAAGGTCTTTACCAATTTTCTTCTGTAGGTTATCGAACTGCCTCTGCTGAATCCTGAGTTGTTCCAACGCGTGGGAATTACACCACCGAAAGGTTGTCTTCTTTACGGCCCACCTGGAACTGGGAAAACGCTTCTAGCCCGAGCTGTTGCTAGCCAACTGGATGCTAACTTCCTGAAGGTAGGCACAAGAGACAAGCTTAGTAGATAAATAGTCCTTGAGCCCAAGCTGAGTGGGAAAAATATATTCAAATAACCGCTAAAAACGGATACGTCAGCTACGATGCTTTGGCAGCGATCTTTCAGACCTTATTGTCAAGGGTCCTGGCCAGTCTATTGAACGTCAGCTATTAACGTCGGGGACTGGAAAAAGCGGACCTGTAATCGGACTTGCAGGTTTATTTCTTCTTGTTCGTTTGAGTTCGGGAAAGGAACGCTGTCATGTCCAGATGCAATGAGGGTAGGTCTCTCAACGTGGGCACATGGTCGTCAGTTCAGTATATTCTCAAAATTTCCTCACGGACGAATCCGAACATATAGTTTATTACCGTCACAAATCTCAAACCTTGAAAAGAAACTAGGCATACAGCTAATAAAAACCGTCTGTCTCAACTGTCTCAGGAAAAACTACCTACAATTAGTGGGTATGTGGGTAATAACATATAGAACCCATACAAAAAAAAACACAAAAAAAACGCTTTATCTAAGGAGGCATTCGACAGTGCGTTAAACAGGTCAGTGAATGGCGGAACACAACTTTTTCTTGTGTCGGTTATTAGAAAGGGTTAGGCTAGTTGCTCTAACTTTGGAATAGGCGGAGCGACAGATGTTTCGGTCTTGACCTGATAGGCACATATTCAGGGGGAAGGGTTTCTCGAAGACAAGGTACTCTTCATATAAAATACTCTTCAGTATTTTAATCCAAAACTTTTTCCGGCGTTGTGCTAACATTTCTAATTCGAGTTTCTTTAACAACTCGAGATAACCGGACTTTATGAGCGTGTTCCCCCTACTCACAGTAGTTACTACGCATGACGTCACGGAATAAGGCTTAAAACGAATTTTTCTATTTTCGACAAAATATCGTGCCACAAGCCAGTCACGTCGCAGAGATCGTAGTTACTACGCTTACTCCGCTCCCGAGCATGTCAAGCAAACATTACCGTTAGTTACTATTTCGGGAAGGTTGGAATTGTCAGCGTAGTTACTTTTCACGAGGTTGGGACGAAAATAGTAACTAGTAGTTACTATTGTTAGAGGGGTGGAACGGTCAGCGTAGTTACTTTTCACGAGGGTGAAACGAAATTAGTAACTAATAGTTACTATTGTTTGAAGGGTGGAACACATTCTAGGGGACTTCGAATCCACGAGGACGGCTCTATACTTTACCTGTTCTAGTGACTGCCACGTATCACACATCAACATGAAGTGCCAAACATGGCAACAGTATTCCAGCATTAGACGAACGGAAGACAAAACAGTACCAAAAGATGATCATGGTAGTTCATGATGGGCCAAGAGTTACAGTGACCGGATGGGCATATTACCTTTTTAATCATACCATACTGTTCTCTAGAAGAGTCGGTCGTGGTAGACGTAAAAACAAGTCAAGCGCAGTCCATGGAATTGAGTCAGTATTAACAAACACGACTGATAGGAAGATTTCTGGCCCCGATAGTAAAAATCAACCAGATGGATGCGACACTTGTAGTATGCGTTTTCGGCGAGGACCAGACCTCTATAGATAAAAGCCACAGGTTTTGTGTCATGTTTTACCTGCTTTTATTTATGTACGTTTCTGTTCGTAGGTTGTATCAAGTGCTATTGTCGACAAATACATCGGTGAGTCAGCTCGTCTCATCCGAGAGATGTTCAACTATGCACGAGACCACCAGCCCTGCATCATTTTCATGGACGAGATTGACGCTATTGGAGGTCGTCGTTTCAGTGAAGGTACCTCAGCTGATCGAGAAATCCAGAGGACTCTCATGGAGCTTTTGAACCAAATGGATGGTTTTGATGCCCTTGGTCAGGTAACTAGCTTGCTTTGTCGTAGATTTACTAATTTCATGTCTTTCCGGTAGAGGTCTTACTAACCAAAATGTTTGGATGAGAGCATGGTATTTATCTACAGGCTGGTCATTTTTATCGACTGTTTTTGCAGATAAAAACGATTATTGTTGAGAAACGGCTATGTTAACGAAAAATTGGCTGATTTTCAGAAAAACTACTATTTTTAAGAAAAAATCGACTCCCCCCACCCCCGCCACTCCCCCTTAGTCGTGACGCGCCTGCTTTTCCGTCACAGTACCTGGATATGACGTTGTTTTTCAGGAAATTGCAGATACATTCCCGGCTGTTTTAGCCGCGCGAACCTCTCTTAGCGTGGAGGAGAAACACTGAGAAAGCTTTTTACCTCTTTTTCTCGCCAGCGAGCTCCTGGGGAGCAATTCACTGGAGCCTGCTCCGCTTCGAAAAGAGCCAGACACGGCTGATTGAAAAATCTGTATTGTGTCGTTAGGTTGAATAAAATGACATGGGAAGTTCGAATCCCAGAAATGATAATGTATGGAGCAACTGGGGACGTAAAGTCAGTACATAGGTACGACAAAGTGCTTTAAGGAGGTGTAATAATAATAATAATTCTTGAAATTCCATATTATATTTTTACGAAATAGTGGTGGATAGTCGTGCATGGTCACATAGTCACGCATATGTTACAATTTTGAAATATAATAAATACTATAACGAAACATAACTACAGAATATTTCAGTTCAAATTTGGAATTAAGACAGTAAAAATACTTTACGAAATATGGAACAAAGGACTTCAGGTACCGCTCCGTTGATTTTACACGCGTTTTCGTCAGTTGGATCTTTAGTGAGTCTGTGCTACAGGTTGCCTTGATTGACAGGCTTTAATCACAGGGGTAAAGTCCGAGGCCAGACGTTTTTACCAAATTTTATTAGAAATTCGTGTCTCCTATCAGATAGGGCTTGGAGATGCAGTGTCATTAGGCTGTCTTCGTACCAAGAAAGCAAGCTCTCTTTTGAATCACTTCCAACGTCTAGCTTTGCTAAACTGTGAGTTCAGCATGGCAGATGGCACAGGCCTCTATCACAGGTTGGACGTAGGTTTTGTAGCAGGTGACAAGATTATCTTTCGAGAGACTGAATCTTCTGATACTAGCAAAAGATTTCTGTAGAAAAGACCCTTTTTTACGAGGTTTTTAACATGGTCGTCCCATTTTAGGTTGCTTTTAATAGTGATGCCCAAAATTTTCACGTAGCCATGGCCACAAGGAATTGTGTCCCGTCTTAGATCGAGGGAAGGAAGAATTTATTTAGAGAAGTTAATTCTTCGTGCGACACTTTTTTCTTCACTTATGCCTAGCTCCAGCTGGTCATAATCATTGGCAAGCTGCTTCATCACCTCTTCCGGCGAGTTTCCAGGATCATTCAGTCTGTCGAATGAGTGGAGCACCGCTAGCGTTAGGTGGTCTGCAAACTTAGCTCTGTGAAAGAAGTTCAGCATAAGCTTATCGACAGCAATGGTGAAGGCACGTGCACCTAAGCGAATGCCTTGGGGTGCTCCCCATGGTATTTCGTAGAACATTACCTTAATTACCTTACTTCGCAGTTCGGAGTGATTAAGGTCCAGTGGATCTGTAGTTGCTCCGTGAGTGATGATGGCTGACATCTGTTACTGGTCTGGGTCATCCCAGCAGTGTTTTCAGGCCTTGCATGACCAGGGGCGTCACTATGGGGGGGGGGAGAAGGGGCGCGAAGCGCCGGCAAACACAGAAAAATAAAAATTTGTATGCTTTTTATCAGGCATCGGTCGATTCGTCGGCACATCGGGTGTTTTTATATGCAAGAGATAAAATCCTGCAATCATTTGTCGGGCAAAACACTGAAGAAATCGAATTCTGTATGCTTTTGTCGTGCCTCGGTATTCTCGTCGGCACATCGGGTTCTTTTTATACAGAAGGAATCCAGAAGAAATAAAAAAAAAATTAAGTTTTTGTCGGGCGTCGGTCGACTCGTCGGCACATCGGGTTCTTTTTATACGCAAAAAATGAAATCCTACAAACATTTGTCAGGCAAAGCACTGGAGAAATTGAATTCTGCATGCTTTAATTGTGCCTCGGTTCGTCGGCACGTCGGGTTCTTTTTATACATAAGAGATCCAGAAGAAATAGTTTTTTTATGCTTTTGTCGGGCGTCGGTCGACTCGCCGGCACATCAGGTTCTACTTATACGTAAGAAATGAAATTTTGTCAAAACTTTGTCGGGCGCACCCAGGAAGTATAAGTTTCATTGGCACAAGGGGTTATTTTTACACGTATGAATCAAGTTCTGTACAGTCTAGTCGAGCAAAACACAGAACAAATCAAATGCTCGATGGTTTTGTCGGGCGTCGGTATTCTCGTCGGCACATCGGGTTCTTTTTACAAAAAAAAAAAAAATCTAATTCTGTAACTTTTGATTGGACGCATGCCATTCCGGCGCATTTCCTTTTAGGATAGAAATTCTTGGGGTCTGAAACACGTTAAAAGCCGGAAATTGTATAGTACTATAGCTGAATTTTCCGCAAAAAAACAGATTAAAAAAATTTCGCATGCGGCGCTTGGTTTGACTTGCCTTGGTACAGTCGTTGGAAGCTTCGCTTTCAACCGAAAGTTAAAATGAAAAGCCGAATATGTGAACTTTAAAAAAAATATTCTTTGAGCCCAAGCTGACTTTGAAACATTTATTCAAACAGTGTTTACAACGGATACGTCAGCTATGATTCTTCATCAGCGATATTTCTGACCTTCTTGGCACGGGGCCTCGTGACGAGGACCCTTGCCAAGAAGGTCAGAAATATCGCTGATGAAGAATCATAGCTGACGTATCCGTTGTAAACATTGTTTGAATAAACTTTAAAATACGAAATTATGATGCGTTGTTACAGTTAGTTCACACAAAATTTCGCATGCGGCGCATTTTGTAGTATTCTTTATTTAGAAGGACAGTGTTTCATTTAGCTTGGCGTTTTAGGATTGAAGTTCGCTGAAACACGTTAAAAGCTAGAACTTGTATGGTAGGTATAGCTAATTTTTCGGGAAAAAAAGGCCGATTCAAAAAGTTTCGCCTGCGTCGCTTAGTTTAACTTGTTCTTGGTACAGTCGTTGGAAGCTTCGCTTTTAAGCGAAGGCTAAAATGAAAAGCCAAATACGTGAACTTAAGATACGAAATTACATCTAAGGAATAATCTCAACTGGTGCATTACAGTTAGTTTTACCCCGGTTCTATTCTGTGCTGGCGGGAAATGTACGCCGTGCGTGTTTTGTCGGCACATTTTTTTAGTCCGTCGGCACAAACTGGACGTCCCCCCCCCCCCCCAAAGGTAAAAGGCTAGTGACGCCCCTGTGCATGACCACTCGTTGTCAAGTGACTTCTTGAAAGCTTGAGGTGAAAGTGCTGACACTGTAGACTCGGGAGAGGGAATTCCAGTCATTGACAACTCTTTCCGTAAAAAAAAAAAACAATTAAGAATTGAAGACCAACAGATCCAATTGTGGTGGAACGGTCTTCACAAGTCTTCTAGTCTAAAACTCTATCATGAAATTAAAGAGTATTGCGGAGAAATTATTTAAAGTTGAAAACCCCAGTAAAAATTTCTTCGTTTCTTCGAGGCAAGAGCAAACTGTCTATCAGTACTTGGTAAAAAGTTTTTGTAAAAGGAAAAGGGGTGGCCGGGGAGCGCAGTATCCTTGTCGTTTCTGTAATTCGAGAGATGAGGGGCTGGGCCATGTTCTCGTGAGGTGTGAGAAGCTTTCTAATATAAGGGGGTACTCTTTTTCAAATTGGGGGGATGAGCTACTTCTAGGTATCCTTAAGTCTATGGCTCCTAGGTCTATAGTGTGTGTTTGGTAATAAGATAGAAAAAGTGATTAGTTTAGTAGAAAGTCGGTGGGTGATATTAAGTTAAGAATGAGAGATAAAGTGAGGGTGTTTGTAATTTGAGATTATTTTAAATATGGCTTAATAGCTTTTAAATACAGATATGCTATCATTGCTCAACTGCATCCACTGCTGTGCACCTGTACGAAAGCTCGCAAGCTTTCTACGGAGGTAAGAGAGGTGTGACGCACTACCGAAAGCTTAGAAAAGTCCACATCAACTCCCAAATCTACCGTTGACGGCCGAGGATCGATTGGGGTTTTACTGCTTATGATTTAAAAGACATACGATATTTCAGTTCTGCTTGGTTTCGGAAATGATCGTAAAGATTTTGAAGTATAGATTTATTGGACTAAGGGCCAACTAGGACCATCCACACAAACATACAAGTAAAGAAAAAGGAAGAAAAATCATACTGAAAAACAAACAAATTACGCTTAACTTCGGACGTGTCGTGCGTAAATCTTTCCCGACCCAAGTCCACGTGAAAAGAATCATTTCTCGTTTCTTACTTGATTTCTGACATTCCATTTTCCTAGGTCAAAATGATCATGGCGACGAACCGTCCAGATACCTTGGACCCTGCTCTGTTGCGCCCTGGTCGACTTGATAGAAAAATCGAAATTCCTCTTCCTAACGAACAGGCGCGTCTGGAGATTATGAAGATTCACAGTGGACCTATTTCGAAACATGGAGAGATAGGTAAGATATTCGAAGTTGAACCTCCTCCGCCTTCACCTCAGTCGCCCCTTTTCAAGTGTTCGGAAATTTTAGGGCCCTTCTTGGCAAGGGTCCTCTTTGAGTGCCGCAGTTCATGAGTTTCGTCGATCACAAGTTCACATTTTAAGTTACGGCCTGAAGAGGTAGATGTTCCTTCAGCCCAAGCTGATAAGTCAACGGTCAACGGATAAGTCAGCTACATTTTATTAGAGCTATATTTTCGGCCCCTCTTGACAATGGTCCTCTTCAGGCTCAAGCCGCTCAAGCTGGAATCATTTCTTCTTTGCGAACGAACATATAATCTTTGTGGTACTTGCCAAGATTTCATGCATGAAACATTCTTGTCTACATAGCGATGAATTTCGGGCGAGAACAGAAATAAAAATGAAAGAAGGGGGGGTGCTACAAAGCTTTAGGAAAATTATACAGAGCGCTCTTTCTCTTTTACTTAGTATTTTTCCAGCTTGAGCATGAAGAGGACTCTTGCCAAGAAGGGCCGAAATATAGCTCTAATAAAATGTAGCTGACTTATCCGTTTTGCACCGTCAAATATGGCTTAAAGAGGGCCCTACCTAAGGAGGGCGGAAATAAACCTCGACTCACTAGCTTGTTTAGCACCACCAAACAACGTAACCAACGTGATTGGGTCGAGCTGACCCAGCAGCGTTACTTTGAAGGACATGTCCGAGATAGCTGACCACTTTACATCTAAGATGTGCTTACAGGAAATTACACTCGGCTTCGGCTGTTTTTAGCCTCTTTCCATGCCCCCTGCCTTGGATGAAAATCTTGGCAAAGTGCGCATAACCGGTTTTCGAACGGGGACAGCGATCCGGCGCCTTAGTCTACCTGATCCGGTTGCCTAAAGAGAAGAAATCGTGACAAGCGTAGAATTTCGGGAACGAGAATGGATAGAAATACTGCTGAAGTAGAATGAGTTACTACCATAAGTACGGTGTTGCCTTTAACGGAAAGCAGTCGTAAGATTAAAGCTGCAGTGCCTCTGTTATTGTTTTTCTGCTATCCCTTATGTAAGTTGATGACCGAAAACTTTTTGTTTTGCTGGAATTCCCTAATCGTACGGTATGATGCGGCTATCGTAGTCCGTACAATTTGGGATAACTGGGTTAGGGTTAGTTGTCTCCCACTGTTCGGTTGACTTTGGGGGGACAATATAAGATAGGATCAATAAATATCAGCCTGGCTTCGCTTCTTCATTTCTGCCACACAAAATTACTGCAACAGTTTCTACTGAATGAGCTCCAAGCCATGATGCTTGACCGATAACCGAAATGATGAGTGACTAGTCGGACATCCGCTACCCGCGTCGTGTCACGTTGATCTTCAGTCTATCTCATGCTTGATAGAGTGCGAATTTTATTATCCGAACCTTAATTTGCCGCTAGATTATAATTTCCCGGCAAATTCGAGCCGGAAAATTAAATCACCTTGAGGAGTCGAGGAAAAAGACCACAATACCTTTGTTGACCAGGGTATGGCAAGCAGGTTGTGGGTGAGCTACGAAGGCATGTCGTTCGCTTTACACGAAGACCGTAGGATACTTGTAACAGCTTATCCACCTTAAAAAAGGTGAAATACGAGTTCTGCTTTGTTGCTTCAAAGGACCCGTCGTACCTATATTAAAGAATTTGATTCATGTGGTCACAGAAGGCGTGAGACACCATTATCTTTCGATGGGTCAGACCCTATAGGCGCATTCTCGCCGTTCCCCGAGGACTCCACTTGAGGAGTCCTCGGTCCCGCGTTTTTTCTTTGTCCCAGGGACTCACTTCTCGCGAGTCGTCCACGGACGTTGAATGCTCCGATTATCATCACCATCATCAAAAAGGACTCCCATGCCTGCCAATTTTCGTCGTCTTAGCACATCATGAAGCACCGAACTCGAGGGATCACTAGAAATTCGGACCCCCCCCCCCCCCCCTCCAAACTCCCCCACAGTGAGCGGATCCGTTCCGTTTATGTCAGTCATGTATCTAGGACTTGTGCTTGTTCTTTCCACCAAGTTTCATCCGGATCTCTCCACTCTAAGCGTTTTCCAAGATTTCCGGTTTCCCCCTCCAACTCCTCCCCGTGTCACCGGATCCGGTCTAGATTTATAATGGAAAGTCTGAGACACGAGATCCTTCCATGTACCAAGTTTCATTAAGATCCCATCACCGTTCGTAAGCTAAAAATATCTCATTTTTCCGGATTCCCCCTCCCTCCATTCCCCTACAGATGGTCGGATCGGGGAAGCGACTATTTATAATTTAATCTGGTCCGATTCCTGATATGCCTGCCAAGTTTCATCGTCCTAGCTTATCTGGAAGTGCCCAAACTAGCAAAACCGTGGCCGATAGACCGACTGACGGACAGAAATTACAATCGCTATTGGCACTTGGCCGAAGGGCAAGTGCCATAAAAAGGACTCCCTTCAGATTCGGAGGGGAATCAATTTTTGCTGGTTTTGTTGCAATGTAAAATTAATTAAAAACATCAGACCCAGACTAACTTCGTCAACTACATATTTTTTTGTTCGAACAAAATCCATTTTGGAAGCATTCCCCGTGTTCTCGCTGTTTCTGTACGCGGAGTCCGTATGGAGTGACTCCCTCCATTCTCGCCGTTCCCTTCGATTCCCGGAGGACTCCTCGGGGAACGGCGAGAATACGCCTTATGTGTCATCTTGTTTAAAACAGGTCACTCAAGTTTATTCAGTTCAGCCGTCCTAGGATTACAATGTTCAGAACGAGAAAATAACAACACAAAGATGCGCACTTTTGACAGACAACACTTGAGATGTAATCTGTTGTGATTTTGAAAACGTTATGCATTAAATGTTATACATAACGAGCATTGCCGGGAAGTGCCGAAAAAGTATCTGCTGACTTTTTTGTTTATTGCCATGATATCGGAAAATTCAGAAGGCGCTTTTTCGGTTCTTCTTGGCGATGATTGTTTTGCATAAAATTTGATGCAGAACGTTTTCAAAATCACAGCGGATTACATCCCAAGTGGTGTCTGTTGAAACTGGGTATCTGTGTGTTATCTGTTATAAAACTTCTGACAGTGAAGGTTAACTTTTACTCTTCAAACTTAATTCTTCTTTGATTTTATGGCACCTGCCTTCCGGCCAAGTGCCATATACCGATCACTTTTCCACCGGTCGGTCAGACCGTTGTTTGCTAGTTACGGTACTTCCAGATGTGGGTAGTAGTACGATGAAATTTGGCAGGCATATTAGGAACCGGACCAAATTAAGAAATAGTCGCTTCCTCGATCCAACCATCATGGGGGGAAGCAGAGGGAGGGGGAATCTTGAGGTATGTATAACTTTCGAACGGGGGAGCGGATCTTAATGAAACTTAATATTTGGGGAGACCTCGCGTCTAAGACGTCGCTCTTCAAGTCCGGCTCGGGTCCGATGACCGAGTGGGGGGATCAGGATGAAACTTCATAGAAAAAAAAAACACAAGCACTAGATACGTAGTTGACAGGACCAGAAAGGATCCATGCACCGTGGGGGAGTTGGAGGGGGATCCGAAATTCTGGTGATCTCTGTAACGGGATTGGCTCGATCAACGAGCGGCACGATATTTTTTACCAAAAATAAAAATTGTGTTCCAGCCTTGACGCCAGGATCCGTGACGTCATGCATGGTCGGTAAGGTAGGGTGGAACACGGGTCACATATGGCTTTCGGTAATTATATGTGCTGAAGACGGACCAAGTCTTTGGTGAGCTGAAAGGAGGCAGCACTTTATTCGATGTTTTACTGGCTTCGCATTGAAAATGGGGTCGTAAACAATAGGCATTAGGTGATTAGGGAAGGTCTGTATTACTCGCAGGGTGAATTAACTATTCTTACTGAGACCGCTTTTCAACGTAGATTATGAAGCTATCGTCAAGCTCACAGACGGCTTTAATGGTGCAGATCTGCGAAACATTTGCACAGAAGCTGGACTTTTCGCAATCCGGGCGGAAAGAGATTACGTCATCGAGGAAGATTTTATGAAAGCAGCAAGAAAAGTTTCCGACAACAAGAAACTCGAATCCAAGCTCGACTACAAACCAATTTAAGTTTGATAATGATCGAATAATTTTTCTCACAAGTTTTGTGCTTTGTATCAATAAACTGTTTGTTTTGTAGTCAGGGTGAGTTGAAATAGTTTCAGCTATGCTGAACCTTGGCGAAGGCCCATGATAGTTTGTTCAAAAACTGAGCGCGAGCGAGGCTCATGGAGATACAAGCAACAAACGAGAGCGGTGCAATTTCTGAAAGGTTCCGGACCTGTAATTGATACCTACCGGCTACCAACCCTCGTGTCGAGTATTCTTAGCCGTTACCACCTTGTATACCTGACCTATTAGTAATATTAGTTGCGTTTTTGATCGGAGTTTTGTTCGCCGTTCGCTTAATTTCCGTTTTTGAACGCTGTCGTAGTTCACCGTTTGCTTAATTAGTGTTTTTACGATTCCGACAATCCTTGCCAGGTCGACGTTTCTTCGACGATTCAAGCAAACTTCGAACTTGCTAGCGCACGAAGTTTGACGGTCAGAGTTTAAACGAAAGAACTGTGACCGGCGACCAAAAACGGTATCTAAGCAGAGACCTTTGAGGTTGAAGGTAACATCAAACTTCGATCAAAAACGCAACTATTATGGCGAGTACCAACAGCTGCTAGGGCATCAAGTACTCGACCTGACTGTCCTCCTTCGATGGGTCGAGCATTTTTAGCAGTCATCTCCCGAATACTTGACCTCCTTTTAGTAACATCAGGTAAGTACGAACAGCGGCAAGGGCGTCAAATACTCGACCCATCTATCCAGTCCAGGACTTTTAGCGTCCCATGAGACGTGTACTCGACCAGTCCAGTACTGATAGCGACTGGAGGCTAGACTCTTCGACTGGTCGAGTACTGTGTGGCAGCATACTCGACCAGTGAGTACTTTTAGCATTTGAGGTATCGATTCCAGGTCCGGGAACAATAGACACTTGCCTTTCTCAAACTGAGTCTCACCTTGTGGAATCACAGCGAGGGGAAAGTGATGGCAGAACTAGTTCATTTCAGGTAAGGAGTAAACCGTGACCTGGAAACTAGCAACAGGATGCAGTGTCAACTTCCAGACCATAAGCGTCAAATTGCAGCCCAGCATAGTCGCTAGCAAGTGCGGATTAAAGTGCGTGTCGCCATCCGAAAGGTTGCATACGTAACAACTTGAATAGAGAAATTAAAATAACAGAACAAACAGAAAATTAAAAAAAATCGGTATAGTAGTTAGGACTTCCGATGGGTACCTTAGGGTGATTCACAATGGCCTATCATTTATTATACCCCCTCCCCCTTCATTAGCGTCGCATTCGTCCACTGCTAGGTTTGGCGCTGAAGGCCTCGTTAAAAAAGATTCCTTCATCGCCAACAAGCCAAATACAAGGTGCAAAACAAAAATGGAAGTTTTCTCAAATTTCAGTTAGAAGTTCATTGCTACAGTCATTAAATTGCTACAACCTGGTTTTGTGGAATTCAATCGAATTCTTGTCTATCTGATTGCCTGTAAGGAGTTCATCAGCTTTTGCTCATTCTTAGCCAAGCTCCGATATGTAACCTTTATAATCGCTTGACGCAGCTGCTTATAATGCACTCAAAAGATTCCAGATTTCTTGACAATTTTCTGATGTTTCCCTGGGTAGATGCAAAAAGCCTGTTCCTTCGCCGCGCTCACGCACCTCACAGCCCTGAGCTCGACTCAGTCTCTTAATTACGACTAATACACAGGCAAATATTTTTTTTTTGTTTTATTTTGGAAACCGGATCACCAAAATTAGGCAACGGTCACAGTTGGCTTCATCTGGCTAGCGATTCTGTCGAGATCCCTCTGTCCCTGGGAGGTTAGCTTCCTTCCGCCGGAGTTGGGGTCCTTCTCCAAGATCTTAACGCCTTCGAGGGCCTGGAGGACCTTTCGGGCGATGTTGCCGGAGGACTTGCAGAAGTGAGATGGGCGGACTCCATTGTTTTTGTGTCCTGCAACAGATTATCCATTATGACGGGACTAAAACCAGCTAGCCTCTTTATGCTGGAATAGCTGTGGGCTTTCCGTTCCATAAAAGTATCACAAGGAGTGAAAAAATTGCGCATGAATTCATTTCTTTCAGACTATTCGCCTGTTTGCAGTTCAGCACTCATTTCCACACCTAGCAGAAGCATGATAGGTATTAAGTTCTTTAAAATTTAACTCAAAGCCAACTCATTTCTGTGTAATTTAATTGAATACGCTAAATTATTTGGATTCTGCATAGGGATTTTTTTTCCCACTATCTACTCCAATTTTGACGTTCAGAATATCTGCGGCCGTCACCACAAAGAATATTCTACTTTGACACGGGCAATTTTAATCTCAACACAAACGCGGCTTTTCAGTAGACACTGTTGAGATTGGTAAAGATTGCTTAGTGCCTGAACAGAAACAAATCATATTTCTCGCAGGGCATAGAACAAAAATACAAGCGCATGGAGGTACCACAAATCACACGGAAATTCCACTATTTGAAAATCCATTTTAGGGAATAGCGGAAGAACGAAGTAACGCATTTTCAGCGGGTCTTCAAGCCAATTTTATTGAATAAGTGACGGGTAACTAGATTGTCCTATTCCAGCCCTTTTCGGTTAAATTTTAATGGGACGAATCTGTAGCAGATTCACACAATTTCGTAGCAATTTGGTACGACTATGGTCGCCCTAGGCGTATTCCCAAGCTCCACACATTCTCGCAAGTCCCCAAGGACGGGAAAGCTCAGATTATCATCAGCATCATCTAAAAAGGACTCTCTTTCCGATTCGGTGGTCAATCGATTTCGGGAGTTGCTGGTGTTAGGTTTTTTTGGGGAGAGGGGGGGAACAGATATTAGGGATGGTTAAAAAGAATTTCTGAGATCAATAGCGTTTAAATACTTCTAGAGCTCCTTCAATTTTGAGTTTATTTATTTGAAACTGATTTTGAGAAAAAGAACAGTTACCTTTTTGGGGATCCCAAAACGTAAGTGGAGGGATACCTAGGACATCGCAAAAGTTGCCCGTCGGTGCGCACTATAACTCTCGAAGGCATACTTCTGCAAAATTTCCGGTTTCAGCCGGATTCCGGGCGAACTACTTGTCTTGTAAAAAATTGAAGTTCAAAAAACAGATTCAGCGTATCTCCATGCAATCCATATCTCCATAACCAACTTCACATAAAACTTCAACTTTTAACAAATTTTCCAATTTCAGCAGGATTCGTGTTGAAATGTGTCCAGATATAAAATGATTGTCAAACACGATTTCAGCAGACCTTCTTACCCGTAAATCAAACACCCAATGAAATTCATATAAAACTTTTACTTTTAACAGACTTTCCGGTTATGGCCTGATTCCGGGCGATCTACTTGTCCAGCAACAAAATAATTTTTATATTCAGATTCAGCACTATCCTTAAATCGAACTTCTAATCAACTTCAGATTAATCTTTTATTTTCGTCAAACTTTCCTTCGCCGGATTCCGACCAACCTACTTATCCGACGAGAAAATCATTTTCATATTCTGATTCAACATGTCTTCTTACCCCTAAATCGGATATCTAATCAACTTCAGATGTAACTTTTAGTTTTAACAAACTTTCCGGTTTTAGCCGGATTCCGGGTGAAGTACTTGTTCAGCGAGAAAGTGGTTTTCATATTCGCGTTCAGC